>OX452998.1:375000-1575000 GCA_949699065.1 Metalampra italica
CCTCTCCTCTCCTCTCCTCTCCTCTCCTCTCCTCTCCTCTCCTCTCCTCTCCTCTCCTCTCCTCTCCTCTCCTCTCCTCTCCTCTCCTCTCCTCTCCTCTCCTCTCCTCTCCTCTCCTCTCCTCTCCTCTCCTCTCCTCTCCTCTCCTCTCCTCTCCTCTCCTCTCCTCTCCTCTCCTCTCCTCTCCTCTCCTCTCCTCTCCTCTCCTCTCCTCTCCTCTCCTCTCCTCTCCTCTCCTCTCCTCTCCTCTCCTCTCCTCTCCTCTCCTCTCCTCTCCTCTCCTCTCCTCTCCTCTCCTCTCCTCTCCTCTCCTCTCCTCTCCTCTCCTCTCCTCTCCTCTCCTCTCCTCTCCTCTCCTCTCCTCTCCTCTCCTCTCCTCTCCTCTCCTCTCCTCTCCTCTCCTCTCCTCTCCTCTCCTCTCCTCTCCTCTCCTCTCCTCTCCTCTCCTCTCCTCTCCTCTCCTCTCCTCTCCTCTCCTCTCCTCTCCTCTCCTCTCCTCTCCTCTCCTCTCCTCTCCTCTCTTCTCTTCTCTTCTCTTCTCTTCTCTTTTTTCTACTTTGAACCTGCCTACTGCGCCAGACGTCGTGGGTTCGATTCCCACCCGGGATGATGAGCATATCTGTTGGTTTTCGTATACTGGGTGTTTGTATGTATTTATTTAAAAAGTATCTAAGTATGTTGATCAGTTGTTGAGTACCCATTTACAAGCTTCGGCTTAGTTTGGGACTAAACAGCCGTGTGGGGATTTGTCCAAACATGCATCATCATATCAGCCTGTAGACGTCCACTGCTGGACAAAGGCCTCCCCCAGACATCTCCACGACGCCCGGTCCCGCGCTAATCTCATGTAGCCGCGACCTTCACCAGATCGTCGGTCCACCTTGTGGAAGGCCTGCACTGCGTCTCCCGATACGTGGTCGCCACTCGAGAACCTTTCTGCCCCAACGGCCGTCAGTTCTACGAGCGATGTGCCCAGCCCACTGACACTTTAGCTTCGCAATTCTTTGAGCAAACATTATTATTATTTATATACCCGAATGTCCTCTTTTCCCCCGCAGATATCCGCGACGGCGGGCGTGACCCGCATCACGGAGGAGCACCTCGGCCTCCTGGTGGCCCTGGACCTCCCCTTCTTCGCGGTGCTCACCAAGTGCGAGCTGGCGCCGCCCGCCGTGCAGCCGCTCGTCGCCAGGCTGGAGGCCATCCTCGCGTCCGCCGGGAAGGTAACGACCATAGAGTTAGTATACTATAGGCAACCCACATAACTCGCGGGACGCCCGCGGGGCAAGAGGTAGGTGGGCGCGGGTAACGATACACACGTAATTACTTGTTCCGAGATAAATCCAGAGATATATTACTCGAATGCAAAAGAAGATAATGAACTTTGTCATTTCATTTCATACTAGCAGAGCCCCGCGACCTCATTCGCTTTAAAAAGAAGGCATGAACCAACCAATCTACCAACCAAACAAACCAACCAACCAACCAAACCCGCAAAAAAACCCGCAAACAAACCCGCAAACAAGCCGCAAACAAACAAACAAACACGATGCGTTGACCACCAGATCAAATGGCATCGAATCTTCTTGTGTTGTTAATCACTTTGCTAAATAATAAACAGTCTTCTACTTTTTACATGAAATCTTTTTCTTCATATGGAAAGTCAGTTGCCGATTTGCGTGCATTTTGGTTGCCATGGAGATATTTCTTGTTGAAAGAAAGAATAAACGTTGTATACTTGTATACTTCTGTACGTTGTATACTTCTTCCCCGCGGGCGTCCCGCGAGTTAAATGGTTTGCCTATAGCTATAGAGCGCGCGCATCGCTCATTGCCCATTGTGCCAAGTGTAAGCAGGTGTTCTATGGACGCTTCTATATAGATTTTTTATAGATCGTTCTTTTCCGTGAATCGTGTTCACAGCTTGGCACTGCACATTTCACCATGATTACTCCAAATCTAAATAAATACCGGCGAGAGCAACAATCAGCGCTACTGACGTGTTGTGACGAGTAGCGTCGCCCCGAACATTTCGAGACTGTTCAGACCCGTGCTTACAGTTCAGACTTGCTAACGCGCGCTCTATGTATACTAACAACTCTCTGGTAACGACGATTTGTGACGTTAATGTTTAGTATATTGTGCTCTTTTTTATATCTGTAGAAACAACAAAGTCGTGAGCGTCAGTGGCGTAGGGGATAAGACGCGGCCTGTCATATCGAAAGGCCCGGAGTTCGATCCCCGGCCGGGCCATGTACCGATGGGTTTTTTCTCGAAACTTAAGTACATTAACTGACTGCTCTCAAACGGTGAAGGAAAACATCGTGAGGAAACCTGCATACGCCAAAGAAGAAATTCTTAGTCGCGTGTCAAGTCCACCAACCCGCACTGGGCTAGCGTGGTGGACTATAGCCCGAACGCCCTCGTCGAGAGGGTAGGCCTGAGCCCCAGCAGTGGGGACATGTTGATAGGCTGTTGGTTGATGTACAGAAACCGGTGCTGATAACGGAGGAGTGCGCGGCGCGCGGGTGCGTGGCCCCCCCCCGGCTCATCCTGGACGCCATCGCGGACCCCGACGCGGACAAGTGAGTGAGCGGGGGCGTCCATTCAATAGACAGACTACTGTTCTACAAACATAAAAATGCTGTGGATTTTTAAAATGCTCAATATTAAAAATTAAACGGCCTAGAAGCACTCTGTTTCCAGAGCCGTAAAAAAACCCGTAAAAAAGTACTATGACTTAACGACTTGGTTCAGTTGTTTTATTTTTGGCTCAATAATAACAACTACGAGTGGCCTAGAAGCATGTTTCCAGGGCCGGTAAAGCCCGAAAAAAAGTAATACGACTTATCGACTCTATTTAGTTGTTTTTTATATTCTCAATATTAAAACTACGAGATCTTCTACCTTTAGGTTTAAATATAGTTTTTCTCTTTTTCTTTTCATATTCCTCTAGGTAAAGTTAATTGTAAATTAATATGTAAAAAAAAGGAACACCGTGCTTTTAATAAGGTCGCCTGGCCTGGAAGCACTTTGCTTCCAAGGCCGGAAAACACAAAAAAAATATGTTTTTTTAATATTGTGCCTACGAACACCCGTGTTTTTAAAAAGTTCGACTGGCCTGGAAGCACTTTGCTTCTAGGATTTATTTATTTAAGAAATCCGTGCTCCCTTCACAAGAGCACAGTGCTTCCAGGGCGGGAAACCCATTAAAAAAAATCTTTTTAATTAATTTAAGAACTCCGTGCTTTTAAAAATCGACTGGCCTGGAAGCACTGCGCTTCCAGGGCCGGAAAACCCATTTAAAACTTCTTTTTTTTTGTGACCTTGTGTTGTGCGTGGCAGGTGGTGCCCGCTGGAGCGCGTGCCCGTGTTCCCCGTGAGCTGCGTGCGCGGCGCGGGGCTGGCCGCGCTGCACGCCTACCTGCTCGCGCTGCAGCCGCCCGCCGCCCTCCCCGCGCAGACCAGCCCAGAGGACGTGAGTGCTGCACCGTGTATCTACCACCATTCCAGCCTTTCAGCGTCCACTGCTGGACATAGGCCTTCCCCAATGCTCGCCACCACACCTGGTCCTCCGCATCCATCCACCTTCTTCGGTCCACCTGACTGAGGGACGGTCTCCAGAACCCGTCTGCCCCAACGGCCGACGGTTCTGCGACAGATGTGACCCGCCCACTGCCACTTCAGCTTACTAATCCTTTCGGCTATGTCGGTAACCTTAGTTCTCCGGCGGATCTCTTCATTGCGGATCATGTCCTTCAAAGAAACCCCGAGCATAGCCCTCTCCGCAGCTCGCTGAGCGACCTTCAACTTGGGGATCAGGCCCACCGTCAGTGTCCACGTTTCTGCGCCGTTATGACGATGAAGGCCTATGTCCAGCAGTGGACGTTTATAGTTAAGATAGGGGGTGGTACCTTCGACCAATATAAGTGGGAATATACCTGTCTAAGAATATACGTTAATCTGAAGCAATCTTTTGTTTCTACACTTGATTTTAGTTAGTTATATGTTAGTTATATCATCATCATCATATCAGCCTGTAGACGTCCACTGCTGGACAAAGGCCTCCCCCAAGGATCTCCACGACGACCGGTCCCGCGCTAACCTCATCCAGCCGGGTCCCGCGACCTTCACCAGATCGTCGGTCCACCTTGTGGGAGGCCTGCCTACACTGCGTCTTCCGATACGTGGTCGCCACTCGAGAACCTTTCTGCCCCAACGGCCGTCAGTTCTACGAGCGATGTGCCCAGCCCACTGACACTTCAGCTTCGCAATTCTTTGAGCTATGTCGGCGATCTTGGTTCTTCTGCGGATCTCCTCATTTCTGATTCGATCTCCCAGGGAAGCTCGGAGCATAGCTCTCTCCGTTAGTTATATAGCAGGTAATTTTTAGGCGTTTATGAGAATAAAGTATACTAAAGATAATAAGATATTTTAAACTGTAATGAAATCTTTTAATAGTTAATGCTAAGAAGTTTGAAACCTCTTTGGTCGCGCGCGGACTCCCTGTGGAGATCGCATCTCGCATATTTAGTATCGGAACCTACGGTGCCATTTACCAGGGGGGGGGGGGGGGGGCGCGGACAAAGGAAGCGGAGTAGTGGGAGGAGGTTGCTAATACAAATTTATATGGAGTTTATAAATGAGAATGTGCGAGTGACATTTGACACGATTTTGACACCCATAGAATGCTTTTATTACTCATTCATAAAGCGGAACACAGACAGGGCGGCGGCGTTGCGAAAGCGTTGCGGTTTTTTTCTGTAATGTTCGAAATAGTATGAAGCCCTTTACATCAAAGCGGCGCGGCGGCGGTGCGACGGCGAAAGCGACAAAACCGCGCGCACAGATTTGACAGATTAGCGCAGACAGGCGTTGCGGAGCGGCGGCGGCGCGTTGTATTCCTTTGTAGTGTATGAGAACCCCTACACAGAGCGGCGGCGGCGCGGCGCGGTGCGGAGCGTTCTTCATACAAACCGCCGCCGCTAGCGGTATATGTTGTCTGAAGGGCTCCGCTTTTTATTCGCTTTCCGCAGATTTGCCGCCGCAACGCTTTCGCTACGCCGCCGCGCTGTGTGTGTTACGCTTAAGAGAGTGGATAAATTTTTTGATTCGTGGTTGTGACTGTTGCAGGAGACGTGCGAGTTCCAGATCGACGAGATCTTCAACGTGGGCGACTCCGGCGGGCCCGTCGTCGGGGGCCTGCTGTGCCGCGGGCGCCTGCGCGAGCGGGACGACGTCATTATCGGTAACTCCATACTCACGGGCGGCCTGGAGCCCCTCAGGCTGAGGAGAGACACTGGCTCCCTACGTGTGCTCCCATCATCATATCAGCCTGTAGACATCCACTGCTGGCCTGCACGACGCCCGGTCCCACGCTAACCTCATCCAGCCGGGTCCCGCAACCTTCACCAGATCGTCGGTCCACCTTGTGAGGCCTACACTACGTCTTCCGATACGTGGTCGCCACTCGAGAACCTTTCTGCCCCAACGGCCGTCAGTTCTACGAGCGACTACGTCAGCTTCGCAATTCTTTGAGCTATGTCGGTGACCTTGGTTCTCCTGCGGATCTCCTCATTTCTGATTGGATCTCGCAGGGAAACTCCGAGCATAGATAGCTCTCTCCATTGCCCCCTGGGTGACCTTGAGCCTTCTTATGAGGCCCATAGTGAGCGACCACGTCTCGGTACCATATGTCATCACTGGCAACACACACTGGTCGAAGACTTGCGTCTTGAGACACTGCGGTATTTGGGACGAGAAGATGTTGCGTAGCTTGTTGTTGATTTTTTCCATTATTGACCGAGCGAGCGAAGCGTCTCAGTTTCGAGATTGGCCAAAAATGCTCTTGTACGTCTGTCTGTCCTTCCTTCTGTCTGTAATTCTCTACAGGTCGCATTTTTCAACCGATTGTGATGAAAATTTGGCATGGGTATAAATTAATCACGCCGACAAAATGAGTAGAATAAAATTTTGAAAAATATTGTTTTTAGAGTACCTACCATACTCGCAAAGTGGGAGTGAACTTTTTTTCTTGTGAATCCCATAGTGTGGGGTATCGTTGGACAGGTCTTTCAAAAATATCGCGGGTGTGTGAAAACCATTTTTAGATTCAGGTATCCGTTGGCGAAATATTAAGCTTTAAAGGTGGTAATTTTTGTCACTTTTAGTACATAATCTGTTTCCAACTGCAAAGTTGACTTCTGTTCGTTTCTTTTAGGTTTGGTTTATAACGGCTGGCGAGGTCTACTGTTCTCACGGAACCACTAGTTTAGATTTTTTCCATCGTGTATGTCTTTCCCCAGGGCCGCTGGAGTCGGGGGAGTTCGCCCGGATCTCTGTGCGCAGCATCTACCGCAACCGCGTGCCGCACGGGTCGGTGCGCGCGGGGCAGTCCGCCAGCCTGGGGCTGGGGCCCGCGCCGGCGGCGCTCCGCCCCGGCATGGTGCTGCTGGCCGCGCCCGACGGCTACCAGCCGGGCGCGCGCGAGCGGCCCACGCGCGGGGGCTGCCACCCGGGCAGGTGCAAGAGGAAAGACGAGGTCGGTTCACGGCATATTCTCTTTACTTACCTTCATATTCATATCTTTATTAGCAGAACCGACGGCCGTTGGGGCAGAAAGGTTCTCGAGTGGCGACCACGTATCGGAAGACGCAGCGCAGGCCGCCCACGAGGTGGACCGACGATCTGGTGAAGGTCGCGGGACCCGGCTGGATGAGGTTAGCGCGGGACCGGTCGTCGTGGAGATCCTTGGAGGAGGCCTTTGTCCAGCAGTGGACCTCTACAGCTGATATGATGAAGATTGGTAATTACTTAGTTACAAGTCAAAAAGAAAAAACGTGTCATTATTCAATATAAAATACATGAATCATAACAGTCAATAGAAATCAAACAAAACTGAAATAAAAATGTCAAAAAAAAAATAAAAAAATTAATTAAAAATTATTCGAAACTATGTTATTGCATGTAAGTACACTGGGTACATTTATACAACGTCAATTTTTTATCTACCACCGCCTCCAAGGTGTTATATAGAGCTGGGAAGAAGAAGCGGCGCAACAAACTTCCGCAACACATCTTTTAAAATCAAGTTTGTACATAACATTATTTTGTAAAGATTGTGCGAGGCTGAAGTAACATTAACACCAGGCATCTTTGTCATTTAGATAATCGACTGTCCTATAATAAGCTTTTTAGTTAATGGCATATTCTCTTTTCTTTCCTTCTTTCTTTCTTATCACACAAATGACTAAAAAATTTAGTTTCTTCACACACGCATGGAAATGTGAGCATCATTACGACAAGCTTCTTCGAGATAAATCGAAAAGGCTGTACTGGTCCAATACATGCGAGCAAGCGGCCGGCAGTGTTGTAGGAAAATCCATATCTGTCGTGTTTAGCGGCCGAATAAATTGCTATTGAAACTCATATCTTTCGTGTAATATCAATGGAACGATCTTCTTACTCCGAAACATTGCAACGAACTGAGGTAACTTATCAAAAGTTTTATTTCAATTTCGAACTGTCTGAACTGAACGATCACGAGCTAGGGTTGTCACAGTACTTTAAAATTTAAATAAAATTTCTTCTTCGGCGTATGCAGGTTGCATACGCGATGTTTTCCTTCACCGTTTGAGAGCAGTTGGTAAATGTACTTATGTTTCGAGGGAAACCCATCGGTACATGGCCCAGCCAGGGGATCGAACTTCGGACCTTTCTATATGACAGGCCGTGTCTTGTCCCCGACGCCACTGACGCTCTGTAGCGCAAGTTGATTTTCCTTCCTTGTGGCGCCATCTATGATTTTAGAACTAAATTTGTGGCAATTCCAAAATGCAGGTCGCAGAGCTGATCCAAAGCCGGCAGCAGACGCGCGAGAACGCGAAAAACCGCAAGAACGTGCGGCGGAAAAACAAGAACCTCCTGCAGCACCTGGCCAAAGTGGAGCACAGCCTGGTCAAAGTGGACAACATCGAAGACAGCAACATCTACAAGAGCGACAGCGACGGAGGGAAGCTGAAGGTCGAAATCGGCTTGGATCCTGCCGACGTCGGTCTGGGTCCGGCGGACGTCGGTCTGGGTCCGGTCGACGTCGGTCTGGGTCCGGTCGACGTCGGTTTGGATCCGGGTGACGTCGGAAAGGAGTGCAGTTGCAACGATGAGGTGTTGTTGGAGGATCCCAATGATCCCAGAGGGTGTATCTACTTCCAGGTATGTGATTTAATTATTAATTAATAGAAGGCTCTAATGTATTTCATCAACAGCCTATTAATCTCCCCACTGCTGGGGCTCAGGCCTACCCTCTCAACGAGGGCGTGCGGGCTATAGTCCACCACGCTAGCCCAGTGCGGGTTGGTGGACTTCACATGCGCCTAAGAATTTCTTCTTCGGCGTATGCAGGTTTCCTCACGATGTTTTCCTTCACCGTTTGAGAGCAGTCAGTAAATGCACTTAAGTTTCGAGAAAAAACCCATTGGTACATGGCCCAGGCGGGGATCGAACCTCGGACCTTTCGATATGATAGGTCGCGTCTTATCCTCGAGGCCACTGACGCTCTTTAAGCTAATGTATTTAATTAAGTTTAATGAGAAAAGAAATAAACATTTTTCAAAAAAGAATTTTCTCGTACACTGACTGGCCTGTAGGCGTAGTTGGTAGTGCCCCTGTCTACTGCGCCAGAGGTCATGATTTCGATTCCCATCCGGGACCAACATTTGTGTGATGAGCATAGCTGTTGGTCTTCGGATTCTGGGTGTTTGTATGTATTTTTATCAGTTGTCGAGTACAGTCGACCGCACGTCAGTGGAAATACTTTGACCTTGAGCTGGTCTAGCTTGTTAAGGAGTTTCAATACTATGACATGTTTTGTTTCCACTGACGTGCGTTCGACCGTACCTAGCTTCGGCTTAGTTTGGGATTGATTGATGATGATGGTGTGTGAGCGTCAGCGGCGTCGGGGATAAGACGCGGCCTATCATATCGAAAGGTCCGAGGTTCGATCCCCGGCTGGGCCATGTACCGATAGGTTTTTTCTCGAAACTTAAGTATATTTACTGACTGCTCTCAAACGGTGAAGGAAAACATCGCGAGGAAACCTGCATACGCCGAGGAAGAAATTCTTAGGCGCATGTGAAGTCCACCAACTCGCACTGGGCTAGCGTGGTGGACTATAGCCCGAATGTTGAAAAGGCCTGAGCCCCAGCAGTGGGGACATATTAATACGGTTTACTGTAATAATGTCCAATCTGAAAAATGACCTACGACCATGCTCGAACTGAAAAATGTTCAAACTGAATAATGTTCACACTGAAAAACGTCCAATCTGAAAAATGACCATTCTGAAAAATGTCCAAACGAAAAACGTCCAATCTGAAAAATGACCATTCTGAAAAATGTCCAATCTGCAAAATTTTAAATCTAAAAATAAAGGTTCTGTAGTGTAAAATATTTCAGATTGGACATTTTTTAGGTTGGACGTTTTTCAGGTTGGACATTTTTCAGATTGGAAATTTTTCAGAATGGTCATTTTTCAGATTGGACATTTTTCAGAATGGACATTTATCAAAATGGACATTTTTCAGATTGGACATTTTTAAGATTGGACATTATTATAGTAAATCGTTAATACGCTGATGATGTTGTTGTGTGCCGCAGGCGACGGTGCAGGTGCTCCGGCACGCGACCACCATCTACCCCGGCTTCCAGTGCACCGTGCACGTGGGGAACGTCACGCAGACCGCCATCATCGAGGTACGCCGCCCCCGCGCCCACCGCCAGATGGTCGCGGTCATTCTCAACGATATTACCAAATAAATAATTTCATTCATCCATTCATTCATTTCATTCATTTCATTCATTTCATTCATTTCATTCATTTCATTCATTTCATTCATTTCATTCATTTCATTCATTTCATTCATTTCATTCATTTCATTCATTTCATTCATTTCATTCATTTCATTCATTTCATTCATTTCATTCATTTCATTCATTTCATTCATTTCATTCATTTCATTCATTTCATTCATTTCATTCATTTCATTCATTTCATTCATTTCATTCATTTCATTCATTTCATTCATTTCATTCATTTCATTCATTTCATTCATTTCATTCATTTCATTCATTTCATTCATTTCATTCATTTCATTCATTTCATTCATTTCATTCATTTCATTCATTTCATTCATTTCATTCATTTCATTCATTTCATTCATTTCATTCATTTCGTTCATTTCATTCATTTTATTCATTACGTTCATTTTACGTTCATTTCATTAATTCATTAGCGCAGGACCGGTCGTCTTGGAGATGTCTGGGGGAGGCCTTTGTCCAGCAGTGGACGTCTCCAGGCTGATTCATGATGATGATGATAATAATAACTTTATTTGTTTCTTCACAAAAGCAATATACAAAGGTGGACGGATAGTTAGAAACAGGGCAAGATTTTCATACAATCGAGGTCATTTTGAAGCCATGGGGCTCCGTGAAGGATTGATCGGGGGATGATCTGATGACGGTCATCGAGAGAGTATATGGAGGACTTGTAGATGGCTATAGATATCCAACTGATCAGATGAGCCGTTTGGGAGCAGCTTCGTCATGATTCCTTAACTTTAAGATTTTCATACATTTTTGTGCCATTTTGCAGGTTTTTTTTATATGACGATGCCGCTACCAAACGGCTCATCTGATCAGTTGGATATCTATAGCGATCTGAAAGTCCTCCATGTACTCTCTCGATGACCGTCATCAGATCATGCCCTGATCAATCCTTCACGGAGAACCATGGCTTCAAAGTGACCTCGATTGTATGTTGAAGTGACAGTGTGTCGTCCCACAGGGTATACTGTCCCACAAGAACGAGCTGCGGGCGCTGGAGGCGGCCTCCGTGCTGTTTCGCTTCACGCGCTACCCCGAGTACCTGGTGAGGGGACGGCAGATGCTGTTCACCGCCGGGCTCGGCACCAGGTCTGACACCCACTCTTGTCATTTTTTTTTGTGTTTTTACGGCCCTGGAAAACCGTCCTTGTAGGCTGTACGGTTTCTTGCTGCCGCACATCAGTTATGCTTGTTGATAGAATAAGTAAAATGGTTTCTTGATTATGATGTTTCTTCAGTATGAGTGCTGCTTCAACGCGAGTTTTTTTAAAATGGTTTTACGGCCTTGGAAACAGAGTCCTTCCAGGCCAATCGTAGTCGCTACGAGTAGGCACCTGGTGCGGGGAGGGCAGATGATGTTCTCCGCGGGCCTCGGCACCAGCCAGCCACTCTAATCTTTTTTTTTTTGTGGTTTTACGGCCCTCGAAACAGAGTCCTAGGCCAATCGTGGATTATAGAATTTCTGTACTAAAACCTATAAGAAGTCCACCAAAGGTTTGAAGCACAGGTGGTGGACAGGGGTGTGACGACCTGGACCCTAACAACCCCCCCCCCCTTCCCCCTATTATATTTTAATGTTTAATTAATACTCTGTTTATAGAATTTTTTTGTTATTATAAATTATTTCTTTCACAGGGCCATTGGTAGGATCACGCAGATATTCCCGTACGTGCCGTGAACAAAAATCTACAAGTTACAAAAAAGTATTCAGTAAAAATCCCCGTTTGAAATATTAAAACCCGTAAAAAGTTTTTTAAAAACAGAAAAAAAAAATCTGGCCAAGATTTTTAGAATAACACTTTTTAAAAAACATTGTAAAAACATTATATGGCCAAGAATTTTAGAATAATCTTTAGCACCAATGTTGACGCTTGTTAGGTCATTAACTGCGAATATAAGAAATATGGCTATAGTCCACCACGCTAGCCCAGAGGCGGGTGGACTTCGCAATCGCTTGATAATTCCTTCGGCGATAATGCGGGATTTAATATTAATTTAGACAACAATTTTATCGTTTTTCTCGAAAACTAAATTATTAAAGCGCATTCCACACACGCGGCCTGCGGTGGCGGCCTACCGCAGGCCGCAGCTTCAGTATGAAAACGTAGGCCGCGCGTGTCTGGGATACGCTTAAATCAAATTCAAATTCAATCTGATTGATTCCTATTAATATTCAGTCAGTATATTTGGTTGGTGTACATACAGTATTTATTTGATGTGCGATTAAGTATTTCTCAATTATCGTTAACTTGGCAACCAGCTTCGAAACGGGAAATTTTAGTCCTCTATGATAACTGAGTTGCGAATCAGAGCTCCATTCCTTTTTGGTAACTAGTTATGAACTGGTTTCAAATATTTTCCCGTTACCAATCTCAGATACGAAATTTTAAATGATCAAATTTTTTTGTCACAACCTGTATGTGTAACTGCCAACAGCTAGATTAGATTTTTTTTGTGAGCTTTTTTAATGGACTTTACGGCTCTGGAAGCAACACCCTTTTGAGCCAGTATTCACTATTTTGTTTCAGCGATTAGGATGTCTTGACGCTATTCGTATGTTACAGACCGCAAATATAATTTGCGATTTCTGAGGAGTTAAATTTAAATTTTTATTCTATTATAAACCCAAGGTACAAGATTGCTTTAAAAACAGAAATGATCCTAGGCGAATTTCTAGTTTAGTATTTTTATTTCCCGTAGAATAAGACGAACTTTTGTTTAAAATTTGATTGACTATTGAGTTATTTTTATTTTTTATTAGTTCTAAGGCTTCGGAAGTCCCAATTCTCCCTTTCAAAAACAATAGCCAAGCTTTGGGACATAGAGTTAGGCCCATAGGCGTAATTTCATCGTTAAAAAATCGCTTTCAACGGGCGATGAAATGAAGCCCGGCCGAATGAGGCCCATAGGCGTAATTTCATCGTTAAAAAATCGCTTTCTCCGGGCGATGAAATGAAGCCCGGGCGAATGGGGCATCTCGCATTGTGATAAAATCGCTTGCTGTAATAAGAAAAGTTTAAAAATGATTTGTGTAGTAAAATTGACACCAGTGACACCCTCAAAGTGTCCCTAAACGATCATGCTTGCATGACATGCAACGTTTACGTAAATGTCATGCTGCATGATGGACCATCATGCTTGCTATCAATCAATACAGTGAAGCAACGGCCAGCACGCAGTTTGCATGTCAGTCGCGTCAATCACTACAACTAGACGGTCATGCATGAGTGACAGCACGTAATGCATGTCATGCCGCATGATCGTTTAGGGAGCCCATTACACCCTTATGTCGTAACTGTTTTGTCACAATCAGTTTCTAAAATGACTACAGCATAAGGAATGTAAACAAATATAGTTCTCAGAAATATAAAAATTACATTCTTTTTGTAAGCGAACTAAGATTCTTTAATTGAATTAACTAATGACTTATGTAATTTATATTGCAAAAAATATCTACTAGATACTTGAAGTCGTATTCTAGGATGATTCTAAGTATCTCATAGAAGACAAAAACCTTCAGACCTTTAAAACCTTGAGACATACAGCCAATTTTCCTTAGCTTCATCCCTTCCGGCCATATTCGCAACCAGTTGCCGTAGAAGAAGTACTTCTTTGTTCTCAACTGGTTGCGAAAGAAGAATTTTATTTCTATATTCGTGTCTAGTTGCGTGGGAAAGTTGTGGGGGAGACTATTACCAGATGCGAATTCATCATCATCAACAGCCTATTAATCTCCCCACTGCTGGGGCTCAGGCCTACCCTCTCAACGAGGGCGTGCGGGCTATAGTCCACCACGCTAGCCCAGTGCGGGTTGGTGGACTTCACATGCGCCTAAGAATGTCTTCTTCGGCGTATGCAGGTTTCCTCACGATGTTTTCCTTCACCGTTTGAGAGCAGTCAGTAAATGTACTTAAGTTTCGAGAAAAAACCCATTGGTACATGGTCCAACCGGGGATCGAACCTCGGACCTTTCGATATCACAGGTCGCGTCTTATCCCCGCGGCCACTGACGCCACGATGCGAATTATGAAATAAAAATTTTCAACAAAGAAAAGTACTTCTTCTACGGCAACTGGTTGCGAATACGGCCGTATGGGTAATTTTTTGTTCGTGTAAAACCTTTGATTTTGTATTACTAATGACTAGAATATTTTTCAAATAATTAACACTACTGTTATCTAAAAATGTATTGCACGAAATTCACCATTTACAAAATAATAAAACAAAAAAATTAAAACCATTTCAAGTATTTTATTTTCTACTTTTCTTCATTTTACTTTCAATACTAAGATGTTATAGAAAGTGAAGTTTGCGCATGAACGTCGCACTCGTCAATGCGCATCATCTCTACATAGAAGGATTAGCAAGCTGAAGTGGCAGTGGGCAGGCCAGATCTGTCGCAGAACTGACTGGTGTAGAGTTGTATAGTGGAGACCGCGGAATGGTATCACGCTGTTAGATTCCAATCGGTCACGTCACATCACTAATGCAATGGGTACATCCCTACGCCTGCGCGCGCAAGTTTATACTTCTTCCGGCAAGCCGCCCCGTGCGCAAGATGTCAAAGTGCTCGTGAATTTATATTTTATTTAATTGTTCTTGTATTCATATTTAGCAATAAAGGGAAACTATTATAATACACTGCAATGATTCATTAATTCTAACACACGCCCGCCGGTGGATGGACCGACGACCTAAAAAATGAGATCGGGAAGTCTTTTATATGTCCAGCAGTACTTAAGATGATTCTATGATTGTCAGTCCGTTTATCACTTCAGACCTTATTTATATTCATTAGATCATATTTATATTCATGAAGACCGCTCGCTGCAAAACTAAGCATAAATAATACTTTGAAGCGAGCATGAACTGTATGTCAATGTACCTTTGCTTTTAGATCATTGATTGACTCGAATGATTGACAGTGACAGTATGACTTTGACATTTTTCTTACGCCAACTCATCAGCTGTTTTCTGTTGTGTTTGCACTTTTTATTTTTCGATTTCTTTTTTTTGTTCATTTTTATAATTCGCAGAATTCTATTTCGGGGAAACCATTATATAAACAGTGACTAGGATTATTAATTGGCAAATACACATTAAAGAATAAAATACATTACTTCAATCTGCATGCTGTAAGTACGTTCATACATACTCCTGCTTTTGTTAACTATCATGTTTGTTGAGAATATGTGGCAGTAAATGAATAAGATATTACTTTTTTAAAATGTATGAAACATAGGCAGGGCCCTGTGCTGTTGGGTTTGCTACTGTTTCTTCTATACAAGTGAAAACCGAGTAACTACCTAGTTTCATACAAAATTGACGGCTTCTCGCTCGCAAACGTCGTAAGAATATTGGAGCAGACGAGTTCTGCCTTCTGTTCGAGCCAGGTGGACCGACGACCTAAAGAAGGTGGCTGTAAGCTGAATGTGAAGGTCTAGGTGTGGTGGCGTTCACCGGGAAAGGCATAAGTCCTGCAGTGGATGTTGAGGGGCTGCCATGTATGTGTATACTACTAATATTATAAACGCTAAAGTTTGTAAGGATGTGAGGATGTTTGTTACTGTTTCACGCAAAAACTATCAAACAGATTTTGATGAAACTACAGTAATATAGATTATACATCAGAATTACACGTGGGCTATAAATATTTTGGAAAAGCTTTTGTATAGTGATGATATCTTCAATGCTGATTATGATATTACGTATTTGCTTTTATCTTAGAAACATGTACCATTTCACAAACATCAAAAAGGAACCACATAACGAGGAACACAACGACAAAATCCTGCAACGATGGCAAATAAAACCAGATCCCGAGTCAGACTACAACTACAATCAGCTCAAACAGGAGCCCGATGACGAGGAGTCAGTGGGCGCGCAGTTGGAGGATCTGTACTTAATTTATGAAGGTCATCAGGTGAAGGAAGAGATGGTTTTAGGGCAGGTAGAGCTGCAGCAACCCGGAACAGGATCACAAATATACAAAGGTATCCTACCAACTGCGCCACTATTATGTATATCGCGAATAATCTCGAAATGAGGGGAGCACATGCCTTTCTGACCAGACTGATATATGTTGATACCCACTCCATAGATAACTCTATACTGAATCTTTTTTCTTGTCTGTCTGTCACCATATTATTAGCTCATGAAACACGTAACAAATTGTTTAACACATTCATAAACTGTCATACACATACATCTGGATACGGCACATGACCAGATACTTAGCATAGTCCAGTAAAAACCATCCATTATAAACCTAAGCTGTTTTCGTTAACATTTCTGTCATTTCTTTCAGAGAATATTAAAGCAGAGACGCCGCATGAGGCTCGCAAGTCCTTTCCCACCTCCTCAACTTTGACCCACAGACAAACACACAAGTTTAAATGTGACATATGCAAGGAACAGTTCAGAAATAAGCACCGTCTTAAAGCTCATGTGGAAACTCATAACGGGTCCACATTTAAAAAGGAACCAAATGAAGACAGTAATACTGAAATGAAATCGTTCCCTTGTGACGTTTGTGACAAGAAGTTTAAACAAATGGGTCATCTGACGCGCCATCTTCGTCAGCATTCTGATGGCAAACGATACACATGTCATGTTTGTAAAAAAACATTCACACAACGAGAGAGTCTCGGACGACACATAACGGAAGTCCACAATGACCTTAAGCGCGATAAACCATTCCCTTGTCACATTTGCAACATAAAATTCGCGAGGAAGGGCGACGTGAAAAATCACTTACGCGTCCACAGCGGCGAGAAGCCTTTCAGTTGCGAAATTTGCGGTTTGAGTTTCAAACGTAAATTGACACTTACGGATCACTTACGCGAAGTGCACGCGGGCGAGAAACGGTTCAGGTGCGACGTGTGCCTCGAGAGGTTCTCGAGGAAGTTGACTCTGGTGCGCCACAAGCGCGGCCACAGTGGCGACAAACCATTTACGTGTGGCGTATGTGACAAGAGATTCACGAGAAAGTGGTCGTTAACAACTCATACATGTAACTCACGCAAGCCGAGGGCAAAACAGCCGAAAGTAGTTTATTCTACCACGTTTAAAATGAAGTCGCGCAGTTGATACCAAGCCTTTTGTCGCGAGTGGCTGAAGCAGCATGTCAGGCCCTAACTCATGACCGTTTTTTAATTTAATATAATAAGTTACTTGATTCTGATGATTGACCCTTTCAGGTTGGAAAAAAAGTTATTTTTAAGCAATTTAACCCCATCATCAATTTCATTTATTCAAACTAACACAGTCCGGCCAAACGTGAAAGTCAATTATAATAAATTAATAATATATTTAAAACCATGTGACAAAAATAATTAATATCATACAAAGATCTGAATACAAATCATCGTCAGGGGGACAACTGGGAGTAATCTCTCTCCCCTCTAGAACTCTATTTCCTCAATATAAAGCTACACTTGCAAATCACTTACGCGTACTTAAGTCACTTACGCGAAATTAATAACATTAATTACGACTGGAATATTAGCTAATATTATTATTAAGTTTTTTATTATTATTTACAATTCAATTCTGTAGTTTTATTTGCTAAACTATGCTGAACTAACAAAAGTACAAATTAGTTTGTAATTAGAAATACTTTTGATTTATTATTATTGTTGAGGATAAAACGTTGAGGACGTTGCAGGCGGAAAGGAAAGCGTAGTTTCTTGGTACACAAATATAATACAGATTAGAACATATAGTGTTAGCAAAAGCCGCAATCTGACAGTAAAACGTATAAAAAAACAAAACTATAAATTCTATAGTTAAAAAGCCTATAAAAAGTAAATAGTTCCAAAAAGTCGCCAACAATTATGACTAAGACAAATAAAATTTCCATATTTTGCCTTAAAAATATTGATAGGTACTTATTTAAATATTAATCATGCATTAAGGAATATAAAATGTATTTAATATAAATTATATAGGTTTTGATATTTACTATTTACAGTTTTGTAAGTAAAGTGAGTTAGGTAAGTAAATCTCTAATAAAATAATATATTCATCATCATCATCATCAACAGCCTATTATCTCCCCACTGCTGGGGCTCAGGCCTACCCTCTCAACGAGGGCGTGCGGGCTATAGTCCACCACGCTAGCCCAGTGCGGGTTGCTGGACTTCACATGCGCCTAAGAATTTCTTCTTCGGCGTATGCAGGTTTCCTCACGATGTTTTCCTTCACCGTTTGAGAGCAGTCAGTACATGTACTTAAGTTTCGAGAAAAAACCCATTGGTACATGGCCCAACCGGGGATCGAACCTCGGACCTTTCGATATGATAGGTCGCGTCTTATCCCCGAGGCCACTGACGCTCTTCGTAATATATTGTAATAAGTACGTATAAATAATATATTGTAATTGTTATATGGTAAAGCAAGTCGACTGCTGTTATGGAAGCATCAGCTTTAAGCTGCATTTCCATTTAAAATAAATAAATAATCTGTAAAACTGATTTTTTATTTTTATGTAATGTAGGTATGTACAGTCACGAACCGGGATTGTTGAGCTGCTTGCCGCTGTTTGTATTTTGGCCGTGTAATGCAAATCGGGTTGCTATGGTATGGTCACATTTCAATAACGAAAAACGGCGGCATTCGTGTAACCAAGTTAAGATGATGAGCTAGTGGCTCAACAATCCCGGTTCGTGACTGTATACATAAAATAGATCCTTCTAAAACCGATCATGCGGCAGAAAAGCCTATGACCAGCAGTGGGCTAGTATATTTTCTTTCTTGAGGCTTTTGCACACACATCGCTATGAAAGATAAGAGGTCCTTCCAAGACCTGGTATAAGTATAAAGTTGAATAACTACTTTGTCTATGCGAACGAAGTCGCGAGTCAGCCCTATGTTTGCATGCGATATGTTTTATTCTATGATGGGCAGAAAGTAACGTTTCCAGAGCCATAAAACGTATTATAAAAAATATGACAACTGTGACTACACAGGTACAAATATGACTTGGCTGTATAGTCTGACAACTTTCGCCTGTCCATCATTGGACGTAATCAACAAAAAAAAACAAAAATTTTGTTTTGTTGATTTTTTGAGAAAATTCTGTCTTCAAAATAGGATTAAAAAATCTCATAAAACCACGTTTAGAAGAATTTTTTCTATTAAACTGCAGGATGTTTCGCTCGTGCAGCGACATCGAGCGGCCGTCAGCGTCCTCGGAAACCCCTAGAGACACCATGTACAAATGTAATTTCTGCCAAAGCGGCTGGGAGAGCGAGACCGATGTGTACATCCATAGGACAAGAGAGCACGAGAAGGACATACAGAAGCTACTGAGCCAGCAGAAAGCTGTGTGCCTGGTAAGGTCCATTTCCAGGTCAGTGGTGTGAGACGCTAAACAAAACCAATATAATTGTGGCCTGTTACGTTGTCCCCCTGGTGGGGAACAGTGGAATTTTCTTCCACTCTCGGTCAGTGTGGACAAAAGGGGGCGCAATGAAAAAAACTTAGAAAAATTTCACTTTTTTGGAATCCGACGCTGCCCTGGCGTTTGCCGCTTTTTTTACTATCTTGGTCATCAAAACCTATGGGGTACTACCCGTTGACCTAGAATCATGAAATTTGGCAAGAAGCAATGTCTTATAACACAAGTAAAGGATTAAATCCGAAAACCTTAAATTTGTAGTTACATTACAACAAAAACTTTTTTTTGTACCAACAAACTTAACTTTGCATATGAGCCAGTTAACCATTTATGTTAGTTCCATGTGATATTATTTATTTATTTATTTAAATGGAAAGGCAGCTAAAGCTGATGCTTCCATATCAGCAGTCGACTTGCTTTCATTATTTATATTAATTTATTGCGTCTTTTTAGATTTGAGACAGTTGTCTAGTCTGTTCTTGAACATGTTTACGGAAGTGGCAGATACAACAGATTCTGGCAGATTATTCCATTTGGATGCAACCCTGATGCTTAGAAAATTTTAAAAATTACTACAAATTTTATTAACGATTATCTGATTATTTCTTTAATTTAATGTACGGAACCCTCAGGGCGCGAGTCCTACTCGCATTTGTCCGGTTTTTTCTTTATGCTCGTCTCCTAAGGGTCGTAGCGTGATTTTAAATCGCTACAACCTTCCTCAAGAATCAGGGTTATCAAATTTAAAAAGAATTGTTCAAATCCATCTATTGAATATAGAATCTCTAATTGTATTCCATTTGCAGATATGTTTTACGACTCACTCGGACCAAGGTAGTCTTTACAAGCACATAAACAGCGAACACCTGCTCTCGTCGGAGGATGCGAGACGGGTGGAACGGGAGATCTTCATATGCGACTATTGCTATCAGGTACTGTGGTGGCTCGGGTATTGGGGCTCGTAAATAATACGATATTTAGATATGGGTTTGCGCGTGTGACTCGACCGCTCGGCGCGGTGTCGATCGTAGCACTGCCCCAGTGTTGCCAATGCTCCAGCATATATAGTACACTGGGGCAATGTTGCCAGTTTATACGATGACTCGATGCAATGCGAGTAGCGGCGAGTCACTCCGATTATTTATTATGTGTCAGTATGCCACAGGTATCTATTTACTTACTGTCGAGTTGCCGACCGATCGTGGCGGCCGGCGCGGCGTTGGCGGTGGCGGCCTGTTGTATTCCATAAGCAATGTATGTGAGACTTCAGACACGCGCGGCCAGCGTTAGCATATGCCACCGCATATATAGAATAAAATAGAATAGAACAGAACAGAATAGAATTTATTTAACGTACACAATGTTCACTTCACTTTAAGGTTGTATCTATTTGATGTGGTTGTCGTGTTGCAGATATTCTTCAACAAACAAATGCTGGTGGTCCACCAGGCGCACGTCCACAAGGCGCGGCGCCGGCGCGAGCTGGTGGACTGCCCGCGGTGCCTCCGCCAGATCCGCACGGACACCATGTGGTCGCACTTCGAGTACCATCGCCTGCAGAGCGTCTCCTGCTGCCCCATCTGTCTCACCAAGTGCTCCAACCGAGAGGTGAGGATGTAGCATAGGATATACATAGGTGGACGGATAATTAGAAACTGGGCAAGATTTTCATACAATCGAGGTCACTTTGAAGCCATGGGTCTCCGTGAAGGATTGATCGGGGCGTGATCTGATGACGGTCATCGAGAGAGTAGATGGAGGACTTTTAGATCGCTATAGATATCCAACTGATCAGATGAGCCGTCTGGAAGCAGCATCATCATGATTCCTTAACTTTAAGATTTTCATACATTTTGCGGGTTTTTGTCTTCATGGCGATGCTGCTTCCAAACGGCTCATCTGATGAGTTGGATGTCTATAGCGATCTAAGAGTCCTCCATCTTCTCTCTCGATGACCGTCATCAGACCATGCCCCGATCAATTCTTTACGGACACCATGGCTTCAAAGTGACATCGATTGTATGAAAATCTAGCCCTGTTTCTAATTATCCGTCCACCTATGTAGAGGGATTCGTTTCACACAAATCAAAAAATAATCAAATCAACAGCCTATTAACATACCACGCCATACCCATATAGTCCACCACGCTAGCCCAGTGCGGGTTGGTGGACTTCACACGCGACTAAGAATTTCTTCTTCGGCGTATGCAGGTTTCCTCACGATGTTTTCCTTCACCGTTTGAGAGCAGTCAGTTAATGTACTTAAGTTTCGAGAAAACCCATTGGTACATGACCCAGCCGGGGATCGAACTTCGGGCCTTTCGATATGATAGGCCGCGTCTTATCCCCGACGCCACTGACGCTGATCAGCCCCAACAATCAATAGGCTGTTGATCTGATTCGAGGACCTGAAGAAGCACGTGAGCGGGCACGCGCGGCACTACTACTGCGAGCTGTGCGCGCACGCGGCCAGCAAGGCGGCCTCGTTCCGCGCGCACCTGCGCCGGCACCGCGCGCCCGCCGCCCTCCCCGCACGCGCGCGCGCACGCCCCGAGGAGCACTACCACCGGTTCTTCGTGCCGAGGGACAACGAGCCCTGGACGTAAGTCTCCGACCCTGGTACGGTCGACCGCACGTCAGTGGAAACAAAACAGAGCCTATTATAGTCCCCATAGAGTTTTTTTGGCGGTTGATTCCTGCGCAGTGACTGATCGTAGGTGTCAAAGGGAAAAGTGGAGACGATCGTTCCATTTCAAGAAACAGTTCATCGATTCGATAAACCGAGTCAAACTTTTCAAGGTTTTGGACATTTCTATGTAGCACATCCTATCCTACTAATATTATAAAGGCGAAAGTTTGTAACGATGTGAGGATGTCTGTTACTCTTTCACGCAAAAACTACCCAACCGATTTTGATGAAACTTGGTACAGTGATAGCTTATATCCCGGAATAACATATAGGCTACTTTTTGACGCGGACAAAGTCGCGGGGCGTCCGCTAATACCGCCTAAGTAACAAAACGCCTACATAGAGGGCGCTGTTTCACAATGTACACGGGGAAAACTTTTCTACGCGGGCGAAGCTAGACTATAAACACTGTCAGCGATGTGCAAACAATCTGTGGCTATGTTCATTCAGTCGCCAAGAAATTCTACGGGGAGTATATCTACATTTATGTGTTCCAGGTGCCAAAATATGAGTGTATTCAAAGGCTTGATCATGCCGGGGAGTGTGAGGATATGCATTCTGTGCCGGGAGATATGCCGGGGCTCCAAGGAGATGAGGAACCACATCCTGAGCCACGGGGCGGAGCCCCAGGAGCACAAGAAGAGGTTCCTCTGCAGCTGCGGCGAGGAGTTCTTCAACCGGGTGCTGTTGACCCAGCACACCTTCAAGCTGAAGGATACGCACAAGGCTGTTGATGGTAACACTCACGTAATAGTACATTATGACACACACATTACACGGTTCATTTATTACTCGGTTTCATTACGCACTCGGCTTCGGCTCGTGTGTACATCATGACACACGTGAGCTTTGGTCATTACACAACTCGGCTTCATTACGCACTCGGCTTCGGCTCGTGTATACAATGATAATAGTACATTATGAAACACGTGAGCATTGGTCAATATACGTCTCGGCTTCATTACGCACTCGGCTTCGGCTCGTGTGTACTCTTAGCCTCGAGTGTAATGACCAACTTAGTTCACTTGTGTCGTAATGTAGTATTATCATCTTGAATGCATAAAAAAGGCTTGGTATTTGATTCCGTTTAGACTGATTCATCATTAACAGCCCCTTAGCGTCCACTGCTGGACATAGATCTTCCCTAATGCCACCCAATGCTCACCACCACACCTGGTCAACCGCTTCCACCCACCTTCTTCAGGTCGTCGGTCCACCTGGCGGAGGGACGGTCTTCAGAACTTGTCTGCCCCAACGGCCGTCGGTTCTGCGACAGATGCGACCCGCCCACTGCCACTTAAGCTTGCTAAGCCTTTCGGCTATGTCGGCAATCTCAGTTCTCTGCCGGATCTCCTCATATCTTCCAAAGAAACTCCGAGACTTTGATTGAACCCTTAAACGTATGGCCTGCGGTACGTGGCGGCCTGTTGTATCAATGCAATGTATGTGAGACTTCAGACACGCGCGGCCTGCGGTAGGCCGCCACCGCAGGCCGCGCGTGACTGGGATACGCTCTATATAAAATAGAGTTGGATTTTGAAAGAGCTTTTCTTTTCCAGACTGATGTCAATCTCAACCGGTGACGGAGCTGACACGTTTTTATTTAATAAGTTTAATAAATCAATCTCGTTTTAAAATTTGCGCTTTTTTTTCACCCGACGTCAAAAAGGAGGTTCTCAATTAGACTGTTTTTGCCGATTGCAATTTGAATGATTCTTTGTGTATTAATAGGCAAGGGTGCATCAATTTCAAGACTTGGACGTTTTGAGACTTGGAAGTTTCAAGACTTGGACGTGTCAAGGCTTGGACGTGTCAAGACGTTGAAGTTTCAAGACTTGGAAGTTCAAGTCTTAGACGTTTCAAGATTTGGACGTTTCAAGGCTTGGTTGGGTCGACTTGGACGTTTCAAGACCTGAACGTGCAAGACTTGGACGTTTCCAGACTTGGAGGTTTCAAGACTTGGAATAAATTTGTAAACTTGACATTTTACGACTTGGACTTCCGACGAATCGTTTTTATATTTATATTAAAAAAAAAAAAATTTGGCAAGAACAAGTTTTTATTAAACACAACACACAATACTGTTCACATAAATCACATCAACAGCCTATTAACATGTCCCCACTGTTGGGACTGCTGCCCTCCGCAACGAAAGCGTGCGGGCTATAGTCCACCACCGCAGCCCGCTGCGGGTTGGTGGACTTCACATGCGCATAAATGCAGGTTTATAAAGCCTGTGGTGTGATAAACCTTTCATGTTTATTTAGGCACGGGTTACAAAAAAAAACATTTAAAAATAAAAACAAATCCAAAATAAACCTATAGGAAACATGTCATAAAAACTAATATTAAACAAAAACGCATCATCATCATAACAGCCTGTAGACGTCCACTGCTGGACAAACGCCTAAAAACGCTTACGGTTTAAAAATATCCCTATAATTTTTTACAAATTCTAGAAGCATATATTTTTTCCGAAGCAATTTTTTGGAATAATAAATAGGCATAACAAAATTGCTTCTAAAAATTACTTGACCCTGCCTACTGCGCTAGAGGTTGTGGGTTCGATTCCCACCCGGGTCCAACGTTTGTGTGATGCTATCTATCTGTTGGTTTTCGGGTTGGTGTTTGTATGTATTTCTTTAAAGTATTTATGTATGTTTATCAGTTGTCGAGTACCCATTTACAAGCTTCGGCTTAGTTTGGGACTAAACAGCCGGGTGGGGATTTGTCCAAACATTTATTATAATTATTATACCAGTGTATAGATATGGTGTTAGAAAATGTCTTGGCGCATGGCCAGTTGGTTTCATACCTTTGGGGAACCAGAGGGGGACGCCAGAGCACAGAGGACTCTGGTCGCCATACTCCAAAAATCACCCAAACACCTGTTACTGGAGTGATAAGGATATTTTGTACTAATTTAGGACATTGTTTTTACTAAATTTAGGATACTTTGTACTAAATTCGGAATAATTCGTAGTTTTAGGATGTTGGGTGGACTAATTTTAAGACATTTTGTGCCAAAAGGACATTATTTTTACTAAATTTAGGAAGTTGGGTGTACTGTAATGTACATTTAGGACAATTTGTACTAAATTTAGGATACGTTGTATGTACTAAATTAAGAATAATTCGTACTTTTAGGATGTTGGGTGTACTGTAATGTACATTTAGGACAATTTGTACTAAATTTAGGATACGTTGTATGTACTAAATTAAGAATAATTCGTACTTTTAGGATGTTGGGTGTACTGTAATGTACATTTAGGACAATTTGTACTAAATTTAGGATACGTTGTATGTACTAAATTAAGAATAATTCGTACTTTTAGGATGTTGGGTGTACTGTAATGTACATTTAGGACAATTTGTACTAAATTTAGGATACGTTGTATGTACTAAATTAAGAATAATTCGTACTTTTAGGATGTTGGGTGTACTGTAATGTACATTTAGGACAATTTGTACTAAATTTAGGATACGTTATAATTATGAATAATTCGTACTAGTTTTAGGATGTTGGGTGGACTAAATTTAAGACATTTTGTACTAAATTTAGGATACTTTGTACTAAATTCAGGACTAGTGCAAATCGTGAGGTCAATTCACTTTGCCAGCACCATATCTAAAATAAACCTTTAACTAATTTCTAGCTAAAATTCTAGCTATGTTTCTATGTAACATCAACTAAATTTTCAGCTAAAAATCTAGTCCTCAATTCTAGCTACAATTATAGTCACACCCGTGCATCTTCAACTAAATTTCCACCTAAAAATCTAGTTAAATTTTTAGCTAAAACATTTAGTCACACTCATGCATCTTCAACTAAATTTCCACCTAAAAATCTTGTTAAACTTTTAGCTACAACATTTATAGTCACACCCATGTATCTTCAACTAAATTTCCACCTAAAATCTAGTTAAACTTTTAGCTATAACATTTATAGTCACACCCATGCATCTTCAACTAAATTTCCACCTAAACTTTTAGCTAAAACATTTATAGTCACACCCATGTATCTTCAACTAAATTTCCACCTAAGAATCTGGTCACAATCCTATCCTACTAATATTATAAAGGCTAAAGTTTGTAAGGATGTGAGGATGTCTGTTACTCTTTCACGCAAAAACTACCGAACAGATTTTGATGAAACTCTGTACAGTGATAGCTTATATCCTGGAATAACATATAGGCTACTTTTTAACGCGGACAAAGTCGCGGGGCGACCGCTAATACCCCCTAAGTAACAAAACGCCTACACAGAGGGCGCTGTTTCACAATGTACACGGGGAAAACTTTTCTACGCGGGCGAAGCCGCGGGGAAAAGCTAGTTTTAGCTGAAAACGCAACTCCTCGTCACAGCCAGGTCCTCCTTGCCGCGGTTCTTCCGTCTGTTCTCTATGTATTGCGGTAAACCGCCTCCTAAAATGCCCAACAAAATAATCAGCCCCACCAATGAGTTGGATTTGAACTTCCTCGCGCAGTCGCTCGGGCAGTCCGGGTTCAGTGTGTAGATCTGAAAGTGGAATTAAATAGAAGTTAAGAAGCTGTAGCGACAGTTCATTCAAGGCCTATGTCTACAGTCTAGCAGTGAACGTCGATAGACCGATATGAAGTGATCCATTGCGACCTATTATGATCCACATCTGAACGCGTGGAATCGTGGATAGTGTAAACGCCTATGGCGACCTAAAGAGTGATACAATGCGACCTATGACGATCCACACTGATCCGACCGACCTGTTGGACCGCACGGTGTAGTAGCCTATTAAAGAGTGATCCTTTGCGACATATTATGTATGTTACACATCTGTGTGAACGGTGTAACGGCGTATCACGACCTAGTGATCCACTGCGATCTATTATGATCTACGCTGCACCAACCGACCTGTCTGAACGCGTAGCTGCCTATTTAAGAGTGATCCACTGCGATCCTATTTAATCCACAATGACCTATTATGATCCACACTTCCACTACGACCTATGATGATCCACACTGCCCCACCGACCTGTCTGAACGCGTGCACGGTGTACCCTCCCACGGCGGCGGCGTACGGCCAGCCGAGGCCGGCGGCGGCGCCCGCGCACGCGAGGCACGACGCGCTGGCGGCGAGCGCGCCGAGCAGCGCGGGCTTGGTGTGCGGCCCGAACGTCAGCGCCGTAGACTTCATGCCTATACGCGCGTCGTCCAGCTTGTCCTGGAATCAGCATCATCATAATCATCATCATATCAGCCTGTAGACGTCCACTGCTGGACAAAGGCCTCCCCCAAGGATCTCCACGACGACCGGTCCTGCGCTAACCTCATCCAGCCGGGTCCCGCGACCTTCACCAGATCGTCGGTCCACCTTGTGGGAGGCCTACGCTGCGTCTTCCGATACGTGGTCGCCACTCGAGAACCTTTCTGCCCCAACGGCCGTCAGTTCTACGAGCGACTACTTCAGCTTCGCAATTCTTTAACATATGTCGGTGACCTTGGTTCTCCTGCTGATCTCCTCATTTCTGATTCGATCTCGCAGGGAAACTCCGAGCATAGCTCTCTCCATTGCCCTCTGGGTGACCTTGAGCCTTCTTATGAGACCCATAGTGAGCGACCACGTCTCGGTACCGTATGTCATCATAATAGTGCTAGTAAATATTTTTTCAATAAGGTCGTGGGTTCGTGGGTTTCAGAGGTCGCGGGTTCCATCCCCACCCGGAACAAACATTTCTGCGAACGTTTCGGATTCTGGGTGTTTGTATGTACCTATTTAAATATTTATTTAAAGTATTTATGTTGTAATTAGCTATAGGTATAACATTTTAATTATATTCTTTAGTGTAATATTACCAAACTCTGTATTCTGTTGGTTTTCCAAGTAAAATATAATAAAATGTATGTTTATCAGTTGTCGAGTACCCATTTACAAGCTTCGGCTTAGTTTGGGACTAAACAGCCGTGTGGGGATTTGTTCAAACATTATTATTATTAGCACTGTAGTGGGAAGCCAAAAACTGTTTTTCCACTGACCTGATGCGCGTAGATGGTGTCGTATATGACCGTCCAGGCCAGCGAGCCGGCGTACAGCGGCAGGCACACGGCGGGCTCCACGGTCCCCTGGAGAGCGCTGTACCCGAGCAGCGCGCCCCAGTTGAACGTGGCCCCCAGGAATATCTGAGGGTAGTTCGTGAACCGCTTCGCCAGCGGGTACGTCACTACTAGAACTGAAACAATATCATTATCAACTATAGGTGGACGGATAATTAGAAACGGGGCAAGATTTTCATACAATCGAGGTCACTTTGAAGCCATGGGTCTCCGTGAAGGATTGATCGGGGCATGATCTGATGACGGTCATCGAGAGAGTAGACGGAGGACTCTTAGATCGCTATAGATGTCTAACTGATCAGATGAGCCGTCTGGAAGCAGCATCATCATGATTCCTTAACTTTAAGATTTTCATATATTTTGATGCCGTTTGCGTTTTTTTTCTTCATGACGATGCTAGGCCTGGTCTAGCGTGGTGGACTGTAGCCCGAACGCCCTCGTTGAGTTGAGAGGGTAGGCCTGAGCCCCAGTGGTGGGGGGCATATTAATAGGCTGTTCATTTAATAACAAGATATAGTGATAACAAGATACAGTGATAACAAGATATTGTGATAACAAGATATTGTGATAACAAGATACAGTGATAACAAGATATAGTGATAACAAGATATTGTGATAACAAGATACAGTGATAACAAGATAAAGTGATAACAAGATACAGTGATAACAAGATACAGTGATAACAAGATACAGTGATAACAAGATACAGTGATAACAAGATACAGTGATAACAAGATACAGTGATAACAAGATACAGTGATAACAAGATACAGTGATAACAAGATACAGTGAAAACAAGATACAGTGATAACAAGATAAAGTGATAACAAGATACAGTGATAACAAGATACAGTGATAACAAGATACAGTGATAACAAGATATAGTGATAACAAGATACAGTGATAACAAGATATAGCTACTCACGCATACTGCTGGCCCCAAGCAGCACGCTGTAGCAGTTGAGCTGGAGGAGCACGCCGAGCGCGAGGGCCAGCTGCGCGGCGAGGAACCCCAGCGCCTGGCGCTCCGTCACCGCCCCGGACACCAGCGGGCGGTCCTTCGTGCGCTCCACCTGGACACGGGCGGAGCCCCAACCAACACGCTCACTACTGGCCGTTTTATAAGCCATTTCTGACTAATGGTCGCAGCGTGACGTTTTTTAGGGTTCCGTACCACAAAAGAGGAAAAAAGGAACCTTCAAAGGACCACTCCGTTGTCCGTCTGTCCGTCCGTCTGTCCGTCCGTCTGTCAAGACCATTTTTCTCAGGAATGCGTGGAGGTATCAAGTTGAAATTAATATCGAATACTCAGGTCTGCAGTCCCTTGGAGCCGTGGAAAAATCAGACTTCTAAGTCAACGCAGTCAGAAGATATGGCCGATTTTGATGCATTTTTTAGTATCCTGGTCATCAAAACCTATGGTGTACTTCCGGTTGATCCCTAAAAACTTTCGCTTTTAATAATAGTAGGGTATTTCGGTAGGACCATGGGTAATAAAGTACCCAAAAAGTGGGACCACAGGGACTGACCTGCGAGTCCACATCCCGGTCCCACATGTCGTTGATGGTGCATCCCGCTCCCCGCATCAGGCCGGCCCCGATGAGGAACAGGCCAGCAGTGTGCAGCGTCGTGTGCAGAGGCACCGTTCCAGGTATGGAGGCCAACGCTATCGACCACGAGCACGGCCAGTATAAGAGGTACACACCTGGAGGGGAAATTTTAGTTCATCATCATCATATCAGCCTGTAGACGTCCATTGCTGGCCGCCGGCCTCCCCCAAGAATCTCCACGACAACCGGTCCTGCGCTAACCTCATCCAGCCGGGTCCCGCGACCTTCACCAGATCGTCGGTCCACCTTGTGGGAGGCCTACGCTGCGTCTTCCGATACGTGGTCGCCACTCGAGAACCTTTCTGCCCCAACGGCCGTCAGTTCTACGAGCGATGTGCCCAGCCCACTGCCACTTCAGTTTCGCAATTCTTTGAGCTATGTCGGTTCTCCTGCGGGTTTCCTCATTTATTATATTATTTATATATTATATACTTTTTTTTTTTTTCTTTTTAAAAGATATATTCAAAAACACAGAAATTTCAACGAAAGTAAAATCTAAAATAGTAGACTCAGTCCTCCTGCCATGTCTAACCTATGGATGCCAAACATGGACCCTCAACCTTAAACATGTCCAGAAACTTAAAGTATGTCAAAGATCGATAGAAAGAAGTCTGCTTAACATAAAATTAAAAGATAAGATAAGACACAAGGACATTAGAAGCGAAACAAAAATAATTGATTGCATTGAATTTATACAAAGGCAAAAATGGAGATGGGCAGGACATGTAATGAGAATAAAAGACGACAGGTGGACAAAGACTACAACAGAATGGTACCCAAGAGGTAGAAAAAGATTGAGAGGAAGACCAAAAAAGAGATGGGTGGACGATCTAAAAAAGGAAGCGGGTGCCATATGGACCAGGAAAACGGAAGGAAAAAAGGAATGGGAATTTTTGGGGGAGGCCTATGCCCAGAAATGGGCCGCTAGTATGTAGTTCAAGTATTATATTAGAAATATGTCAATTAGCAAATAAGGTACAGCAAATAAAGGCTATTTTTATTTTATTTTATTATATACTAGCTTTTAAAAGCCTTAGCGTATAAAACACTGCAGATTTGAATAGCATACTTCAGATTTTGTAAAAATTGATAATATAAAAAAGACTAAACTTACCGATAGGTTTATCCCATCTTGCCAACTTGACATAGGGGTCAATTTTTGCCCTTAACACCTCTAAACGGTTCACGCCGTCAACCTCTAAGGCATCCCGAGGCATCTTATGTAGCTCACTAAGCTTATCTATAACTATCTTTGGGGACGTTGTTTGTATCACAACTTTTTGTCTATGCTGGTCGCTCTGCGTTGAATGGACCCGTGTGTGCCTTAAATTCACATCTCTGTGGTATTTCTCTTTTTTAAAATACACATTACCGCAGAGGCACTGGGTTGTTGCGGAGCTGTGAATTTTTCGTGTGATAATTAAGTTCTTAAACTGTATTAAGCTTGTATTGATTCTCGAGCAACTTTTTAAGGTTGTGTACAACATTTTTAAGTCGGTAAAGTTGTTACTGCATGGTTCTCCTGTAAAAATAAAAAAACATGTAGGTAACAAGAGACATAAATAAATAAATAAAATAAAACATTTTTATTTCAGACCATAGATCCATAGAGTTAGTAGCACACACACTTAACCTATGTTAGTACATAAATCAAATTTTATTATATTTTAAATGCACATTGACCCAGTGGCCAATGAATCGGCTGTCCAGCCTGTCGCCTATGACTGCCAGGATGCTGTTGGTGCTGCGGCGCACTCTGCAGAGCGCGGCCGCACACCGCTTGCGGATCACTGCATAGAAGCAGTCAGTGTGGGCGTCCGCAAACATGCCTGACGCACTGCAGAAGCGCGGCAGCCGCAACAGCACCCTGAACGCGTTGTTATATTGGACACGTAGGGCATTGAACGATTTTTGCGTGTAATTAGTCCACAGTAACAAATAAGGGAAAGTAAAAAAAAAAGAAGAAGAACCGCGTCGGCTACAGAGAAAATTTCCCCAAGACTGACTAGAGATCCAATCCAGATCTGCGCTATCTGTTAAAGGCTGTAAAAAAATTCAGTATTACAAGAAAAAGATAGGATGGGGCCGGCCTACGGGCAAAAATCTCCTGCAGAGTTCCTAATGGTCTTGAGGACGTTCGCAGTGTTGCCCCTTTGAACATCCAGGCTGAAGCAACTGTTAAAGAAGGATCTGACGCGAGAATGGACGGATTTTTCTTAAGAAATTTGCCATTATTTGTTGCAAACTTGGCCCCAGGAAAAAATATTGGATAAAAATTCCACAGTACCTGATTTTATGTACAATTTTCCTTACAATGTTTTCCTTCCACTATTTCTCCCACCCCAATACTCCATGTGGTCGCAATGACAAATATTATGGTTCTCTGGTGACATAATATAACCTCAAAATCAACATAATAAAACCATTGATCAAACCTGATCGTTATCATTTGCTCCGTCACAGCCGGAAAACTTAGTGTATGTACAAAAAACTATAAAAACGTTTTGTTTTCTATCGATTTTTCAAGGTTACCTAAAGAATTTACTATACCTTTGAAAACTAAGAGTAAATTATGACTATTGATGGTGTAAATAACTTGAGATCGTTAGAAATAAACAGATACACGTTTTTCGATGTAATCTTTGATGGAAATTAAATAATTCAGAGCGATTTTCTCAATAAATCAAACCTTAAAAATCAAAATTACCGCGTGATGACAGCACCTGTCATGCGCTGTCACATTTTAAGTTTTTTTTGCTTGTTTGTGTGACCATACTGATTAATAACAAAAATACTATTCCTACCATAAGAAATTATACTAGATCTACGACTTTCTTCCAATTGGCCGTAAAACCTATATTTAAAAACTAATTTCTGATTGTTTTGTTGTGAAATTTTGGAATTTATATTTCATAGATTACTAAGTATTATTTTGTTTTAAGTATTTGTGTTTATTAACCTTTTGGACGTATTCTTTCTACCTAGTTTGTGCCTAAAAACGCGCTCGCACGTCAGTAGAACAATCTTATACAATTCGTATAATCATGTCGTTCCGTGCTGTGACCGTCAAGGAAGAGCCGCACTGCGAGGAGCATGGCGACGGCAGCGCGGGCCGAGCACACGAGCTGCAAATAAAACCGGAGCCCGAGTCCGGCTGCAGCGACGACGAGCTCCAGCAGGAGCCCGCGGACCGGCAGGAAGCAACAGTGAAGTCAGAAGATCCGCATTCGCTCTACGAGGGGCATGACTTGAATGGGGAGATGGTCATCGGACCAGAAATGCTGCAGCAGCCCCTATTACCAGGTACTGTCAGGTTGGGGGATCGGGGACAAGGAATTAGGAAACAAAGAAAGGGGTTGGAGTGGACAAAAGGGGGCGCCAAGGAAAATTTTTTTGAAAATATTCAGAAATCACCAGAAATGCCAGGGCAGCGTCGGATTCCAAAAAAGTGAAATTTTTCTAAGTTTTTTTCATTGTGCCCCCTTTTGTCCACACTGACCCAAAGCAGGCCCAATGACTTGTTTTTTTAGTTTGCACTGGCAAGCAGAGAGCCCATCTGATGGTAAGTGGCCACTGTTACCCATTTCCCGGTATCCTGTTATTCTGTGTAAGATTAAATTAATAAATAAATAAATGAATCCTGTCGCCTCCACCTCCAGTGCTTATGTTTTCATATTTTTTTTCAGAGTATGCTATATTAGTGATACCTCACAGTGGTCAATCATTGTCGTGTGACAATTGCAAGAAGACGGATAACATTACACACAGCCAGGACTCGTTCCCATGTAGTACTTGCAACAAGACGTGTAGTAAAAAGTTATATATATTACGTCGCCAACAGATTCACCCCGGCAACAAATTATTTACATGTGATGTATGTAAAAAGAAGTTTACAAGGAGATCTCATCTAACAAGTCACCTGCGTTTACACAGTGGTGAGAAACCATTCGCATGTGACATTTGTAATATGAAGTTTACACAGAGGTCTAATCTAACATGTCACCAACGTGTGCACAGCGGTGAGAAACGATTTGCATGTGACATTTGTAATAAGAAGTTTACACAGAGGTCGAGTCTAAAATTGCACCGGCGTATACACAGCGGTGAGAAACCATTCGCATGTGACATTTGTAATAAGAAGTTTACAAACAGATCGAGTCTAACATTGCACCGGCGTATACACAGCGGTGAGAAACCATTCACATGTGACATTTGCAGTAAGAAGTTTACAAACAGATCGAATCTAACAAGTCACCTGCGTATACACAGCGGTGAGAAACCATTCGCATGTGACATTTGCAATAATAAGTTTACAAGCAGATGGAGTCTAACAATTCACCTGCGTATACACAGCGGTGAGAAACCATTCGCATGTGACATTTGCAATAATAAGTTTACAAACAGTTCGAGTCTAACATTGCACCGGCGTATACACAGCGGTGAGAAACCATTCACATGTGACATTTGCAATAAGAAGTTTACACGGAGGTGTTCAATAATAACTCACCTAAGAGTACACACTAGAGAGAAACCATTCGCTTGCAACGTTTGTAATAAGAAGTTTACAGAGAGATATAAACTAACATGTCACCTGCGTATACACACTGGTGAGACACCATTCGCATGTGACATTTGTAATAAGAAGTTCACACAAATATCAAATCTAACATATCACCGACGTGTGAGCAGCTGCAAGGATCAAACTCCGAAACACGAACTGAATAAACACTAAATAATGAGCACCCGGCAGCCGAGCATGCTGCAGCTGCCCTTAATGATACACCAGCTTACTCTCTGTATTGCAGTCGTAACAACTGAACATTTTTCTAGCGATTCACTTCAGTGGTTGTGAAATTTATTATTTATTTATTTGTTAATCAAAATCTTATGTATTTGATACTATATATGTGTATACTATACACAGTATATATTTGTCCCCCAAAACCGTCTTGTCGGTTTGACTGGGGGATCGTACAGTCTCATCATCGATTAAATTTAGTTACAATAAAAATGCTTTGTTTTCTGTTACTTTTTATGGACAAATGCTTTTTAATAAGTATAATTTTAACTTTTTTTAAAATTTATTCTTGTTTGGTTCGTCTTTAATATCCCCTGGCAAGCTTTTAAGTATATAGGGTAGGCGTTTTTTACAGGTTCTGTCCCCATAGTAATTACCTACCCTAGGTACCTCATACCTGCCCGAGGATATTGACCTTGTATTGTTATTATGGCAAAGATGTTAAACTATAAATTTAACCTGTCTTATTGATTAAGTACGGTACCGAGAAGTGGTCGCTCACTATGGGTCTCATAAGAAGGCTCAAGGTCACCCAGAGGGCAATGGAGAGAGCTATGCTCGGAGTTTCCCTGCGAGATCGATTCAGAAATGAGGAAGAGGAGAAATGAGGAAAACCAAGGTCACCGACATAGCTCAAAGAATTGGGAAACTGAAGTGTCAGTGGGCTGGGCACATCGCTCGTAGAACTGACGGCCGTCGGGGCAGAAAGGTTCTCGAGTGGCGACCACGTATCGAAAGACGCAGCGTAGGCCTCCCACAAGGTGGACCGACGATCTGGTGAAGGTCGCGGGACCCCGCTGGATGAGGTTAGCGTAGGACCGGGCGTCGTGGAGATCCTTGGTGGAGGCCTTTGTCCAGCAGTGGATGTCTACAGGCTGATATGATGATGATTGATTAAGTGCTTTAAAGGCTAAATTGGAAAGGTATAATTAACACACTTACAGTTGATTCAATCCTAAGTGGTTTTCAGATTCTGGGTGTTTGTATGTATTTAAGTATTTATTTAAAAGTATATATGTATGTTTATCAGTTGTTGAGTACGCATTTACAAGCTTCGGCTTAGTTTGGGACTAAACAGCCGTGTGTAAATTTGTCTAAACAATATTTTAATTTATTTTTTAAATGAAATGAAATTGTTATATATATTGCTTCAATTGTTATCTATATTACTAGCCTTTTCCTGCGGCTTCACCCGCGTAGAAAAGTTTTCCGTGTACATTGTGAAACAGCGCCCTCTTTGTAGGCGTTTTGTTACATAAGGTGTATTAGCGGACGACCCGCGACTTTGTCCGCGTTAAAAAGTATCCTATATGTTATTCCAGCATATAAGCTGTCACTGTACCAAGTTTCATAAAAATCTGTTCGGTAGTTTTTGCGTGAAAGAGTAACATACCTACATCTTCACATCCTTACAAACTTTCGTTTTTATAATATTATTATTATTTAATTATTTACAAAAAGAATCTTACATGTGTAGGCGCAGGAGGGCCTTTTTCAGAATTTTTCATTTGTAGGTTATGTACGCTTAATAAGCTAATAAATAAGCTTCAAATCTAGTCGGTAATCGGCGTGTCGTCGCGGACGCGGTGCGTCGACGGCTCGATCCACTGACAGAATGTTATCTGTCATGGCCGCCCGTCGCGCTACCAGCGACACAACGCTCCGCCAAAGTGACACTGACAGCAGCTGTCACTTTATTTCCGTTTCTTGCCAATAGGTGGCGCCGCGCCCCACGAAGAGTAATCACGCTGGTCAATAGATGGCGCTGTGCGGTGCGCCGTCACATGTATTTACTTTACCACTGTTTGTGGTGGTACCTATTGGGCATTCGCCGTTCACACAAAATATATTATATCTAATCTTTTTATACATATTAAAGTCAAAGTCCAAGTCAAAACTATTCTATTGCATGTAAGTACACTGGGTACATTTATACAACGTCAATTTTTTATCTACCACCGCTTTATTTATGCCTAATGTACTCTGTGCATAGTATATTGACACATTACAACAATGGGGGTAGTTTGTTAGAACGGTAGCGTGCGTGCTAACACCCTACACTGTAGATAGAAAATTTTACTCAAAGAAAACATTCCTTCACTTTCCAAAGGAAAGAAAAAAAAGTATTAAGGATAATATATGGGCTTAAAATAATCGCTTTCAACGCGCGTTAGAATAACGCCCGTGCGAATGGCCCTGATTCATTTTTCCTGGATTCTATGTACCTAAAAACAAACAAGTGGAGTTATATTCAAAAAACTTTATTCAAAAAGTGTTTGTTGAGTGTTGGCGACCGGGTGATTACAGTCTAGCCGTGATCCAAGCGTTGAATGACGTCACGCGGGCGAACCCGGCGGGGAGCCCCACCTGGCAACCGGCCGCGGAGCCGAACGACGTCACTCCGATCTGCAAAACAACGTGTATTAGTCTATGCCTATAGTCGATGCAACTTATATGTTCATCGCCGCCACACCCGGGCCTCCGCCCTCTGCTTCCAATCGCTTCCGGCCACCCTAAGGCCGCAGGGGCTGCGAAGGAGCTCAATTTTTGAATCGCTCTCCTCGCTTCGAGCGGTCGTTTCTACTGATTTTTGTATCGGATGTCAAGGGAAATTGGTAGAATACCGCTCGAAGCGAGGAGAGCGACTCAAAAATTGAGCTCCAGGAAGTCGTCAGTATTGAAACTCCTTAGAAGGCTCGGCCAGCTCAGGGTCAAAGTGTTTCCGCTGACGTGCGGTCGACTGTACTAACACAGGGTTCCTTGCCAAAAATACTGACCAGCATCTTAAAAAATACTGACCAGCATCTTAAAAAATACTGACCAGCAACTTAAAAAATACTGACCAGCAACTTAAAAAATACTGACCAGGAACTTAAAAAATACTGACCATGAACAAAATATACTGACCAGGAATCTGGGTGAGACGTGGGCGAGCGGGCCGCCGGAGTCCCCGCCGCAGGTGCCCTGGCCGTTGGCGCCGCTGGTGCAGATGACGGAGGCGACCACCACGCTGCCGCCGTACACGCTGGAGCACTGGGCGTTGGGGATCACCTGCAGCGTCACGTGGTGCTGCTGCTGGTTGTTGCCGATGCCGGCCGCTGCGGGGGAACGGGGCGCTACAGTGAACTTGAAGCGGCGAGTGAATGTGAAGAGGTGAGTACGAGTGAGTGAATGTAAGGAGATGAGTGAATATGAAGAGGCGAGTGAATGTTCTGAGGTGAGTCAATGTGAAGTGAGTGAATGTGAGGAGATGAGTGAATGTGAAGAAGTGAATGAATATCAAGAGGCGAGTGAATATGAGGAGGTGAGTGAATGCATCGAGGTGAGTCAATGTGAAGTGAGTGAATGTGAGGAGATGAGTGAATGTGAAGAAGTGAATGAATATGAAGAGGCGAGTGAATATGACGAGGTGAGTGAATGCATCGAGGTGAGTCAATGTGAAGTGAGTGAATGTGAGTAGATGAGTGAATGTGGGGAGTTGAGTGAATGTGAAGAAGTGAATGAATATGAAGAGGCGAGTGAATATGGCGAGGTGAGTGAATGTGCCGAGGTGAGTGAATGTGAAGTAAGTGAACGTAAAGAAGTGAGTGTGGGAATGAATCATTGTGCTTTTCACGACGATTGTGAGGAAATATGCACCGATGAGTGAAATTTTCTCTATGATCTAGTCAACGCGCAGGCGCGTGTCGTTAATTAAGTTTACATTTTGGGTAATACTTACTGTCACTTTGCCTGCCGAAGCCGGCGGCCGCGGCCCATGTGCCAGCGAAGTTGTTGTTGAGGTTACCGCCCGTCGGCAGAGGGATCATCTGAATGTTATCTGTAACACAATATAATTTTGTACCATTGGCCATTCAGCGAGGGAACGCCGCCAGCCCTCTGTGCACTTTTTTTTTAAACTAGGCTATACGGCTCTGGAAGCAAAGTCCTTTTGAGACAGCCTTCTGGGCACAATGCCCCAGTGTGACCACCTCGACGGTCTTTTTTATTTGTAGGTAGTTTTAGCCATAGTTTTTAATTTTGTTAGGTATACATATGTTTTTTTAATTACCATAATAATTATTTAATTACTTTATTTTAATATCTATTAATTACCGAAGTTAAATTAAAAATGTAGTTCCCCCTTCTATTGACTTTAATTTAAAATAAATGTTATTTTTTCATTTTTTAAGTACGTACTAATACGTAATTATAATAATCCCATAGTAGGTAATTGAATTTAGTACCTGTTAAACTAACTGTTTCCCGCGGCTTCGCTCGCGTAGAAGTTTTATTATTTTCTTGCGGTTACGGATTGTTTTTGTACAAATTTCAAAAAATCAAATCAACAGCCTATTAACATGTCCCCACTGCTGGGGATCAGGCCTGCCCTCTCAGCGTTCGGGCTATAGTCCACCACGCTAGCCCAGTGCGGGTTGGTGGACTTCACACGCGCCTAAGAACTTCTTCCGCGTATGCAGGTTTCGTCACGATGTTTTCCTTCACCGTTCGAGAGCAGTCAGTAAATGTACTTAAGTTCGAGAAAAACCCATTGGTACATGGCCCGGCCGGGGATCGAACTTCGGGCCTTTCGATATGATAGGCCGCGTCTTATCCCGACGCCACTGACGCTCATGTTTAGTTATACAACATTATCTGTTATATTATATTACCTATCTTTAATTTATTATATTGTGCAACTTCTTACATTGATTTACAATCAAATCTTTATTCACCTAATAATTTATCGCAACTAAATGTCAATTATATTGATAACATTATTGTTATTATTATCAAACATTTTGTTATCATAATCTCTGATGTAGACAATCGCTCAGTTATTAGGTAAAAGTCCTTTGATTTTAAACTGACCTTCATGGGTAAAATAGATTAAATTTCATTTAAACATGAGATATAAGTATTAGGGCTTCTTTCACCACTTCCTGATATTGTTACAGATAGTAATCTTAGTGATAAACTAATCTATCAGATAAATCTGTGTGATAGACTATATAAAATATATAAGATATAGGCAATCAGATACCGGTGAAACTAAAAAAACTGGCTATCTGTCAGATAACCTACAGATAGGGTATCTGGGACTTTATCAGCAAGCGGTGTAAGAGGCCCTTAATCTTATTTTAATGACACCAAGTTAATGAATCCTACTAATATTATAAAGGCGAAAGTTTGTAAGAATGTGAGGATGTCTGTTACTCTTTCACGCAAAAACTACCGAACAGATTTTGATGAAACTTGGTACAGTGATAGCTTATATCCTGGAATAACATATAGGATACTTTTTAACGCGGACAAAGTCGCGGGAAAAAGCTAGTTTTAATAAATATTATAAAGGCGAAAGTTTGTAAGAATGTGAGGATGTCTGTTACTCTTTCACGCAAAAACTACCGAACAGATTTCGATGAAACTCGGTACAGTGATAGCTTATATCCTGGAATAATATACAGGCTACTTCTTAACGCGGACAATGTCGCGGGAAAAAGCTAGTTTTAAATATTATAAAGGCGAAAGTTTGTAAGGATGTTTGGTTGGGTGTTTGAACCCGCACGCTGTAACGGCTGAACGGATTTTGATGAAACTTGGTACAGTGATAGCTTATATCATGGAATAGTGTCCGTTCACCTAGCGTACACTTATGAGTTTCATTGCTAGTTTTAGTGCCAATAAATAGTACCCAAATAATACCCAAATAGTACCCAAATACTACCCAAAAAGTACCCAAACAGTACCCAAATAGTACCCGGGTAGTACCCAAATAGTACCCAGATAGTACCCAAATACTACTCAAATAGTACCCAAAAAGTACCCAAATACCCAAATAGTACCCAAACAGTATCCAAATAGTACCCAAATAGTACCCAAACAGTGCCCAAATAGTACCCAAATAGTACCCAGATAGTACTCAAATAGTACCCAAATAGTACCCAAATAGTACCCAAATAGTACCCAGATAGTACCCAAATACCACTCAAATAGTACCCAAATAGTACCCAAACAGTGCCCAAATAGTACCCAAATAGTACCCAGATAGTACTCAAATAGTACCCAAACAGTACCCAAATACTACCCAGATAGTACCCAAATAGTACCCAAATACCCAAATAGTACCCAGATAGTACCTAGATCAAATAAATAGCACCCCTGTGGTTTATCATGAGACGTATAAGTGACACAAGCAACTTACTGTTGTAGGTCACCCACGGCAGGATGATAATACCAATATCGTTGTTTAAGTTGGACGGGTTGTAGTTGGCGTGGGTCTGGACGTTGCTGGTGGTGACCCTGGTGCCGCCGGAGAACAGCGCCGTGCTGCCGAGGACCACGGTCAGGGAGTTGGCGGTGCCGCCGCCGAATACCCAGCAGTGGGCGGCCGTCACCGCGCGCGTGTTGGACAGCAGCGAGGAGCCGCAGACGGAGGTCTGGCCGCCGCCCAGCGCGATCAGCAGACCGCCCTGTGGGAGGCGAGCGCTTAGTTAGTGATAAGTATAATAATAATGTTTGAACAAATCCCCACCCGGCTGTTTAGTCCCAAACTAAGCCGAAGCTTGTAAATGGGTACTCAACAACTGATAAACATACATACATACTTAAATACATACAACACTCAGAATCCGAAAACCAACGGTTATGCTCATCACACAAATGTTGGTCCCGGGTGGAAATCGAACCCACGACCTATGGCGCAGAAGGTAGGGTCACTACCACTACGCCAACAGGCCCGTCAAAGTATACTTCAAATATACTTGTTAATGTGTGTATACAATCAAATCAACAGCCTATCAACATGTCCCCACTGCTGGGGCTCAGGCCTACCCTCTCGACGAGGGCGCTCGGGCTATAGTCCACCACTCACAGTGTATTATGGAACCCGTTCTTATTGCATGCTGTTTTTATTTAAGTGATCGATGGCTTTTATCATTTCTGGTACTAGAGTTCAACTCCGGCTTCGATACGACTTTTAGTTTTTGGGAAAAATAATATCAAAGTATCCGAACCACGAAAAACGAAATAAAAATGTTTTTTCAGAAACGGAACTAACTACCTACTCCGGTTTCGCTCAGTTCCAATAATTATACGCCGGGTAACGGTCCATCCCACCAATTTCTGGCGCTTTACTGTATACTAGCTTTTTCCCGCGGCTTCGCCCGCGTAGAAAAGTTTTTCCCGTGTACATTGTGCAACAGCGCCCTCTATGCAGGCGTTTTGTTACTTAGGCGGTATTAGCGGACGCCCCGCGACTTCGTCCGCTTTATAAAGTATCCTATATGTTATTCCAGGATATAAGCTATCACTGTACCAAGTTTCATCAAAATCTGTTCGGCAGTTTTTGCGTGAAAGAGTAACAGACATCCTCACGTCCTTACAAACTTTCGCTTTTATAATATTAGTGGAAGGATGGGACGCGAGATACGATTTTTTTTTGTTTTTTTTTTACAATACCACCGTATTAGTTCATGATTTCTACATCAAACTATTGTCTATACTCTACTGTGCCACGCTAGCCCAGTGCGGGTTGGTGGACTTCAAACGCGCCTAAGAATTTCTTCTTCGGCGTATGCAGGTTTCCTCGCGATGTTTTCCTTCACCATTTGAGAGCAGTCAGCAAATGTACTTGTTTCGAAAAAAAAATCCATCGGTACATGGCCCGGCCGGGGATCGAACTCTTATACCCGACGCCAGTGACGCTCATCCTACCTAACCTACTAATATTAAAAGGCAAAAGTTTGTAAGGATGTGAGGATGTCTGTTACTCTTTCACGCAAAAACTACAGAACAGATTTTTATGAAACTTGGTACAGTGATAGCTTATATCCTGGAATAACATACAGGCTACTTTTTAACGCGGACAAAGTCGCGGGGCGTCCGCTAATACCCAATAAGTAACAAAACGCCTACATAGAGGGCGCTGTTTCAGAATAAGTAAATCATAAAGAATGCTTACCAAATGCGGGTGCGCTCCGAGCGGCGCGGGAGATCCTCCCACGATCCTGGAGCCGCTGAAGTCCATCGCCTCCTCCGCTGCCTTGATCCTCGCGGCTTCCGGGATCCCCACCAGCTCATGGTAGTCGTTCCCCGAGATGATCGGCTCGTACGTGGGGTGGGCCGTGGCCAGGGCGACAAACGCGGCAATCAGGATCAGCTTCATGGCTAGAGATGCTTCACTTCTATTGTGACGCGACTGGGTGTTTCCAACTTTATATATCATATGTTTTATCGGTAATCGGCGAAGGATTTTGGGAGATTACTTATTTGGGTTGGTTTTTAATAGGATTATTGGAACATTAAGATTGTTATAAACGTATGCTTAGATTAGGCGATACTTAAAATGCAAGGTTTAAATGACGTCTTAATTACTAAGCACTTGCTATATTACGTAATATATTAAGACGTAATTTTGTTTTGTATTTTTTAGTTTACTACTTGGAAAATGTGCAATACGTATACCTTCAAGCTATGTCCCTGACAGAGAACGGAGTGCCAAGTGTCGCGATCCTGGCACACTTACATAGGTGGACGGATAATTAGAAACAGGGCAAGATTTTCATACAATCGAGGTCACTTTGAAGCCATGTTTCTCCGTGAAGGATTGATCGAGGCGTGATCTGATGACGGTCGTCGAGAGAGTAGATGGAGGACTTTCAGATCGTTGAAGATATCCAACTGATCAGATGAGCCGTTTGGAAGCAGCGTCGTCATGATTCCTTGACTTAAAAATTTTCATACATTTTCCTGTCATTTTGCGTTTTTCTTCATGACGATGCTGCTTCCAGACGGCTCATCTGATCAGTTGGATGTCTATAACGATCTGAAAATCCTCCATCTACTCTCTCGATGACCGTCATCAGATTACGCCCCGATCAATCCGTCACGGAGACCCATGGCTTCAAAGTGATCTCGATTGTATGAAAATCTTGCCCTGTTTCTAATTATCCGTCCACCATTGTATGTCGCTTCTCTCGGTCTCACCATTCTCTTCACACACGTTCGCGGGACACGAGTGCTTTGCACGTGTCCGTCTGTGAGCACCCTCAAATGTCAGTCTAGGTCGTCGTGAGAAGAGATGAGACTGATCGAAGCGACAAAGGCGTGTCAGGATCGCGATGCTGGCGGTCCGTTCTCTGTCTACCCCGCCACGGACATAGCGTGAAGATATGTAAGAATGTAGGCTGCATCTAATGAAAGATTCGTTTCTCTAACATATACCTACCTTCATAAAGCTTTTTTACGAATCTGTTTTTTGCTATCAACGAATTTCTTTCCTCTTTTTTTATAAATAAAAAGACATGTACGGTCGACCGCACGTCAGTGGAAACAAAACCAGTATAAACTGATCTCTCAACTCTAGTATTGAGACTCCCTAATAGCTAGGCCAGCTGAAGGTCAAAGTGATTCCCCTGACGTGAAGCCTCGAACGGTGAAGGAAAACATCGCGAGGAAACCTGCATACGCCGAAGAAGAAATTCTTAGGCGCGTGTGAAGTCCACCAACCCGCACTGGGCTAGCGTGGTGGACTATAGCCCGAACACCGAGAGGGTAGGCCTGAGCCCCAGCAGTGGGGACATGTTCATAGGCTTCTGATTTGAGCATAAGGAACGAACTGAGAACTTAAGGAACGAACTGAGAGTTTAAGGAACGAACTAAGAACTTAAGGAACGAACTGAGAGTTTAAGGAACGAACTAAGAACTTAAGGAACGAACTGAGAGTTTAAGGAACGAACTAAGAACTTAAGGAACGAACGAGCTCTTAAGGAACGAACTGATAGATCGACCAAAGAACGAAAATGAATTGAATGTGAATGATACAGTTGAACACTATTGATAAAACCATGGAGCTACGATCTCTTTGGTGGGCGCCCGCATTCGAACCATAGAGCTACGATCTCTTTGGTGGGCGCCCGCGCCCCCCTAGTGAATAAATTACTTACATCTTTAAATATATGGCGCGCAACAGGATGCGGCATTAAAAAAGTGTATGAAACCCAAGCTTTATTGGTTCAACTATTCCACGTAACCGCCGATATACTCGTGGGTGGACTTATTGGAGACTCTGGCGGAGGTGGCCGCGGAGGTGGCCGCGGAGGTGGCCGCCTGGGGCACCTCGCTGGAACCTCCCGCGCGGAGGTACCTGCGGGAAAGGTTACCCTTATTGAACACTGCCAAAAGGTTACCCAATTGGACCGGGTTATGAAATTATCTTTAAAAAAACTGGACAAGTGCGAGTAGGACTCGCGCCCTGAAGGTTCCGTGCATACTTAATTAAAGAAATAATTAGAAAATCTTTATTAAAAGTAGTTAGATTTAAAGGTATCACAATGACATGCTAAAGTACTTTTAAGGATGATTTGTTCGCAAAATTATTTTTGTTGGTCATAGAAAAAATACTTTTATTTGTGATCTAACTACAAAGTATATAGGTTTTCGGATTTTTTCCTTTATTTCTGCTATAAGACATTGCTTCTTGCCAAATTTCATGATTCTAGGTCAACGGGAAGTACCCCATAGGTTTTGATTACCAAAATACTCAAAAATGCGGCAAAATCAGTCATATCTTTGGACTGAGTTGACTTAGAAGTTTGATTTTTTCACAGCTTGAAAGGACTGCGGGCCTGAGTATTTGATATTAACTTTAACTTGATACCTCCACGCGTTCCTGAGACTTCTGAGAGAAAGGGTCTCGACAGACAGACGGACAACGAAGTGATTTTAATGATTCCATTTTTCTCCTTTTAAGCTACGGAACCCCAAAATGAGTTTAGAATAGGTGTATACAAAGCTCCTTTTTTACAAAATCTTTTAACTAAGGCTGGCTTTTATATTTTCTTCATAATTAATTTGATCCGGCTGTTGATTTTAGGTTGCCGAGCGAAGCGATCTGACTTCGAAGCTACAAATGCATTCAAAGTTAGGACCATTGGTTTTTGCAACACTAGTGTTGTACCTGTATTTGTCCGGCGACGAGGGTGCCTCTGTTGGTCTGGTCGCTGGCGGCAGCAGAGTGGATGACTCAGTGGTCGACACCTGGGAAAAAATTCGGCCTGGAGTCATTTGGAAGCGAACGCCTGTTTTTTATCATATCAGCTCTTTAGCATCCTCTGCTGGACCCAATGAGTGCCACTTCTTCAGGTCGTCGGTCCACCAGAACTCGCCAGCCTACGGCTCAGTTCTGATGTGACCTGCCCACTGCCAGTTCAGCTTGCCAATCCTTACGGTTATAAAGTTTTGATAAAGGTTTATTGAATGCTACGGTGATGCGGTTTATTGAAATACCACTTAATTTTCGGTGAAGAAAAACATCGTGAGAAAACCTGCACGCGCCGAAGAAGAAATTCTTAGGCGCGTGTGAAGTCCACCAACCCGCACTGGGCTAGCGTGGTGGACTATAGCCCGAATGCCCTCGTTGAGAGGGTAGGCCTGAGCCCCAGCAGTGGGGACATGTTAATGATGATATTACCGTGTGCACTGATACGTGCTCTGTGGTGGTAGTTGGACCCTCGTAGTCCCCCCCGTACGGCATCATGGTGGACTTTAATGTGCTCGAACTCAGACTCTTTATGATTGTATGGATCACGTGCCTGCGGGACATAAGCAAAAAAAAAATTATAAACATACAGAATGTTATCACGTGCCGATGAATGAATGAAAGAATGAAAATATAAATGACTGAATGAATATATGAATCAATTTGAATGAACGAACGAACGATAGGAAGACTATTATTTACTCTGTGACGATAGGTCAAATAAAACGGAACTAATTTAAATATTACCCATTAAATGTAGGTAAGTACACTTAATTTTAAATTTTTTTTTTTTTTACATTTTCATATTCATTTATTTCTTCTAATCGTATTCTAAATTAAATATATTTTAATTTAAATAAATATAAATATTAAAGTATTCCTTTATTTTAAGATACTATTACCTATAAGTTACTTATATAAAGGAATTCTAATGATTAATCCCAAGGAGATTCGAACCTCTTTTGTAGCGCGCGCGCTCCCTGTGGAGATCGCATCTTGCAAATTTAGTATGGGAAACGATGAAAAATACTGTGGTGCGCACAAATGAAGCGGATTAGCGGGAGGAAGTTGCTCATACAAATTTATATGGAGTCTGAAAATGAGAATGTGTGAGTGAGTATCAATTTCGATATACATTTGGCACGATTTTGGCACCACCTAAAATGATTTTGTTACTCATCCATAGGGAATAGCTTTTTTTTAAAATTCATGATTAATCCTGTAGATTGGTAGGTACCTGTGATAAAAAAACAGGTAAGTTTTTCCACAATTGTCGGGTTCGATTCCCGACTCAGACAGGTGATATTTCAAAATGTATTCAAACATTAGGTTGCTTTTACTTAGCGCAGGTATTTTACCTTCAGATACGCTTCAAAAATTCCACCTTTACACGTGTAATGGACCACTTAAACGACCATGCTGCATGACATGCAAACTACGTGCTGGCCGTTGCTTCACTGTACTGATTGATAGCAAGCATGATGGTCCATCATGCAGCATGACATTCACGTAAACGTTGCTTGTCATGCAAGCATGATCGTTTAGGCAGCCCATAACAGTCGGCTATGTGATGAGCTCACCCTGCATACTCGAACCCCAAGTCCCGCATGGCGTTCTTCTGCGCGAGGGTCAGAGGGCTGTACAGCTTCCCATACTTGTCCAGCCTGCTCACTCCATCCTCCACCTCGCCATCTCCTTGCCGCCGAGATTTCCTCTCCGACGCTCTGTAGAACCTGGCAATGCAACTTCATCATCATAAACTGTCACTGATTTCCAGCAGTGAACGCCACACACCCGATCCTCCCCATCTAGCAGCTTCTGGCCACCTTCTCCAGGTTGCTTCATACTCTTTCGTCTACCCCAAGCCATCGCTGACCAGCCCACTTTCACTTCAACGCATTGACTGCTTGAGCTATGTCGAAGGCTTTGGTTCTCTGGCGGATGGCCTCGTTTCGGTTTCTGTCAGGTGAACACGGCTTGCCTGATCCGTAAGGAGTATACAGCTCTCTGGACCTCCTCCATCCGTACTCCGGACAGCCACCAGCAGTTCCCTGACGGAGATTTCAGGGCACAAAGTGACCTGACCTTGTTTGTATGGCTCGAGCTGGATGAATTGCAGCCGAGTGTAGTTAAACTTACAAACATAAGTGGCGGGTGGGGCACATCGCTCGTAGAACTGACGGCCGTCGGGGCAGAAAGGTTCTCGAGTGGCGACCACGTATCGGAAGACGCAGCGCAGGCCTCCCACGAGGTGGACCGACGATCTGGTGAAGGTCGCGGGACTCGGCTGGATGAGGTTAGCGCGGGACCGGTCGTCGTGGAGATCCTTGGGGGAGGCCTTTGTCCAGCAGTGGACGGCTTTCGGTTCATATGATGATAGTCTTACAATAGTTAAACTTACACGGGGGTATTGGCGGGGGTGGCGACCTCGCCCGGGTTGTCGGTGGACACGCCCATCATGTCTGCGACCTTCGCCGATGCCTTCTCGCTGTAGTGGTACAGGATCTGCAGCGAGATGTCGTGAACGTACTCCTGCAGGTCCGCCGCCTGTGGGAACGCATATTGTTTTTCATGCCAAATGTGTCATTGATTCCCTTCAGAAACAAGGAGACAAGCGCCATTATGGACGTAAGCAGAATGTGGCATAGTTGACTACTGCCCTGCTATTCTGTAAGCGTATTTGTGCAACTCGATCCTGAATCCGCAGTGAGATCGGTCTCTAACTCAATGATGCACAGTTCAATACTCACTTTACTTCGCAAGTGAGGTGTTTATTGTGTAGCTTGTATTTGTTTACACAATGCGACTTCAAGGTCTTTCATGATCGGACGCGAAGTGAAGTGAGTGACTTGCGATGTGATGCTCGAGTTTTAATTCGTACTTTACAGAATCACACAGCAGGTACAAATCACAGTAGTTGTAATCAGTATAGTCAGCTATAAAGTAGTTTCTCAACTACGCGTTATTTCAACTATTGTAGTTATACTCTTCGTGGCTTATTAAATGGTATTTGCTATTGCACGAAGAACATAGGTGATCGTCGTAAAACGTTTTGGTGCTATTCGCGTGTTTGGGTATTATTCAAATTGGTGCTTTTCTAGGAATAATAGTTATTTTTCCACTATTGCGCACCAAACTAAATATTGAATAATGATCGTCGTGCTTTGGGGCTACTCGCGTTGGTGCTACTTGGTTCCTACTAGGCAAATCCGGCAGTGGTCTCCTACACAAATTTTGTAGATCTCTCTATAATAGGTAGGTACCTAAAACTAGAATGAATGTGTTCCACGTTGTCTCTATAGAATTCAACTGCCTGTTTGAAAACAGGGAAGTGAGGTCTTGGTAGCTTGACTTCACAAAGTTGCGCTACCGTTTAGATTTTTGCAAATTTCTCCAGTTCTATTTCGTCAAATTAAGCCTACCTTTTCCTGTAAGATCTTCAAGTAGTCGGGTGTCCTGCGGAAGCGCGCCAGCACCGTCTTCAGGTCTTGCCTGAACAGCTTCTGGGCCTCCTCCTCAACATCATACCTTCGGCATTTCACTGACACGGAGAACGCTGCAAGAAGTCTTTTCTCTTATATCGCTTCTGCTACGTGTAATAGTCGTCGGCAAATTGTATTTCGTCTGGAGATCTATTTTGAATCGCTCGCCTCGCTTCGAGTGGTCGATTCTACTGATTTTCCTTCGACATCCGATACAAGAATCAGTAGAATCGACCGCTCGAAGCGAAGAGAGCGATTCAAAAATAAAGCTCCATCGCATTTGGCATCTTTTTGGCTCCGGCCGTGTTTGTAACGCAGATTTTTTTCTTTGTTTGTAACCAAGTTACGAAACAAGAATAATTTAAACGTCACGCCCGGTTCGGTCGTCGGTTTTATTACAAATGTGACCATAGCTTCACTAATAATACACTCGGCTGCAATGAATTCGGGTCAGGTGGCCTTTTTCATATAAACGAGGTCACTTTGAGCCCTTGGATCTCCGTGAGGGAAAGACTGCATGAGATCTGATGGTGGCTGGCCGCAGTACACAGATGACATGTTTTTTCAAATCAAAATATCATCAGCCTATTAATGTCCCCACTGCTGGGGCTCAGGCCTACCCTCTCAACGAGGGCGTTCGGGCTATAGTCCACCACGCTAGCCCAGTGCGGGTTGGTGGACTTCACACGCGCCTAAGAATTCCTTCTCCGGCGTATGCAGGTTTCCTCGCGATGTTTTCCTTCACCGTTTGAGAGCAGTCAGTAAATGTACTTAAGTTTCGAGAAAACCCGGTACATGGCCCGGCCGGGGATCGAACCGGACCTCTCGACATGACGGGCCGCGTCGATCCCACCGACGCTGTATAAAGATTAAAAAACAAATATTTACCCAAGAAAAAGATAAATGTCCTCGCGAAACAACTTGTGTTGAGCATTTTTGTGTTTTTATCAGAAACATTTCAACCGTAATAAATTTTTATGCGAATAAATTACTTTCGAACGACTGTTACGAGTGAACGAGGTATTTCGATAGATCGTGCTTCAAAAAAATTGATTGTATTTTTATGTTAATAATGTTCATTTAATGTTAATAATGTTCATTACAATGTCAACATAATTTTGTAATATCCATTCACTAAAATTAATTTAAAATAAGATCATTACCGAGTCATTAACAATTGCAAATATGTCATATTTGATTTAAGTATATTACATTACATACGCGATGAATCATAAGGCGTAACGCAGACTCACGCGGCCTGCGGTGGCGGTGGCGGCCTGTTGTCTTCCATACGCAATGTATGAGACTTAAGACACGCGCGGCCTGCGTTTTCATACTGAAGCTGCGGCCTACGGTAGGCCGCCACCGCAGGCCGCGTGTGTCTGGGATACCGCTAATACCTACGCGAAATGGCACTTACGCGAAATGTCACTTACGCGAAATGTCACTTACGCGAAATGGCACTTACGCGAAATGGCACTTACGCGAAATGGCACTTACGCGAAATACTACTTACGCGAAATGTCACTTACGCGAAATGGCACTTACGCGAAATACTACTTACGCGAAATACTACTTACGCGAAATGTCACTTACGCGAAATGGCACTTACGCGAAATACTACTTACGCGAAATACTACTTACGCGAAATGTCACTTACGCGAAATGTCACTTACGCGAAATGGCACTTACGCGAAATACTACTTATGCGAAATGGTATATACGTACGTAATACGTGCAATTACTTAACTTAGTATTTGTGTAATCGTTTACATACTACATACTTAAAAGTAGTTCTTATTTAAACTCTGGATCTTCATAAATCCCCTTTTTCCCTCTGTAAGGTATGGGGGTCCTCACGTAGGCCATGCTGTCGCGGTGTCGCTCGTGTTTCTTCGACCTGCTGTATTCGTAAGAGTCAAATTTCATTTGTCTAGTCGGGACCGGTTTGTTCCACGAATCTCTGACTCCGATTTTGCCCCACCCGTCGTCATGGCTTTTACTTTTCTTAGGCTTATCATAATCTTCGTCGGAATTTTTCTTATAATTATAATCGTTATATTTGGAAGGCTTTTTACCTTTCTTACTGTTATAATCATCGTAATCGTCGTCTCTTTTGTTGTGTTTGTTAGTTTTCTTGTCCCAATCATCGCTTTTGGGGGTTTTCTTGCTGGAACCGCCCCAGTCTTTGTATTCGTCTTTGATTCTTCTGATTTCTTCCTTTTTCGCTGCGCCCCAGTCGTCTTTTTTGTTTGGTTTGTCCCAGTCGTCTTTTTTGTTTGGTTTGTCCCAGTCGTCTCTTTTGTTTGGTTTGTCCCAGTCGTCTTTTTTGTTTGGTTTGTCCCAGTCGTATTTTTGGTTTGGTTTGTGCCAGTCGTCTCTTTTGTTTGGTTTGTCCCAGTCGTCTCTTTTGTTTGGTTTGTCCCAGTCGTCTTTTTTGTTTGGTTTGTCCCAGTCGTCTTTTTTGTTTGATTTGTCCCAGTCGTCTTTTTTGTTTAGTTTGTCCCAGTCGTCTTTTTTGTTTGATTTGTCCCAGTCGTCTTTTTTGTTTAGTTTGTCCCAGTCGTCTTTTTTGTTTGGTTTGTCCCAGTCGTCTTTTTTGTTTTGTATATCCGAGTCATCTTTTTCATTTCGTTTATTCCAATCATCGTTCCTATTTGATTTATCCCAATTATCTTTTTCCTTTTTATTTGGTCTATTCCAATCGCCTTTGTCATTTTGGCTTGGTTGATCCCAATCATCTCGTTTATTTGGTTTGTCCCAATTATTTTTACTATTTCGCTTAGGTTTCTCCCAATCATCCTCTTTGTTAGCTTTGTACCTGTTATCATTTTTATTTCGTTTGTCCCAGTCATCATTTTTATTTAGTTTGTCCCAATTATTGTCTTTATTTGCTTTGTACCTGTCATTTTTTTTATTTGGTTTGTCCCAATTATCCTCTTTAATTGATTTGTACCTCTCGTCATTTTTATTTGGTTTGTCCCAGTCATCCTCTTTGTGTGCTTTGTACCTGTCATCATTTATATTTGGTTTGTCCCAATCATTCTTTTTATTTGGTGTGTCCAAATCATCCTCTTTATTTGGTTTATTCCAGTCATTATCTGTGTTTGGTTTGTCCATGTTATCCTTTTTATTCGCTTTATCCCAATCATTTTTTTGTTTTATTTTTGGTTTGTCCCAATCGTTTTTGTTATTTGGTCTGTTCAAATTGTCTTTTTTATCAGGTTGGTCCCAGTCATATTTCGCTTCTTTATTTGGTTGGTCTTTCTCTTTTCTATTTCGTTGATCCCAGTCATCTTTTGTGTTTCGATTGTCATAACCATCCTTCTCTTTCTTATTAGGTTTCTCATACTCGTCTTTTTCTTTGTTAGGTTCGTCCCATTCATATTTCTTTGGTTTCTCCCAGTCATCATTGTTATTTTTGTTTGGTTTGCTCCAAACTTCTAGCTCATGTTCGTTTTGGCCTTGCTTGTTCCAGTTTTCGTTAGTTTTTTCAACTGGTTTCTCGAAATCATTATTCTCTTTCTTTTCTACTTTATCCCAGTATTCATCCTTAGACTTATCCCATTTCTCCTTTTGCGGTTTATTCTGTTTGTCGTCGTCCCATTTGCTGGGCGTCGCCGGATTACCCATGTCCTCTTTGTCTTTGCCTTCATACCCTTCGCTGTTCTCTCTGCTCGCCCAAAGGTATGTCTTAGACGTTTTCCATTCTTCATTGTCACCTGCTATCCATGCGTCTTCTATTTTATGTTCATCAAAGTCGAACGGCGCGGGCTGATCATCTTCCATGTTTTTCGTGTACTCATCTGACCTTCCCCGCTCCAGTTCTGATGATGCTGTAAAAATATTTTAATTATATTTTTAAACAAATCTGTTTTTATCACCCACCTTTTATATACGGGCGACCTTACGTCAGTGGAAACAAAACCAGTATTTCTCATAGCACTGGAAATCCCTAATAGTAATAGGCTAGGCCAGCTCAAAGTCAAAGTGTTTTCACTGACGTGCGGTTGACTGTACAAAGTTTATTTTCACGAGTCACGGGAAACAGCTGGTTCCACATAATAACAAACCACTCACGCCTGTCGACGCGGAAGACACCTTCGTTTCTCACGTCGAGGCCGCGCCTCGCGTCGCTGGAGGACTCTGATGAGGAGGATGCACTGGAAACGGAAGACGTGTTCCACAATGCAACAAATCATCTTACTAATATTATAAAGGCGAAAGTTTGTGAGGAGTTTGTGAGGATGTTTGTAAAGATGTTTATGAGGCTGTTTGTAAGGATGTTTGTGAGGATGTTTGTGAGGATGTTTGTGAGGATGTTTGTGAGCATGTTTGTGAGAATGTTTGTAAGGATGTTTGTAAGCACGTTTGTGAGGATGTTTGTAAGGATGTTTGTGAGAATGTTTGGAAGGATGTTTGTAAGGATGTTTGTAAAGATGTTTGTGAGGATGTTTGTAAGGATGTTTGTGAGGATGTTTGTAAGGATGTTTGTGAGGATGTTTGTGAGGATGTTTGTGAGCATGTTTGTGAGAATGATTGTAAGGATGTTTGTAAGAACGTTTGTGAGGATGTTTGTAAGGATGTTCGTAAGAATGTATGGAAGGATATTTGTGAGGATGTTTGGAAGGATGTTTGGAAGGATGTTTGTAAGGATGTTTGTGAGGATGTTTGTGAGGATGTTTGTAAGAATGTTTGTGAGAATATTTGTGGGGATGTTTGAGACGATGTTTGTGAAGATGTTTGGATTTTCACGCTGTAACGGCTGAACGGATTTTGAAGAAACTTGGTACAGTGATAGCTAATCCTGGAATAGCATATAGGCTACTTTTATCGGGGTAAACTGTTCTCGCGGGAAAAAGCTTATCCCACGCGGGCGAAAAGTGGGCAGTGGGGACATGTATAGGCTATATGAGTCGAAGAAGTGGGGGACATGTATAGGCTATATGAGCCCCAGCAGTGGAGACATGTATAGGCTATATGAGCCCCAGCAGTGGGGACATGTATAGGCTATATGAGTCGAAGAAGTGGGGACATGTATAGGCTATATGAGTCAAAGAAGTGGGGACATGTATAGGCTATATGAGCCCCAGAAGTGGGGACATATATAGGCTATATGAGCCCCAGCAGTGGGGACATGTATAGGCTATATGAGCCGAAGAAGTGGGGACATGTATAGGCTATATGAGTCAAAGAAGTGGGGACATGTATAGGCTATATGAGCCCCAGAAGTGGGGACATGTATAGGCTATATGAGCCCCAGCAGTGGGGACATGTATAGGCTATATGAGCCGAAGAAGTGGGGACATGTATTGGCTATATGAGCCCCAGCAGTGGGGACATGTATAGGCTATATGAGCCCCAACAGTGGGGACATGTATAGGCTATATGAGTCAAAGAAGTGGGGACATGTATAGGCTATATGAGCCCCAGCAGTGGGGATATGTATTGGCTATATGAGTCGAAGAAGTGGGGACATGTATAGGCTATATGAGCCCCAGCAGTGGGGACATGTATAGGCTATATGAGTCGAAGAAGTGGGGACATGTATAGGCTATATGAGTCAAAGAAGTGAGGATATGTATAGGCTATATGAGTCGAAGAAGTGGGGACATGTATAGGCTATATGAGTCGAAGAAGTGGGGACATGTATAGGCTATATGAGCCGAAGAAGTGGGGACATGTATAGGCTATATGAGTCGAAGAAGTAGGGACATGTATAGGCTATATGAGTCAAAGAAGTGGGGACATGTATAGGCTATATGAGCCCCAGAAGTGGGGACATGTATAGGCTATATGAGTCGAAGAAGTGGGGACATGTATAGGCTATATGAGCCGAAGAAGTGGGGACATGTATAGGCTATATGAGTCGAAGAAGTGGGGACATGTATAGGCTATATGAGTCAAAGAAGTGGGGACATGTATAGGCTATATGAGCCCCAGAAGTGGGGACATGTATAGGCTATATGAGCCCCAGCAGTGGGGACATGTATAGGCTATATGAGCCGAAGAAGTGGGGACATGTATAGGCTATATGAGCCCCAGCAGTGGGGACATGTATAGGCTATATGAGCCGAAGAAGTGGGGACATGTATTGGCTATATGAGCCCCAGCAGTGGGGACATGTATAGGCTATATGAGCCCCAACAGTGGGGACATGTATGGGCTATATGATTTTTTTAATGTGAAAAAAAACCAAAGACCACTGTGTTTGTTTTTTCCATCTCCTGCGGCGGTATTCGTCGAATATTTCCGGGTTCTCCACGAATCGGATCCTCGCGCTGGTGACCATGGCCCTCCTGGGGGAGGTTCTCCTTGTGGTCCTCCTCCTCGTGGTGGTCGTCCTGGTGGTGGTGGTGGGCCCGGTGCCGGTGATGCCGTCGTGGTTCGTATCCAGGAGCAATTTTAAGAAGTCTGTTTCGATGTCCAGCGGCTTGCTCCGGTCTACGCTGCCTTTGATGTTTTGATTGAGCTCGAGGTTTGCTACAAAGAAATCAATCAACACATCACCAGCCCCTCCTCGTCCACTGGTCATCAGTAGACGTCCACCGCTGGACAAAGGCCTCCCCGACGATGACCGGTCCATTTCATCCCATTTTTAGGGTTTCGTATCTCAGAAGGAAAAAGGAACCCTTATAGGATCACTTCGTTGTCCGTCTGTCAAGACCAAGAAGTTTCAAATCTCTTTGGTCGCGCGCGCGCTCCCTGTGGAGATCGCATCTCGCATATTTAGTATGGGAACCAATAGTGCCACTTACAGGGGGGTGCGGACAAAGGAAGCGGAGTAGCGGGAGGAGGTTGCTAATACAAATTTATATGGAGTTTGAAAATGAGAATGTGTGAGTGAGTCACAATTTTGTGATTAGTTTGACACGATTTTGACACCCATAGAATGCTTTTATTACTCATCCACATGGGAGTGGATAAATTCTTTGATTCATGGTCAAGACCATTTTTCTCAGGAACGCGTGGAGGTATCAAGTTGAAATTAATATCAAATACTCAGGTCTGCAGTCTGCTGTAATGTGTGCGTAAGTGACATAGTGTCATACATAGAGATGTCTTTTGTATTTTGAGAATATTTTGTATGTCCGCAAAAATATATCTTTCTTTTTGAGGCACTGTGACATGAACACAGCTTATGTTACAAGAAACAAAAACAAACTTGTACCACCACAGTTAAGGCTTAGTAAGGTCAGTAAATCGTTCACGGGGCAATGTATACGCTTCTACAATAAACTACCAGAAGAAATCTTAAATATGAATGACAGAAAATTTAAGACCCACATTAAACAACAACTTTGTAAGAAAGCTTATTATAGGACAGTCGATTATCTAAATGACAAAGATGCCTGGTGTTAATGTTACTTCAGCCTCGCACAACCTTTACAAAATAATGTTATGTACAAACTTGATTTTTGTTGCGCCGCTTCGTCTTCCCAGCTCTATATAACACCTTGGAGGCGGTGGTAGATAAAAAATTGACGTTGTATAAATGTACCCAGTGTACTTACATGCAATAACATAGTATTGAATTTGAATTTGTCCAAAAACTTGTAAATTTTGATGCGGTTGATCGATTGAACGAGCGTCACTAGTGACTCCACGCACAGCTACCCTTTGACACCTACACTTAGTCATTACGCAGTAACCAGCCAACTTCACACAGCCGTCAAAACGATTTAAAGGGACTATACATATCTGACTGGCCTGTTGGTAGTGGTAGTGACCCTGCCCACTGCGCCAAAGGTCGTGGGTTTAATTCCCACCCGGGTACAACATTTGTGTGATGAGCATATCTGTTGGTTTTCGGATTCTGCGTGTTTGTATGTATTTATTTAACAGTATTTCAGTATGTTTATCAGTTGTTGAGTACCCATTTACAAGCTTCGGCTTAGTTTGGGACTAAACAGCTGTGTGGGAATTTGTCGAAACATTATTATTCTCTATCTACACCGTATATATAAAAAATACATACGATCTACCCATCTCCTCAACAAGGCTCTCAGCTCTGTCTTCTTCAGAACCCTCTGCGGCCCATTGACCCTGTCTTCCAGCTTGTTGACGAGCCTTATCAGGTGTGCTGTCCTGCTGACCAGACGAGCGTCCACTCCAGGGCTGGCGCCAGCGCTGGTGTTACGTCTGCTTGGAACGAACGCTTCATAGCCTCTCACTGCCAGCGATGCTGGAACAGAATAAGCCAGTTGATTCCGCATCTTGAAATAGAGCGTCAGTGGCGTCGGGGATAAGACGCGGCCTATCATATCGAAAGGTCCGAAGTTCGATCCCCGGCTGGGCTATGTACCGATGGGTTTTTGGGGTATTTTCTGTAATTTACTGACTGCTCTCAAACGGTGAAGGAAAACATCGTGAGGAAACCTGCATATGCCGAAGAAGAAATTCTTAGGCGCATGTGAAGTCCACCGACCCGCACTGGGCTAGCGTGGTGGACTATAGCACTAAAACCCTCGTTGGGAGGGTAGGCCTGAGCCCCAGAAGTGGGGACATGTTCGGGCGTCGTGGAGATCTTTGGGGGAGGCCTTTGTCCAGCAGTGGACGTCTACAGGCTGTGATGATCCTCTGATTAAGGAAACTACATTTTGGAACAAAATTCTTTAGATTTTAGTACAGACGTCCAACGGTGGACTATAGTGCAGGCTGATGACGATATTCAAAACCATCATCATCATATCAGCCTGTAGACGTCCACTGCTGGACGCCGGCCTCCCCCAAGGATCTCCACGACGTCCGGTCCCGCGCTACCCTCATCCAGCCGGGTCCCGCGACCTTCACCAGATCGTCGGTCCACCTTGTGGGAGGCCTACACTGCGTCTTCCGATACGTGGTCGCCACTCGACCTTTCTGCCCCAACGGCCGTCAGTTCTACGAGCGATGTGCCCAGCCCACTGTCACTTCAGCTTCGCAATTCTTTGAGCTATGTCGGTGACCTTGGTTCTCCTGCGGATCTCCTCACGCTATATTCAAAGTACTCACCAATAATCACAATAGATAACATAACGATCCCCGTCTTGGCTTGCGCAGGAGCATGTTGGAAGAAATTGAATTTGTTTTCGATATCTAACAATAATACCTTTATTGAACGTCAGACGTGGAAATTAAATTCCATTGCGTGACAAAACAAATAACAGAACCTGCCAAGAGCAGTCGCAGTCGCGCGCCGAGGGTTCCGTATCAAATGGTTAGGTAGTTAATTAAACAGGTGCGATAGCGTTGCGGTAATATTTTGTAATGTTCGAAGTAGTATGAAGCCCTTCACATCAAAGCGGCGCGGCGGCGGTGCGAAGGCGAAAGCGACAAAGCCGCGCGCACAGATCGGTACGCCCCGCGCGGCGCGGCGGCGGCGCGTTGTATTCCTTTGTAGTATATGAGAACCGGCACACAGAGCCGCCTTCGCAAGCGGTATTCCTGTCTGAAATGCTCCGCCTTATATTCGCTTCCCACAGATTCGCCGCCGCAACGCTTTCGCACCGCCCAGTCTGTGTTGCGCTTAAAAGTATTCTTGTACGGTCGCCCGCACGTAAGTACAACCAAAACCAGTATAAGCTGGTCTCTCACAGTATTGAGACTCCCTAATAGGCTAGGCCGGCTAAAAACCAACGTGATTCCACTGACGTGCGATCGACTGTACGAAAGTCACTGATTTTGGTTGACCATAACTGACGGCCGTTAGGGCAGAAAGGTTCTCGAGTGGCGACCACGTATCGGAACACGCAGCGTAGGCCTCCCACAAGGTGGACCGACGATCTGGTGAAGGTTGCGGGACCCGGCTGGATGAGGTTAGCGCGGGACCGAGCATCGTGGAGATCAGGGGAGGCCGGCGTCCAGCAGTGGACGTCTACAGGCTTATGATAATGATGATAACCTGGGTCGGATTGGACCGATTTTATACGGGTAAGGACTACGGAACCCTAACAAGTCTATGAACGAGCTGTACCAGCACCAGAAACTTCAAACCGTAAAAATCTGGGCCGAATACCGAGGCACTGCTGCCAAGCACCGGTTCTGATTTAAAGGTCACGAAGGCTACAAGAAAATTAAAGTTCTTTACGCATTTTTAAAACGCATAAACAATGATTAACGCTCGCGTTGATTAATAATTAACTAAACGTGCTTAATTTAAGTCTAGATTAAGTACAATCGGCGCAATGTTGAGATAGTTTTCAAAGAGGGTTATAATTAAAATTGACTAGCTGTTGTCAAGTGTACCGCGGTAAAAAGTAGTCTATATCTCATTCCAGGATATAAGCTATCACTGTGCCAAGTTTCATCAAAATCCGTTCAGCCGTTACAGCGTGCAAGAGTAACAAACATCCTCACAAATACTAGCTTTTTAGGGTTGAAATGTTTTTCCCGTGTACATTGTGAAACAGCGCCCTCTATGTAGGCGTTTCGTTACTTAGGGGGTATTAGCGGACGCCCCGCGACTTTGTCCGCGTTAGAGAGTAGTCTATATGTTATTCCAGGATATAAGCTATCACTGTACCAAGTTTCATCAAAATCTGTTCGGTAGTTTTTGCGTGAAAGGGTAACAGACATCCTCACATCCTTACAAACTTTCGCCTTTATAATATTAGTAGGAAGTTTGTAGGATAGGTGACAAGAGAATCGTCGATCTTTTAGCAGCTGTCACCTGCACATCTCCTGCATACAATGGAAATATCGGAGACCGTCGTCTGTAGAGTCAGCGGAGAGGACAGCGAGACGCTGAGCGACTGCAAGGCTTGTCCTGGGTACAGCCTGCTCAGACCCCGAGGACTACAAGGCAAGACCCCTTAGCTGCATAACAATGAATGAATGAAATTATTTATTTGACGAGAAAGACATAATTTTTCGACATGACGGTGCGTTGCCGTGCAGCGTCAAAAGCGACTCCATCTCTGCCCTGCTATTCTGTAAGCGTACTTGTGCAACTCGATCCTGAATCCGCAGTGAGCTCGGTCTCTAACTCAATGATTCACAGTTCAATACTCACTTTACTTCGCAAGTGAAGTGTTTATTGTGTAGCTTGTATTTGTTTACACAATGCGACATCAAGGTCTTTCATGATCGGATGCGAAGTGAAGTGAGTGACTTGCGATGTGATGGTCGAGTTTTAATTCGTACTTTACAGAATCACACAGCAGCATAGGATGCTGCAGGATCTGCAGCGCCGGTTTTCAGTGCAGCCACCGAGTGACACACGGACGCAGTACGGTATTAGGAAATATAATAATTAACAGCTTCTGTGCAGCGAACACTTGGAGAGAAGAACACCAGGTAAGCACAGAAGCTGACACAATACAACCTGGCTTCATACTTCAAGATACGTCAGAGGGTTGCTATTTTTTACGCTCTAGAAAAAATCTTCACTTGAATAACAAAAGAGACGGGAGGTTCTCAATTCGATCCGTATATATTTCATCATCTCAGCCTTTTAGCGTCCACTGCTGGACATAGGCCTTCCCCAACGAACGCCACCACACCGGGTCCTCCGCTCTCAGCATCCAGCCGCTTCCGGCCACCTTCTTCAGGTCGTCGGTCCACCTGGCGGAGGGACGTTCCGGTCCGCGGTCTCCACTTTAGAACCCGTCTGTATATATATTTAAAAAATAAAAACTTTTTAACAAAAAAATTAAACCTTCGAAAAAAGATACTGATGAAAAGCGAAAAAAAACCTTTTTTAGACCTTAACCTTTAGAGTTAGTATACTATCTATAGAGCGCGCGCATCGCTCATTGCCCATTGTGCCAAGTGTAAGCAGGTGTTCTATGGACGCTTCTATATAGATTTTTTCTAGATCGTTTGTTTCCGTGAATCGTGTTTACAGCTTGGCACTGCACATTTCACCATGATTACTCCAAATCTAAATAAATACCGGCGCGAGCAACACGTGTTGTGACTAGTAGCGTCGCCCCGAACATTTCGAGACTGTTCAGACCCGTGCTTACAGTTCAGACTTGCTAACGCGCGCTCTATGTATACTAACAACTCTCTGCCTAACACTAATGTAAATCTAAATAATTTTGAGTCGGCGTTAAACAACCAAGCAAATTAATTAAAGCTATTACGCAAAGTGAAATGATGGCAGCCAACAAGCAGTCAATGAGAAGATCATTAAATTACAAAAATAAAATAATTTGTTTTGAGTGTTTGGCGCAGACTCAAAATTATTTAGATTTACATTAGTGTATGAGCTTAGTTAGGCCTAAAAGGTTCTTTTTTAATATTTTCCGCTCTTCAGTTCCTTTTTTCGACGGTTTAATTTTTTTGTTAAAAAGTTTATCTATTTTCTATTTTACAATATGCGCTGACCAGTGTACCTTCAGAACTATAACGAAGCCAACCTATAAATAAACAGACCAAATGCTGTATTTCGCATCGCCTTCTAGCAGACATGAGTCTTATATTGGGTAAGAAATAATCACTCATCATTTATTTTCTACTTGCGGTTTCCACCAGGAAGGTTCGAATCTCTATGGAGACTGCATCTTGCATATTTAGTATGGGAACCAATGGTGCCACTTACAGGGGGGGTGCGGACAAAGGAAGCGGAGTAGCGGGAGGAGGTTGCTAATACAAATTTATATGGAGTTTGAAAATGAGGATGTGTGAGTGAGTCACAGTATTGTCATACATTTGACACGATTTTGACACACATAGGATGCTTCTTTTACGCCTCTTTATGGGGCCGCGAGCACGCACCAAAGAGATCTTAACTCTATGGTTTCCACCGACATCACCCGGAATAGTTTATCGCGGTAAAAAGTAGTCTATATCCTGCTCCAGGGTCCGATGTGTCATCATCATCATATCATATCAGCCTGTAGACGTCCACTGCTGGACAAAGGCCTCCCCCAGGGATCTCCCCGACGCGCGGTCCCGCGCTAACCTCATCCAGCCGGGTCCCGCGACCTTCACCAGATCGTCGGTCCACCTTGTGGGAGGCCTACGCTGCGTCTTCCGATACGTGGTCGCCACTCGAGAACCTTTCTGCCCCAACGGCCGCTAGTTCTACGAGCGATGTGCCCAGCCAACTGACACTTCAGCTTCGCAATTCTTTGAGCTATGTCGGCGATCTTGGTTCTTCTGCGGATCTCCTCATTTCTGATTCGATCTCGCAGGGAAACTCCGAGCATAGCTCCTCCATTGCCCTCTGGGTGACCTTGAGCCTTCTTACGAGGCCCATAGTGAGCGACCACGTCTCGGTACCGTATGTCATCACTGGCATCACACACTGGCCGAAGACTTTCGTCTTGATGTCCGATGAGTCTCCGCACCAAATTTCATCAAAATCCGCTCAGAAGATATACTTTACTTTCCCTTTTAGCTTAACCCTCACCTTCCTCTTCTGTTCAAATCAACATCTTTAAAATGCCACTGTCAGGCCTACCCCCTCACGTCTTCGGGCTATAAAGAATCAAATCAACAGCCTATTAATCCCCCCACTGCTGGGCTCTCCTCTCAACGAGTGCGTTCGGGCTATAGTCCACCACGCTAGCCCAGTGCGGGTTGCTAGACTTCACACGCGCTTAAGAATTTCTTCTTCGGCGTTGCAGGTTTCCTCCCAATGTTTCCTTCATCGTTTGTTAATTTGTTTTTCAATCCGCAGCTCTATGTGTCACCATCATACAAGTGACGTCACACTCGTGTCGCTCCGTCCCTGTCTCACGCACCTCTTTGAAAGACAATACTGAAGAACTGGAGTCTAACAGAAATATAGCTGACCTGCTCTTACCCTATTTGGAACAGGCCTCGATTGAAAAGGATAGTGCAAGGAACATTCTAGAAGTTGTTCCGTATAAAAACTTCGATGACAACCTCAAGAGGCGTAAAACGTATTGGGATGATATGAAGCAGCTAGTGGAGCTAGCACCTCTGAGAAAGAAGAAGCAAATTAATGAAAGAAATCCCCTGGCCATCATACTAACAGCTTCCAATATTCCAGAACTAAATCCTATGAAGAAAAACAAGCGTATTAAAGAACAAATTGAGGAAAATTTGCAGGTAACAAAGAAGAGAAACGGAAACGCTGATGATGAGGTTAATGAAGAAAGCGACGATAAAAAGAATAAGAAGGACAGAAAGGCAAGTGATGAAAAAGTAAATGATTATGATTCGTATGGGGATCAAAGTGTTAATCAGGAAGACTATAATAAATTTGTTGCGGGTGTATCAAAGAGTATTTATGATTTCGATGATTTCGCAAAAGAAAATACTGATAAAAATGCAAGAACAGGCGACAAATATAATGATAATCGTTCGGTGTTAGATGAAAAAGAAAGCAAGTATGATACGGACATTTACTTAAAAGAACCAGAACGTAATGAGGAGAGACACGATGAATCTAAAAATGACTCTTCGGGTCTCAGTAAAACTCTAGATGTCAGTTCGTCGGTTGACATTGATACTACAGCTAGTCATAGCAAGGATGCTAGGGTTTCAGCAGACAGTAGTGAAGGTGTGACTGAAAAACCAGTACCTGTCGAAGAAAAGACAGACGTTTCCAAAGGTAATAACGTAGACTTCAGTCTAGCTGGAAACACTCCCAATGAAAACGAAGACAGTGAACCAGGCAATTCGGGTAACATCGAAGATTCGGTTCACGCAGGCCGTTCAAATTTAAACAAAAATGCTGATAGGTCAGCGAATGCCGATGATAATGATAAAAAATCTGTAGACAGTGATGTCATTGAAAACTTTGATGCAGACGATGCTAAAGAAAAGCTGATTTCGCATATACTTACAGAATTTAATGATTCTGCGGAAAATGGGAAAAGCGACAAATGCGTAGTTAGTAGAAGATCGGGAAATGCTGAAGAGAAACAAACCAGCCAGCCGCACAAATATTACACGCTATCTTTCTCATTCAACAAATAATAAAACGGTAAGTTTTCAAACAGAAAAATGTCGGAATTTTATGACGGAATCGTGATCATTCGAACCCTGGCGAAATACGAAAGGTAGAGCTTATTCGTAAAGAAATCTCTTCCAGCTCTGTGTTCACCGATTCCGTTAGAAAAAACGTAGTCAGCAGTTAATAATTAAGAGATTATCAATTAAAAACCCACAAGAAATTCGTGGAATTTTTTTTTTATTATTATTATCAAACTTGCTCGTAAATGGTTATATTATATGCATGCATACAGAAACACAATGGCCTATATTATACACCCGCGGGAGTAATGAAAATCAGTACAATATTATACCCCTAGGGGCTGTAATGTGTAGCTGGTTGTACTGAACTGGTTTATTAAATTAATTAAGTTAAATTGAGTAGTTAACTTGACTTAACTTAACTTGACTAAATTTTACTAAACTTGACTAAATTTGACTAAACTTGACTTATCTCCTCGCAAATGTGATGAAAAACATTATGTGCATGACGGTTAACTATTCAAGTGTTGGTGGGTCTTTAAATGGACACTTGAGAAGATAATGCTTTAAGTGTTGATGGGTCTTTAACGACCCCTTACGTCACTTTATTATTTTTTTGATATGATTGATTTTTCAAAAACCAAAAACTGACAGCCACACTTAATGGAGTTTTTTGATATTTGACAGCAACGCGAGACTGGGTAGTAAGGGTATTACAAACTCGAGTCATTAAAATCCCTCCGCCATCGGCGTCGGGCTTCTAACAGACTCTCGTCAGTAATATTCTACTTACTACCCTTATTGCACAATGTACTATTATTTAACATTACGAGTATAAAAAATTGATTAGGTAACTAAACAATGATGGTATAATTTCACGCATTTTTTTATATATATTATTTATATTAAATGCATTTTGATAAAACCTGATATATAGCCTAAGTATATCCTAGAATAACATAGATACGCGACTAACATATATATCCTGGAATAATATAGATGGTTGGGTCACTAGATTGAATATTGGCAGCTATATTGGTCAATTGAAGCTCAAAGGGTTAGCACGTTGAAGTGGCAGTGGGCTGGTCACATCTGCCGGAGAATCGATCACCGCTGGGGTAGACGAGCTCTCGAGTGGAGACCACGACCCCTGGGTAGATGGACTTGCGTGAGGCGGCTGGCAGTGACTGGATGCGGAGAACCGAGGATCGGGTTCGCGCCTTGTTGGAGGCCTGTGTCCAGCAGTGGACTGGTGCAGGCTGATGATGATTGTTCAGTACTCAGAAATCCATACTTATTAGAATTAATTCTGATTCTAGCCCAGCTGTTAAAGTTGTGTCATCAACGAGCTTATGTTATCACATCATAACACTATTTATCGTATTCTATATTTATTTACACCCTGGGAATTCCGAACCGTAATCAAAACACCTCTAGTAATCTTTCGAGTAGTAAATAACTAGTAAATCCAAACGGTAATCAGTAAAAGTATAATCCACATGTATTTATGAGCGGGTTTCCCACAATTTAAATACGGACGCTGAAAGATAATACCACAGAATAGATAATATACAGAATACAATATAATGTAAGAATACACATCTTATGTGGTCCCTAAACGATCATGCGGCAAGACATGCAACGTTTACGTGAATTATCATGCTGCATGATGGACCATCGTGCTTGCTATCAATCAGTACAGTGAAGCAACGGCCAGCACGTAATGCATGTCATGCCGCATGATCGTTTAAGGAGCCCATTAAAAGAGGTTAGGTATTTTATAATACTTTCAAATATCATAAGTCCCTTATATAAATGTGGTCCCTACACGATCATGCGGCATGACATGCATTACGTGCTGTCACTCATGCATGACCGTCTAGTTGAAGCGATTGACGTGCATGACATGCAAACTACGTGCAGGCCGTTGCTTCTCTGTACTGATTGACAGCAAGCATGAAGCTCCATCATGCAGAATGATGATTCACATAAACGTAATTCATGTCATGCCGCATGATCGTTTAGGGAGACCAATACGGTAATCTCAATGTGCCTAAAAAGTAGCGACTAAAACCCAGAGCAAAAATATATAATTAAGATATCAATTTGTATTTTTTTGTTATTACCCGAAATAGTACATTGTTACCCGAGGGGTGAAAGTAACTTATTTAAGTCCCGAGACGGGGTTTGGCGCCCGACGCGTAGCGAGGGCGCCAATAGTTCGAGGGACCTCTAAATAAGTCTTGAACCCGAGGGAAACACTGTGCTTTTCATTAAGAATACACTGAAAGTAAAAACAAAAACATAAAATGAGTGTTAATACAAATCTCTGCTATACGGAAGTATAAACAAAACTCTACAACTCGAAAAAACAAAAGAAGATCGGATTGCCGCTTTCCCGTCTATTTTGTTTTTTTTTTTCTGTGGCCGGCCAGCTATTCTGCCATTATTTTTCATTTCCATCATTGAAAAAATGATAAATATTTTTCTTAAATCTATGTCATTTTAAAGAAATAGTTGACAGTAATACCTAATTATAATAGTCATTAAAAAAAATATATTCTTTAATTATTACATAACTTTATGTTATTTCAATTTGACATCGCGCTGTAATTGAGTGGCTGTATAGACAGTTGGAACATGGTCCAATAGAAATGTCAAAATAGTACTAGTTTTTTTAAATATAATTTGACAGCTGTCAGTTGAAAGCGATTCTCCCTAGGGCTGAGATGTATTACTTTCAACCCGCTCCTCAGGCAACTTCAGACCGACTTTCAGAGTATGAGTAATGAAAAACACATTACCTACCTATGTCTGTAAAATTTGTATAAAATATCTTAAATTTCATGACAGCTTAAAGCTTTTACGCCTTACGACAGTCTCATGTGTTACTAGTTAACTATTATCAATTGTAGTGTTTGGATAAATAACAATATCCGCATTTACCGAAGATTGTTAACGAAAAACGCATTAACTATCATAAAAGAGGTATTTCATTACAGTTTAAAATATCCTAAGTGCCTTAGTACTAATAAAAACTACCTACATACATAGGTGGACGGATAATTAGAAACAGGGCAAGATTTTCATACAATCGAGGTCACTTTGAAGCCATGGTTCTCCGTGAAGGATTGATCGGGGCGGGATCTGATGACGGTCATCGAGAGAGTAGATGGAGGACTTTTAGATCGTTATTAAATAGATATCCAACTGATCAGATCAGCCGTCTGGAAGCAGCATCGTCATGAAGAAAAAAACACGCAAAATGACATAAAAATGTATGAAAATTTTTAAGTCAAGGAATCATGACGATGCTGCTTCCAAACGGCTCATCTGATCAGTTGGATACCTATAACGATCTAAAAGTCCTCCATCTACTCTCTCGATGACCGTCATAAGATCACGCCCCGATCAATCCTACACGGAGAACCATGACTTCGAAGTGACCTCGATTGTATGAAAATCTTGCCCTGTTTCTAATTATCCGTCCACCTATACTAATATTTAACTAAGTAAAATCACGTGTAGAAAAAAAGAGATTGCTTCCGATTAACGTATATTCTTAGACGAGTATATTCGTAGTCGAGGGTACTACCCCCTATCTTAACCATAAACGTCCACTGCTGGACATAGGCCTTCATCGTCATTACGGCGCAGAAACGTGGACACTGACGGTTGGCCTGATCCCCAAGTTGAAGGTCGCTCAGCGAGCTATGGACAGGGCTATGCTCGGAGGACATGACGAGGAAATCCGACGGAGAACTAAGGTATTACCGACATAGCTGGAAGGATTAGCAAGCTGAAGTGGCAGTGGGGCAGATGAGTTATGGACCGACGACCTGAAGAAGGTGGTCGGAAGCGGCTGGATTCGGAGAGCGGAGCACCCGGTGTGGTGGCGCTCATAGCCGAAGGCCTATTACTAAGATCACGAGCGTGCTTGTATGAAAATATTTTCAATTATGTATTCTAGAAGCGTACGTAGGCGAGAATTACCTACTTACTGTAATTATAAATTAATTATCTTTTAATTAAAATGCAAGTGAATATTATCTTTTATTTTTTATCTAATCTTACACATTATTTTTGGTATTCAAACTACATGCGAAAGTTGGTAAGTTTGTTGATCAATTATGAATCTACTAGCTGTTGCCCGCGACTTTGCTCGTATGGGATATGTAGGTACCTATAAACCATCCGGAGATCAACCGTTGCGTAGTTTGAAATATCTAAGCGTACAGGGACGCGACGTTTTTTTACTGTGTTATATGATTTTTTGCGTTTCATCAACAGAATATTAACATGTCCCCACTGCTGGGGCTCGGGCCTACCCTCTCGACGAGGGCCACGGGCTATAGTCCACCACGCCAGCCCAGTGCGGGTTGGTGTACTTCACATGCGCCTAAGAATTTCTTCTTCGGCGTATGCTGGTTTCCTCACGATGTTTTCCTTCACCGTTTGAGAGCAGTCAGTAAATGTACTTAAGTTTCGAGAAAAACCCATCGGTACATGGCCCAGCCGGGGATCGAACTCCGGACCTTTCGATATGGTAGGCCGCGTCTTATCCCCGACGCCACTGACGCTCTTTTTGCGTTTGGTCACAGAATATAATAGGTAATTATAATACGGACGGCCGAAATGTGGTCAGTGTGGATATTTACAATTTTTTTTAATTATTATTTATTTATTAATCAAATACATAAGCATAATAGTATATATTTGTCCCCCAAAACCGTCTTGTCGGTTTGACTGGGGGATCGTACAGTCTCATCATCGATTAAATTTAGTTAGGTACAATAAAAATGATTTGTTTTCTGTTACTTTCTATGGACACATGCTCTCTAATAAGTATAATTTTAACTTTTTTTTAAATTTTTTCTTGTTTGACTCGTCTTTAATATCCCCGGGCAAGCTGTTAAGTAGATGGTAGGCGTTTTTTACAGGTTCTATCCCCATAGTAATTACCCACCCTAGGTACCTCGTACCTGCCCGAGGATATTGACCTTGTATTGTGATTATGGCTCACAAGCTGTAGATTATGCTCCCGACTGCCATGGTTATTGGTTAGTAATAAATATTTATGTTTTAGACCAGCTGGGAGTATTTTACATATTCTGAATAGTTTCTTGTAGTTATTTTTGCATTTGATTGATTACTGTAATTGGTTAAACCGTTGTAATTAAATAAATAAATATAAATATAGCACAATATTTCACGAAAAGCGTCCTTTGCCAATCAAATTTTGAGAAAAGTGCGATGGAATTTGACGAAATATTCAAACGCAAGCAAACCCGAGCGCGAATGGCAGTATTGGAATTGTTGGGTCATTCAAAAAGTGTTTGTCTCGCTGCGATTTCACGCGTATGGCGATAAAAAGCTTAAAAGTTTGGTAACTTGTATGAGAATCAAATAATTGACTAAACCCTTTCATTCGTTCGTTCATTTCATTCTTAGGCCTATATTACACTATACTATATATATGATCCTATGTTGTCTATGGGATATGATCATATAAATATGACAACACTTGATGCTATGCCTATATTACACTATACTATATATATGATCCTATGTTGTCTATGGGATATGATCATATAAATATGACAACACTTGATGCTATGCCTATATTACACTATACTATATATTCAAATTCAAATTCAAATAATTTATTTCAGACTTGTGTCCATAGTTATTGTTAGTAAATACACAAAATACTTAAAACTATGTTAGTACATAAAACAACGTAAAAGAGACATTAAATGCCTATAGGTACTTATTTCCTATATGGGACTCTGGAATAGGACACGTGTGTCTTATTCCAGTGTCCCATAATAGGGTTATCAATTTTATCACTGACAACGCACAGGAGACTGTTGGAGCTGCCCCTCACGCGGCGCATCAGGGACGCGGTTCTTTTGCGCATAATCGCGAAAAATTCGTCTGTGCGCGCCTCCGCGAACATTCCTGATGCGCTGCAAAGCCGTGGCAGCCTCAACAGTATCCTGAATGCGTTGTTATACTGCACGCGCAGGGCGTCGTACGTCCGCTGCGTGTAGCTGGTCCACAGGTTGCAGGTGTAGAATGATTGGCAATATGCCCTATATATATAATCCTATGTTGTCTATGGGATATGATCATATAAATATGACAACACTTGATGCTATGCCTATATTACACTATACAATATATATGATCCTATATGTATGACTCATATATATATGATAGTCTAATACCAACATATGACTACTATCTGTCTACGTCATATAAATAGTATCCTACTTGACAGCATGTCGTGAAATAGGATCCTATCTGAATAACGTCTTTTTGGTGGGATTTGGAGAGATATTAATTGTCTTTTTTATTTAGTTTCCCTAAAATAACCTACATTGCGGAATGCGTGTAGGAAACTGCAAACTGGAATACGTTTCTCCGGTAGCTAAAAACCTCAGAATGGCCTGGGATCTATCCATTCGGAAAATAGGGTTTCTCAAGTGAGTCACCTGTTGGTTGTGTATAGTGTAATATAGGCCTAAGGAGGCTGGCATTTTGGCAGGATTTTGTCGGAGACGGTTGTCTTTTTATTTAGTTTTCCTAAAAAATGTATATTGTAGGTTTTGGTGTATATTTGTGATAGTTTTTTATGCAAAATGTGATTATTATAGTGTATATTGTGCGGGATAGTTAAAAGAGTGTGAACGAATCTACCGGATCGTTCCAAAATGTCCCTTGTTAACCTTCAATAAACCTATTATCAGTTGAGTGCGGTGTGAGCTGCAGTGTGGATCACCGAATAGCACTAGTTGTGCGTTCGTGGAGGCCGTGCTGCGGTTTTATTGAAAATCTCCGACTATTATTAGTCGTACCCTGTTTTTGTGGAGGCCGTGCTGTAACCGCCGGTTTTTGAAGAAAAACAAACAAAATATGACTTGGCTGTATGGTCTATGACTTTTGCCTGTTCATCATTTTATTTTATTTTATTTTATATCTTTATTCAATTTCACAGCAAATAAACAATTTATTACATTACAATTCCATTAAAAAAAAAAAACAATATGCCAATTAAGAAATTAAAGAAAAAATTAAAAATGATGTATAAAAACTTACAGGGGATACAAAAAACAAACAATAAATTACAAATTAAATTACAATGAATTACAATTGAAATACAAATAAGATTGGATAAAAAATCATTGGACGAATTCAACAAAAAAATGTAAGGATAATTTTTAAACACAATGGGTTCGGCTCGAAACAGAGTCATTTTCGGCCACCTTCTAGCAGCCCTGTTATTCTGTAAGCGTATTTGTGCAACTCGATCCTGAATCCGCCGTGAGATCGGTCTCTAACTCAATGATTCACAGTTCAATACTCACTTTACTTCGCAAGTGAAGTGTTTATTGTGTAGCTTGTATTTGTTTACACAATGCGACGTCGAGGTCTTTCATGATCGGATGCGAAGTGAAGTGAGTGACTTGCGATGTGATGGTCGAGTATTAATTCGTACTTTACAGAATCACACAGCAGTTTATTAAAAAGCGCATTTTTCGATCTTTACATTTTCTGTTTTGCGATTTTTCGCGCAGAACCAATCTCAAAACAGGTGACACGACGCGCCTTTTAAAAAATCGTGATTAATTGATTATACAGTGAATTTGCCAATGGAGAAAAATCTCGATAACTAAAATTAGGGCTCAAGCAGATTATATTTCAACATTTTGGAAAATTCAATCTTTTTATTTATTTTAACGACAACATTACTTTCTTTTTTTCCGTTATTTAGCAGAAGAATAAATATAATTTAATTTAAAGCATACATTAATATAACACAAAACTAAACGTAAATATATAACTAAATTAACCTCAAACCTATATAAAGGTCCGCGTCCTGGAGCCACCGGGCCTAAGCCGCTCCGATGGCAAAAGGCCCGACGGCTTGACGATGGAGCCATGGCAGAAAGGCAAGTGCCTTTTGTGGGACGCTACGTGCGTCAGCACTTTCGCCGCCTGCCATCTCAGCCGCACAACGCAGAGAGCCGGGGCAGCCGCCGAGTTTGCGGGTACGAGAAAACGGGCAAAATACGCTGCACTCCAGCAGAGCTATCTATTCACTGCTTTTGCGGTGGAGACGACAGGTTGCTGGAGTGCAGAAGCTAAAGATTTTGCTAGGCAGATCGGGCGTAGACTGAGGGAACGCGGTGGAGATCCCCGCTCTGGGTCATTCCTGGTGCAAAGGCTGTCCATCGCCATCCAACGCGGGAATGCCGCGAGCGTGATGGGCACCTTTGCACCGGGTTCGGGCGGACTTTGTGATTGATTTTATTATTTACTATTATAATTTAAATATTTTTCTTAGGTATGCTGTTATATTTTTATAGAATTAATTTAGGTATATTTAGTTTATATTTTTAGTTTCTTGTTTGTAGGTTTTTAATTTATTTCAGGTATTTTATACTTTTATTTATCGATTAGTATTTAGGTAATTTTAGTTTTGGAAAATAAAACGATTCTCAAATAGAAAATCGCTGTCCGCGAAAAACCGCTGCGATGAATTTTGCGTTATTTAGATTAACCCTTTAAATGATTATCTATCGTAATCACAAAAACATAATCAAAATTTAAAAGTAATTGTTCATCGTAATCAGGTTTAGAAGTCAGAATAGTGATAAAAGTGATTGATTGATATTTATTATTGTTATTATAATTTACTAGTTACTTGCTAGTTGTTTCCCGCGGCGTCGCGCGCGATTTATAAGTAATTTCTGACTTTTTATATGAAAGCTTATTATAAAATAGTCGATTATATGAATGACAAAGATGCCTGGTGTTAATGTTACTTCAGCCTCGCACAATCTTTAAAAGAAACAATCAATGTCCTAAAGAAACAGACAGACGGACAACGAAGCCAAAGTGATCTTCTTAGGGTTCCTTATTTCCTCTTTAGAGGTACGGAGCCCTAAGAAGATCACTTTGGCTTCGTTGTCCGTCTGTCTGTTTCTTTAGGACATTGATTGTTTCTTTTAAAGATTGTGCGAGGCTGAAGTAACATTAACATCAGGCATCTTTGTCATTCATATAATCGACTGTTTTATAATAAGCTTTCTTACAAAGTTGTTGTTTAATGTGAGTCTTAAATTTTCTGCCATCTTTAAGATTTCTTCTGATCATCATCATCATCAACAGCCTATTAATCTCCCCACTGCTGGGGCTCAGGCCTACCCTCTCAACGAGGGCGTGCGGGCTATAGTCCACCACGCTAGCCCAGTGCGGGTTGGTGGACTTCACATGCGCCTAAGAATTTCTTCTTCGTCGTATGCAGGTTTCCTCACGATGTTTTCCTTCACCGTTTGAGAGCAGTCAGTAAATGTACTTAAGTTTCGAGAAAAACCCATCGGTACATGGCCCACCTGGGGATCGAACTCCGGACCTTTCGATATGATAGGCCGCGTCTTATCCCCTACGCCACTGACGCTCACTCTTTCTTCTGATAGTTAAACTATTATTATTATACGTATTAAGTAGCTTCAGTATCGCCTAGGGAGGCCTGTGTCCAGCAGTGGACCAGAGCAGGCTAATGATGATAATAAGGCAAATGCCTATTGATGTCAACAAAATGACTCGCAGGGTTTTTCACAAATCAGATTTTTTAGCAAACTTTCGACCCGGTATTTCCAAAAGGGATTTGAATGATGATCCGATACGAAATCATTATGTATCTTTCAATCAGACAATCATTTAATCTAACATAAACAGCGTATTTCCAACACGGTTTTTCCTATAATAAGTTTCCTTTTAGACTAGTTAGGTACCTACTGAGGTACCTAGGGTGGGTAATTACTATGGGGATAGAACCTGTAAAAAACGCCTACCATCTACTTAACAGCTTGCCCGGGGATATTAAAGACGAGTCAAACAAGAACAAATTTAAAAAAAAGTTAAAATTATACTTATTAGAGAGCATGTGTCCATAGAAAGTAACAGAAAACAAATCATTTTTATTGTACCTAACTAAATTTAATCGATGATGAGACTGTACGATCCCCCAGTCAAACCGACTAGACGGTTTTGGGGGACAAATATATACTATTATGCTTATGTATTTGATTAATAAATAAATAAATAAAATAAAATACTTATCTTATCTTCTTAGGGAGCCAGGAACACCTGGCGACACTTGGACCCTATGGGATCTGTTGTGCCAAACCCCTGTCCGACAAACGGTTTGGTGGACTTCACATACGCCTCAGAATAGTAAACACCAGTATATGGCGTATGCAGGTTTCCTCGCGATGTTTTCCTTCACCGAAAAACCTGTGGTATTACAATAAACCGTACTTAAGTTTTCGAAAAAACCCATTGGTAGCTGGTTATGCTCTTAAATTAGGATCAAAAAACTGGCCAAGAGCGAGTCATCAACAGCCTATTAATCTCCCCACTGCTGGGGCTCAGGCCTACCCTCTCAATGAGGGCGTTCGGGCTATAGTCCACCACGCTAGCCCAGTGCGGGTTGGTGGACATCACATGCGCCTAAGAATTTCTTCTTCGGTGTATGCAGGTTTCCTCACGATATTTTCCTTCACCGTTTGAGAGCAGTCAGTAAATGTACTTAAGTTTCGAGAAAAAACCCATTGGTACATGGCACAGCCGGGGATCGAACTCCGGACCTTTCGATATGATAGGCCGCGTCTTATCCCCGAGGCCACTGACGCTCTCTGAACCAAGAGCGAGTCGATCTCGCGCTATAAAGGTTCTGTACCATTGAAGGAAAAAGTTGTTTAAATAGTCATAAATTCATTGACGTATCTCCACTAAGTACTGTAAAAATATAAACGACTACGTAGCCCAGGTGGACCGACGACCTCAAGAAGGGGGCCGGAAGCGGTTCGCGGAGGACCGGGTGTGGTGGCGTTCGTTGGAGAAGGCCTACTATGTCCAGCAGCGGATGCTGAAACGATGATGATGTAGCCCAGTTGGACGGACGCTGCCTTCTATGCTCCGAGTCCCGGGTTGGCCGCCGGGGTGTAGACGTCCACTGCTTTACAAATGCCTCCCCCAAAGATCACCTCACCCAGCCGGGTCCCGCGACCTTCACCAGATCGTCGGTCCACCTCGTGGGAGGCCTACGCTGTACGTGGTCGCCACTCGAGAACCTTTCTGCCCCGACGGCCGTCAGTTCCACGAGCGATGTGTCTATTATAGTATGTAGCTATTATCAATTACTCATTGTATTCGAACTAAAATAAATAGATGCCTAAGTACATAAAGACACTACTATAATACTCCAACTGATAACTAATGCTAATCTATTAATTAATTATCACGAATTGCGTCAGCGTTTTCCAAAAATAACATCAAACATCGTAAGGTGATTTACACGGGTATTTACCACGATGTAGGGCTACCAACTTATAGTCCACCACTGGAGAAAACCACGAGTAAAACAGGAGGTTTATTACTAACATGGAAAACGTAATGGAGTTAACGAGAAATCTTGAAAGGAAAAAATAGAATGAGTTAGAAAAAGACACTGGATCTTGAAATTAAATACGATAGGTAACAACTTATAATTACAACCCCAATCGACGGTCATGCAAAAGAGCCGTGGTAGCCTAGTTGGTTGTGCACTCGCCTCACGTTCATGAGGTCGTGGGTTCGATCCTGGCCCGTACCATAGAGTTTTTCGAAAACTTAAGTACTGTTAATTATAATACCACAGGTTTTTCGGTGAAGGAAAACATCGTGAGGAAACCTGCATACGACAAAGACTGGTATTTACTATTCTAAGGCGTATGTGAAGTCGACCCACCCCGTTTGTCGGACAGGGGTTTGGCACAACAGATCCCATAGGGTCCAAGTGTCGCCAGGTATTCCTGGCTCCCTCAGAAGATAAGATAAGACGGTCATGCAAGCGTCAGTCAATCCATCAGTCACGACTGATGGCTCATCATCATCATCATCAGCCTGTACTAGTCCACTGCTGGACACAGGCCTCCCCCAAGGCGCGCCACTGAACCCGATCTTCGGCTCTCCGCATTCAGTCACTGCCAATGTATACTTTCCCCCCTGCTGGGGCCTGGGGACGTTCGGGCTATAGTCCACCACGCTAGCCCAGAAGTTGGTGGACTTCACATGCGCCTAAGAATTTCTTCTTCGGCGTATGCAGGTTTCCTCACGATGTTTCACGGTTTGAGAGCAGTCAGTATATGTACATAAGTTTCAAGAAAAACCGATCGGTACATGGCCCAGCCGGGGATCGAACTTCGGACCTTTCGATATGATAGGCCGCGTCTTATCCCCGACGCCACTGACACGCTATGTATGCTTTGGTTTTCTGTTACTTCTAGGAGTGCATTAGATATTGGTTCGAAGACAGCCCTATCAAATCTAGAATCAAAGAGCCATACATTGCAATAGATCATTATCAACCTAATTAATGACGATTACTGTTAATTAAATAACAATTAAGTTTTGCCGTTTCATGGCAATTTGAAGGTCTTACAGGCAATCGATATGGTGGCGAGCGGTCATCGCTGATTATTTATAAAATAAATAAATCATCATCATCATATCAGCTTGTCCACGGCTTCCCCCAAGGATCTCCACGACGACCGGTCCCGCGACCTTCACCAGAAATAAATACATGTACCATATATATCGGGATCCTCAGACCAGTGAGAAACGATTTATAAATAACGAATAGGTACACTTTCTTTTTCTTACGTACTCAGCTAAAATAAAATGTCAGTTCTATGGGATGCATGCAGCACCTAGGTACGTAATAGTACATTGTTAACCTAGGTGTGAAAGTAACTTATTTAAGTCCCGAGACGGGGTTTGGCGCCCGACGCGTAGCGAGGGCGCCAATAGTTCGAGGGACCTCTAAATAAGTCTTGAACCCGAGGGAAACACTGTGCTTTTCATTAAGAATACACTGAAAGTAAAAACAAAAACATAAAATGAGTGTTAATACAAATCTCTGCTATACGGAAGTATAAACAAAACTCTACAACTCGAAAAAACAAAAGAAGATCGGATTGCCGCTTTCCCGCCTATTTTTTTTTTTTTTTCTGTGGCCGGCCAACTATTCTGCCATTATTTTTCATTTCCATCATTGAAAAAATGGTAAATATTTTGCGCAAATCTAAGTTATTTTAAAGAAATAGTTGACAGTAATAATTATAATAAAGTCATTTAAAATATATATTCTTTAATTATTACATAACTTTATGTTAATTCAATTTTACATCGCGCTGTAATTGAGTGGCTGTATAGACAGTTGGAACATGGTCCAATAGAAATGTCAAAATAGTACTAGTTTCTTTTTAGGGTTCCGAACCTCAAAGAGGAAAAAAGGAACCCTTATAGGATCACTCGGTTGTCTGTCTGTCCGTCTGTCAAGACCATTTTTCTCAGGAACGCGTGGAGGTATCAAGTTGAAATTAATATCAAATACTCAGGTCTGCAGTCCCTTGGTGTTGTGAAAAAATGAGACTTCTAAGTCATCGCAGTTAAAAGATATTGCCGATTTCGCCGCATTTTTGAGTATCTTGGTAACCAAAACCTATGGGGTACTTCCCGTTCACCTAGAATCTTGAAATTTGGCAAGAAGCAAGATATTATAGCACAAGTAAAGGAAAAAATCTGAAAACCGTAAATTTTTATTTACATCACAAAAATTTCTTTGTACAAAAGTACAAACAAACTTAACTTTGCGTATGAGCAAGCTACCGTTATAAATTAGTACAATGACGTAAATAATTGTTGAAAGAATTCGCTAGCGTTTAGAAATTTTATCATTACAGATCTATATTAAATAATTTCGTAAGGTTTTACAAATTATACTAAGGGTTTAGCTAAGCCTGGAAATAAAATCACTTAAAAAATGATTAACATTTGACCAATAACGTAAACACGTGATTTAGCATTTGACATGACAGGACTTGTTTGACTTGTTATTGGTCAATTTATTTCTGTTTATTTTTTAAATTCATTTATTGGCGCATTCTTTTTGTCGTGCCAGTTCGAAATTTAAAAAGAAAGGTTTTGAATCTAAAAATGTCGCCGCGATGTCTAACCAATACTGCTATAGAATGCATGGCATGTTAGTTACCAATAATAATAGTACGAACACTACAAGAACTGACACAATTATAGATAATGTTTTTTCCAATTTTAATATACAATTCGTTACTATTCATTTTTTTTAGTCACCATTTAAAAATCTGGGTCAAATTTAATGAATAGGTATACTTAGAGAACTTTGATTTCCAAGAAAAATCTTCGAGACTTCCCGACAGCTACCACCTATGTACAGAGTGGAAATTTCAGGCGCCACATGGAGGGAAAGATATTCTGATGATTAACCTTTTCGATCGGTATCATAAAGATACATAGCATGTATTTTTTCCACATTATTGTCAGATTCGATTCCCGACTCAGACTCGTGGTTTCTTTAAAATGTTTGAATGCAGTTTTACTTCATCATCATCATCATATCACCTGTAGACGTCCACTGCTGGACAAAGGCCTCCCCCAAGGATCTCCACGACGACTGGTCCTGCGCTAACCTTCAGTTTTACTTAATTTTGAAAATAAAAGAATGTTTCCTTTTAGTAAAATTTGGAATCTGTTATATTTAGGGTACCTACCTACTTTGCCTCCAGGTGGCGTCTGAAATTTCCATCCTGTATATTGGAAGCAGTGCATGGTACATACAATATAACGTGTATAAATTACTCTTAATGCAATAAAATATTTTGACATTGACTCGATTCCCGTGAACGACGAACTAATTTACATAGGTACAGTCGACCGCACGTCAGTGGTAACACATTGACATTGAGCTGGCCTAGCCTATTAGGGAGTTTTAATACTAGGAGAGACTAGTTTATACTGGTTTTGTTTCCACTGACGTGCGGTCGACCGTACCTACAAGTTTGTACGGAACCCTCGGTGCGCGAGTCAGACTCGCACTTGTCCGGTTTTTTTTATATAATTTGACAGCTGTCAGTTGAAAGCGATTCTCCCTAGGGCTGAGATGTATTACTTTCAACCCGCTCATCAGGCAACTTCAGACCTACTTTCAGAGTATGAGTAATGAAAAAGTACATTAAACCACTTTTCAAGATAACCAGTATCCCAAAGGGACCATATACTAAAACAAGAACTTCTCATAACCATCAACTTTTCAACCACTTTACAAAATGATCAATTCTCAAAACCATCCCTGTCTCAATCACTTCCCAAATGATCACTTCTTAGAACCATCAAGTTCTCAACCACTTTACAAAATGATCACTTCTCAAAACCATCCTCGTCTCAATCACTTCCCAAAATGATCACTTCTTAGCACCATCAAGTTCTTAACCACTTTACAAAATGATCACTTCTTAAAACCATCCTCGTCTCAATCACTTCCCAAAATGATCACTTCTTAGAACCATCAAGTACTCAACCACTTTACAAAATGATCACTTCTTAAAACCATGAACTTCTCGATTACTTTCCAAAATGATCACTTCTCAAAACCACCAACTTCTCAACCACTTTCGAAAATGATCTACCTACTTTGAAATGATGTACACTACTTCATTTTCGTGCGAAACGCCAGATTTCAGAAACACGGGTTTGTGAGCAGTCCATTCGAAGGTTTCTCCAAAATATACACTTCATAAAGTCCACTTTCCAGTGAACATTTATGTAAGCCTTACCTTTCTATATTGTTATGGCCCAGAACCCATTTCTAATAAGTTCAATAAAAGTAACATTCGTATTACTACTTACACGGATAGGGAAAACTATACATATATGTATATCTCCTCCGTGATAGGAACAGACAGAAAGAATATCTGATAGGTAAAAAAAGGTAAATATATAGATATTAGAATAAATAGGACAAGAATAGAAAGGCGTAGATAAACGCGACTAGCTAATTTACAAGAAACATAAGTGTGAGAATGGAAAATAAAATACAAGTAAGAACATAGTAAGGATTTCCGGAAACAGATCTGCCTATAGCAAATCAAAATATTAAATTCTGTAGACGCGATGAGAGCTAGTAATAGTGTAGTGTAGAAATCACTATTTACTATTGTTTTTACTATTGTAAATAGTGATTTCTAGTCATTATCGTACGATACTGTCCTAGTACGATATTTTGATGATTGATAATCTCTTTATCGGTGTTTCTATTTTAATATAATCGTCACTTGCGTAAATCATTTAAGGCGCGAAGAGTTTATTTACGCCAAAATGTACACTGCGCAAAAAATATATGTGAACATAGGAGGCCCGGCCGAAGAGATGCTAGCTTTATGGGTGAACATATAGACACTGTTCGAGGTGAAACATCTGTTGAGCGAAGGCGATGCACTGGCTGCAAGGCTTGTCCTGGGTACAACCTATGCTGAACCCGAGGACTGCCGACCCCTTAGTAATTTTAAGATAAGTAATAGAAGTATTTTTAGTAGTCAATTTGGGAAAGTGGAGGGAACTGGTCGAGGTGAAGATCCACCAAAACAGTATCTATATCTTAGATAGTAGAGGCCAGGGTCACACGGCGACACTGCATGCAACCCTATAGGATCTGTCGTGACAGCCCCGTATACCTGTTGCTTCTCCTCCCCCAGATGTTCAAAGGGGTAGGAGCCTGTAGTCCTCGGGTTCAGGATAGGCTGTACCCAGGACAAGCCTTGCAGATACTGCATTGCGTTCGCACAGCTGGTGTTTCATCGTCTCGCTGTTCCCCGTCCCCATCTTATGAAGGACAGGTCTAACTCCAATTGGATGAAGAACTTCCTCAACATATTGTGGCCAAGTGTACTTCACCTCAACAACAATAACCATGATAGTCCAAAAGTAATTAACAACGCAATCAATCAATACCAAATCTTAAGAATATCTAAGCTTTTAGGATTATTTAGTTTAGGACAAAACCGTAAAACGATAAGATATCATCGACATATAAAAACACTGTGTCTTCCTCACAGGCCAACTGACAAAAAGTTAGTCATTAATCATGAAACTGCTCCTTGTTGCTCTGTTCGTGGGCCTGGCAGTGGCGGAGGAAGCCACCTTCGAGCCGGTGACTCTCTTCTACCATGAGAACGTGGGCATCAAGGAGGCAGCTGCCATCAAGGCGGCGGAGGAGGCGACAGACTTCAGCGGAGCCAGAATCGTGGGAGGATCTGGCGCAAGTCTCGGACAATACCCCCATATGGTAAGCTTTATTTGCTCTTGATTCTTTGTGTAACTCTTTCACCAGCTAACTTGATAGTTCAGACCATCTAGAGCAGATTGCGCAGCATAGCATCCGGACAAAGCCTGGCGCGCCTTAAATTCAGGAATCTATGTCAAGCACAATGCTTACAAAACTGGACCAACTGGCCAGACTTAAATCATTCCAAAGCGCTAATCAGAGCCTTCAACCGCAAAACTGCGAATGAAGCCTTAGCGCTAAGCAGGAAGAGTTTACGCACACTAGTGAGAGCACTCACCGATCATTGCGGCCTGAACAAACACATGTTCAACCTCGATCTCCGAGACACTAAAGTGTGCAGATTCTGCCAAGAGGCAGAGGAAACACCATTGCACCTCCTGTGTGAATGTGGCCCACTGATGCGTAAAAGAAGCGTCCATCTGGGCAACTACATACTTCAACCCGATGAAGTAAAACTAATTAGTGCCAAAAGCATGCTCAAGTTCCTAACGGGTGCAGAGCTCAACACTGAACTATAGTAAAGGCGGCGATTACAATAGATCAGCAATGGTCGCAGTGATACAAGGCTAGATAAGACTTGAAAGAGCCCTACCTCAAATAATAATAATAGTCCGGACATTGCGCCCTGAACAAACACAAGTCCAATCTCAGGCTCCGGGACACAAAAGTGTGCATATTCTGCCAAGAAGCAGAGGAAACACCATTGCACCTTCTGTGCGAGTGTGGCCCGCTGATGCGTAGAAGAAACACCCATCTGGGCAACTGCTCACTTCAAGCTGACGAAGTAAATCAAATCAGTGCCAAAAGAAGTTCCTAACGGATGCAAACTCGTCGAGGCATTTCTAGCGGTCTTTCTAAATTTTCAATTCAACTGGTTTAATGTTTCCAATCTTTCCTTTGTCGAGTTCCGTTCAAGATCTTTTCTCTGCCTGTTCTATCACTTGTCTCTATTTTAGTTTGGTTTGTATTTAAATGCTCTTTAAAATTAATGGTTTGCACTTCGAAAATAATAGGTCCCATTTCAAAAGATTCTAAGCCATTTTCTGGGTCCTGTCGCTCTCTTCATGGTCAACAGTTATATTATTTTTTATGAAGACAATTGGACAAATAGAGAAATTAAGTATATTTATGTATATCCCTTTCAGTTCCTTATTTTTAACAAGATGCTATCTTATGTTTCATCCAGGGCGGCTTAGTCATCACCCTGACCACCGGCGCTACCTCAGTCTGCGGGTCTTCCCTCATCACCAACACCCGCGCCATCACCGCAGCCCACTGCTGGTGGGACGGCCGCGGCCAGGCGCGCCAGTTCGTGGTCGTCCTCGGCTCCCTCACCCTCTTCAGCGGAGGCACCAGGGTCACCACCACCAACGTCTTCATGCACCAGAGCTGGAACCCCAACAACCTCAACAACGATGTGGCTATGATCACCATCGGCCATGTTGGGTACAACAGTGAGTATTTCTCTTCCTTTTCACAGAATTGATATCAATTTCTTTTAACAATAGGTCCTAGTCCTCGAATTTTTAAAGTCTGATCTCACTCTGACCTTTCTTTGCAGATAACATCAGGAACATTCCCATCGCGACCGGCAGCGCCAACTTCGCTGGTACCTGGGCCTGGGCAGCTGGTTTCGGAAGACAGAGCGACAGTGAGTACCAGCTACAAAGTATTCATCATCATCATATGAGTCTGTAGACGTCCACTACTGGACAAAGGCCTCCCCCAGGGATCTCGGCGACCGGTCGTGCGCTAAAGTATTGGGAATGATTATTTCTGGTTTGTAGCCAGTTAACGAATTTTACAGTTTGAAGCAAGTTTCTTTGTTTGAGATTAAATTAATTTTAAAGAAACCGTAGCATGATGAAATATAGTCATCAATACTTGACGTTAAGTATCGAAGAATAGGTACCTACTAGGTTAGAATAAAACTCTTACTACTACCTAGAAAATGGGTTCTGCGGTAATTCGGTCCAATTGACGTCTTGTGCCTTGGAGTATTTCCGGTATTCCCAGAGGGCGATGGCTATGCTCGGAGTTTCCCTGCGAGATCGAGTCAGAAATGAGGAGATCCGCAGGAGAACCAAGGTCACCGACATAGCTCAAAGAATTGCGAAGCTGAAGTGGCAGCGGGCGGGCACATCGCTCGTAGAACTGATGGCCGTTGGGGCAGAAAGGTTCTCGAGTGGCGACCACGTATCGGAACACGCAGCGTAGGCCTCCCACAAGGTGGACCGACGATCTGGTGAAGGTCGCGGGACCCGGCTGGCTGAAGTTAGCGCAGGACGGTTGGAGTGGATAAAAGGGGGCGCTGAGGAATTTTTTTTTGAAAATATTCAGAAATACGCCAACAACGCAAGGGCAGCGTCGGATTCCAAAAAAGTGAAATTATATGTATTTTTCATTGCGCCCCCTTTTGTCCACACTGACCAGTAATTCTCTTCATCAACAGCCGCCGGCATCGGCAACGCCCAGCGTCTTCACCACGTGAACATCCAAGTCATCACCAACGCGGTGTGCGCCAGCACCTTCGGCGGAACCATCATCGGGTCCACCATCTGCACCAGCGGCGCCGGCGGGCGCAGCACCTGCGGCGGAGACTCCGGTGGCCCCCTGCAAGCCGCCATCGGAGGCACCCAGGCCCTGGTCAGTATCTTTTTTATTATTATTGAATTCGTCCAATGATGAACAGGCAAAAGTCATAGACCATACAGCCAAGTCATATTTTGTTTGTTCTGCTTCAAAAACCGGCGGTTACAGCACGGCCTCCACAAAAACAGGGCACGATTATAAAAGTCAGCGATTTTCAATAAAACCGCAGCACGGCCTCCACGAGAGCACAGCTAGTGCCATTCGGTGATCCACACTGCAGTTCACGTCCGCATTAAACTGATAGTAGGTTTAATGAAGATTTATCAAGGGACATTTTAGAACGATCCGGTAGAGTCGTTACACGCTTTTATTGAACTATCCCGCACAATATACACTTGTTGCATATAAAACTATCACAAATAAACACCAAAACCTACAATATACATTTTTTAGGAAAACTGACTAAAAAGACAATCGTCTCCGACAAAATCCCGCCAAAAAGCCGTATCTTTTTTTAAATGGGTTTACGGCCCTGGAAACAGGCAGTAGAAACCATCCGCGAAGATATCACGTAAAATGGGCCCACTTCTGTGCACAGATTAACCACGAATCTGAAAGTGTCTCTAAACGATCATGCTTGCATGACATGCAACGTTTACGTGAATGTCATGCTGCATGATGGACCATCATGCTTGCTATCAATCAATACAGTGAAGCAACGGCCAGCACGTAGTTTGCATGTCATGCACGTCAATCACTACAGCTAGACGGTCATGCATGAGTGACAGCACGTATTGCATGTCATGCAGATTGATCGTTTAGGGAGCACTTAACATTCTAAGGGCCTCTTACACCGCATGCTGATAAAGTCCCAGATACCCTACCTGCAGGTTATCTGACAGATAGCCTGTTTTTTGGTTTCACAGGTTGCCTATATCTTATATATTTTATATAGTCTATCACACATATTTATCTGATAGATTAGTTTATCACTAAGATTACTATCTGTAACAATATCAGGAAGTGGTGAAAGAAGCCGTAAGGGTATTTAGACTTAAATGTGATTTGTCTTGTCCGCAGATCGGTGTGACGTCATTCGGCGCCGCCGCCGGCTGCCAGCGGGGCTTCCCCGCCGCCTTCGCCAGGGTGACGTCGTTCACCGCCTGGATCCAGTCCCGTCTGTAACTCCTCACCCCAGCCTAGTGTTTAAGGAATTCTAAGACCATGCAAGACATGATTACGATTAAAGTATTTTAAAGATTCTTTTTGGTTTTTTTTTTACTCTTTGCATAGAGTTTAGATCTCTTTGGTGCGTGCTCGCGGCCCCATAGAGGCGTAAAAAAAGCATTCTATCTATGGGTGTCAAAATCGTGTCAAATGTATGACCATAGACCATACTGTGACTCACTTACACATGCTCATTTCCAAACTCCATATAAATTTGTATTAGCAACCTCCTCCCGCTACTCCGCTTCCTTTGTCCGCACCCCCCCCTGTAAGTGGCACCATCCCTTCCCATACTAAATATGCAAGATGCAGTCTCCATAGGGAGCGCGCGCGCCACCAGAGATTCGAACCTTCCTGACTCTTTGACTTTCAGTCTTCTACTTAAAGCGTATCACAGATACGCGGCCTGCGGTGGCGGTGGCGGCCTGTTGTATTCCCTATCCTAATGTATGTGAGACTTCAGCCACGCGCGTTTTGCGGTAGGCCGCCACCGCAGGCCGCGTGTGTCTGGGATACGCATAACTTGGATTCCACACAATATTTATAATATAAAATAAAAAATACATATAAGCTTCATAGCAATTTATTTTATAATTATAAGAAAAGAATCTTATACATTAGAGACAGTGTCTTAAAATAAAAATAAAAACTAAAATTTAAATCAAATTTAAAGATAACTAAAGCACTAATTACACCACACATCTTGGGCGTACGCCCGCCAAGGTCATGTTAGAAGGTCATGCAAAACTGTCGTGAAAAGGTTGGCTATACAGCAATAATTATTATTAATTGCTTGCACGACGTGCAGGATGTGTGCTGGACCTAGCAAGGCAAAGACAAGCTCTAACATTTTTAAAAAGATGGTTTTGGCTTTGTTGGACTAGACTTTTAAGCCATATCTCAAATAAAATATCAAGTAATATGGCTTAAAAGTCTTGTAACCAAGCCTTAACCTACTTTTTAAAGCTTGTCTATGCATTGCTGGATGCCTTGCTAGGTGCCGCGCTAGATGGTGTAAATGCTACGTCTAACATGACCTTCAGCGGGCGTACGCCCATAATGTGTGGTGAAAATTGCGCTTAAATCGAACATTAATTTCTAGATACCAAAAAAAATTCATTACCTGTTGAAAAATAACTAATTTTCATACAAATAACATCCTAAGGTAGAAAACGTTTTTAGAACCTTCTAATCTAAAAAAACAGGGTAGGCTGTACTGTGTACAGCTGCAACGTTTTATATGAAGGCTTTTCTCTTTTCTTCCCTCTCTCTCTTCTCCAGGCGTTCTTTACCATCTTTTTAAACTACATTGATCCACAAAACACTATATTCTGATAGGTCTAACGCCAAAACGACCTCCACTAGCAGGTTATTTAGCTGCCTCTGCAACCGGTCACTATTGGTGTTATTTTTACACCCTAAAAGTAATTTATTACAATAGCATAAACAGTTTAAGAGGAGGCTGCTGTAGTTTTGTTTCCAACAGGCCCAATCTCGCAATTCTTTGATAGGTATATTGACTCTAAAAATCTACCAAACATACAATTTTATAAATGTAAGAATTTGGTTTTCATTCGCATTGCATTTACGACATTAGATTGTATATTTTCTTTTAGATTCATAAACCCCTGTTTAACAACTTAGTTACTAATGTAACTAGTTATTACTAACCAATTATTAGTTAGTAACCATTTATTAGTTAGTAACCAGTTATTAGTCAGTAACTAGTTATTGGTTTTTAACCAGTGACTAGTTACTAAATATTTGTTAGTAACTAGTTATTAGTTAGTAACTAGTTATGAAATATATTTCACTTCATTTATTAGTCAGTAACCAGTTATTAGATAGTAACTAGTTATTAGTTAGTAACCAGTTTAAAAATTAGTTAGTAACTAGTTATTAAATATATTTCATTTCATTTATTAGTCAATAACCAGTTATTAGATAGTAACTAGTTATTAAATATATTTCGTTTCATTTATTAGTCAGTAACCAGTTATTAGTTACTTTCTGTTGTTGTCTGTATGTGTTGTCTGTACAGGCTAATCTTGGTAACTACTGAACGGTTTCCACTGATTAATAGCTTAGGGTTTGTGACACAATCTGGTAATGCCCAGAAGATAAGCTCACATTTCCTAACATTTGTATGAATACGCAGTTCAGAGTAAACTGGTTGTCATTGATAATAGTGCAGTTTAAAAAATAACTGACTTTGTTCAGTGGGCTTTTAAAGACCTACTAATAAATAACAGAGCAACAAAAGTTGAAGTGATTTTGATATTTCAATTGACAATAATAAAATACTAAGCTATTACCAAAAATAAAATAAAACTGTTTTGTATGTCATTATATTGAAACCAAACTGTCGCATTCACAAAATTAAGGTTCAATGTGTATCTGGCATTCTTCAAAAGAATCCCGAGGAAACACCAGTTGAAGAAACCTTCCATCAGCCTTCTCAAGACTCATCGTAAGATATGGAGACTATGTCCCCGACGTGGGTTCTCAAATGCTTGGATAGATACTGTTTTGAGGAAAACTTTTTCCCGCACATCTGGCACACATTCTGCCCCGTATGCCATGCCTCATGGTTCTTCAGCTCGTACGGCATCCTGAATTGCTTATCACAAAGCTTGCAATGATGCTTCTTCTCTATATTCCGGTGCATCAGCCGCATGTGCTTCATGTAGTACGGCCTCCAGTCGAACACTTTGTCGCAGATGGTGCAGCTGATAGTCTTAGCCTTCACTTGGTGGTCGGTGATCTCGTGCAGATGCCTGGAGTATTCCAGGCGGAACTTCTTCGAGCACTGCCTGCATTTGAACTTCAGGTCCTCGCCGTGGACGCCGTCGATGTGCTTCTTTCTGTACTTCTCCAGGGCGAAGACCTTCCTGCAATACGGGCACTGGAACTTACCTACGCGGTGGGTATCCGTGTGCTTCTTCATCCGGCTCTCAGATAGGAATGTGTCGCCGCATTCGCCGCAGATGTAGTTGCTGTAATGAGCGTTCATGTGGCCGTCTAGCATTGAAAACATCCTCTGTCTCTCGTCACACAGCGCGCAATGGAGTTCCTCAGTTAACCTGTAAGGTATGATCTTGTTGTACGCCTGGTCCAGTTCCACCTCGTGCGTCTCGACCAGATGCTGGAGCATGTCGTTCCAGTTTTCGACGGAGGCGCAGCAAATGGTGCAGATGAGGTTCTGGATGTCGAATTTGAGGACTTCGTTTAGGAAATGGGGCCTCATGAAGGCGTCTACGCCTTTGAGGCGGTCGTTGATGTGTTTGGTCCTCGTGTGGGCGCGGAGCTCCTCGGGGTTCTCGAAGCAGGGTCCCTCGGTGGTGCAGTAGGCGCAGTAGTAGCGGCTGGATTTGGTCTTGAAAGGGGTCCCGTTGGTGTAAGTCAACATGGATTTGATTTCCTCCATGAACTTTAACCGTTGGACCTGGTTCTGTGTCCGCACCTCGTCTTCTTCGTTTGACGATTCTGGAAATACGAATGGTGTTAGGTTTATATTATGCTAGCGGACACCGAGCTAGCTCGTCCGCGGTTAAAAGTATGCTGTTATTCTAGTAAGTCCCGTTTCTTCCTGGCCCTCTAACAAGATAAGCCCCGTTTCTTCCTGCCCCCCTAACAAGATAAGCCCCGTTTCTTCCTGCCTCCCTAACAAGATAAGCCTCGTTTCTTCCTGCCCACCTAACAAGATAAGCCCCGTTTCTTCCTGCCTCCCTAACAAGATAAGCCCCGTTTCTTCCTGCCCCCCTAACAAGATAAGCCCCGTTTCTTCCTGCCCCCCTAACAAGATAAGCCCCGTTTCTTCCTGCCTCCCTAACAAGATAAGCCCCGTTTCTTCCTGCCCCCCTAACAAGATAAGCCCCGTTTCTTCCTGCCTCCCTAACAAGATAAGACCCGTTTCTTCCTGCCTCCCTAACAAGATAAGCCCCGTTTCTTCCTGGCCTCTTTACCGTTTGTGACTCACCCTGTTTCTGATCCTTGCTCTCCTCAGCGCGTATCTTCGCGCCGAGCGTCTTGATCGGCACGTTGAAGTAGTCAGCGGCCTCAGAGCGCGTCATCAGGTCGTTCTGCACGGCCGCTATCGCCTTCCGGAGTTCCTCCTCTGTGTACTTCTTGTACGTCGTAGTCAGCTCGTGCTTCTTCTTCTTTTTCGGCCATTTCCTTTTGGTCACAGGCTCTATGGAGAAAAGCTTTGTCGTAGCCAGGGACGGAGGTTTTAGGGCGCTGTATGAACAGCCTATTAACATGTCCCCACTGCTGGGGCTCAGGCCTGCCCTCTCAACGAGGGCGTTCGGGCTACAGTCCACCACGCTAGCCCATTGCGGGTTGGTGGACTTCACATGCGCCTGAGAATTTCTTCTTCGGCGTATGCAGGTTTCCTCACGATATTCTCCTTCACCGTTTGAGAGCAGTCAGTAAATGTACGTAAGTTTCGAGAAAAACCCATTGGTACATGGCCCAGCCGAGGATCGAACTTCGGGTCTTTCGCTATGATAGGCCGCGTCTTATCCCCGACGCCACTGACGCACATTGAAACCATGTTTTCCGATGAACGATACTTTTTTTAGAACTGTCAAAATAGTTTAGTCCTGTCAGACAGATGGAATCATTCACGTAAACCTAACATTAATACACCCTTTTGCAATGAATTCGGGTCAGACGGCCTTTTCATATAAACGACGAGGTCACTTTGAGCCATCAGATCTCCGTCAGGGAACGATTGCACGAGATCTGATGGTGGCTGGCCGCAGTACGGATGTAGGAGGTCCAGAGTGCCGCATGCACGTAACTGATCAGGCAAGCCGTTTTCACCACAGACTAATCAGAGTCCTGCGCATGCGGTTTTCCATACATTCTGGTGCCATTTTAGATCTTTTGTATTCCCATTTGTTTCTGGTGAAAACGGCTTGCCTGATCAGTGAGGAGTGTATGGCTCTCTGGACCTCCTCCAACCGTACTGCGGACAGCCATCAACACGACTCACCCGAACCATTCCATGACGGAGCTCTAAGGACACGAAGTGATCTTGTTTGTATGAAAAACGCCTCCTCTCCCGAGTTAATTGCAGCCGAGTGTACATTTTTACGTAATTTTACGATCAGTTTAATGTTTTGTATTATCGTTTCCATCGTATATAATTCTATAATTAATTATATGATTTAATAAATAGCAATAATATACAACAAAACAATTTCACATATATAATTAAACACACAAAAATGCAGTATCAATCAGAAGTATTTGATATCAATATCAGCTGGCATTCTTAGGGCCTCTTACACCGCTTGCTGATAATGTCCCAGATACCCTATCTGCCGGTTATCTGACAGATAGCCTATTTTTTTGGTTTCACAGGTATCTGATTGCCTATATCTTATATATTTTATATAGTCTATTACACAGATTTATCTGATAGATTAGTTTATCACTAAGATTACTATCTGTAACAACATCAGGAAGTGGTGAAAGAAGCCCTTAATCTTATTTAAAAAAAACATTGGCAGACAATCAAATGATGACTTATATTTAAGGGGATCCCAGACACACGCGGTCTGCGGTGGCGGTGGCGGCCTGTTGTGTATGTGAGATTTATATAATATTAAATTTTAATAATAATAATTTAATAATATACTATAACACATGCAAAAAAAAAGATTTTAATATTTCCCTATGCAATGTATGTGAGACTTCAGACACGCGAGGCCTGCATGTTGGGGCTGCGGCCTGCGGTAGGCCTCCGCCGCGTGTGTCTGGGATACGATTTAATCCTACTTGAAAATACATAGACTTATTTTTAATAGTTTTGGAGAAAAAAACTTTCAAGGTTTTTTTTATAAATCCCTTGTGTGCGGCTGTGTTTAGATTCATTCCAATATAAGGCTCTTCCTTACCTATGAAGTTGCCGATTTGTATGAAGAAAGGAAAAGGTTGTCTGGAAGAAATCGCTCTTAGCGATAACACCGCCTTACATTACATTGTATCTGTATTTTTCATTTTTGTCTGTAATTTTTGAATGTGCAATAAAGTGTATTGAATTGAATTGAAGAAAATAAGGTTACATTTTTCATACAAACTATTTTGCAATTATATTTTTATTAACAAATCCGAATTAAACGATATTTTGTATGTATGACTTAATAACTTTTAAGTTAAGTATCGTGATGAGACTGAAATGAAGCAATCGATCCGGTGAGACCTACTGTTTTCAATCTCTATTTATAAATATGAAACAATATGTTAAAATAAAATTACTACAGTAAATCATGTGTAAATAGTCTATTTTTGAAACAAAAAATAGTTATTTGTTATGCAAGGCTGCAAAGTTGGTTATTTTGTGCGAGTACTAGTATTGGAAACTGAGCAAAGCGAAGGGTTGTAGGATTGAAATTCAATGATCCAAGAGATTTCAAGATTTTTCTTGAGCGTAGCGAGGGTTTCAAGGTACGAGACGCAAAATGACTTTGCTGCCGAGCGCAACACACAATATTTCACCTCACTACAGCGAGGAAAATACTAGGTGAATTGAATCCTTTCGGCGGTTTAGAACCACAAATAGTAATAACCACAATTAGAATTGACCACTTCTTTAAATGTCCACCTTCTACAAATTGGAAGAAAAGTTTTAAAAAGTTTTTTTCCAGGTGCAGTTTTCCCACGCAGATTTCGAATGAGAAAGTATACCCTTCCGAGCCGGTGAGGTGAAAAAACATTTTTAATAGCTATTGTTTTATGGAAATTGCATGTAAAATTTAATGTAAGAAAAAAACGGCAGCTTCATAGGTAAGAGCCTAGAACCACAGAATAGATAATAGGACAAGTCTAGAACCTAGCTTGTATTCAGTCTAGCCCGTATGAGAAATCGACCTTCAGTCTTAAAAAATGACTAGACCCTCTCACTTGCTTTGAAAGATATGTTGAAGCAAGATGCAACTTGCCTTTTCATCATCATCATATCAGCCTGTAGACGCCCACTGCTGGACAAAGGCCTCCCCCAGGGATCTCCACGACGACCGGTCCTGCTAACCTCATCCAACCGGGTCCCGCGACCTTCACCAGATCGTCGGTCCGCCTTGTGGGAGGCCTACGCTGCGTCTTCCGATACGTGGTCGCCACTCGAGAATCTTTCTGCCCCGACGGCCGTCAGTTCTACGAGCGATGTGCCCCGCCCACTGCCACTCAAGCTTCGCAATTCTTTGAGCTAAATCGGCGACCTTGGTTCACATGTTTGAAAAAATAACATTATGTTCACATAAGGTCTATGTGCCGTGATTTAAAAAAATAATAAGCCTAAGTGAAAACTTGTAACAAACACTGGCTACAAAGTGCTCGTTCCTAAGGCCGTAAAACTATTTTTTTTAATCCGGCAACGGAAGGAAGTCACCACTTTCGAAATAATAAACCTCAGTGAAAACTTGTAACGAAGACTGTCTACAAAGTTCTCGTACCCAAGGCCGTAAAACTATTTTTAAAAATCCGACGACGGAAGGAAGTCACCACTTTCGTTTTTTTTTATTTCTTTCGACTCGCCTCCGGTGGTATTTTCAATTTTCCAAGAATCACTAAGACCCCAAGACTGTGTTTGCACACATACTTCTTGACATACTCAGGACAACTGCAATCCGTTGCCCCGTTTCGATACTTGATTTTAAACAACGCCTTGGAGCCGGTGGCAAATTCCCCAAACGACAACCATTTCAAGTATGTGTTTTTGTATCTCTCCAGATATTCTTCGCTCAGCACTGTCGATTGCAATCCTGGTGGCAGCACATAGAACACTGTGTCATCCGACACCTTTTCTTTGCACAATTTGGGATTGCTTTTAAGCCAGCGATACGTCTCCGTCCATACCCGCGTGGACCGCACCGGTTCCGTGTGGAACGGCTTGAAGTCCGGTTTCCCCGGATCCCTTTGTTCAGACCAGCTTTTCAAGACGGTGTTTTCAACTTTTTCCAAGAGTTGCACGGCTTGTCGCTTCTGTGTCGCGGCGCACTCGTTCTTGAGCTGTGCGTACAGCGGTCCTAGCGCGATGTTGGTGCTGGGGTAGTACTTACACGCACCTTCATACCAATAGCGGTTGTCCCCCAACCAAACCGCCTCAAAGCGCTCAAGAAACTCCTTAACCCCAGCTTCATTTGTACTCCGCCATTTATTTAAAAACAGCCTACTAGCGACACCAAAACTAACATCGTCTATACACAAATGCAGTTCCTCTACGTCTTTCCGAATCGAATACTTCGAAGGAACGCCTTTCAGTTCCGAGTCGATCTTCCTTAGCACGCTAAGATTACAATGGAGCCTTCGATACGGTAACCCGAAAGCCAGAACAAACCCTTGGGTTACAGCATCGTTGGCATCGGCTAGTAAAACTACTGGATTCCATTCAGATTGAAATAAATCTAAACAGGACGCTTTGATTGCGTTGAAAATGAATTCAAAGTCGGTCTCTCTGGCCCTGTTGGATACAGCGATTGCAAACGGATGGAACACCCGGTCCATATCCGATGAGCCAACGATGAGGACTGGATATCCTTGCCAATATAAATTGAAAGAGGTGTCAGTTTGGACGCCGTTGCTTTGGAAACACAACTGTATCAAACGCTTCGTTGAAATCACAATTTTCAAGTCTTTAATTTTCTCGTCTTCTGCTTCTATTCTATGGGAAAGCACGAACGGTTCGTCGAATCCTTCCGGTGTGGCGCTTCCTCTTTGGCACCATTCTCGCAGTTTCTCTGTTGACATTTCAGTAGAGTCCCATTTCTGAGTTCGAAAGGACGCTAGGAAGTTGTTTAGTTTCAACTTCTCCGGTTTTGGCAAGCCCTTGCTTTGGAAGGCAGCTAAAAAAATATTACAAAGTTAAATTTAAACATAATATCAGAAATAAATAAATTAAATAAATAATAATAATAATGAGTTAGGAAAGAGTGATGTGTTATATTGAAGTTTCTTCATCTCGGTTGAACTGAGTAACTATTATTTGTACGGTCGACCGCACGTCAGCGGAACAAATCCAGTACAAACTGGTATCTCATAGTGTTGAAACTCCCTAATAGGCAAGGCCAGCTTAATGTCAAAGTGATTCCACTGACGTGCGGTCGACTGTACTCACTGTAAGACGTATTACTAAAATAATCAAGTATCACTCACCTATAATAGCGTTAGGTTTCCTTATGCCGTCATTGTACATCTGTATAATCAACTCTCTGGTTGAAAATTTAAGGCCACGGTTCCCATCGGTGTGGTTGGCATGGTCAGACGTCTCGAACAGAGACACCGTAGCAGCATCCTTGTGGTGCAGCAGATAGACCTGGGCCGGGCATTCGTTCTTTCTGTAAGCTCCTAAGCTGCATCTGTAGTACACCTTCAGCCCGTCCAAACTTATGTTTCTTGTGAATTTCTTCATTTTCAAATTGTCTACATACTTTTCCGCTTCTTCGGGGCATTGGAACTCTTTCGTTTTGCGCCAATCGTTCTTTGTGCGTCTCGATTTAGCATTCGCTTTTCGTTTTCCTTTGGTTCTGTCAACAGTTTCTTCGGCTATTCTTTTTGTTTCATCCGTGTCTTTTGGTTTTCTTTTGTGAACATGTTCTTCTTGTGATGATTTTTTTCTTTTTCCAAGACCGTCTTTCGTTCCGCGGATGGTTTCTTTCGGTTTCCTTTTTCTTCCACCAACGTTGTCTTTAAAAGAATCACTGTCTCAATCGGACTTATTATTGTAATATTTTAATTAATAAGACAACAGTATAACATCGATTTCTTCAATAATCATAAACATTACATCCAAAGCTTACACTATACAAAAGCGAAAGTGAATCTGTTTGTTTGTTACTTCACGAGACGCATGCATATACAGGATGGAAATGAAGTCTCTAGTTGAGGGAAAACACCTCATTTAATATTTATTGAATATATTATTTTAAAAAAAAAAAGTATAGATAGCAAATTTTATTTAAAGGAAATATTTTTTTTTTTTATAAGTTAGACTGCATTCAAAGATTTTATGAGAAGTTTTAGTTCTAATAAAATTTCTTGCCAAGTAAATATGTCCTGGGTTTTCACACCTTGCGGATGGCCAGGTCACTATACAAATTAGTACAAAAAAGTATTAGTATTTTTATAGATATAAGTACTAACAAACTAATACTATATGGACAATTGAAATGAAGTTTTATTTAATTTAATTTTAATGTAGATAGAAAATTTTAGAATTTTTCGTGGTCTAGATATAGACAAATAATATGAGGGTGACATTTTCTCAATAGAAAAACCCCTCGAAATGTAAAATAAAAAAAACGACACAAATGCAAAAAAATTACAGCCTGTACTTTTATGGTATCTATCGATGAAGTCCATCAAGAGGGAGGTTACACGATCACAATTTCATCAGTTTGATCGATCAGTCTGGTGAAATACTGATCTGCACTGATGAAATTTAATCATCATCATCAACAGCCTATTAATGTCCCCATTGCCTACCCTCAGGCCTTCCCTCTTAACGCGGGCGTTCGGGCTATAGTCCACCACGCTAGCCCAGTGCGGGTTGGTGGACTTCACACGCGCCTAAGAATTCCTTCTCCGGCGTATGCGGGTTTCCTCACGATGTTCTACCTCTTGCATTTGATCAGATCCATCGTCTGGTATTCAGTATTTCATCAGTCACCACCGCACCGCGGACTGGCGAAGATTATCATCACAATTTAAATCCTCATCAGTGTTTTGTCAGTCATACCAGACTGATGGACAAACTGATGAAATCTGATCGTGTAACCTCGCTCTTTTGTTTCCACCTGTATGTCGCCGGTTGGGGACACTTATAAAATAAAATAGCCTTTATTTGCTGACTCTAGTTCTTATAATAAATATAAGTGCAACTAATTATTAACTTAAACATATTTTATAATAATTAAAATTTTGAAATTAGGGTTGCACATCAGTGTGGTATTTCGTCAGCGTCTCCTTTAGACACACAGGCCTCCTTTCATCCACTTTTTCAGCGAACTTAGTAACTTTTTTGTTTGTTTATGTGTCCCCAATCGGCTTTATCGCGAGCCGACATAAAAAAAAAAAACAAAGGCAGCCAGCTCGGTATGACAAAATCGAACCTCTTTAAGGGGATCCCAGACACACGCGGCCTGCGGTGGCGGTGGCGGCCTCTTGTATTGCGCGATTGGCGTGTGTCTGGGATACGCGATACGCCATATCGCACGCCGCCATTTTGAAAAAAAAAAGGCGGCCGGCGCGGTATGACAAAATCGAACCTCTTTAAGGGGATACCAGACACACGCGGCCTGCGGTGGCAGCCTGTTGTATTGCGCGATTGGCGTGTGTCTGGGATACGCGGTACGCCATATCGCGCGCTGCCATTTAGAAAAAAAAAAAACAATGGCAGTCAGCTCGGTATGACAAAATCGAACCTCTTTATGGGGATCCCAGACACACGCGGCCTGCGGTGGCGGCCTGTTGTATTGCGCGATTGGCGTGTGTCTGGGATACGCCTTATCGCGCGCCGCCATTTTGGAAAAAAACAACAATGGCGGCCGGCGCGGTAAGCCAAAGTATTCGAACCTCTTTAAAGATCATGAAATCCCTGAAGATAATACCTTTCTTTATTTCTGTGGGCTGAACTTCCGCGGGCTGAGTCTCCGAGGGCTGGTCGCCTTCCTCCAAGAACTCCACTTCGAGAAATTCAACGCCCGCATTGTCGTCTTCGGATTGCTTGCTGTATTCATCAGTGCCAAATTCGTCATTCATATTGTCACCTGCAAAATTAATAACAATATATGGGGTATTAGCGGACGCCCCGCGACTTTGTCCCCGTAAAAAAGTAAGGATATAAGCTATCACTGTACCAAGTTTCATCAGAATCTGTTCGGTAGTTTTTGGGTGAAAGAGTAACAAACATCCTCACATCCTTACAAACTTTCGCCTTTATAATATTAGTAGGATAAGGGAAGCCGAGCCGAGAGCGTCAGTGGCGTCGGGGGAGAGCGTGAGTGGCGTCGGGGATAAGACGCGGCCTATCATATCGAAAGGTCCGAAGTTCGATCCCCGGCTGGGCCATGTACCAATGGGTTTTTTCTCGAAACTTAAGTACATTTACTGGCTGCACTCAAACGGTGAAGGAAAACATCGTGAGGAAACCTGCATACGCCGAAGAAGAAGCTCTTAGGCGCATGTGAAGTCCACCAACCCCCACTGGGCAAGCTGTTGATAAAGGGAAGCCGCGCATGCCTCACCCTCGGGTGAGGCATGCGCGGACGCTGCTCCCAAACGACTGATCTGATCAGTTAGATATGTATAGCCATCTAAAAGTCCTCCATGTACTCTCTCGATGACCGTCATCAGATCATGCCCCGATCAATCCTACACGGAGAACCATGGCTTCAAAGTGACCTCGATTGTATGAAAATCTTGCCCTGTTTCTAATTATCCGTCCACCTATGTATATTGATTACCTTCATCGCATAGTATGTACTCCACTTTTTCTTCGATGCATTCATCATCTTTGATCTCTTCCTTGATTGCATCTCTCAAAGATGATATATTCTTAATTTTTAATGAGTATCCACTTTCTTGTTTCACTTCTGTAATAAAAAGAATCGAATCAGAAATGAGGAGATCCGCAGGAGAACCAAGGTCGCCGACGTAGCTCAAAGAATTGCGAAGCTGAAGTGGCAGTGGGCGGGGAACATCGCTCGCAGAACTGACGGCCGTTGGGGCAGAAAGGTTCCTGAGTGGCGCGCTACCGGAACACGCAGCGTAGGCCTCCCACAAGGTGGACCGACGATCTGGTGAAGGTCGCGGGACCCGGCTGGATGAGGTTAGCGCGGGACCGGGCGTCGTGGAGATCCCTGGGAGAGGCCTTTGTCCAGCAGTGGACGTCTACAGGCTTATATGACCATCACATCAACATGTCAAAATAAATAAATCCAAAGACGTCAAAACAAGAAAAACACAGTGTTTATAAGTCAAATAATGAAATTTAAATGAACTAAAAATTTATCAAAAATAAAAGTAGAAATTACCGTTGCACAAGTGTTCTTCCGAAGCCAGCACGAGCTTCTTGAATTTGAATGCATCACGCAGACGTCTGATACACGAGTTACAGATCTGCTCCGTGCACTCGGTGGGCTGGAGCTGTTGGCAAAGTGACAAGACCGGTTATTGAGAAGATGATGGTGAGACTGAGGGAAGCCAGGATCGCTGTACTTGGCGCTCCGATCTTTTTGTCTACACCGCCAGGGACATAGCATGTTATAGGTAGGAGACATAATGTAGGTAGTGTGATTTATGGCTTGGAGAACCTTTGGGCCCCGGCAAAAAATGAAACTCAATTCAATTGCTAATTATTATTCATTTTAATTTTTTTTTCCTTTGTATGTGCATTCATCAACAGCCTATTAATGTCCCCACTGCAGGGGCTCAGGCCTACCCTCTCCACGAGGGCGTTCGGGCTATAGTCCACCACGCTAGCCCAGTGCGGGTTGGTGGACTTCACATGCGCCTAAGAATTTCTTCTTCGGCGTATGCAGGTTTCCTCACGATATTTTCCTTCACCGTTTGAGAGCAGTCAGTAAATGTACTTAAGTTTCGAGAAAAAACCCATTGGTACATGGCCCAGCTGGGGATCGAACTCCGGACCTTTCGATATGATAGGCCGCGTCTTATCCCCGACGGCACTGACGCTCTTGTATGTGCATGATGGCTTGGAATTAAAGGCTATTTTTATTATTTATTTTATAGATTTATGAATGGCTGATATTTCAGTTAATACCAAGGCCGGCTTAGGAAGTCACTTAAATAGTGTATTTGGTCCAGGTTCATTATAGACCATCTCTGAAGGCGATTGATTTCTGCATCTGGATTTAGCAAATTTCTAGCCAGGATGTTTGAGTGGCTGGCGAGCCGTTCCTTATATTTATTACTATTTGTTTAGCATGTATGTATGTAATTTATTTACAGATAATGTATGTTATTTATTTACTTTTTATGGAAAGGCAGATAACAGGGGCTTATTATCTTTAAAAATGTATCTAGTCTGTTTTTAAACATGTGTAATAATGTGATGTGTTAAAGGAATTGGGGACAACCTAGACTGACATATCAGGCTGCTCGCAAACAGCACCCATGTCTGCGGCGAGCATGTGTGAAGAGAATGAAGAGACAGAGCGAAGCAAGCAGTCTGTTCTTTCTGCCTACCATGGGGCGGCATGTGGCATAGCGTGAAGATATATAAGTATGGAAGACATGTTTTAGAGCAAATTGATACATCTACAAACAACTCTGCCGTTAAGAAAAACTCTCTGAGGATTCACTAGTACATTTGTATTTGGGGTACTTTGTATCTGATGCATGAAAGTGGGTATTAAGTTTGGGTACAATTTCCTGTGACGGCACGCTCGTTTCGCTCGCTCGGCTTGTGCGGTGGTCTAAGTCGCTTGGCTCAGCAGTCTCAGCACAGCCTATAAAACCTTCATTGGTGAATATTAGAGGGTGCCTTGGTAAATCTTGTGATTGAATAGAAGTTAATTAACGTTTGTTTATGACCCTTGTAGGCCAGACTCAAAGTCTGACCCGGCAGCCGTAAACTATGAATATACTGAGTAATTTAGACATTTCTACTCACGCTTATCGCAAAACACTCAGCTAACAATTCCCCGTAGACTTCCCGCTGTCCGTCGTGTGTAAATTCGACCCACAACTCCTGTAATAGTCCAGGTTTAAGACAACACCGACACCTGTCCGATAATCCACCAATTTTACTCATTTTCGTCTCAATTTTCTGCGATTTCAAGCCATGAATTAAAAAACCACTGACGCATCAACGACGCCTGGAGACCGCAGCCATATTTTATTATTTTTATCTGGCAGCCATCTTCTCTTAATGTTTTTTTAAGGCAAAGGTATTTGATATTGTATAGCCTAGTTCCATGTGATATGGTTATGATGAAAATTTTATTACAAAATGATGATGGCTGAGCACTAGAGTGCAGCATCCGCCAATAAGATGAACGGACTACATATAGAATCTGTACCGGGAAGTCTGTAACAAAGTAGTATTGTGATATGACCGTATTTGGGAATGGCCAACTATGTCCAACAGTGGATATCTACAGGCTGAGCATACCTATCAATGTTACGCTATGACACTTTTTCGTTTCATTATGCATGTCTATTTCCTTTATTATTTTAAAACTATATGTATTTATGAAATACTATGAGATATGTTATTTTAATCTTTGGTCACCCTGAACAAACGCCCTTGGCTGTACAAATAAATCCAAAGTCTTTTGTTTTACCTAATCCAAACTGCATACGAATAATCAATCTAAAAACCCAACAAAAATCCCTTTGCTAATCTTTTAATTAATAAAACGCATTTAACATTGTCACGCCTAAAGGATTATTTGATAATCTCCAAATTAATTACTTGTTTTGATAACAAATTCTTTAGCTTGTTAGTAGGTACTTATTGAACAGTCCCAAAGTAAATAAAACAAACTGGTAAAGTTCCGAGTATCATACATGCACCGATGGTTCCGTACAACCAGAAAAACTCCGAGCAGCCTCTTTCAATTCCCATTGAGCGACTTTGAGTCTTCTTTTGAAGTTTAAGTCCTAAAATGTCCCTCAGACAGGCCCGCCCACTGTCACTTCAGCGTGATCCTTTCCGCTACACGGGTGGGATTAGTTCTCCGTTGCGCATTTAACCTTCAAAGAAACCCATAACATAGCCCATAACCTTAAACCAGCGGATCTGGCTAACTCTAATCAGTTTTAATTCTGATAAGATAGGTACGCACATAAATAAACCGTATATAAATAGTAAATCTTCGATTAATTTTAAAATATACACACTTTAATCACAATGAAACTGGTTCTGGTCGCGTGTCTCCTTGGTGCGGCGGCGGGTCTCCCCACATATGAGCCCATAGGGCTCTTCTACCATGAGAACTACGGCGTCCAGGAGGCAGCGAAGATCCAGGCGGCGGAGAAAGCTCTTGACTTCAGCGGTTCCAGGATCGTAGGAGGCGTGGCGTCAGCACTTGGAGCCCATCCGCATTTGGTAAGTCTACATTACAATGCAATGCTAATTGTAGATGAATCGAACCCAGGAAGGTTCGAATTCCCATACGGGCGCCCAGCAAAGAGATCCTAGCTCCATGATCGAACCGGACAACCTGGTAGACGGCAGCACTTGCCTCGTATCCAGAGCTCGTGGGCTCGAATCAGTTTTTCAGTAGGTTTTAATAATACCTTAGGCTTTTCGGTAAAGAAAACCTGCATACCTACGCCAAACATTAGGATTTCGACTCTATAGGCGTAGGTATATTGAAGTCCACTAAATTTAACAGATCCCCGAAAGGGTCAAATTGTCGCCGGGTATTCCTGGCCCCCGAACAAGATAATTGAACGGTCGGAGAATTGAAAGCCAAAATCTTTGACGAAAATATATTAGCCCGTTTTCTCTGGTCTTGTCAAGATCGTCGTCTAGATCGTCGTCTGTCTCTCTTTTGTCGTCCGTTCCTCAGTCCTGTCAAGTCAAAGTTCTAGTCTGCCAGTCATGTCTTCAGTCAAAGGAGGCTGGACGCCACAACAATAATAAACCTCTGTATTTCTAAGATTATCAATCGAAAGAGTCCGGTACAAGTACTTAGGTAGGTATGTATTTAAATTAAGCAAGAAAGAGTTGTCAAACTATGTGATGATTGTTTCAGGGTGGGCTGGTGATCACGTTGACTTCAGGGGCTACTTCGGTGTGCGGTTCCTCGCTGATCACCAACAACCGCGCCGTCACGGCCGCGCATTGCTGGTGGGACGGCCGCAACCAGGGACGACAAGTAAATATTCCAGCAAAGGCGTACAATCGCATTTCAGCAGCCTGTGCCAGTCCACTGCTGGAAATAGACCTCCCCCAAGGCGTGCCAAACCGAACTTTGGTTCTCCGCATCGTCCCAGTGGTCAAGTACAATTTGTGATGAAAATTATCACAATAATTATAGTTTCTTGAATTAAATAATTTGAATTTGAATTGGGGGTCAGCAAGAGTGTTACCAAATGTGACTGAGACCCCTCCCAGTGGGGGTCAAATTCAGAATCAATCGATCATGTTACAGTTCGTTGTGGTCCTGCATATTTAGTGGTCACCTATCAATGAATCATGTTGCAGTTTGTGGTGGTCCTGTTTATTTAGTTGTCATCTATCAATCATATTACAGTTTGTTGTGGTCCAGTGCATTTAGTGGTCACCTATCAATCATGTTACAGTTTGTGTGGTCCTGTTTATTTAATGATCACCTATCAATCTTGTGACAGTATGTTGTGGTCCTGTTTATTTAGTGGTCACCTATCAATCATGTTACAGTTTGTACTGTAGTTTGTACTGGTCCTGTGCAGTTAGTGGTCACCATAGAGTTAGTAGCTAGTATACTTGCTCTGAGGTGGTCACCTATCAATCAATTATGTTCCAGTTCGTGGTAGTCCTTGGCTCTACGACGCTGTTCAGCGGCGGCACCCGCCTCACGACCACCAACGTGCAGATGCACGCTAACTACAACACTAATAACCTCAACAACGATGTCGCAATCATCGTGATTCCATTCGTCAATTATAACAGTAAAGTATTTCATAAATGAAGCATAATTTTCATGAAAGCTACCTATATTTTCAGATATGAAAAAGGAAAGAGAGATAAATAATGAGTATTAGAATATTGTTTGGTTGGTTGGTTCATAGACAGAATTCTGATATCCGTACCTAAATAACTTATTATTATAGTACGTAGGTACCTACTTTAACATAATTTTATTTATATCTTCCTTCAGATACAGGTCATTGTACAAAATATTGCAGAAAGGTATTACCTAGGCGTAGATAACTTTATTTATTGATTCGTATATAGTTATTAGCAAATCCTATGAGGTTGTAAGCAAGCAAGAAAGAATTGATTTGCCAGAACATATTATTAAGACTGATACAAAATAAAATATCTGTATACTTAATATACTTAATATACTTAATATCTGTATATTTAATCATTTCATTATGTACGCTATCGCTATGTAACGTTTTCCTTGCCGATACAGTGATGACGTTACATTTCTTACAGGAAATTTGGTCCCAGTGTATTTAAAACTGAAGTAACGATGTGATGTGAATGATTTCAGACAACATCAGGAACATCTTTTTGCCAAGTGGCACCACACTCAACAACAACTTCGCTGGTACCACGGCTACAGCTGCTGGCTTCGGAAGAACATCGGAGAGTAAGTTTAAAATGCCTTTGATAAACGCCTGGTAATAATAATATTCAATTTCATACCTGTGAAGAAGCTTAAGACTCTTAATTGCGTAGGTAGGTACTTCATAGAAAGTAACAGAAAACAAATCATTTTTATTGTACCTAACTAAATTTAATCGATGATGAGACTGTACGATCCCCCAGTCAAACCGACTAGACGGTTTTGGGGGACAAATATATACTGTTATGATTATGTATTTGATTAATAAATAAATAATAAAGAGATTAGCGCGTTCAACCAAACAAACAAACAAATTCTTCAGCTTTACCAAATTGATACTAAGTGTAAGTAGGTACTTAGCTGTTTCCCGCGGCTTCGCCCGCGTAGAAAAGTTTTTCCTGTGGGAATATACCCTTTCTTAGTTGAATTTCAGGTCGACAGGCTCAGCGGCTTGAGCTTAATCAATCAGTGAGTCAATCAGTTTCTGCTTTTAATATTGATTGATAACTTGACGCTTCACTTCCCCCGCAGACTCGGCCGTCAGCCAGGTGCTGCGGCACGTGAACCTGCAGGTGATCACGAACGGCCTGTGCGCGCAGACGTACGGCTCCTCGCTCGTCATCGGCTCCACGCTGTGCACCTCCAGCTCTTCCAACGCCAACGTGTGCCAGGGAGACTCCGGGGGATCCCTCGGCGTCGTGCAGAACGCCAGCGGAAATAGGATACTGGTTAGTGTTTGCCATTACACGCATTTATGTATCTATTTAATTATTTATGTCAATGGAAAATCCAGCTAACTTTAATATGTACATAATAAAGTTCGCTGGGAAAATCAATCACCGAAGTTCGAAAAACTGTTGTTCGAAGTATGTTTGTTCGTAAGTCCGTTTGATTGACATTTATTACAATAGCTGATTGACATAACATTAATTTGAAATACAGCAACGTACGTACGTACGTTCGTCCGTTTGTGCGATCAATTGTTTAGTACTGATCGAATGTACTTTCGATTAAACATACTTTGAACAAATTTTTCGAATGATGTTCCAGTGATTATGGTAAAGTTCGAATTGTTTCTTTTTTTACAAAACTAACATTATCAATTAAAGAGAAATAAGATTTACCTTGGGTTTAATTGCGATTTTTTGGCTAAAATTTCAGGGGTATATTTTTATTGGACTATTGTTATTAAGTTTAAAATTTCTAATATGTTTCCATTAGATCGGCATCACGTCGTTCGTCGCCGCCGCCGGCTGCCAGCGCGGGCTGCCCGCCGGCTTCGCGAGGGCCACAGCCTTCACAGCCTGGATCCAGGCTAGGCTGTAACCTTGGAGATGTGCTTACATCACACTTAGAATCTGTTTTATGTGGACTGTTTTTTCTTTAAATGAAGGCAATTACAAGTTTTATAAAGACATTAATGTTTTATTTATATTTATGTGACGGTGACTGACCGATGTTTCTAGAAAAGAACTGAAAATATCTATGGCATGTAGTTTTTGGGACAAAATCGTGTTTTATTACCCTTCGTAAAGATTATCTGGGAGAAATCGCTTTTAGCGATAAGGCCTATGTACATTAATGTATAATTAGATGCTTAACTGTTTTTTTTTCTCTTTTGTATGTAGGTAATTTTTAAATGTGCAATAAAGTGTACTGAAATGAATTTAATTCGTTATGAAACAGTTGCATACCTAAATATTGTGTGTGCACTGCAGCCAAGCTCAAAATCGAACCGCTAGTCCGCTACTCCTGATTCGTCCCTGTAATCATGAATGTGTTCCTGTGCCCGTCGCAAATTGCAATAATCAGTTTGTTTTCAATTACAATACTAGGTTAATAACGTACAAAAATACGTTTACGTTATTTTGACAAGAAAATTTAAAAAAAAGTAAAAATGTCATACGAAAACAAATCATTTTTATTTCTCCAGAGGGCTATGATCTCGCTATGATAATTAAATGTAAAATGCTGAATAAAACGTAATTTATTCTTCTCAAATTGCTAATTACACACAAAAATAATATGTAAGTAAGTCACAGTGCTAATTTGTGATTAAATAAATTTATAAAATCCACATTTGGAAATGTTTCTATTATAAGGTAAGATTTCTTTAGATTCTCTTATTTTTTTTATTGAAAATAAACATGGTCTTAGAAATAATATTTAAGTAATGCATGTAATAACCTAATTAAAATCGATATCAATAAAATTAACACCATTACCTACATTGTGAGTTTGCAATTTATTTTTCTTGACTAAAAACCTATCTGCCTACATTTCAGGCAATCACACTAGATCAACATAAAATACTGCCATCACAAAAACGAGTCAACAAGCATCACAATAGATCTCGAAAGGAAAATGTGAGAAGCAAGATGAAAGTAAAGAAGAAAACTGTATTCAACTGTGATATTTGTAATAAGGTATGGTTTTTTTTTCATATATTCACTTCTAAAGCATCAAATACGACGCATTTCGGTTGGAGTGGAGAAAAGGGGGCGCTGAGGGAAAAAACTGTGTGACAGTTAGTAGTCGGAGCACCCGAAGGTTAGGTTACTGGTGACCCTTGGAGCAAGCGACAGTACCTGGAAGGAGCTAACAACGAATAGTGATGTGTGTCGAGTAATTTTTTCATTGCACCCCTTTTGTCCACGCTGACCCGCATTTTCCCGAATTAATGGAGTAGGGCTTCTGGCCGACGGCAGCACTGTTGCAGGTTGCTTGTTCCCGAGGTTGGGATTTATTGTCAGCCATGTTTCAGATTTGAATTCTGGGGCTAAAATGGTAGTCTTAGCATGTGTTCCACTGTCTCGCTCTCCTGCAGACAGTCTCTACACAGGGGTCTGTCTGTGATGCCTGAGTTTTTTTCCTCCCCTCTTATTTTTACAACTTTTTTCTCCAGAATTGATCTGCCATCGGCTGTAGGAGCCATAATCAGATTTTAGGTGGTGTAGATTTTATGTACGGCTGATATTTCATTAAATATCAAAGCCGGCTTAGGATACCACTTATTTAGTGTATTTGGTCCAGGTTTATTATCAATCTCTTTGGTGGCGATATAGAACCTCTTTGGTGGCGCGCGCGCTCCCTATGGAGACTGCATCTTGCATATTTAGTATGCGAACCGATGGTGCCACTTACAGGGGGGGTGCGGACAAAGGAAGCTGTAGCGGGAGGAGGGGAAAGTATCTTCTCACTCTTTCTTGCACATACAAATTTATTGTAGTTTTAAAATGAGGAGTTACAGTATTGTAATACATTTGACACCCATAGAATGCTTTTTTTACGCCTCTATAGGGGGCCGCGAGCACGCACCAAAGAGATCATATCTCTATGTTCATTACAGACCGTGTCATAAGACGCTCGATCTCTCAGATTTTCACAATCTGTCACAATTTTTTTTTCGACATTCAGTAAAATGTGTGGCAGTAAATAAAATAGAATAAAAAAAGTTCAACGACTAGTAAGAATATATTTGTAATTTCACAGCATTTCGACAAAAACGACCTCCTGCAAGCGCACAAAAGAATCCACTCAACGTCGCATTCATACTCGTGCGAGCAATGCGACTTCAAGAGTGCTGTGCCCGCGTACCTCACCCGTCATGTGCGCCGGATGCACGGAGGGGAGAGGAACCACGTGTGCGGGGTGTGCGGGAAGGAGTACTTGTGGAGGAGCAAGCTGATGCATCACATGCTGGTGCACACAGGTTAGTACAAATACAAAAGCCTTTATTGCTGATATATATATATATTTTTTTTACATTTAAAAGTTATTGCACATCAGCGTGTCCTGCTGACACGTAGGCCTCCTCCAGCTTCCTCCATTCCGCCCTGTCTTTGGCCACCCTGAGCCAGAGTGTTCCAGCTACTGACCTTATGTCATCTGACCACCTTTTGAGCTGTCTTCCGCGTTTTCTTTTGGTGTTACACAGGTTTGTAGATGAAATGAAATAAAAATTTGTTTATTCAAAATTACCGCCTGACAGACGCTCTTAAGCATGCCCTCAATCTGAAGTGGCAATGGGCAGGTCACATCACAAGATACAAAGACAAAGATGGACTTCACGGTCAACAAAGTGGCCTGGACCATAAGGAAAAAGAAGAGTCGGAAGACCAAAGAAACGGTGGGCAGATGATATAGTGGAAACCGCTGGCAGGAACTGGTGGAGTCTGGGCACAGAGAGAGAGAAATGGAAAAAGGTGGGGGAGGCTTACACCCAAAAGGGATCCAGTTAATCACTATACTAATAAATATAAATACTAGCATTAACATAAGGAAAAGAAATGGAATAAAAAGCTTTTTTATTATTATTCAAAATTGGAATAAAATATTCTCTTTTTGACGTCAATTCTGTCTAAACCTACTCTTTATTGCTACGGGGGCAACAAGCCGGCGGGCCTCCTGATGTTAAGAGGTCACCGCCGCCCACAGACACCTGCGACACCCGGGGGGTGCTGGCGCGTTGCTGGCCTTGGTCGAAGGGCTCTTTTGACTCTCTTCTTGAAGGACCCCATATCGTAGCGCTGTGGAAAAGCGTCAGAGGGAAGGTCATTCCACATTTTGCACGTGCGCAGCAGAAAGAACGCGAGAAACGCCCAGTGCTGGTCTGCCAGGGGTCTGTGTAATATGGGTGAACCGTATTCTGACGGCGCGCGGTGCGATGGCGAAAACTGGACCTTCCTCGAAAATTGGGCTATCAAATGCAAAAAGAATTTTCCTTAAGAATGTTTAGAGCGTTCAAACAGACAGACTCTTCAACTTTATTAGATTAGTATAGATAATATACATAGGTGGACGGATAATTAGAAACAGGGCAAGATTTTCATACAATCGAGGTCACTTTGAAGCCATGGTTCTCCGCGAAGGATTGGTCGGGGCGTGATCTGATGACGGTCATCGAGAGAGTACATGGAGGGCTTTAAGATTGCTGTAGATATCCAACTGATCAGATGAGCCGTTTGGAAGCAGCATCGTCATGTAGAAAAAAACCTGCAAAATTGCATAAAAATGTATGAAAATCTTAAAGTTAAGGAATACGATTGTATGAAAATCTAGCCCAGTTTCTAATTATCCGTCCACCTATGTAGGTATGATATTATTAGGTGCTCACCCAATTACTCACCGAAGTCACTAAGATTTTTATACATTTTTATGTAATTTTGCGTGTTTTTTTCTTCATGACGATGCTGCTTCCAGACGGCTGATCTGATCAGTTGGATATCTATTTAATAACGATCTAAAAGTCCTCCATCTACTCTCTCGACGACCGTCATCAGATCACGCCCCGATCAATCCATCACGGAGAACCATGGCTTCAAAGTGACCTCGATTGTATGAAAATCTTGCCCTGTTTCTAATTATCCGTCCACCTATGTATGTATACATAATGTATGTTGCAGGCGAGAAGCCTTACAAGTGCGTCGAGTGTGGAAAGGCGTTCAACACCCACTACTCCCTCAACACACACAAGTTTATACACACTAGTGAGTTCTGCTATTTTTTATTATACTACTAGCTTTTTCCCGCAGCTTCGCCCGATGTTTTTCCCGTGTACGTTGTGAAACGGCGCCCCCTATGTAGGTGTTTTGTTACTCAGGAAAGCCTACCTCAGCTATCAAATGCAAAGAGAACTTTTCAAAGCGGACTGGTACTTCCAGCGGTTAGCGCTTTCAAACTTTATCTTTGTCCGGCTCCTAATGGTCGTAGCGTGGTGTTAAATAGCCTATAGTTTTCCTCAAGAATTGAACCACTCAGGTTTATTATACTAGTAGCTAAGATATAGATTCAGAGAGATAAGATATAGAAAAGCGTCAGTGGCGTCGGGGATAAGACGCGGCCTATCATATCGAAAGGTCCGGATTCCGATCCCCGGCTGGGCCATGTACCGATGGGTTTTTTTTCTCGAAACTTAAGTACATTTACTGGCTGCTCTCAAACGGTGAAGGAAAACATCGCGAGGAAACCTGCATACGCAGAAGAAGAAATTCTTAGGCGCATGTGAAGTCCACCAACCCGCACCGGGCTAGCGTGGTGGACTATAGCCCGAACGGCCTCGTTGAGAGGGTAGGCCTGAGCCCCAGCAGTGGGGACATAAATAGGCTGTTGATGAAGATATAGATTTGTTAGCTTGACCATGCGAAACTTGGGCGGTTAACGGAACCCTCTAGTCCAATATAATTCTATCCAAATACCGCGCTTGCAACGGATTGGTGAGGCATGCGGCCGGCTTCGCGCACATGCCGGATTTCTCCACGAATCTGCGGAGAAGAATTCATCATGAAATGTAAAAAATAGCGAGGGTGTGCGAAGAGAATGATGAGACTGAGCGAAGCGACAGAGGTGTGTCAGGACCATGATACTTGGCGCTCCGTTCGTTCCACCCCGTCAAGGACATGGCGTGAAGTAACGTGAAAAACATGTGTGTGACTGTAAGTTTCAAATAGAGTTACAATACCCCTTTTTGCAAAAGCATCCCGGCTGGTATATATTCAAGCAGTGCTTGGAGGCAAGCTTCACGACGAGCTTCGGCTTGGTGTTTATGTGCTTGAGCATTCTTACTGTCTTCTGTATGCCGTGGAGGACTTTGCCGATGTCATAGACGCCGTTGCGAAGGTCCACAGTGGCGCCAAGGGTTTGTTTTAACAGCATCTGATGACCGAAATAGTATTTAAGAATTCGTAGCAGACGAGATAGGAATTCGTTGTAGACGAGATAGGAATTCGTTGTAGACGAGATAGGAAAGTAGTGGAGATAGGATTTCGTTGTAGATGAGTTAGGAATTCGTTGTAGACAGGATAGGAAAGTGGACGAGTTGGGAATTCGTAGTACACGAGGTACGAAAGTAGTGGAGATAGGAATTCGTTGTAGACGAGTTAGGAATTCGTTGTAGACGAAATAGGAATTCGTTGTACATGAGATAGGAATTCGTTGTATTCGAGATAGGAATTCGTTGTAGATGAGTTATGAATTCGTTGTAGACGAGTTAGGAATCGTTGTAGACGAGATAGGAATTCGTTGTAGACAGGATAGGAAAGTGGACGAGTTAGGAATTCGTAGTACACGAGATACGAAAGTAGTGGAGATAGGAATTCGTTGTAGACTAGTTAGGAATTCGTTGTAGACGAGATAGGAAATCGTTGTAGACAGGATAGGAAAGTGGACGAGTTAGGAATTCGTTGTACTAGAGGTAGGAAAGTAGTAGAGATAGTAATTCGTTGTCGACGACATAGGAATTCTTTGTAGACGAGATGTGAATTCGATGTGGATGATAGGAAGGCTAGCAACGATGAAAAACACATATGTAGGATATTATTAGGTGCTCACACAATTACTCACCGAAGTCATTTCTTTCGTGAACTTATATCTAGAACTGGCGTGCTCGTTCAGGATATCCATGATCTTGGTAACAAAGACGTCTTCGTTGCTGGTCGTGACCAAACACCTTTGTAACATCTTCTTAGAAAACGCCGAGTGTTCAGTTTCCCTTGCGTTTCCACTGAACAGTTGAGAGCACATCCCGTTTTTGAGAAGATGCACCGTTTTATATCTTATTTCCCTCTCCAAGTCCGTTTTTAGTCTGTCCTTGCGAAATACTCTCCTGATTTCGCGTTCGGCGGAACTCGCTTCGATATCTTCAATCAATCAACAGCCTATTAATATAACCCCACTGTTGGGGCACAGGCTTACCCTCTCTACGAGGGCGTTGGGGCTATAGTCCACCACGCTAGCCCAGTGCAGGTTGGTGGGCTTCACACGCGCCTAAGCATTTCTTTTTCGGTGTGTGCGGGTTTCCTCGCGATGTTTTCCTTCACCGTTTGAGATCAGTCAGTGCTAATAATAATAATGTTTGAACAAATCCCCACCCGGCTGTTTAGTCCCAAACTAAGCCGAAGCTTGTAAATGGGTACTCGACAACTGATAAACATACATAAATACTTAAATACATACAAACACCCGGAATCCGTAAACCAACAGTTATGCTCATTAGACACAGTACAGTCTCGGGTGGGAATCGAACCCTTTGGCGCAGTAGGCAGGGTCACTACCACCACGCCAACAGGCCAGTCAAAGTATTATTATAAATTGCGGAAGTTTGACTGTCTTTCCGTCCGTCTTTGTTTGACTTCTGTCTTCATGAACATTCGCGAATGTGACATTTTGAGAAGGGGCGTTTCGCGAACAGGTTAAGTTTTCAGGAAAGACACATTACCGTCCGTGTCGCCATTGTTGAAGTGTTTGGATGCTTTCGTGTCGTTTCCTTCGTTCTCGTTTTTATTTTTAATCTTCTGCATCAATTTCAGTCTGTCATTCATGGCGTGATAGCTCACTATGTCTTTGTAATCTATCATTCGTAATCTGTAATCAAGGTAGTCATATTTTCCATATTCATATCTTTATTATCATCTAGCTAAGGTCCCCAGCAGAAAACCAGCGCTGCGGCTCCTGGGTGCAGCACTATGCTGAGCTGGGGACCTTTTCACGATCACAGCATCGTCTACCACCTGATTTTATGTCAGGTTAATTAATTAATTTCACTTGTATATTTGTTGTGATTGTCGAATAAATTATTTTTCTTTCTTTCTGTCTTTCTTATTCATAACACTGCTCTGTATGGATATTTACAATTTGATTATAAGATTGATTACTGTAATTGGTAAACCGTTGTAATTGAAATAAATAAATAAAATTAAATAACAATAGTTAAGTATATGTCATTTTACAAGTTAAATCCTATGTATACAAATTATTACAAATCAATAAAATTAGTTAAATTACCTATTCCAAATTAGTCGAATTATAGTCATAATCTATATGTATACTATTAAAAAATTGTAACAAAACACTTTTCTGTCTGTCTGTTTGTACCCGCATCACGCTAAAACTACTGGTTCGATTTGAACCGGGTTTCTTTGTTTGAAAGCATGTAAATGTAACTTAAAATCTTCAAAAAAAAATTCATCAACAGCCTATTAACATGTCTCCACTACTGGGGCTCAGGCCTACCCTCTCAACGAGGGCGTTCGGGCTATAGTCCACCACGCTAGCCCAGTGCGGGTTGGTGGACATCACACGCGTCTAAGAATTTCTTCTTCGGCGCATGCAGGTTTCCTCACGATGTTTTCCTTCACCGTTTGAGAGCAGTCAGTAAATGTACTTAGGTTTCGAGAAAAAACCCATCGGTGCACGGCCCAGCGGGGGATCGGACTCCGGACCTTTCGATATCCCCGACGCTACGCCACTGACGCTCTGACGAAAAAAAAATTACTTGGGTACTTAAAAATCACTTACTTTTCAATAACGGCGACTATGTTGGCACAGCGAAGGGGGCACGAAAACCCCAGCGGCATCCAGGGGGTCGCGTTGTGATCCATGCAATGCACTTTGGCGTCTATAAAAAACCGAACAAGTAGTGGACAAAGTGAATTTTTAAGATTTCGAAGTTTTTGATAATACGTAAGTGAGGTGACTTACATGGATGATTTGGTTATACGCAAAATTAAGTTTGTACAAACTTTTCTTTGTGATGTAACTACAAATTTACTGTTTTCGGATTTTTTCCATTACTTGTGCTGTAAGACCTTGCTTCTTGCCAAATTTCAAGATTCTAGGTCAACCGGAAGTACCCCATAGGTTTTGATGACCGAAATACTCAGAAATGCGGCGAAAACGGCCATATCTTTTTACTGCGTTGACTTAGAAGTTTGATTTTTTCAACATATGGCAGATATTAATTTCAACTTGATACCTTCACGCGTTCCTCAGAAAAAGGGCATTGACAGAAGGACAGACAGACGGACAACGAAGTGATCCTTTATGAGTGGGTTCCTTTTTCCTTTTTAGGTACGAAACGCTAAAAACACAAAGCACTACTTAGTTTTTTTTATAATAATGTTTTAGACAAATTTACACACGGCTGTTTAGTCCCAACTAAGCCGAGCTTGTACACGGGTACTCGACAACTGATAAACATTCATAAGCTTTTAAATAAATATAGGTACTTAAAATAAATACATACAATCACCCAGAATCCGAAAACCAACAGATATGATCATCACACAAATGTTGGTCCCGGGTGGGAATCCGATCCACTTTGAATGCATTTTTTTTGCAAGATTAATTTATTTAATAATTAATCTTATTCTCTGTTAAATATTATTTACTTACCGGCTACAAGTGATTTTATAATTATTAAAAAACAAAACGAAAACATTTGACTACGTAATCTCATGCTTGTATACGTTTTATGCCTTCATAATTCACTTGAGTATTTATGGCTGTTTTTTTCTCTTCTTATTAAAGGGCTAAATCAGAATAGATGTACCGTAACGAAACTGATATTGTAACCATACTGTTACGTCAAGTATCGCTACGAAACCGATCAGTCACGATTTACGAGTTTCGTAACAATTTATCAGTTTCGTGACAACTTACCAGTTTCGTAACAATTTATCAGTTTCGTAACAATTTATCAGTTTCGTAACGACTTATAAGTTTCGTAACAATTTATCGGTTTCGTGCCATTTATCAGTCTCGTGACACTTTAATTAGTTTCGTGACACTTTATTAGTTTCGTGACAGTTTATCAGTTTCGTAACAATTTATCAGTTTCGTGACAATTTATCAGTTTCGTTACAATTTATCCGTTTCGTTGCGGTACATCTATTCTGCATTTCGCCCTAAAAGAAGTTCTAATTATTAGTATTAAACCCTTTTCTGATGGCAGCTTTTATATAGATGGTGTTTGGTGGGTCAATGTTGAAATTTACGGGATGGTAAAGAAGTAAAGGAGGAAGGTAGAAGTGGGGGAGACCTTTGTCCAGCAGTGGACGTCTACAGGCTGATATGATGACGACGAAACACCTTGGGAATAAAATTTGCCTTATAAGCCGTGTAAAAAAGAAAGGACCACTAACTCAATAGTTATAACCATGGAGTTTAACCACGAAAACAATTAAAATGTCTAATTAACCGTGAAAAGTACCTATTAATAGCTATGTTGTTAATAACTAGCTGTTTCCCGCGGCTTCGCCCGCGTAGAAAAGTTTTTCCCGAGGGATGTTCTCATGTATAATCATGTATAATATATTACTGTAAAGTTTCATCAAAATCTGTTCTGTAGTTTTGTTTTGTTTTGCGTGAAAGAGTAACATACATCCTGACAAACATCCTTGTAGGCCCCACGGAGTTTCTTGGCGGCTGAATGAATATAGTCACAGATTGTTTGCACATCGCTGACAGTGTTTACAGTCTTATGTGTGCGTAAGCGAGATAGTGTGCTACATGAAAACTTGAAAGTTTGATTCGGACGATCGAATCAATGAACCATTTCTTGACATTGAATGAGCGTCTCTAGTAACCCCCGCCTAGCTCCCCTTTGACATCTAACATTAAACTCTACGAGGACTATATGTAAAAACATGTTTTCAGACGAGAACTCTACGGGGACTATAGGTAAAAACATGTTTTCAGACGAGAACTCTACGGCGACTATATGTAAAAACATGTTTTCAGACGAGAACTCTACGGGGACTATATGTAAAAACATGTTTTCAGACGAGAACTCGACGGGGACTATATGTAAAAACATGTTTTCAGACGAGAACTCTACGGGGACTTTATGTAAAAACATGTTTTCAGACGAGAACTCTACGGGGACTATATGTAAAAATATGTTTACAGACGAGAAGCCCTACAAATGCGAGTACTGCGCGTACGCATGTCGCGACAGCTCGACACTCAGGAAACACAACGCCCGTCACACGGGCCAACAGAAGCTGTACAAATGCAAGCTTTGCCCCAAGACGTAAGTATTAGTATAAAAAAATTGCGCCCTCAAAAATTTTGCGCCCCCAAAAAATTTGCGACCCCAAAATTTTGCGCCACCAAAAAATTTGCGCCCCTCAAAATTTTTTCAAGGTAAATGTAATTTCCCCCAAAAATAGCATATAAAATCTCCTTAAGTGATGAATCACTGAGATAGATTTTTTTTATTAACAATGCTTAACGGTGAAGGAAAACATCGTGAGGAAACCTGCATACGCCGAAGAAGAAATTCTTAGGCGCATGTGAAGTCCACCGACCCGCACTGGGCTAGCGTGGTGGACTATAGCCCGCACGCCCTCGTTGAGAGGGTAGGCCTGAGCCCCAGCAGTGGGGAGATTAATAGGCTGTTAATGATGATGATGAACAATGCGCGGAAAATTAGCCTATATGTTATATCAGCATATAAGCTATCCCTGTACCAAGGTTTCATCAAAATCCATTCAGCCGTGAAAGAGTAACAAACATCCTCACAATCTTTGATTTGAATTGTAATATTATATGCCCACAAGGTGGACCGACGATCTGGTGAAGGTCTCGGGACCCGGCTGGAGGAGGTTAGCGTGGGTCCGCGTGTCGGGGAGGCCAGCAGGCCAGCAGGGGACGTCTACAGGCCTATATGCTGACGATGATTCTATCTGTACATAATTACAGGGTGATAAACAAATGGAAGCTCAAACACCACATAGCAGAAGTACACCTTCAACTGGACATCAGGAAACACCAATGCGACACCTGCGACCAGAGGTTCAAGCTCAAAGCCAATCTCAGCAAGCATATAGTGAGTGGGTTTTAGAATAGAATATTTTTATTTCAGACATTTGTCCATAATATTCAGAATAATACCCGCGATCATTAATGATCGCAGAATAATACACAAGAACCTTAAAAATATGTTAGTACATACAGTAATTTAAAACAACATTTTCATTTACATAGAATAAAATCAAAATAATCAAAATTAAAAATAAAATCAAATTAATTAAATAAAATTAAAAATAAATAATTTATTAATTTATTACCTATCTTTCTAAAAGTGAAAAAAAAAATTAAATTAAATTATTTTTAATTTCGTTATTGGCATATTTTAATTTGTAATAATCTGTTAAGTATCTAATGTATCTCATGCTGTGAAATTAAATAAATAATAATAAAATCTAAATAAAAATCAAAACAAACTAAAATAATTTAAAAGGAACTCAAAATATTAAAAATTAATAATAACTTTTTAGTTTCAACTTTTAGCAACATCTTATCTCAGATGACCTCACGGAGTGAGGTTGTCTTTTCAACCGTATTTCGGTTGAATTTTTTTTGTATGTTTTTTTTTGTTGTTACGTGATTGCTCCGCCAATTATGAATTGATTTTGATGATCCTTTTTCTGTTTTCTTTTTCAGAGGTGGTTCCATCGCATATAAATTTTATCGAAATTGAATCAGCGCTTTTTGATAAAACCAACAAAAACCAAAAATATATACACAGATGACGTGTTTTCTCAAATCAAAATATCATCAGCCTATGTTCCCACTGCTGGGGCTCAGGCCTACCCTCTCGACGAGGGCGTTCCGCTATAGTCCACCACGCTAGCCCAGTGCGGGTTGGTGGACTTCACATGCACCTAAGAATTTCTTCTTCGGTGTATGCAGGTTTCCTCACGATGTTGGAGAGCGGTCAGTAAATGTACTTAAGTTTCGAGAAAAACCCATTGGTACATGGCCCAGCCGGGGATCGAACTTCGGACCTTTCGATATAACAGGCCGCGTCTTATCCCCGACACCACTGACGCTCTTGTTTTTACAGAGTCGGTTTTATTTTTTGTTAAAATTTCTATTCTAAGGGCTCACAAAACAATCAATCTGCATGACATGCAAACTACGTGCTGGCCGTTGCTTCACTGTACTGATTGATGGTCCATCATGCAGCATGACAATCACGTAAACGTAACGCATGTCATGCAAGCATGATCGTTTAGGGACGCTAAAAGAGTGATTTATTCCAGAAATCGGTGCACGAGAAGTCGACCCGGGTCGCGTGCGAGGTGTGCGGCGCGGAGATAAGCAGCAGAAGCAATTTGTCCGTGCACATGATGACGCACGTCGACGCGAAGCCCTACATGTGCACCTACGACGGGTGCGGGAAAACGTACAGGGATGGCGTAAGTGAAATTTGAGATTTCAAAATATTTGCGCCCCATAAAAAAAATTGCGCCCCAAAAAAAATTGCGCCCTCTAAAAAATTTGCGCCCCAAAAAATTTGTGACTTAACTGGGTCCGGCAAAACGAGTATAGATGGATGGCGTAAGTTAAATTTGAGATTTTAAAAAATTTGCGCCTCCGAAAAAAATTGCGCCCCCTTAAAAAATATTGCGCCCCAAAAAATTTGTGACGTAACTGGGTGCTGCAAAACGTGTAAAGATTCGATCTCTTCGCTCTAAAATAATTTGCGCCCCAAAAAATATTATGATATGTCATGTCACCATGTGCACGTATCTAAACATGTTTTGACATATTGAGTGACGTCTGTCAACCTTATGTCAGTTCAGTTCGTACTTCCCTCTCTTTCTAAAATTGTTTAGGTCCTTCTCGCTCGGATCGCCCGCCATGTTAATTACTCTGTGAGCTAATCGAGAAAACCTAATATAAAATTCAAAATTCAAAAGTATTTTATTGCATGTAAGTACACTAGGTACATTTATACAACGTCAATTTTTTATCTACCACCGCCTCCAAGGTGTTATATAGAGCTGGGAAGAAGAAGCGGCGCAACAAACTTCCGCAACACATCTTTTAAAATCAAGTTTGTACATAACATTATTTTGTAAAGATTGTGCGAGGCTGAAGTAACATTAACACCAGGCATCTTTGTCATTTAGATAATCGACTGTTCTATAATAAGCTTTCTTACAAAGTTGTTGTTTAATGTAGGTCTTAAATTTTCTGTCATTCATATTTAAGATTTCTTCTAAAAGAAATCAAATAAAGTAATCCAGTCTTCTTAATCAACGAATGCCCCGCAAAAACCATCAGGCTAAATGTGTAAAGACAACGTGCGTAACATTTGCCCCCCCAAAAAATAGCGCCCCCAAAAAATTGGCGCCCCCAAAAATTAGCGCCCCCAAAAATCCCCCCCCCCCCCCATTTTTTTTTAACTCATTTACAGTTCATTAATTTCCAGACGGGGCTGCGACGCCACGAAATGGTGCATTATCCGGAACAGCTGCCCGCGTGCGAGATCTGCGACAAGAAGTTGTCCAGCGCTTCCAGATTGAAGAAGCACCTTCTCCAGCACGTGCCCAGGTCCAAGACCTTGGAGTGCCACCACTGCGGGGCGCGGTGAGTGCTCCCAGTAACTTCGACCATCTGACGAAAAGTAAGGAAAAAAGAAGAATCGGTAAAAAGTATGGGTTATGTTACCAGGTTTGGAAGAGGTCTGTTCCTGCTACGAATGATTGTGTTTATATGTAGGAGATGTTTTGTTCCTCTCACAAAAAACCCGTTAATACCCGAAATACGAATTGTCCACTTTCCTAACTCGTTTACAACGAATTCCTGACTCTTCCATTTAGTATCTGGTGCCCCTTTCCTAGTTCGTCCCCTTCCTAGCTCGTCCCCTTTCCTAACTCATCTACTTTCCTAACTCTTCTTCCTAGCTCGTCCCCTTTCCTAACTCGTCTACTTATATAACTTTCCTTTCCTACTCGTCCCCATTCCTAACTCGTCCGCTTTCCAAACTCGTCCCCTTTCCTAACCCCTCCACTTTCCAATTCTTCCCCTTCCTAACTCGTCCGCTTTCCAAACTCGTCTCCTTTCCTAACCCCTCCACTTTCCAATTCTTCCCCTTCCTAACTCGTCCGCTTTCCAAACTCGTCCCCTTTCCTAACCCCTCCACTTTCCAATTCTTCCCCTTCCTAACTCGTCCGCTTTCCAAACTCGTCTCCTTTCCTAACCCCTCCACTTTCCAATTCTTCCCCTTCCTAACTCGTCCCATTTCCTAATTCGTCCGCTTTCCAATCTCGCGTACAAATTATTCCTAACTATTCCCCTTCGAGCTCGTCCCCTTTCCTAACTCGTAAGTTATTACTTATTTAAGAAGAGAAAGAAATGGCTTCGACAAAACTTTCTTCAAACAGGGAAATATTGTATTCCAATTTTGTATAAACGAAATTATATTAATAAATAATAATGTTTGGACTAATTCACACGCGGCTGTTTAGTCCCAAACTGAGCCGACGCTTGTAAACGGGTGCTCAATATTCGATATTGTTACAGATAGTAATCTGACAGATATATCTGTCTGATAGATTATATATAATAGATAAGATAAAGCAATCAGATACCTGTGAAACAAAAATAATTGGCTATCTGTCAGACAAGGTATCTGGGACTTTATCAGCAAGTGGTAAAAGAGGCCCTAAATATTGTATTTTAAATTAATTTGTATTTTAATTAATGTGTTTCTGACTTGTAAAATGTTTTACCAAATATATTATTGATTGATATTGATTGATATGATATACATAAATGCATACAAACGTCTAAAATCCGAACCAACAGATATGCTCGTCACACAAATGTTAGCTCCACATAAGTTCGAACTTGTATCCGCAGTTTCTTCAACAAGAGCTACCTAACTAAGCACATCCGGTGCAAGCACACGGGAGAGAGACAGAGCTACGTGTGCGACGAGTGCGGGCTCCTCACGCACAACAAGCCGAGCATTGTCATGCACATCAAGTACGGGCACGTGTCAGAAAACGTGAGTATATGAAATGAACGGAATGAATGAAATGAACGACATAAATGAAACGAACGACATGAATGAAACGAACGACACGAATGAAATGAACGACATGAATAAAGTCAAAGTCATAAATGAAATGAACGACACGAATGAAACGAACGACATGAATGAAATGAACGACATGAATGAAATGAACGATATGAATGAAACGAACGACACGAATGAAATGAACGACACGAATGAAACAATCGACATGAATGAAACGAACGACACGAATGAAACGAACGACACGAATGAAACGAACGACATGAATGAAATGAACGACATGAATGAAATGAACGGTATGTGAGTATAACCCGTGGACCAACTGCAATGTCCAACTGGTTGTTCCACAAGGTTTTTTTTTCCACATTGACCAACTCGAACAAGCGCTGCAACTCGTCAATTATGGATCCTAGACTACTAGGTTTGTAAAGAGAAGTGATAGATCTCTTCGATATCTTCATTTCGGATGACAGCTGTCACACTTAAAACCTCTATGACTTGGAAACTGTTAATCCTAGACTTTGTACAGAGTAATAATCTTCATTTCGGATGACAGCTGTCAAACTTAAAACCGCTGTCTAGGATCCTTAGTTCCCGAGTTACAGTGATTTTGAGTTTGACAGCTGTATTAGTCTCCGCTTCTTGAGTTTTTTTTCTTTTTCTTTCTTTTTCCTTTGTTGCTAATGTTTGATGTATACTTCAGGACAGACAATGTAAGAGATGCAACAAGACCTTCAAGAGGAACGTGTATTTGAAATTACATTACATCCGGGTGCACGGCATCCGGTACAAGACCAAAAAGTAAATATCATTTCATTTAAATAATACAACTTAGGACTTAGGACGTCAAAGTTGTGACGTCTTCAAATTGCCCCAGATTCTGCACATTTTAGGTGAAATAAAAAATTCTGTAAGTCTTACCGTTTTGCCAGGCCTTTGATCAGGTTTACAACTCCTCAACTTTTGTCCATTTTCAGATTTTTCCCATGGGGCAATCAATTCTCTATACATTTTGACTTTTTGTTTTTGTCAACTCTTACTCCTTTTAGGAGATCGATTGGTGGTTTAAGTAAACAGTAATGCTCATCACACAAATGTTGGTCCCGGGTGGGAATCGAGCCCACAACCTCTGGCGCAGTAGGCAGGGTCACTGCCAACTGAGCCTTTGTATTATATGATTGTAATTCCAGAAGGAAGCCAATGGTGGTGATAAAGGAGGAACCAGATGAGCTGGATGACCAACAGTCGATCGACCTGTTCGAAATCGAGAAACACGAGCTGTTGGACGGTGGGTGTCTTGTTAGCGTTCTTAAGACTTTTACGGCCTGGAAACCGAGTGCTTCCAGGCCGGTCGTAGTTTACAATATTCGTAATGCAATAAAAAGTAAAATTAACAATGTTGGAAACCAACGAAGGATGTGGGTGTAGCTATTCGAAAAAGGATTAAGTGTTCTTTGTTATTATTAATGGGTTATACGGCCCTTGGAAACAATTCCTTCTGGGCCAGATGTGTTTTTAATATTCATAGTACATAACGGGGATGTGAACTGCAGTGTGGTCCGCCGACTGGCGACGCTACATTCACCGCCGGTTTTTTGCACTATGATTGGCCTAGAAGGACCTAGTTTCCAGAGCCGTAAAACCCATAAAAACCCACAACCGTTAGTATGTAAGGTTTGATGGTTGTGACAATATTCTTTCAGAACTGGACAGGCAACTGAAGGATCCCGAACCGGAAGCAGCGCCAGAAGAACTGAAGACTCAAGAGGAACTTGCCGAGCACATAATAAAAGACAACAGCAAACAGCTGAACAAAATTCCAGACACCATATTCGATGATATATATATAGATAGTTTTGTTGATATACAAGACGAAGGAGAGATAGGTGCGTGTGTTGACACTCGTGAGCATTGGTCGTTTACACATCTCGGTTTCATTACGCACTCCATTCGGCTCCTGCCCAATTCTTGAGGAAGGCTATAGGCTATTTAACATCACCCTTAGGAGCCAATTTGAAGGAAAAAATTGTCAGAAATAATTTACAAACGCGGGCGAAGCCGCGGGAAACTGATAGTTCTACATATAATAAAAACGATATCAAAATCAACAGCCTATTAATATGTTCCCACTGCTGGGGCTAAGGCCTCGACGAGGGCGTTCGGGCTATAGTCCACCACGCTTGCCCAGCGCGGGTTGGTGGACTTCACATGCGTCTAAGAATTTCTTCTTCGGCGTATGCAGGTTTCCTCGCGATGTTTTCCTTCACCGAAAAACCTGTGGTATTATAATAAACCGTACTTAAGTTTCGAAAAACTCTATGGTACGGGCCAGGATCGAACCCACGATCTCGTGAACGTGAGGCGAGTGCACAACCAACTAGGCCACCACGGCTCTTCGTTGTATACGTGCTTTTATTTCAGAAAAGAAGAAACCTGGCAGAAAGAGCGTGCACCACATCGACCGGGCGACGCAGGAGCAGGCCAGGAAGAGCGTCAGGATACTGCTGGCGAGAGTGAGGCAGAAGGAGGAGGCGAGGACGCTGGAGAGTACGAGGCGGCAATACAATGAGAGGATGAGAGCCGCCGGCGGCGGCAATAACAAAGGTAAAGTAGGGAATGTGCGACCACGATAATGCACGACCTGATAATGTACAGCCCGGAATTCGCGACCACGAGCTGTTAGGTTACTGGTGACCCTTAGGGCAAACGAAGCGAGCGACAGTGCCCAGAAGTTAAAACCTATCACCATCCCCATATATACATAAGTGGACGGATAATTAGAAACAGGGCAAGATTTTCATACAATCGAGGTCACTTTGAAGCCATGGGTCTCCGTGGAGGATTGATGGGGGGATGATCTGATGACGGTCATCGAGAGAGAACATGGAGGACTTTTAGATGGCTATAGATATCCAACTGATCAGATGAGCCGTTTGGTAGCAGCATCTTCATGAAGAAAAAAACCTGCAAAATGGCACCGAAATGTATGAAAATCTTAAAGTTAAGGAATCATGACGATGCTGCTTCCAAACGCCTCATCTGATCAGTTGGATATCTATAGCCATCTTATTTTATTTTATCGTATGGCGTTTAACAAAAATAGATAAATTAGCTCATAGGTCAACATTCATTTTGTTCTGGAGCCAATCGGCCGCGTCAGGTGTGAGCTCGATCAGGTCGGCAGGAGATCCAGGGTAGGCACGCAGCGGACAGCGATGGATGACGTGTTCCACCGTCTGGTCCTCCTCACCGCAGTCGCACAGGGGCGAATCTCTCCATCCCCACTTGTGCTTGAAATAGTTGCAGCGGCCATGTCCCGTTCTTAGTCGGTTGAGCCGGCACCACTGTCTTCTGAGTAGCTCAGAACCTTTAAGCTTTTTGGTCGGGTCTAGGGACTTTGCGGGTGTGCCAGCTGTAACATTAGTCCACTCGTCTTTCCAGCTTTGAAGCATGCAGCTTTATAGCCATCTAAAAGTCCTCCATGTTCTCTCTCGATGACCGTCATCAGATCACGCCCAGGTCAATCCTTCACGGAGAACCATGGCTTCAAAGTGACCTCGATTGTATGAAAATCTTGCCCTGTTTCTAATTATCCGTCCACCTATGTATACATCACTAATTTGTATCCTTTGATGAGGTATTCACTATCATTCAGATTATTTCTTCCGGATGGTGTATAGGTACTTATCCTATGAGGACGAAGCCGCGGGCAACAGCTAGTGAGCTATATGTAATGCAACTGATTATTTTTTCAGGTGACATCAAGGTGAAAATTTTTAACAATAACCAGCCCAAAAAGTCTTCGTGTAAGAAACGAAAAGCAAAGAAATCCCACAATTATTCATTAAAAAAGAAATCATTAAATAATAATAAAAACAATACAGAAAGAGGATTAGAGAAAAATATGAATGAGAATGAAATAAATATTACAAATGACTCATTTAAAGGTGAATCAACAAATGATAGACTTACTAATGAAGCGAATAAGAAAAATGATGATGATTTGCCACAGAATAAGTCATTATACTCTAAATCAAATGAAAAACAATCTAAAGACTGCGAAATTGAGGGCAATAGAAATGAACTGAAAAAGATTATAAATGATAATAAATCATCAAATGATCAATTCAGTAACGGTGTAGAAAAACAAGATAATTTAAATGTGCCAAAAGATATTAATGATTCATCACAAGACAAACAAACTAACGGAAGTGGTAGTAAAGAACTGAAAGTAAACAAAAATTCTAATCAATGCGCAGATAGTGAAGAATCGGAGCTAGATAATGATGAAGAAGACGATGACAATGATTCATCGCAAGATAAAACAATAGATGATGATAAAGACAGCGATTGGGAAGGAGAAACAATAAAAAGAAACAAAAATATTAGGAAACGTACTAAAATTGGTGTGAACACACGAAAAAGAAGTAAAAATAAAGCTAATGATAAAAATGACGATGATTCGTCATCTAATGAATCATTCAGGGATAAACAAGCACCAGATGAGAGTGACAGCGATTGGAAAGAAGAGGAAATACCGAGGAAGAAGAAAATTAAGAAAAGCAATAAAATTATCTTTAATACACATCAATGCTACACTTGTTTCAAGGTAGTTACATAATTTTTAGCATAAATACTAGACCGCACTAATAATAGTTACTAATGATAACGAAAGATCCGAAGTTCGAAGCCCGGGCCATGTATCGATGGGTTTGTCTCGAAACTTAAGTACATTTACTGGCTGCTCTCAAACGGTGAAGGAAAACATCGTGAGGAAACCTGCATACGCCGAAGAAGAAATTCTTAGGCGCGTGTGAAGCCCACCAACCCGCACTGGGCTAGCGTGGTGGACTATAGCCCGAACGCCCTCGTCGAGAGGGTAAGCATGCAGTGGAGAGGGGACATGTTAATAGGCTGTAAAAACTTTAATGAAAATGTAAATTTCATTCACTTTTTCAGCTATACGAGACCAAAGAGAAGCTTCTCGAACACTGCAAAGACCATTTCGACGTTTGCAACAATACGTCTCTTAAAAAATGCCCTCTATGCGACTATGTATCCAAACACGGTCTGCCTAGACACATGAAGCTACGTCACGACGTCCTTATGAGGGTACCCTACGCCAACATGAAAGACAAAAAACACAACGAAAACGGCTCCCGATACTATTTCGAAGTTGACAATCCGAAATTCAACAAAATAGAAGTCATACCGAGCGTGAGGAACCTAAACAAAATCGCGTGCACGAAAATAGATAAGCGAAACCGCGAGGCGCGAGCTAGCGTCGTCGCTAAGACGAAGCTAGTCAAAAAGGGTAAAGAATGGATAGTTATAAAGGAGAAAATCAAAGTCAACGCTGACGAATTCATTCTACCAGAGATGGTTAACGAAGAGTTTAAAGTGAATGATAAGAATGTTAGCTTAAATACCGAGAAAATTGATAGTTATATGGACAGGATGAAGAGACTCAGCGTGCTAGCCAAGAAGAATGGTAAAAAAATGATGTTCCCGTGCGATAAATGCGATAAAATCTGCCAGAACCTGGCAGCGCTGAAACTGCACAGCAGGAAACACGACCCGAACGCTAAGCCTTTCAAACCGAGAGGCTGGAAGCTCAAGCAGAAAGCCGTCGAAAGGTCAGAAGCTACCGAAAAAGCGAGAGCAACCGAAAAATTGTTGGAAGACCACCGCAATGCGAAACCGAAGCCGATAATCAACAAGCACAAATGCGACCCGGAACTGAAGCAGTTCTACGAGGACAATATAAGGGGTAAAGACATTGAGTTTTGGCAGTTTCTGAAGATATTCAACAAAATGGACAGAGAAAACGTGAAGGATTTCGGTGATTTGGAGACGCGGATCGATTTCGGTATCCATACGATCGGTGTCAATGCAGAAACCGAGGCACATAGTGCTGTCGCCGAAAATGGTGACAAAAATGGTTCAAAACCCGAAACACTGGCCAAAGTCGCAAAAAAAGTTAGTGCTAATGTCACTAAGAGAGTGAATAGAGAGGAACAGAGTGCTGTCGCCGAAAATGGTGACAAAAATGGTTCAAAACCCGAAACACTGGCCAAAGTCGCAAAAAAAGTTAGTGCTAATGTCACTAAGAGAGTGAATAGAGAGGAACAGAGTGCTGTCGCCGAAAATGGTGATAAAAATAGTTCAAAACCCGAAACACTGGCCAAAGTCGCAAAAAAAGTTAGTGCTAATGTAACTAAGAGAGTGAATACTAAAAAGAACGCATATAGAAGAGTAATTAGGTTAAGTAGAAAGGATTATTTGAAGAGAAATGCAATAAAAAATGAACTGAGACAGAAATTGGCTAAACAACAAACCTAACAACTTAACTGTTTCTGTGAAATAGCGTTGAACTAAACAAAAATACGTTTTGGCTTTGTTAGTAGTCCTTTAAGCCATTCTTGTTCATATCTATAGCCATATTTATTATATCTAAAGTTGCAGTCCTCAAAATTTGATACGACTAGATCTAGTCGGCTTTTCGCACTAAGGTTCATGTTTTAAAATTATGATGGGCCTAAAAGGACTTCGTTTCCAGAGCCGAAAAACCCATTATTAAAACATTCTGTCAGTTTACAACAGTTAACCCTATGGTTGTGGATGCGTTAGATAAATATTTAGTTTAGTTAGACACGTGCATAATATATTTTCTTTTTAATTCTTAAATATATAGTAACGTTAAAAATACTTGTTTTATTTTTAAACAAAACAATCTCGCTTGTTACTCGTACGTACATTACCGTACTGTACATTACCGGGTTAGGGCGTTTGTGCACTATACGTTTCCGATTCACATTCAATACGGGATTTTCACGTCCTACCAGTCCCTGCGGAGTTTATAATGACTAGGCCGCAGGTGACAAAAGTTGTAGGTGTATACAGTTTTCGGTCTGGGTATATTATGCTATGCGGCCACAGATAGACCTAGATATACCTGTGTATGCGGCTGAGTGCGACGAAATTCAGTCACCCATGCAAATCTCCCATTAACTAGGTACCTAAAAGAAGGACTCTGTCTGCTTCCTTCCAGAGCCATACAATTCTCCACCAAATCCCTAACCAATATTAAAAAACAAAAGAAGGCTTTTTGGCGGGATTTGTAAGAGATGGTTGTCGATTTTGTTTAGTTTTCCAAAAAATGTATATTGTAGGTTTTGGTGTATATTTGTGATAGTTTTATAGGCAACAAGCGAATATTAAAGTGTATATTGTGCGGGATAGTAAAATAAAAGCGTGTAACGACTCTACCGGATCGTTCCAAAATGTCCCTTGTTACATCTTCATTAAACCTACTATCGGTTTAATGCGGACATGAACCTGCAGTGTGGATCACCGAATGGCACTAGTTGTGCCCTCGTGGAGGCCGTGCTGCGGTTTTATTGAAATTCGCCGACTAACTATAGTCGTGCTCTGTTTTTGTGGAGGCCGTGCTGTAACCGCGGCGCCGGTTTAAATAAATATAAGAAATAATATTCTAAATAAGACAGGGCTGTATGGACGAAGCTTCCCTTGCCCGTCCTCAATAGAAGACAAAACAACAACAAAAAAAAGAAGCTGACTGATTGTCATTTTTGTTCTGAAAAATTCTTTCGATCTAAAAATTAGAATTAATTATTTGTAGTTAGTACTAGCGCGCTCTCAAGTCAGTAGAAGACATCATAATACACAATTCATGAAATCATGTCCTTCAGTGCTGTGACCGTCAAGGCAGAGCCGCACTGCGAGGAGCATGGCGACGGCAGCGCGGGCCGAGCACACGAGTTATTAAAACCGGAGCCCGAGTCCGACTGCAGCGACGAGCTCCAGCAGGAGCCCGCGGACCGGCAGGAGTCAGAGGATCTGCGCTCGCTGTACGAGGGGCATGAGGTGAAGGGAGAGATGGTCATCGGACCAGAAGTACTGCAGGAGCCCCCACTACCAGGTACTGTCAGGTGGGGGAAAGGGGGCACTATGAGAACAGACATGGTTAGAAATAATTGTAGTGCTGTCAAATTTTAAATGTTTGCCTCAGCGATCATAGTACCTATTAATGATCGCAGGTTTGCCTTCACAATCAGGCCCATGGACTTGTTGTTTAGTTTGTTCAAGTTATTTATTCGCAAACAATATTACTATTGTATTCGAATGTTTTACAAAATACAATTCAAAAATAGATATACAATTTATAGAGAAAATACAATAGATTATGATTATAAAATGCATCGAACATAAATGTATCAATGAATGTCAAGATATGATATATATCATCAATCAATATAAAGTCAGCAAAAAAAAAACTAATGAAATACTTTTGACAGTTTAAGGTTCTGTTGGCGACATATTAATTAAACAGTTTTACTGCCTGGTTTTATAATCGTGTGCAGATTCATTCTTCTGGTATTTTCTCTCTGCTGCATCTGTTGCTCAGACTCAAAAATGTGCTTGTGTTTTATAACGTCGGTTAGGATTGCAAGGATATACAGACTAGGTACTGTTAGGATCTCTAGCTTCCTAAAGTGGTCCTCGCATGTCTCCCACGGAGGAACATGTGTAATTGTTTGTTGTAAATGTAATGTTTGTGTAATTGTAAGTTGTTGTAATTGTAAATGTAATGTTTGAAGTGACAAACAGACAGCCCACTGATGGTAAGTGACCACTGTTACCCATTACAGCCGTGGTAGCCTAGTTGGTTGTGCACTCGCTTCACGTTCAGGAGGTTGTGCGTTCGATCCCGGCCTGTACCAAAGAGTTTTTTGAAACTTAAGTACGGTTTATTATAACACCACAGGTTTTTCGGTGAAGGAAAACATCGTGAGGAAACCTGCATACGACAAAGACTGGTATTTACTATTCTAAGGCAAATGTGAAGTCCACCAAAAAACGGATTGGGGCACCGTTTGGCGGACAGGGGTTTGTCACAACAGATCCCATAGGGTACAAGTGCCGCCAGGTATTCCTGGCCCCCTCAGAAGATAAGATACCCATTATACGGCTTCCTGTCGCCTCCAGCCCCAATTGTTTATGTTGTAATTATTATTTTTTCAGTGGATACTATAGCAGTGAAGCCTACAATACCTCAGCGTTGCTCTCATAGCGGTCAAACATTGTCGTGTGACAATTGCAAGAAGACAGATAACATGACACACAACCAGTACTCATTCCCATGTATTACTTGTAACAAGAAGTTTAGTTCCAAGTCGTCTTTATTACGTCATCAACGGGTTCACACCGGTAACAAGTTGTTTACATGTGACATTTGTAAAAATAATTTTACACAGAAGTCTTTACTAAAGACTCACCTAAGTGTACACAGTGGACGGAAACCATTTGCATGTGACATTTGTAATAAGAAGTTTACACGGAGATCTCATCTAACATGTCACCTGCGTATACACAGTGGAATGAAAATGAAACCATTCGCATGTGACATTTGTAATAAGAAGTTTACACGGAGGTCTAAACTAACAACTCACCTAAGAGTACACACTGGAGAGAAACCATTCGCTTGCAACATTTGTAATAAGAAGTTTACACAAAGTTCGAGTCTAACATATCACCTGCGTATACACAGTGGTGAGAAACCATTCGCATGTGACATTTGTAATAATAAGTTTACACAGAGGACGGAACTAACAACTCACCTAAGAGTACACACTGGAGAGAAACCATTCGCTTGCAACGTTTGTAATAAGAAGTTTACAATCAGATCTAATCTAACACGTCACCAACGTATACACAGTGGTGAGAAACCATATGCATGTGACATTTGTAATAAGAAGTTTACACAAAGTTCGAGTCTAACATGTCACCTGCGTATACACAGTGGTGAGAAACCATTCGCATGTGACATTTGTAATAATAAGTTTCCTCGGAGGTCTGAACTAACAACTCACCTAAGAGTACACACTGGAGAGAAACCTTTCGCTTGCAATGTTTGTAATAAGTTTACAATGAGATCTAATCTAACATGTCACTTGCGTATACACAGTGGTGAGAAACCATATGCATGTGACATTTGTAATAAGAAGTTTACACACCGGTCTTCACTAATCACTCACCTAAGTGTACACAGTGAAATGAAACTATTCCCATGTGACATTTGTAATAATAAGTTTAAACAGAGGTCTAAACTAATAACTCACCTAAGAGTACATACTGGAGAGAAACCATTCGCTTGCAACGTTTGTAATAAGAAGTTTACACAAAGCTCGATTCTAACACGTCACCAACGTGTACACAGTGGTAAGAAACCATTCGCATGTGACATTTGTAGTAAGAAGTTTACACGGAGGTATGAACTAACAACTCACCTAAGAGTACACACTGGAGAGAAACCTTTCGCTTGCAACGTTTGTAATAAGAAGTTTACACAGAGATCTAATCTAACACGTCACATGCGTATACACAGTGGTGAGAAACCATTCGAATGTGACATTTGTAATAAGAAGTTTTCAGACAGATCGAGTCTAACACATCACCAATGTGTGCACAGTGGTGAGAAACTATTTGCATGTGACATTTGTAATAAGAAGTTTAAACAAAAGTCGCATCTAACATGTCACCAACGTGTGCACAAGGATGAAGCACCGAACGCAAACAAAACTAAGCCCTATAATATTATTGAGACGGGACAGTGAGGGCATGTACTTTATCTGTTATAGTTACAAGAAAACGTTCCTAGGAGACCATCCACAACTTTTTGGGATATGCTGAACTGCATTCACAGATTTTGAAAAAATGTACGGTCAGCAAGGAAATGGGCAATTTACACAAAAACTTTTTTTATGCCAACCAATCCCGTTCTTAGATAAAAAACCTCTGGGACCAACTGAGCTTACAGTACTAAAAAAGTCAGAAATCTCAAAAAACTAATTTTTATGTCTAAAAGTTATGGATTAAAATAAATGAATGCCGCAAACCTTTTGTAAACGCAAATGCGGCAAATCAAACCTCCACAAACCCCTAGTCCACACGTTTGCGTTTGCATTGGTTTGCTAAATGTGTAATAGTTCCTCTGGTGTGGACCCGGAATCTCTCTCTCGTAAAATACTTCTATAGGCTGATCCGCGGTCACATTCATAATCCATCACTGTTAGCCCAGGTTTCCCTGCGCGTGCCTCCGATTTCAAATAACCGCCTCCGCGCACGTCGACACCCACTTTTCGCCGCACCTCGCGCGCGCACCAAGTCCGCCACATGTACTCCATTACATAGGGCTGTACAACTACTCAATGACATTTTGGACCATGACGACTCTATCGACATATTCTTGTTCACGGAAACACGCTTCCTGACATCAGCTGGTATATATCTGGAGTCGATTGTGACCCCCAGCGCGATAACTGACACATGACCCTGCTTGGTAACATTATTTGTATTATTATTATCTATCCTGACATTTGTATAATTGTATATCTATAATTGTGACATTCTGTTTATTCAATTTATTTTGTATTCAGATCTGTATGATATTAATTATTGTATTATTTAATGACTTTCACGCTTGGCTAGACTGTAAGTGTAAGTTTAAATAAATAAATGATAAATGATATCTACGACTAACTTTTTTGTGGGCTTTTTGGCGGGATTTTGACAGATATGGTTGTCGTTTTTGTTTAGTTTTCCAAAAAAAATTATATTGTAGGTTTTGGTGTATATCTGTGATAGTTTTATATTGTGCGGGATTGTTAAAATAAAAGCGTGTAAAGATTGTTCCGTTCCCTTGATAAATCGACGTTAAACCTACTATCAGTTGAGTGCGGTGTGAGCTGCAGTGTGGATCACCGAATGGCACTAGTTGTGCTTCGTGGAGGCCGTGCTGCGGTTTTATTTAAAATCGCCGACTATTAAAGTCGTGCCCTGTTTTTGCTGTAATCGCCGGTTTTGAGGAAAGAAACAAATATGACTTGGCTGTATGGTCTATGACTTTTGCCTGTCCATCATTGGACGAATTCAATAAAAAAAAGGCTTTTTGGCGGGATTTTGTCAGAGATGGTGACAAAAACGTCAGTTTTTGTTTAGTTTTCCAATACAGTATATAGTTTTATATGATTATATGCAACAAGTGCCTATTTTAAAGTGTATATTTTTGTGCGGGATAGTTAAATAAAAGCGTGTATCGACTCTACCGGATCGTTCCAAAATGTCCCTTATTTATTGGCACTAAAACTAGCCCAGAATCTCTTATGTGTACGCTAGGTGAACGGACACTGTTATTCTTCATTAAACCTATCGGTTTAATGCGGACATGAACCTGCTGTGTGGATTACTAACGAATGGCTCTAGTTGTGCCCTCGTGGAGGCCGTGCTGCGGTTTTATTGAAAAACGCCGACTTACTCTAGTCGTGCTCTGTTTTTGTGGAGGCCGTGCTGTAACCGCCGGTTTAAATAAATATAATAAATAATACTTTAAATAAGTCAGGGCTGTATGGACAAAGCTTCCCTTGCCCGTCCTCAATAGAGGACAAATCAACAAAAAAATTTGATTGTCAATGACAATCAATCAGCATTGTCATTTTTGTTGTTCTGAAAAATTCTTTCTATCTAAAAATTTGAAATAATTATTTGTAGTTAGATATTACTAGCGCGCTCGTAAGTCAGTAGAAGACATCAATTCAAATTCAAAATTGTTTTATTTAAAATAAAAACCTTGCTTTTCACACACCTAGATTCATGCCAAGGTCCTCTTGATGCATAAAATATACCTGTGGTGGAGGACCTCAAGTAATACACAATTCATATAATCATGTCGTTCCGTGCTGTGACCGTCAAGGAAGAGCCGCACTGCGAGGAGCGTGGCGCCGGCAGCGCGGGCCGAGTACATGAGCTGCAAATAAAACCGGAGCCCGAGTCCGGCTGCAGCGACAACGAGCTCCAGCAGGAGCACGCGGACCGGCCGGAGTCAGAGGATCTGCGCTCACTGTACGAGGGGCATGAGGTGAAATGGGAGATCGTCATCGGACCAGAAGTGCTGCAGCAGCCCCCACTACCAGGTACTGTCAGGTGGGGGATAGGGGGCACTATGAAAAGACAAGAGTTAGAAATAATTGTAGTGCTGTCAAATTTTAAATGTTTGCCTTCACGATCAGGCCCATTGACTTGTTGTTTAGTTTGAAGTGACAAACAGATAGCCCACTGATGGTCAGTGGCCACTGTTAACTATTATACGGCTTCATGTCGCCTCCTGCCCCAGTTGCTTATGGTTTAAATGTTTTTTTTTTCAGTGGATACCATAGCAGTGAAGCCTTATAAGCGTTGCTCTCACAGCGGTCAGTCATTGTCGTGTGACAATTGCAAGAAGACAGATAACATTACACACAGCCAGGACTCGTTCCCATGTAGTACTTGCAACAAGAAGTTTAGTTCCAAGTTATCTTTATTACGTCACCAACGGGTTCACACCGGTAACAAGTTGTTTACATGTGACATTTGTAAAAAGAAATTTACACAGAAGTCTTCACTAAAGAATCACTTAAGTGTACACAGTGGACGGAATCCATTCGCATGTGACATTTGTAATAATAAGTTTACATGGAGGTCTGAACTAACAACTCACCTAAGAGTACACACTGGAGAGAAACCATTCGCGTGCAACATTTGTAATAAGAAGTTTACACAAAGCTCGATTCTTACACGTCACCAACGTGTGCACAGCGGTGAGAAACCATTCGCATGTGACATTTGTAATAATAAGTTTACACAGAGGACGGAACTAACAACTCACCTAAGAGTACACACTGGAGAGAAACCATTCGCTTGCAACGTTTGTAATAAGAAGTTTACAATCAGATCTAATCTAACACGTCACCAACGTATACACAGTGGTGAGAAACCATATGCATGTGACATTTGTAATAAGAAGTTTACACAGAGGTCGGAACTAACATCTCACCTAAAGCGCGACACACACTGAGCGGCGGCGGTGCGAAAGCGTTGCGGTTTTTTCTGTAATGTTCGAAATAGTATGAAGCCCTTTACATCAAAGCGGCGGCGGCGCGGCGCGTTCTTCATACAAATCTTCGCCGCCACAACGCTGCCGCCCAGTGTGTGTCACGCATTAGAGTACATACTGGAGAAAATTGCAAAGTTTGTAATAAGAAGTTTACAAAGAGATGTAATCTAACATGTCACCTGCGTATACACAGTGGTGAGAAACCATTCGCATGTGACATTTGTAATGAGAAGTTTAAACAGGGGTCACATCTAACTTGTCAATGTGTGCACAAGGATCAAGCACCGAATACGAACAAAACTAAGGCCTATAATACAGGGTGGATTTTTGAGACGGGACCATAAGGGCAGGTACCTTATCCGTTATAGTTACAAGAAAACGTTCGTAGGAGACCATCCGTAACTTTTTGGGAAATGCTGAACTGCAGTCACAGATTTTGAAAAAATGCATGGTCAGCAAGGTAAAAAAAACTATGGGACCAACTGAGGTTAGAGTACTAGAAAAGTCAGAAATCTCAAAAAACTAATTTTTATGTCTAAAAGTTATGGATTAAATAAATAAATGAATTTCTTTGTTATCAGACCCATGTTTTTTTTTTGCTTTTAATTTTTTTATTCTAACGGTGTCCGTTCACCTAGCGTACACATAAGAGATTCTGGGCTAGTCGGCGCTACACGTTTGCCGCAAACCTTTGCAAACGCAAATGCGGCAAATCAAACCTCCACAAACCCCTAGTCCACACGTTTGCGTTTGCACTGGGTTTGCCAAACGTGTGGACCCAGCATGAGGGATCTACTACTTGCTTGTTGTGGGCATTTTGGCGGGATTTTGTCAGAGATGGTTGTCGTTTTTGTTTAGTTTCCAAAAAAATGAATATTGTGGGTAACTCTAGTCGTGCTTTAACCGCCGGTTTAAATAAATATAAGAAATAATATTTTAAATAAGACAGGGCTGTATCGACGAAGCTTCCCTTGCCCGTCCTTAATAGAGGACAAATCAACAAACAAAAACAAAAAAAGGATGATTGTCATTTTTGAGACACTATATCAATAATCTGTGGTTTTTGTTCTGAAAAATTCTTTCCGATCTAAAAATTTGAAATAATTATTTGTAGATTGTACTAGCTCGAGGGTAAGTTATTATAAAGTTGTGCTTCCTTTAATTCGAATCTTAGTAAATTTATTTAAATATAAAATAATTGGCGATCGTCAATTCAAAATTCAAAAGTATTTTATTGCATGTAAGTACACTAGGTACATTTATACAACGTCAATTTTTTATCTACCACCGCCTCCAAGGTGTTATATAGACTAATAACAATACTAATAACGATCGCAGAATTTAATCAATAAATTCTTTTTTTTAAAGTTTATCTAGGTATGTAAATTTACTTGTATTTTATTGCTAATAAATGTCTCCAAGGGGATAATATATATATATAATAATAGATATCAGATATAGATAATAGATATCAGATATAGATATAGATAATAGATATCAGTCTCGTGCGCACCGCCGACCGAAGCGCACGCGCACACGTCACCTACCATTATTTCGTTCCGTTCGACCGTCAACGATCTTTTTGTGTCAGTGCCGGGTTCATAGCAATGTAGTTAAAATGCCGTGCGAATGCAACTTAACTGTTAACGAACTGCTGGCGTTTGTTCAGAACAAATGTAAAGTGATGGACGAAATCAGTTTAATCCAAATATGCAGTGCGTGGTATTCCGAAGAGGAGATCGAAAGTGCTAAAACCCTATTGTGTGACGTCGCAGGAATACGGAAAACGATAAGGAAAGGAGACAAGAAGAATGCGAGCAATATAACGGACATACTTAAAATAATTAAAGACGAATCGAACCTGCCAGTCTTTGTTGCGAAAGATTTGAACAGATTGCCCTCAGTGACCTTCGATCATCTGGATGTCACAAGTCTACTAAAAAATTTAGCGACTATGAAAAACGAAATAACGACCATGCGTCATGTGTCAGAAACGGAATTCAAGCGATTAAATGACGAAATATCATGTCTGAAATCCGATAAATCCGCGCGATCGACTCAGAGAGATAATTTAATATCTACCCCCTGGCATCAAGCAAGTGGCACCACGCCAAGAGACAGGAGTGCATCACATCTCGCAGTCCGTACCCCTCAAACAGTGGTCGGGGGGGACCGTCCTCCTCCAGCGGTGCTCAACTATCGACAGGCTGTTATAAATAACATGTGTTCCGGCAATAAAAGAAAAGAAGTAGAGGATGACGGATTTATAACGATCTCTAACACGAAAAAACGTAGGCGCATAGCTAACTACGTAGAAGACGAGGAAAGAACAGAACAGACGCAGAAAAAACGCTCAGTTCCGAACAGAAGAGGCACAAACCAAACTACGGTGCTCAAGGCCGCGGATCATGTAGTACCGATTTATATATCTCGATTTAAAAACACATGCACTGAAGACGATATTGAAAAACATTTTTCAGATAATGGGCATCTTGTACACGAAATAGAAACGTTGAAGCAATATAAAGCTAAAACTATAACCAATAACTAATATAAACTAATATAAAATTAATATATACTAATATAAACTTTAAGTCCTTCTTGGTCAAGGTAGATAAAAAGGACCTAGATAAAATTCTATCTGAAGACTACTGGCCTCAAAACATACGAACACTCAATCACGAGATACACTCGATTAAAGACAGGAGAATAGAACCGTGCATCTCTTTCTACAACTGTGGAAACTCACTTGACATATTAAGGTATTACGGTTTCAAATGGACTGCACGTGACATTTCATATCATCTTCGAATGCATTCAGGACAATACTATGCTGAACAACATGTGCCACATTCACTGTTCACTACTGATGTGAATGCAGCGTGGGTGTTCGATAAGGTGGTCATAATTGCTACACCTGCCCCGTACCGTAAGCTTCTCATATACTACAATCCTTATGACGATGAGAACGTACTGGCTCTATTCAACACTGTTCCTGACATATCTAATCTAATTCATATCTAATTGGAGATACACATCGGAAGCCACGGGTGAAGAAAATAGATGTGGTGGAAGCAGCGAAAGGGCATAGCATTATAGTTTTGTGTGACGGTATAGTGTATGTGATTGATGTCAACCACAATGGAAGACAGACTAAGCCGCGATGAAACGAGATGTGTCGCGGAACCAGAGTCAAAGCTGTGGTTGTTGGACAGTTAGTGCCACAGATCGTGAATGTACCTAGTTTCTAGGTTTTTTCTTTTTAAATTAGTAAAAACTGGTCTCGCATAGTATTGAAACCAGGAAGGTTCGAATCTTTTTCTATGGAGACTGCATCTTGCATATTTAGTATGCGAACCGATGGTGCCACTTACAGGGGGAGGGTGCGGACAAAGGAAGCGATGGCGGGACGAGGGGAAAGTATCTACTCACTATTTCTTGCACATACAAATTTATTGGAGTTTGAAAATGAGGAGTTACAGTACTGTAATACATTTGACACCCATAGAATGACACAGATATACCTCATAGGTTTGTGTGGTGGGGACTAGCATAGAAATATATCCATGTATCTCATCTTGTTCATTTTAATAAATAAATTAGCTTGTAGATTACGTTCTGGCCACTACCCATCAAACAGGTTTGGATATCTCATGAAAACGAGGGATACTGTGATGTCTGTGGAGTTGTTGATGTCCAACACCTGCTGATGGAGTGCGACACTTGTGACAGGTTCAGGAATAAGAGGAAGTTAATGATGAGACGACTCAAGCGGAACCGACTCGATGTAGGTTTGGCTCAGTCTATTTTGTCCAAGCCTGCATCTGTGGCAGCACGATCCTTATATCACATTTTTGAGTCGCCTCGTCAGTAAATCTCGGTTAGGGTACGATGGGACTGACATGTGGTTATCAAAAGTCCCAAAATAAAACAAAGATTAAAAAAAAACCTCAAAGACTGACACTTAAAGAGCACTCCTGTCCCGCGGCGAGCGTGTATGAAGAAGATGATGAGACTGAGCGAAGGGACAGAGGTGTGTCAGGATCGCGACACTTGGCGCTTCGTTCTGCCTTCGTGAAGATATTAAATGTATGCATAGCGCTGTAACATTAATTTTATTTAATAATTGATTAATCCGCTTAGCTTAAATGTCATCAACAGCCTTAACATGTCCCCACTGCTGGGGCTCAGGCCTACCCTCTTAACGAGGGCGTTCGGGCTATAGTCCACCACACACTAGCCCAGTGCGGGTTGGTGGACTTCACATGCACCTAAGAATTTCTTCTTCGGCGTATGCAGGTTTCCTCACGATGTTTTCCTTCACCGTTTGAGAGCAGTCAGTAAATGTACTTAAGTTTCGAGAAAAAACCCATGGTACATGGCCCAGCTGGGGATCGAACTCCGGACCTTTCGATATGATAGGCCGCGTCTTATCCCCTACGCCACTGACGCTCTATCAATTTGATTCAAATTAATTTAATTAATTATTTATATGAATGTAAAAATATTTTTTTTTACATTTTTCTGGATAAGTCATTGATCTCAGCAGCTCTGTAACCAGTATATAAAGCCATCTAATTTCATAGTATTTAAACTCCCTAATAGGCTAGGCGGGCTGAAGGCCAGTGTTTCCAGTGACGTGCGGTCGACTGTACTTACCGTAGTCCCATAATTTGTGTCTATTTACTTATTTGTATAATATGTCTAGAATTAAGGAAAGGTAAATAAACAATTTATTTCAATTTCAACTTTTTTTTAATATTAAATATATCTAAACATTATTATTAAATTAAATTAAATTAAATTAAATAGCATTTATTTCAGGCCGGTACAGCCCATAGAAAAAACACATACATAAAATCAAATTGAATAAAATTAAATAAAATTACAGTACAATTAAAAAGTCACGGTATAATAGCATTAATATTGAACATGTCATTAAAAACTATAGCAGGTGTACTAAAGACTGCATATAACAATTTTACAACTGTCATAGACAGCCCTTAGTACACCATTGTCAGATTTTCTAATTCGGTCCATGATGGAGGCATGCCTCTTCCTCATGACGGCATAAAAGTCATCAACCCTGTTCTCGGCGAACATACCAGACGCGCTACACCTCCAGGGCAGGCCGAGCATGCACCTGAAGGCGTTGTTGTACTGCACACGCAGCGCGTGGTATGCGCGCTGCGTGTACTGCGTCCACAGCTGGCAGGTGTAGAACGCCTGGCAGTACGCCTTGAACAGGGTGATCTTAACCTGATTGGAGCAGCGGGCGAACCGGCGCGCCAGCATGTTACTTTTTGCGGCTAGCGCCCGCCTCTGCCTCTCCAGGTCTTCGTCATCTTTTAAGTTTTCGGTTAGTATATGACCTAGGTATTTGAACCTGTGTACTTGTTTAAGTTGCGCGCCACATAAAAATACAGGTGGTACTTTAGGGGGGACCGCAGAGTGTGCGAATACCATCACCTCCGTTTTATTAACATATGTAAGACCGTGACGTACTGCGTATCTTTCGCATATATCTAGTAGCTCTGTCAACGCGCTGATACTTGGGGTCAGCAGAACCATATCATCAGCATAGCTGAGGTTGTTTGCACATTCATTGCTAATATGACATCCTATGCCGGTCCCGCTGAGCTCCTCGATCAGCCCATTTACATACAGGTTAAACAGGATCGGTGACGTCAGTCCTCCCTGTCTTACACCACAGTTGAGCGAATACTCGCTGGACAGTGTATCTTTCCATTTGACAACGTTGGTCTGGTTTCCGTACCAGTATCTGGTCAGCGTTATTATATCGTGAGGTATACCTGCCTCCTCCATCTTTGTCCATAACAAGTTGTAATTAATAGTATCAAATGCGCGACTCAGATCAAGGAAGCAGGCGTACACATTCGTTTTCCTATTTAGATAATATTTGACTGTATTTTTCAGAGCAAATATGGCCATGTCTGTCGAGAGACCGGCGCGGAAACCAAACTGGGCATTATTTAATTTAAGACATTTTAATAGCTGCGGTTGTAAAAGTCTTTCGAATATTTTGGAAAGTACAGTAGCCAGCGATATGGGTCGGTAGTTTGACAGGCTGGAGACGTCACCGGTCCCGTTCTTTACCAACGGTACTACTACTGTAGCCATCAGGTCTTTCGGTAAGTAACCATGCGACAAACACGCGTTGTACAGAAGTGCTAGCTTCTCGCACATCTGCGGGCCGGCCCACTTCACGTGCTCGATGCTGAGTCCGTCGTGCCCCGGCGACTTGCCGCGCTTCATGCCGCGCACGCACTCGTGCACCATCCCCGCGGTGATGGTGCACGAGGGCGCGCACGCGCCGCCCCCCCCCGCGCGCCTCGCCCGCCGCCGCGGCACCCCGCACCCGCCCCGCACACGCACACGCCCCCTCGCAGCGACATGACATGCCTCCCTCTGAACCTACTGTCTTAAATTGCTCGGCAAACATCTCCGCGATCTCCTCAGGGTTCTGCGAGTTATTAACCGTCATAGCTATACTGGGCTTAAAAGACATATTATTGGTTGATTTCCAGAACTTCCCGAAGTCATTCGAAGACCTTTGCCCAGCAATTATGTCCATTTTTATTTGAGTTTCGTTATTTTGACACCATTTTATCTTGTTTTTAAATATTTTTCTTGTTTTACACATGTCATCGTAAATAGAGCCTTGCCTCGGTTTTCCATGCAATAACCACAGCTGAAATGCTTCCCTCGCAATTCTATGAACATCTTTGATATGAAAGTTCCAACCAACTATTTGTTTACGGTTTTTTCTCTTCTTATCGGATGAGTTTATTGCGGCCTGTTTCATACAATCAACTATAGCTAAATAGTATTCATTTATTAAGGGCAAATGTTCTTCATTATTGCACGTAGAACCAAGGCATTCCAGTTGTCCTAAATCTATGTTCTCTATGTTATACAAATATTCGTCACACAATTTCCCATATAATGCTGTTTGTTCCTGATTACGATTACCCCAGTTCACTTTGTTTATAGTCGGTGTTTGTATATATATTTTTGGTCTAATTAAACTTAAATCACAGTCAATAATAAGCGGGTAATGGTCCGACCAACTGACATCATTTAACACCTGCACGTTTTATCGTCACACACACCGTCGGCCTGGACTATGATTAAAAATGTGCAGGTGTTAAATGATGTCAGTTGGTCGGACCATTACCCGCTTATTATTGACTGTGATTTAAGTTTAATTAGACCAAAAATATATATACAAACACCGACTATAAACAAAGTGAACTGGGGTAATCGTAATCAGGAACAAACAGCATTATATGGGAAATTGTGTGACGAATATTTGTATAACATAGAGAACATAGATTTAGGACAACTGGAATGCCTTGGTTCTACGTGCAATAATGAAGAACATTTGCCCTTAATAAATGAATACTATTTAGCTATAGTTGATTGTATGAAACAGGCCGCAATAAACTCATCCGATAAGAAGAGAAAAAACCGTAAACAAATAGTTGGTTGGAACTTTCATATCAAAGATGTTCATAGAATTGCGAGGGAAGCATTTCAGCTGTGGTTATTGCATGGAAAACCGAGGCAAGGCTCTATTTACGATGACATGTGTAAAACAAGAAAAATATTTAAAAACAAGATAAAATGGTGTCAAAATAACGAAACTCAAATAAAAATGGACATAATTGCTGGGCAAAGGTCTTCGAATGACTTCGGGAAGTTCTGGAAATCAACCAATAATATGTCTTTTAAGCCTAGTATAGCTATGACGGTTAATAACTCGCAGAACCCTGAGGAGATCGCGGAGATGTTTGCCGAGCAATTTAAGACAGTAGGTTCAGAGGGAGGCATGTCATGTCGCTGCGAGGGGGCGTGTGCGTGTGCGGGGCGGGTGCGGGGTGCCGCGGCGGCGGGCGAGGCGCGCGGGGGGGGCGGCGCGTGCGCGCCCTCGTGCACCATCACCGCGGGGATGGTGCACGAGTGCGTGCGCGGCATGAAGCGCGGCAAGTCGCCGGGGCACGACGGACTCAGCATCGAGCACGTGAAGTGGGCCGGCCCGCAGATGTGCGAGAAGCTAGCACTTCTGTACAACGCGTGTTTGTCGCATGGTTACTTACCGAAAGACCTGATGGCTACAGTAGTAGTACCGTTGGTAAAGAACGGGACCGGTGACGTCTCCAGCCTGTCAAACTACCGACCCATATCGCTGGCTACTGTACTTTCCAAAATATTCGAAAGACTTTTACAACCGCAGCTATTAAAATGTCTTAAATTAAATAATGCCCAGTTTGGTTTCCGCGCCGGTCTCTCGACAGACATGGCCATATTTGCTCTGAAAAATACAGTCAAATATTATCTAAATAGGAAAACGAATGTGTACGCCTGCTTCCTTGATCTGAGTCGCGCATTTGATACTATTAATTACAACTTGTTATGGACAAAGATGGAGGAGGCAGGTATACCTCACGATATAATAACGCTGACCAGATACTGGTACGGAAACCAGACCAACGTTGTCAAATGGAAAGATACACTGTCCAGCGAGTATTCGCTCAACTGTGGTGTAAGACAGGGAGGACTGACGTCACCGATCCTGTTTAACCTGTATGTAAATGGGCTGATCGAGGAGCTCAGCGGGACCGGCATAGGATGTCATATTAGCAATGAATGTGCAAACAACCTCAGCTATGCTGATGATATGGTTCTGCTGACCCCAAGTATCAGCGCGTTGACAGAGCTACTAGATATATGCGAAAGATACGCAGTACGTCACGGTCTTACATATGTTAATAAAACGGAGGTGATGGTATTCGCACACTCTGCGGTCCCCCCTAAAGTACCACCTGTATTTTTATGTGGCGCGCAACTTAAACAAGTACACAGGTTCAAATACCTAGGTCATATACTAACCGAAAACTTAAAAGATGACGAAGACCTGGAGAGGCAGAGGCGGGCGCTAGCCGCAAAAAGTAACATGCTGGCGCGCCGGTTCGCCCGCTGCTCCAATCAGGTTAAGATCACCCTGTTCAAGGCGTACTGCCAGGCGTTCTACACCTGCCAGCTGTGGACGCAGTACACGCAGCGCGCATACCACGCGCTGCGTGTGCAGTACAACAACGCCTTCAGGTGCATGCTCGGCCTGCCCTGGAGGTGTAGCGCGTCTGGTATGTTCGCCGAGAACAGGGTTGATGACTTTTATGCCGTCATGAGGAAGAGGCATGCCTCCATCATGGACCGAATTAGAAAATCTGACAATGGTGTACTAAGGGCTGTCTATGACAGTTGTAAAATTGTTATATGCAGTCTTTAGTACACCTGCTATAGTTTTTAATGACATGTTCAATATTAATGCTATTATACCGTGACTTTTTAATTGTACTGTAATTTTATTTAATTTTATTCAATTTGATTTTATGTATGTGTTTTTTCTATGGGCTGTACCGGCCTGAAATAAATGCTATTTAATTTAATTTAATTTAATAATAATGTTTAGATATATTTAATATTAAAAAAAAGTTGAAATTGAAATAAATTGTTTATTTACCTTTCCTTAATTCTAGACATATTATACAAATAAGTAAATAGACACAAATTATGGGACTACGGTAAGTACAGTCGACCGCACGTCACTGGAAACACTGGCCTTCAGCCCGCCTAGCCTATTAGGGAGTTTAAATACTATGAAATTAGATGGCTTTATATACTGGTTACAGAGCTGCTGAGATCAATGACTTATCCAGAAAAATGTAAAAAAAAATATTTTTACATTCATATAAATAATTAATTAAATTAATTTGAATCAAATTGATAGAGCGTCAGTGGCGTAGGGGATAAGACGCGGCCTATCATATCGAAAGGTCCGGAGTTCGATCCCCAGCTGGGCCATGTACCATGGGTTTTTTCTCGAAACTTAAGTACATTTACTGACTGCTCTCAAACGGTGAAGGAAAACATCGTGAGGAAACCTGCATACGCCGAAGAAGAAATTCTTAGGTGCATGTGAAGTCCACCAACCCGCACTGGGCTAGTGTGTGGTGGACTATAGCCCGAACGCCCTCGTTAAGAGGGTAGGCCTGAGCCCCAGCAGTGGGGACATGTTAAGGCTGTTGATGACATTTAAGCTAAGCGGATTAATCAATTATTAAATAAAATTAATGTTACAGCGCTATGCATACATTTAATATCTTCACGAAGGCAGAACGAAGCGCCAAGTGTCGCGATCCTGACACACCTCTGTCCCTTCGCTCAGTCTCATCATCTTCTTCATACACGCTCGCCGCGGGACAGGAGTGCTCTTTAAGTGTCAGTCTTTGAGGTTTTTTTTTAATCTTTGTTTTATTTTGGGACTTTTGATAACCACATGTCAGTCCCATCGTACCCTAACCGAGATTTACTGACGAGGCGACTCAAAAATGTGATATAAGGATCGTGCTGCCACAGATGCAGGCTTGGACAAAATAGACTGAGCCTAACCTACATCGAGTCGGTTCCGCTTGAGTCGTCTCATCATTAACTTCCTCTTATTCCTCAACCTGTCACAAGTGTCACACTCCATCAGCAGGTGTTGGACATCTTCAACACCTCCACAGACATCACAGTATCCCTCTTTTTCATGAGATATCCAAACCTGTTTGATGGGTAGTGGCCAGAACGTAATCTACAAGCTAATTTATTTATTTTATTTATTTATTTAATACTTTATTGCGCACACACACAGACAAACATTACAAAATAATATATATAAACTTAAGTACAAAGGGCGAACTTATCTCTCTAAGAGATTTCTTCCAGCAGACCCACGAGAGAGAAAATTTATAGATAATGAAGGCAAACAACGTGTGTACATACATTTAAATAACGATAAAGTAAACAATACATCCAAAAACCATAATAATATAAAAATATATTACAAATAAATATTTATTTATTAAAATGAACAAGATGAGATACATGGATATATTTCTATGCTAGTCCCCATCACACAAACCTATGAGGTATATCTGTCATTCTTTGGGTGTCAAATGTATTACAGTACTGTAACTCCTCATTTTCAAACTCCAATAAATTTGTATTTGCAAGAAATAGTGAGTAGATACTTTCCCCTCGTCCCGCCACCGCTTCCTTTGTCCGCACCCCCCCTGTAAGTGGCACCATCGGTTCGCATACTAAATATGCAAGATGCAGTCTCCATAGAAAGAGATTCGAACCTTCCTGGTTTCAATACTATGCGAGACCAGTTTTTACTAATTTAAAAAGGAAAAAACCTAGAAACTAGGTACATTCACGATCTGTGGCACTAACTGTCCAACAACCACGGCTTTGACTCTGGTTCCGCGACACATCTCGTTTCATCGCGGCTTAGTCTGTCTTCCATTGTGGTTGACATCAATCACATACACTATACCGTCACACAAAACTATAATGCTATGCCCTTTCGCTGCTTCCACCACATCTATTTTCTTCACCCGTGGCTTCCGATGTGTATCTCCAATTCCATATGTGTCCAAATCAACAGATATGTCAGGAACAGTGTTGAATAGAGCCAGTACGTTCTCATCGTCATAAGGATTGTAGTATATGAGAAGCTTGCGGTACGGGGCAGGTGTAGCAATTATGACCACCTTATCGAACACCCACGCTGCATTCACATCAGTAGTGAACAGTGAATGTGGCACATGTTGTTCAGCATAGTATTGTCCAGAATGCATTCGAAGATGGTATGAAATGTCTCGTGCAGTCCATTTGAAACCGTAATACCTTAATATGTCAAGTGAGTTTCCACAGTTGTAGAAAGAGATGCACGGTTCTATTCTCCTGTCTTTAATCGAGTGTATCTCGTGATTGAGTGTTCGTACGTAGACTTCATTTCCAAATGAGGTTATGTCGTCTATATACTTCCAGTCCGAGTGTATTTCTGTTATTTCTATATTCTCTAGATGTGTGTCACCGTTCAATTCGACCAATTTGCAACAGCACAGCATTCCTAACTTTTGATAGTAAAACTCTTTATCCAGCAGTGCCAATAAGTACAGGAAATCATCCTCTAAACATGTATACCGTTTGTTGTTCGATTTAATTGTTACATCTATTAGTCTGTTAACATTTATCACAAGTATGAGTTTGTCGTTCTCAGCGTAATCGGTGAAGGAGATGTCGAAATTCGTCCGGTGGTGCTCCTGCATCGTTGTGAGGTCGTAATAGACAATTGTGTTACAGTAATACGGGTAGTTCACAGAATTGTCATAGTTGGTGTTGCAAGGGTACCCTATGATGCCATCTGCTATTATCTGGAAATTTACTACAGTCTCGGGTAATTTAAAGATTTGGAAGTCTGCAGTTTTCACTTTGGGCCATAAACTCAGAGTTATGTACAGTTCACGCCATGACAGACTTGCTTTCTTGTACGTGTCTTCATATAGTTCACCATATACCCCTTCGGATGTGTAATTGGAGCCTTTCATGCAAATTTTCCTCCAAAATTCATCGCTGACTCCGTCCACAGCCTGCTGCCATCTCCGGCATACTTCACGACATTTCAAAACATCCGTTCCAATTAAGTTCCCAAATATGTTTTGGATAATTTCGACAGGTAGATCGTTTACATTCATTATTGTATAATTCAATCACGTCCAATCTTAAATTCGTTTGTAGGAATATTGTCACAGATTACAAAGGGTCTATACATCCCTTTCTCATCTGTGCTTTTTTCTACAAAAATTGGCGACCACCAAAGCAATTTGCACTGATGATACCGCTCAAAGAAGAGTGTGAAACCCGAACCACTCTATTAAATTCTTCATCCAGGACGTTTTTCCTTCATGGGATCATTAAATAGAATTTTTTCACTAATTGGATTAGATTGCTGCCAATGTGGTTATGATTCCTTCCTAAAACAGACACAAATATTCAATTCAGTTAAACACTTCTTCTATGGCAATATAATGCACATTTTAAAAAGATATAATTTATTTAGCTTACAGGGTACATATCGGGTACATATAGGGTACAGGGTCAGGTTAATGGGTACACAAAATAAGCACAAACGTACTCTGACTACTGTACAGCTGACAGTTTTTTTAAATCTAATGTTTGACATCAGTGTGGCCAACTCCCTTGGATGTTTGAGCACTAAACGAATCTAAGAAAGCACCAGATTTACAGGATTTTCAAGAAATGAGCACTAGATGTATAAAACTAAAAAAACACAACAATTTATATAAGTAAAAGAATTTGGAAACGAAATATCAATTTAGTTACCTTACAAAATAAAATCCATAAATATAATTTTCATCGCGCGATAGAAAAGAAAACAGTATTGCCTGCCTCGATCGATTTGAAATTGGCGCGACGATTTCATAGAAAATGTGAATGAAATTTTCTACAGAAGCCGTGATTCCTCCAGATTTCGTACATGAATTAGGATTAGGGAAACGCGCTCGCTCGTTGCGTGGTACTTTTTACGATATTTACGATACTACTACGATATTATTATGATTTAACGTGGTGACTGAAAATGCACTAAAAAGGGCACTAGGCACTAAAATTAAATTTTGAGCGCTGACATCTGTAAAAATGCACCAGCTCTAGTGCCGAACGCACTAAGTTGGCCACATTGCTGTCAGTTTTTTTTTAATCTAATGTTATTTGACATTTGTTTGATTATCTTAGTATAATGTCAATATCAATCCGTCAATCAATGCATTATAATTTTAGCATTGGGACAGGCAACGGCACTAAGGGCATACTCCTCGGAATGAATTTCTAGGAACATACTTTTTGGGGCTGAACTCAAATATAAATTCTCGTGATTTTTGAGTCGTTCCTAGTTTTCTACCAGACTGGCAAGATCATCGCTACTAAAGTTGAACCAAACTTTTTTGTTTTGTTTTGAAGTTCACTTTTTTTCCAACTTATTATTTACGATCAAAAAGTTTGTAAGGATGTTGTGACTAGCTAGAGTAAATAGCCACTATTTCTTTGTATTCTGAGATTAAAGATTTTTATTCTTTTGATTTTCTCTACATAATTTACTTTTTCGGTGTTTTTTTTGTAGTCATGTTACAAATACCTTAAAAACTGGAATAACAGGCTACTTTTTACCGGGGTAAATTGTTCCCGCGGGAAAAAACTAATTCCGCGCGGGCTAAGCCGCGGGTTCCGTACGAACTATTATCTAATCTGTGCCGCGGGCAATAAGTAGGTAGTATGACTATAAATTCTAAATAATATTTAGGTTATATGTCTAGTATCCAATCCAAAAGTAACATTAAAAACATCAACTGTTGCTTGCGGGCGGGAAACTGGAATACTATTTAATTTATAAGCAAGCACTCGAGCGAATGCGAAGTTTACAAATATATATATATATATCATCAGTTATGTTGCTTTTATTAAATAAAAAACATATTATTTAATAAAAAAACCCTCAGAGCCATAAACTTCAAGTCACTGAGCATTTGGATTTAGATGAGGACTTTTGATTAGACTGTTCACACGTAACATTTCTCGGAATGAACATTGGTTCACTCTGTCGTCCATCGTGATTGAGATCAATCACGTACACCACTCCGCAACACAAAACTATAATGTTATGCCCGTTTAATGTTTCCACCAGATCTATCTGTGTCACCGATGGCTTATGATGTGCATTCCCGATGCCAAATGCATCCAAATCCACTGACATGTCAGGATGAGATTGGTAGAGTGCTAATGACATATCATGGTCATAAGGCTTGTAGTTTATGAGAAGTTTACGATCAGGGGCTGGTGTGGGGTTGCAATCATGACAACTTCATCAAACACACAGGCGGCTTCTACCTCTTTCATGAAATCATTTTTCACAGGCAGATCAGCATAATATTCTTCCTTTAGCAAATGTCGTGATATGTCAGTTGTGCTCCATTTAAATCCATGCCCTCTTAATATGCCAAGAGAAACTTTATGGTCACGGAGAAAGATAACTGGTCTCATTGTATTTTCATTATTTGAGAATATTCTAAGAGATTCTATCCGTACATTGACTTGTTCGCTGTCTAAGTATGTTATGTCTTCTGTCTTTAGGACTTCTTCGGAATAGCTCCAGCTTGAATCTACTGTATTCGCTGTTATTTCTATACTATCCAGACGTGCTTCACCATTTTGTTCAACTATTTTTATACAGTAAAGCTTGCCTAGTGTGTGATAATATAACTCATTTTCCAACAGCTTCCACAGGAATTTTGAGTCTTCATGTTTTATAAAAGAATAACGTTTGTTAATTGCTTTTATTGTTACATCTATAAAATTGTTAACACTCTTAACAAGAATGAGTTTGTCGTTCTCAGCGTAATCAGTGAACGGATTGTCGAATCTTGTCCTGCGATGCACCTGCATTGTTCTCAGGTCATAATAGACAATTGTGTTGTATTGAAAACTAGAATCGTCATTGTTGCAGGGAAATCCTATGATCCCATCCGCTAACATTTGAAAATTAACTATATTTTTTGCGAATAAAACTGCCGCGAATAACACATTATAAACGTTTTATTCCAACAAAATATAGAATTATATAATTGGGCCGACATCAATTATTTCCGTCCGTCCGATGTTCAAAGGGCTGTATCTCATCAACAGTAATACGTAGCGAGCTGAAATTTTCACAAAAGACGCGTACCTGCGGCGCTCACGATAAATACCTACTCAAAATTAAAAAAAGTCAAAATCTAAGGTGGGGTAAAGTCAAAGTCTAAGGTTACCAATTAAAATGTATTTATATAGTAGCAAACATGTTTTTAAATGTAAACATAAAATTTATATGTAAGACTAAACAAAAAATAATAATAAAATAATTTAGTTTACCCTGCCTTGAATTAAAATTAAAAACAAATTATTGAAACAAATGTTTGACTTAATTACTAAGTGTAATTATTCAGTCATACTTAAGCGTAATCAAAATATTTATAGCTTAGCTATAGGACAGGGTAGGCGAACCTTTATGCATCAGCGTGCCATTTTTTCTGAAAAATGTTTAATGGAGTCATTGACGTACCATCAAATAATTTTGACTTTCTGATTATTTGGAAAATAATAATAATAAATACTATCTATCAAAACTCTTTATTATATAAAGTAAACAAAAGAGGTACATTTTGGAATGTTTTTATTACACGCATAAATTAAATTACTGTAAAATTTGTGTGACTTCTGTTGCTGCAGGTTAGATGACAAATAATTTATGTTGGGGTTGTAAGATGTTACTTTTAGCAAAATACATGCTGAACTTGATTCATCTGTCAAACGGTTTCTAACCGAGTTTTTAATGTTATTATTTATTTATCGTATGGCTATTCACACATTTGGTCATATCAACGAGGTATCGAGTTGTTCCAGGTAGGAGACTGCTGCTGGGGTCAGGTGGTTGAAGTCCTCCATGGCGCCGCTGTACGCGTACAAGGGGCAGTCGCGGATGATGTGCTGGATGGTCTGTTCCGGGTGGCCGCACGAGCAGGCCGCCGAGTCGCTCCATCCCCACTTGTGCCTCATGTATCCGCATTTGCCATGACCCGTGCGGATCCTGTTAATGTTATTCATCTCTGAAAATAATGGTATAGGTAAATGAAAACATTGTTAAAATAGCATGAGCCAGCTTCTTCAAATAGTTAAATGTGTCTGGTAACGCATTCCATGTTTCCAGAATTTTGTTATTAGCATTTTTACTTATATCTTAATCAATCAGTATCTTATATCTTAGTCAATCTTTCAGTTTCAATTAATTCCAACTCTTCCTTGTTTCAATAAATTTTTGAATCCATATTGAGCTAGATTGGAAATCAATCAACTGCATTTCAAATTCTTCAATTTCCAACCAATCGGATTGAGAGAAGTTCAGTTTATGAAATGACGTCACATCAGGGTACATAATAAATTTGAGTATTTCCGACAATTCTTTGAACTGAGAAAATCTCCCTGAAAATTCGTTGATTAAAGAATCGATCACAGAAATAAATTTTTCAGTATATTTTTTATTGTCTGCTGTCTCGTGAATATCAAAATCATTGATATATTTTTTCAAGTTTGGAAAATACTTGTAGTTTCGTGTGATAATATCGTTTCTGAAAACTGGCAGTTTAGCCTCAAAAGCGCGAATGAGATCTATCATGACAATAATTGTTTTGTTTGTCCCTTGAAGCTTTACGTTTAATGTACCTATTTAAATGTTGGCATGTCTGTAAAAAACATCAATTTTGAAAGCCACATAACGTCCAACAACTGTGGGTATTGTTCAATTTTCCCCTCATTTTGCAAAAACAGTCTGATTTCTTCCAAGCAAACAACAAATCTGTCAACAACACTCACTATTACTTTATGCGTAAGCAAACAATGCATCATTCGCAATTGAAACCCGGAGGATATAAATAACTATTGCACAGTCCTCAAAAAAATTACCTAAATAAAGTTAACATCTCATTACATACATACGATTCGCTTATAGTCCTGTGGACTGATCGCAAATAGTGATTAAATATTTAAAAAAAAACATTATTTATCTTTATTAAACTAATTATTTAATAATCAATTCCGTCAATCTGAGTCATACAAATATTCTAAAGGTTCTTCTGGGTCGATCACATAATTTGTATGTGCTGATTCGTAGTTTTCATATGAGGAATATATCAACCGATTTTGGTTATTGAATATTGTTTCGTAAAAATCTACATCCTCATCTAATGTGGCGGTTTTGTCACTGGATTTGTGATTTAGTTCAATCACTAATGATTTACTACGAAATGACACTATGATTCTATGTGCATTCAAAGCCTCGACCACATCTATCTGCTTTAAGTCAAACTCATTGTCATCTTTACTCTGTATAATACAAAGATTTATTGACTTTGTAGGTTTTGTTCCCTCTAAGTTTAGTTTTCCGCTTATTTCATATGGACTATCACGCGGTATGTAGTAAATATCAATTCGACAGTGTTCTTCCATATATATCATGACTGTCTTGGCACAATGGTAGAAAAGTATCTTAATAACACCGTCTGCTAAGGAATAACGGGAGACTAGTTCAAATATAGGCAAGCATCGCAAATTGAAGCCGTGGCTTTTGATTATTTGCTGGCATTTATTAACACGCGTGTTGACAAGACACAGTAGTTTTAGTTTCTTGCCGGTGAGAGAGTATATTTGCGCTGATTTATGTACTCTTTCCTCCAATGCAAATATGTTAGTATGTTTGCTATTAACATTTACAACAGCTCTGATGCGGCAGTAACATTCCGCATATTGTATATTCTCTGTCTCTAATGTGTCAACATTATTCTCTTTTACCAATTTCACGCGACAGAAATGGTGACCCAAATCGTAGCACTGAAGATAAACCATGTTTTCGTGTAACACCCAATTCCACGTCCCATGAACGTCTCTTCCAAAATCTAAATACTTTCTATTTGATTTAAGTGTTACGCGTACATAATTTTCTTTGCTATGTTGTCCTTTCAACTCAAAAATGTAGAAATACTCGTTTTCTTCGAAGCTTATAAACAGGAAATCAAAGCTTTCCCTGCGTCTTTCAGACAGTGTCTCCAAATCGTAGTAAACTATGGTGTCGCAGTTGGTCTCGTCTCTATGTCTTGCAGAAGTATGTGGACGCATGCTGCAAGATACTGCCAGGATGCCATCGTCGAGAGTTTGGAAATAGCCGGCATTGCGTTCTGGTATGTTATGAATTTTGACGTCTGCGGTGGCTACGTCGGACCACCAACTCAAGGACGCGTACAGCTCGCGCCACGACAAACTGGCTTTCCTGTACGCGGATTCGTACATTTCGCTGATGTGCTCTTTGGCGCACAATTGCTTCCAGATCACATCACCCAAGCTATCCACAGCCTCCTCCCACCGCCGACATACCTTGCGACACTCAAGAACTTCACCCCCACGTAAATATCCAAATATTTGGTGAAGAATTTCGTTTGGTAGAACATTCGCACTCATTTTAATATCAAAATGACCAATTGCACACAGATCAGGGTTGGAATCAGACCCTCAGAAAATTATACTCATTAGAAGTTAAAATTATACTACTTGGCCTAAAAATATACTACGTGTTTCGTTTTTTGTCGATTTTGTCTTGAATTGAAATAAAATTGCATTTGTAAGCGATTTTTTCCTGAAAATATTCACAAATCCTTCGATTATTGAACGAATTTAATCAAATTGAGGCTTGTACATAACATCGTCTCACTCACACTAATACATAAAATCAAATAAAATACATCCATCCTACTCTGTCACAACAACCGGGATAAAAAATCTAGACCGATGTTGCCATGCACACCGAAATTCCCTAAGATTAAGGCACAAACTATATAGAATGCTACGGATTAAGGCTTATTCTAAGGAATTTCCATATAATTGTAAGGGTGTTAAACGAGTCGGCTAAATTATGGTATTTTCGCGTAGTATACTGGCATTACGATACTACAGATCGTTAAATTATGGTACAAATAGTATAATTATAGTACGAATTCCAACCCTGACATAGATTTTAATTTCAAACCAAACCTTTTTTTTTCTTTTTTTTTTGGCTTTTGTTACTATGCTTTTAAGGCACAATAAATCTGCCAATGTCAACCTTTTCTTTCGGTGTAGAACTAGAACCACAAGTATATAGGTACTATTAGAACTTCGCTTCGCACTTGTTTCTTTCGTTGCTTTCAAAGAAATCGAAATAGCTATTTCGATTTCTTTGGTTGCTTTATATTTTAGTACTGTAGATCTATATAGTATGCTACGCAGTAGATGTTGATTTTCTCTCAGAACAATTTTAGTCCTTAATCTGAGGATTTTCTAGAATTTATAAAATTAAATCACGAAATCATTGATTGATCTTTTTTTTCAGGCAAAAGTCATAGACCATACAGCCAAGTCATATTTTGTTTGTTTTTCTTCAAAAACCGGCGGTTACAGCACGGCCTCCACAAAAACAGGGCATGACTATTAATAGTCGGCGTTTTTAAACAAAACCGCAGCACGGCCTCCACTAAAGTAGAACTAGTGCCATTCGGTGACGGTGATCCACACTGTAGTTCCCGTCCGCATTAAACTGATAGTAGGTTTAATGAAGATTTAACAAGGGACGATTTGGAACAATTCGGTAGAGTCGTTACACGCTTTTATTTATCTAAGTCGCACAATATACACCTTATTATTAGGCGCTTGTTGCATATAAAACTATCACAGATATACACAAAAACCTACAATACATTTATTTGAAAACTAAAGCAAAAAGACGACCATCTCTGACTAAATCCCGCTAAAAAGCCCATTACGCTTTTAACCTCTATTGTTATCAATCCCGGAAGTCATCATCAATCAACCAGGAAGTAGAACAATTTATTGAACAAATCATTCAATGTTCAATTCGAACTTTACTTTTGGTGTCAGAAGAGTTGTTTTATACAGAAGTTATCTGTTGCGAATTATAGCTTTCGCTACGCCGCCGCCGTCTGTCCGTCCGTCCGATGTTCAGAGGGCTGTATCTCCGCAACGGTAATACGTAGCGAGCTGAAATTTTCACAAAAGACGCGTACCTGCGGCAATCACGATAAATACCTACTCAAAATTTAAAAAAGTCTAAATCTAAGGTGGGGTAAAGTCAAAGTCTAAGGTTACCAATTAAAATGTATTTATATAGTAGCAAACATGTTTTTAAATGTAAACATAAAATTTATATGTAAGACTAAACAAAAAAAAATAATAAAATAATTTAGTTTACCCTGCCTTGAATTAAAATTAAAAACAAATTATTGAAACAAATGTTTGACTTAATTACTAAGTGTAATTATTCAGTCATACTTAAGCGTAATCAAAATATTTATAGCTTAGCTATAGGATATAAATAACTATTGCACAGTCCTCAAAAAAATTACCTAAATAAAGTTAACATCTCATTACATTATTTATCTTTATTAAACTAATTATTTAATAATCAATTCCGTCAATCGAAATCCGAGTCATACACATATTGTGCAGGGTCTTCTGGGTCGATCGCATAATTCGTATGTGCTGATTTGTAGTATTCAAATGAGGAATATATCAACCGATTTTGGTTATTGAATATTGTTTCGTAAAAATCTACATCCTCATCTAATGTGGCGGTTTTGTCACTGGATTTGTGATTTAGTTCAATCACTAATGATTTACTACGAAATGACACTATGATTCTATGTGCATTCAAAGCCTCGATCACATCTATCTGCTTTAAGTCAAACTCATTGTCATCTTTACTCTGCTTAATACAAAGATTTATTGACTTTGTAGGTTTTGTTCCCTCTAAGTTTAGTTTTCCGCTAGTTTCATATGGACTATCACGCGGTATGTAGTAAATATCAATTCGACAGTGTTCTTTCATATATATCATGACTGTCTTGGCACAATGGTAGAAAAGTATCTTAGTATCATCATCTGCGAAGAAATAACGGGAGACTAGTTCAAATATAGGCAAGCATCGCAAATTGAAGCCGTGGCTTTTAATTATTTGCTGGCATTTATTATCACGCGTGTTGACAAGACACAGTAGTTTTAGTTTCTTGCCGGTGAGAGAGTATATTTGCGCTGATCTATGTACGCGTCCCTCCAATGCAAATATGTTAGTTTGTTCGCTATTAACATTTACAACAGCTCTGATGCGGCAGTAACATTCTGCATATTGTATATTCTCTGTCTCTAATTTGTCAACATTATTCTCTTTTACCAATTTCACGCGACAGAAATGGTGACCCAAATCGTAGCACTGAAGATAAACCATGTTTTCGTGTAACACCCAATTCCACGTCCCATGAACGTCTCTTCCAAAATCTAAATACTTTCTATTTGATTTAAGTGTTACGCGTACATAATTTTCTTTGCTATGTTGTCCTTTCAACTCAAAAATGTAGAAATACTCGTTTTCTTCGAAGCTTATAAACAGGAAATCAAAGCTTTCCCTGCGTCTTTCAGACAGTGTCTCCAAATCGTAGTAAACTATGGTGTCGCAGTTGGTCTCGTCTCTACGTCTTGCAGAAGTATGTAGACGCATGCTGCAAGATACTGCCAAGATGCCATCGTCGAGAGTTTGGAAATAGCCGGCATTGCGGTCTGGTATGTTATGAATTTTGATGTCTGCGGTCGCTATGTCGGACCACCGACTCAAGGACGCGTACAGCTCGCGCCACGACAAACTGGCTTTCCTGTACGCGGATTCGTACACTTCGCTGATGTGCTCTTTGGCGCACAATTGCTTCCAGATCACATCACCCAAGCTATCCACAGCCTCCTCCCACCGCCGACATACCTTGCGACACTCAAGAACTTCACCCCCACGTAAATATCCAAATACGTGGTGAAGAATTTCGTTTGGTAGAACATTCACACTCATTTTAGTATCAAAATGACCAATTGCACACAGATTCTAACCTCAAACCAAACCTTTTCTTTCGGTGTAGAACTAGAACCACAAATTTAAACAAACTATTAGAACTTCGCTTCGCACTTGTTTCCTTCGTTGCTTTATATTTTAGTACTGTAGATCTATATAGTATGCTACGCAGAAGATGTTGATTTTCTCTCAGAACAATTTTAGTCCTTAATCTGAGGATTTTCTAGGATTAAAAAAAATATATCACCAAATTGGTTATCTTTTTTTTTTCAGGCAAAAGTCATAGACCATACAGCCAAGTCATATTTGGTTTGTTTTTCTTCGAAAACCGGCGCTTACAGCATGGCCTCCATATAAACAGGGCACGACTATAATAGTCGGCGTTTTTGAGCAAAACCGCAGCACGGCCTAGTACAACTAGATAAAGAGTAAAGTACAACTAGTGCCATTAGATGATCCACACTGCAGTTCACGGCCGCATTAAACTGATAGTAGGTTTAATGAAGATTTAACAACGGACGATTTGGAACAATCCGGTAGAGTCGTTACACGCTTTTATTTATCTAAGTCGCACAATACACCTTATTATTAGGCGCTTGTTGCATTACAACTATCACAGATAGCAAAACCTACAATCCATTTTTTTGGAAACTAAACCAAAAAGACGACCATCTCTGACTAAATCCCGCCAAAAAGGCCAATAATGATTTTAACCTCTAATTGTTATCAATCACGGAAGTCATCATCAATCAACCAGGAAGTAGAACAATTTGATGAATTAATCATGCAATCTTCAATTCGAACCTTACTTTTGGTGTCAGAAGAGCTGTTTGATACAGAAGTTCTCTGTTGCGAATTATAGCTTTCGCTACGCCGTCTGTCCGTCCGTCCGATGTTCAAAGGGCTGTATCTCCGCAACGGCGACACGTAGCGAGCCAAAATTTTCACAAAAGACGCGTACCTGCGGCGCATTCAACGACAAATCATCATCATCATATCAGCCTGTAGACGTCCACTGCTGGACAAAGGCCTCCCCCAAGGATCTCCACGACGACCGGTCATGCGCTAACCTCATCCAGCTGGGTCCCGCGACCTTCACCAGATCGTCGGTCCACCTTATGGGAGGCCTGACTACAACGCGTCTTCCGATACGTGGTCGCCACTCGAGAACCTTTCTGCCCCAACGGCCGTCAGTTCTACGAGCGATGTGCCCAGCCCACTGCCACTTTAGCTTCGCAATTCTTTGAGCTATGTCGGTGACCTTGGTTCTCCTGCGGATCTCCTCATTTCTGATTCGATCTCGCAGGGAAACTCCGAGCATAGCTCTCTCGATTGCCATCTGAGTGACCTTATGAGGCCCATAGTGAGCGACCACGTCTCGGTGCCGTATGTCATCACTGGCAACACACACTGGTCGAAGACTTTCGTCTTGAGACACTGCGGTATTTGGGACGAGAAGATGTTGCGTAGCTTCCTGAACGCTGCCCAGCCGAGTTGGATTCGACGATTGACCTCTTTCTCGAAGTTGGACCTACCTAACTGGACCGTTTGTCCCAGGTATATATAATCGTCTACAACTTCGAGCGTAGAGTACGTCACGTCAGAGTACCTTCAGAGGAGTGGGTACAATACGGGTGTTCGACATGATTCCAAAGACTAATACTCAGAATTAAAAAAAATCAAAATCTAAGGGGAGTGGGGGCCCAAAAATCAAAAATACGACATTTCGGGCTGTATCTACCTAACGGTAGCACCTATACGTTTGAAATTTTCACACAATACGCGCCCACATACCGTTCTTATCAACAAATACTAAAAATGTCAAAAAGTCAAAACCTAAAAAGATACAGGCAAAAACTTGATGAAATTTCCAATCTATAAATAAAACCACCATAGGTAACTCAATAACGGCTGAACGGATTTTGATGAAACTTGGTACAGCGATAGCTTATATCCTGGAATAACATATAGGATACTTTTTAACGCGGTAAATTGTTAACGCGGGAATAGTTATTAATTTTGATGAAACTTGGTCCAGTGATAGCTTAAATCCACTTAGTTAACACTTAGAATAGGAATAAAGTTTCGAATTATTGGTATACCTATATTTGATGAACGTAATACATCTTAATAAATTATTTAAATCGCAACCTTTGTATAATATTATTTTATTTTGTTCTCAATCTCAATATTTCGTTGATCTATCCCAAGATTATACTTATTGAAGTGTCTTCGTCATCACCTGCCGTGTGCTATACTTATTAATAAGAGCAATAAGTTATTTGAGTATTTAGAATAAATACTTACTATTTATTATATTTCCCTGGGATATATATTTTTTGTTTTGTGTTATTTAGTGTACGCTAGGTGAACGGACACTTTAATTAATTGTAAAATTTAGACTGCAACGCGCTTGCATGAGATTACTTAGATAGTATAACAAAATGCCTTTGAGTTTCATTTTTGGGCGGTTGAGCACCAAAAATGTTTGTGCCCACGCGAACAGTTGTAGCTCCCAATTCGATACCATGTCCAAAGTCACTTGACATTCCCATTGATAACTCAACGTTTTTAATATCCAGGTTCAACTCTTGACAGGCTTCTGCTCTGCATTTAGATAGTGTTATGAAGTCAGGGTTTGGTCCCTTTGACGTGTCGTAGTCATATCGTAATTATGATGTTGATGGTACGGTGTGGCTGGCGGAGCGGAAACCTCCGTGGGTGAGTCCGGCTCGCACTTGTCGGCTTTTTTATCTACCTTTATCTTCAGCAACAAAACATGTAACATCATCAAACAACAATTTCTAATAAGTAGGTGTTAATAATTAATTGTGATTATCTCTATTTGACTACATTATGATAAAATTGATACGATATCTCCATTCTCTGTTCTACGATAAAACCTACCTTATAATGTAATAATCGGCGAAAGATATCGGTTTTCGTCCTAAAGGCAAACTGCTTTAAGGACATAGAAAAAGAATGAACTATAGAACCGTAATCAGTGTATAGCATGAAATAGCAATAGTCTTTTACCCCAATAAATTGAGAAGACGCTTCTTATATGGCGGGGTCAAACTAAACAAACACTATCTAATTTAGTCGGGCTGTTGTTTCCAACCAACATAAAATTCACATACGTAGATAGAGATAGAAGATTTTATACCTTCTCGTCTTGCTTACTCGTACCACTTTTGTAATAAGTGTGTCCCTCTCTGATTATTATTGTTATTTTAGAAGCTGTTCTATGGGATCCTTGTTCAATGTTTAAAGACACAGATCATAAACGTTTATCAGATATTATGGCTTTGGAAATACAGCCTTAAGCTTGTGGAGGTTCTATTAAATTTTGTGCCAATGACATACATGATGTCAGTTGTTGTCTTGTCATTACGATTATTGTTTTTCTCAGAAGTTATTTATAAATGTTTGATTTAAAGTAATTCGCTCTTTAATTTCAATGCACGTAGCTATTTAATATTGTTCCGACAAGCTTGGTTTTCCTAGAGAAGCGGTGCCGTCATTTAGCGGACGTAATACAGCGGTGAATGACGTCACTAGAACAAATGGACTAAACGACGACCGCTCTCTAGGAAACCGCGTCAATGTGATTACATAGACAACGTTCTAGTGACGTCATTCACCGCTGTATTACGTCCGCTAAATGACGGGCACCGCTACTGGAGCTCTATTTTTGATTCGCTCGTAGGGAATTGTATCGTCGCATGCGACTTATGTCATACTCGACATCCAAGTCGCACGAAGCTGATTTTCTGCATTTTTGATTCGCTCGCGTTCGGTGTTGCCAATAATATTAGAAATGTAGAATTTTATCCGTTTCAAGCAGAAAAAATAAAATCCGGTAATTACCGAAACGTAAAGCTGAACGTAAAATGCTCAGTAATGGTCGAAACCATAGAGACTGTATATGATATTATCTTTGCCTTTTGTTAGAAAAAAGTGAACTGAAGTGAAGTGTCAGTGATAGTTGTCTCTTTTCTTTTGTCATATGGCATTTGACGTTTATTCTACCGCTCGGCTCGTCCCAAGCGACGATTGGTCGATACCACTCGTTGCCGCTCGAGCGATTCAAAAATGCGGAGTCGAGGGAAAATCAGTAGAATCGAACGCTAGAAGCGAGGAGAGCGAATCAAAAATAGAGCGCCTGGAGGAAACCATAGCTTTACTGTTGATTTTTCTGGTTTTTTCAATGAATAGACATTCATTTTTTTTAGGTAATTTTAGTAACTTAACATAACATTACATTTAGTAACATTTAGGTAATTCTAATATAATTTTAGGTAGTTTCGTTAAAAACTGTGGCCACCCACACTGCTGTCAACAAAACAAAAAGATCTTGTCTATTCCGTGAATAGATAAGATACTTATACGTACCTAGGTATACACCTAATTTTTAAAAGACATCAAGTCTTCAACATTCTGTGAGTTCTAGACAATAAAGTCAGTGAATTATATTGATATTACATTACAGGCTGGAAAACCATAAATAGCCTATCCAAAGCTTGTAAACATGTTTTGTACGCAAACGCGAAGCTCTCTTCTACAGTGTAAATATGTAGCAAATATGTAGCCCTATAAAGTTTGTGGTGCAAATTATACATTGATTGATCAGTGATCGGAGTAGGGAAAATGTATACAGTGATTTTAGATTCTCGCGGCAGATGTTTTATTATGCCTTTTCAATAAAAGTTTCTTCAAAGAAATCTAAATAAATTAACATTGATGTAATATTTCTAAGTAAGTAGGCAGGTACCTAGTCTCCGTAGAATTTTTCGGCGGTTGAATGAATATAGTCACAGATTGTTTGCACATCGCTGACAGTGTTTACAGTCTATGTGTGCGTAAGCGAGATAGTGTGCTACATAAAAACTTGAAAGTTTGATTCGGTCGATCGAATCAATGAACTATTTCATGCCGCCCCCGCACAGCTGGGGATCGACACCTAAAATTAGTCATTGTGCATCAAAGAACTAGAAATGACTGCGAGTATTCTACCGAACGAAATTCTTCACCACATATTCAGAAGCCTGCAAGGTAGTGATGTTATTAGGTGTCGCTCAGTATGCAACCGATGGGAGGAGGCAGTGGACGGGCTGCGAGATGGGTTTTGGAAGGAAATGTGCGCCAAGGAGTACACCAGCGAAGTGTACGAATCGGCGTACAGGAAAGCCGGTTTGTCGTGGCGCGAGCTGTACGCGTCCTTGAGTCGGTGGTCCGACATAGCGACCGCAGACATCAAAATTAAAGTACTAGAAATACAACAAAAGGACATCGGCAATTATCACATTCTATCAGGCGGAATCCTTGCTGTATGCTGCAGACGCCGTAGAGGTTTACTCGCCAGACTTCGGAAACCCGAATTATCTGGCTATGACACCATAGTCCACTACGACTTGGACACGCTGGCGGAGCGCCACAGCGAAACCTTTGACTTCACGTTTAAAAGGTTCGCAGAAACGGAATATGTTTACGTTTTGGAATTGAACGGCCAGAACTTCGAAGAGAACCGCGTAAAGGTGATGCTTAAATCGAATAGAAAGTGTTTGGATTTCGGAAAAGACATTTTGCGGGGAATATGGAGTTGGGTGTTGCACGAAGACTTGGTTTATTTACAGTGCTTCTATACGAGGAACTATTTCTTCTGCGTCGAGGTAGCCAAGGAAGACAACAACTACATCTTGGAAGTCGATCATAGACGGCACCCAGAATATCGCAGCTTACCCACATTTGACCTCAATACGCGACACTCATTCACAGATAAGACTGTTGTCTCCCTTTACGCTAAAACAGTAATGGTTCATTCCCGTGATAAGTACCCAAAATCGATTGATATATACTACGTACCCCACGGTAGCGCATCAGAGCACATTAAAAATACAACACCTACAAAATCGATCGACCTGAGAACCGGATGGATCAAAAATGAAGACTTGGAAAAGATTGGTGTTGTTGAAACAGGAAACGGACATAGGATCATAGTGTCTTTCCGAACCAGAATATTAGTGATTGAACTAAGTCACAATGAAGATAGATTATATTAAATTGATTATATTGTGATGGAGAGCCATCTGTTGTGAAGTAGAGGAACTAGTCATCATCATCATCAACAGCCTATTAATGTCCCCACTGCTGGGGCTCAGGCCTACCCTCTTAACGAGGGCGTTCGGGCTATAGTCCACCACGCTAGCCCAGTGCGGGTTGGTGGACTTCACATGCGCCTAAGAATTTCTTCTTCGGCGTATGCAGGTTTCCTCACGATGTTTTCCTTCACCGTTTGAGAGCAGTCAGTAAATGTACTTAAGTTTCGAAAAAAAAACCATTGGTACATGGCCCAGCCGGGGATCGAACTCCGGACCTTTCGATATGATAGGCCGCGTCTTATCCCCGACGCCACTGACGCTCGAGAGGAACTAGTGCCACAAATCTATCTATAACTATAAATCTATAATCTATACTAATAATAAAGAGGTAAAAACTGGTGGATAATTTGCACGCTTATCTTATATATGTTGCGAAGAACCAAATGATAGCGGGGTGTAAAATACACCTAACGCCATCTATTGACAAACTTTAAAACTCAGAAATGGCATGATTAGAACATATTAAAAAGAGTGATACACTTTATAACGCGGATGAAGTCGCGTGGCATCGGCTAGTCTATATTTATACTAATAAAAAATTGGAACGGGAGTATTTCTGTACATTAAAGGGATTTAAAAAACTATTGGAATACGTTTTTTAGACTTAACTGACTTCAAAACACTTTTCAAAAAATTCTTGTCTGTCTGTCTGTTTGTACGCGGACAAACTACCCACTTAAACTACTGGTCTGATTTGAATTGGTTTATTTTTGTTTTGAAAGCATGTGGTCTAACTCAAAATCTGGTGTACCTGGATGTTTTAAATTCCAACCCTAACGGCTTGAAAAGGGATGTTCAGGTTTGTATGGGAACAAAAAAAATCAAATAAAATTTACGTGCCGCGGGCAACAATTAGTAAGTAACAATACTTTTTAATGCGAACGAAGTCGCGGGTCAGACTAGATAAAAATAGAACCTCTAGACCTCATAGCTAGTACTATATATACAAGGAAATATATAATAATGACCTATATGACCTATATATAAGAAAGAGGAATGTATCCTTCGTTACTAGGTTAAAATATAGATGTAAGCGTACCGCTTTGGTTTAGTAATTCTGATTTTAATTTTTATTTATTTATTTTAATTTTAAAGTAGGTAATTTTTCTTTTATTTCAATGTTAATTTATATTTAAATAATTTAAGCAATGTGGTTTATTATTCGCATACAATAATTATTAATTTATGAAAAAAAAGAAAAACTATCTATCTGTAATGTTACAATAATTTTATATGAATTGAAATTGAAATAAACACTCCTACCGTTGCTATAATTAGAACTTATTAACCAATATTTGATATTGTCGCGCTGTTTGTTTTGTTATAGTCTATTTGGTCCCTCGCCCCCGATCAACAAGGTTTGTCTTTTCTATCCTTGAATGAAAAAATTAGTGGGATTAATCAAAAGTCTATGACAAATATAACAAAATTCTTCCGTACATTTTTCGGTATTGGCGTAGAAACTGCTAAAAATAGCAGTGAAAATGCTGGCCATACCATGAAACTTGATCCTACACAAAACCCATCGACTTCAAAATCAATGGTATGCACTCACTGTGACAAAACATTTGCTAATATTGCGGTATTGACGAAGCATTTGTACAAGGTCATAGAAGAAAACAGAAATAGTGAAAATGAAATAACTTCGGATGAATCATGGGAGGAGGGGAATGAAAAAGAAATATTGTCGGATGATGAACACTTATCTTCGAATAATGAAGAAACAGATGAAGAATCTGAAAGGATTGAGGAGCTTGAAGAGTTACCGGCTGTACACTTAAAAAGTCCTAAATCAATACCCCAAAGAAAGTATAATGTAAAGTAAAGTATCTATGCAAAATATGTAATATACTGATTCAATCGAGATATCACTGCAGACAACATAGATGGGAGTTTCATCCGGAACGAAAACGGCAAAATATTTATGCAACGGTATCTGAACCAGTTGTTAATCAACAGTCGAAAGCGTCAAAAGCCATACCATATAGCCATAGTGGTTAAAATAGAAGGACTTAACAAGATTATAGTACCAAATAAACTCACACAAATGACTGGTTTGCCACTGCACAAATCACAGACGTCTAAAAGATCAACCCATGGCCAGTCTTCATCAAGGAAACAAAAAGCTGGACAACATGTAAATTCAAACTCGAATGATCAATCGACCCATAAACACTCAACAGCTAAACAAACGACTACTCAGAAGAAAACATCCCATTATATGTGTGTAAAGTGCAGTAAAGTGGTCAAAAGACATGACAGAAATAAACACTGGAAAAGAGACCATCCTAATACAGAGAAAAAGAAAAACTCCTTTGTAGCTGTCCATATTCCTGTTTGCGAGAAGAAACCAAATGCGGGAAAAGTGTCTCAGAAAGACACGGAGAGCACCAGAAAACGCAAATCAAACGAAACACGTGACGACCAAGTAAAGCAGAGGAGAATGTCACGTACATCTAGACCGAAACATGGTAAGGACACACAGGAAAGTGGCAAAAATACACTTTCTGTGCATTACAATTCGTGCGGAGCTCAACCTAATTTAAAAAAATAAACCATACTATTCGAGACCATTGCGACAAAAGATTCAGTAAATTCGATGTGAAGGAGGTACATCCTAATAATCCTCCTGCATTACAAAACGAACGGAAAAAAGTTAATCTGTACGAGTGTAGTATATGCAGTTTGCATTTTATTTATAAGAAATCGTTGCGGTCACATTTTTATCGAAAAAAACACAATCTCCCTCGGTTTATGTGCATGATGTGCCAATATTTGTTTTCCCAAACTTCCCTGAAGCATCATCAAATGCTGCACCACGACCAGATGAGCTTGACTCGTGAAGATTTTAATGCAATTGCTATAAACTTTGATGAAAATGCTGAAACAAATCAAATAAGAGCAGAAACGTCGACCGGGAAGACTCTAATAGGTGACTCAGAAAACGAAATTGAGGAAGGAAATTGTAATCAAGAAGAAAGTACACCGTCACAACGAACAACGAAGGAAAGGATCTAGGTACCGCCAGCAATGAAATTGCCAGGAATTATGAAACGTAAACGTAAGTACACTAAGCATTGCAATGAGCCAGTTGCCAATGATAGTCAACAGGTTTCTGAAATTCCAGCGCAAGCTCATCACCGCTCATTAAACAACAGGCGCCCCAACACACGCCTAAATTCGTCCGTCAGCGTGGCCTAATACCTACAGGTATTAACTATAATTATTTAACGGGTCTTACACACAAATAATTATATAATTATAAACACAACGCGCGAAAGTCTAAAATGTAGCTATTATCTATTTATTAATTATCAGTGAAAAGAAGATCGCCGACTGACTGTTCTGTTTTTTGTTGAGGCCTGCTGTCCGACCAACCTCCGGTTTATTTTCTCTACTGATATAAAACTGGGCAACGGAAGTATTTCTGTACATTGAAAGGAAACCATGAAGTTAAAAACTTTTTGGTGGGCGCGCGGAGTGGCTAAATTTTTTCCTTCATGCAAAAAGCAATTGGAATAATGTTAATTAGGTTTTCTCTGACCCCAAAACACTTTTGTCCAAAAAAAATTTTTTTTAATGTCTTTTTTGTGTTTGTTTGACTGCGCATTACGCCGAAAATTGGTCCGATTTGAACGCTTTTTTTTGGTTGAAAGCTTGTAGTCCGACTTAACATCTGGCGTACTTGGATCATTTTAAATTCTATTCAATTGTGAAACGGGTTGTTAGTATGGGAAAAGAAATACAGATCGAATTTACATGTCCTGGAATGAATACAGTTTCATCATCATCAGCAGCATAGGCCGCTCCCGACGACCGTAATTTGTTACCTTTTCATTCACGCCAAATCAACTGATCAATAATGCCTAAACAGCGTAAGGGTTACTTTGACCGCGGTAAACTGTTCCTGCGAGAAAATAACTTATTCCATGCGAGCGAATTTTAAACGCGGGCGAAGTCGCGGGGCATCAGATATAAATTTAAAACTATTTGGGTCAAAAATTACAAGTGAAATCAATAAAAAAATTGATGTTTCCTAATGTTTCCAAGCTTGCGTTTTGTGTTTGCTTTTTTTATTGGCGGGAGCGAAGTGTCATGTGGGTCGTTTCGTGTAGAATTTAGATACCTTATTTTTAGAATTCTTCTTTTTATTGTATTAAACTGTAACCACACAGAGTAAAATAGCTTAATTTGTAATCTTTGTTGAAATATTTTGCGCTAGACTTGACAGTGTGATTGTTACCATTGCCTTTAAGTTACAGCAAAATATGATATTTCTACTGTCAATCATTCAATCGTAATATTGCTTGCTCTTTTGTTTGGCGGGAGCGAAATATCATGCATGCAATGCGGTTGGCTCGTCTGTTAAATTTTCATAAATACGTACCTATTTTGCGGGTTTTACTAATTGTGATAGTATTTTAACATTATGTGCTTGTGTATATTGTGCGGAAAATTAAAATGAAAGCTTATTTAAACCTAACAACTCTTCAGTTCGTATGAAAATTGTCCATTACAAATCTCCCTTAAATTAGTGAAAATCGCCAACTTAGAGATTTGGCGATTGCCCTGTTTTTGTGGAGGCCGTGCTGTAACTGCCGGTTTAATAAATTAAATAAAATATGACTTTATATTCTAAACAAGATAGGGCTTAAAAGTCTAGTAACCAAGCCAAAACCTACTGTTAAAAAAATCCCCAGCTTCGGGGAAGTGGGAAGTTTATAAACAACCAGGAGCTGGGGACTTCCTTGCCATAGACACAGGAATAAAATAATGGTGAGTGCGCGCGCACAGCGTTGCCATCACAAGTAAGATAGAATAGAATACGTCCAATCCCATTTGTGCAGCGTAATACGGCGTAGTTAGCTGATGGAGTTGATAAGTTTGAAAAAAGTGTTTAAAATTCATGTAGTAGAGTGGAAAAGCAGTTTTCATTGGATACAATAGGTAAGGTATTCATGCACTATCATATCATGCCTTATTATCAGGCTAAATAGGGAACGAAGTTAGAAATAACCTCAAATTGTAAAGCAACAGGAGTCCGGCACGAAAGTACGTGAGTACCAATCAACCTAAAGTATTAAATTTCTAGGAATAGAATTGAAGTGATCGCAAGCAGATTTTAATAATTTCACACAGAAACATTTTGGTTTTTTTGCCTATAGATACGTACTTTTATTGCGGTAGGTTTGTTTGTATCGACCGCACGTAAGTGGATGACCTTGAGCTCGCCGTATTTCATCTCATGGTACCTATAACTCAATTGTACCTATACTTTTTTGAAATACATTATTTAGGAAGTGAAAAGCGTTGTAAGTGATGAAAAACCTTTTGTTTTAATCTCGTTTCATTTTTAATTTGTTTTTTTACGTTGGTAAATAAAGAATTAAAAAATAATAATACCTAAGTACACACTTCTTCCCCCCACACACTACCCTCCCCCTCCCCCATATCACACACAACACGCACTATACACGAAAAACTTTTTGTTTTATCTCGTTTCATTTTTAATTTGTTTTTTTACGGTGCTAAAGAATTTAAAAAAAATTAATACCCACACACTACCCTCCCCCTCCCCCATCTCACACACAACACGCCACCAATGCTGATTCCGATGCTGCTTCCAAACGGCTCATCTGATCAGTTGGATATCTATAGCGATCTGAAAGCCCTCCATCTACTCTCTCGACGACCGTCATCAGATCACGCCCCGATCAATCCTTCACGGAGACCCATGTCTTCAAAGCGACCTCGATTGTATGAAAATCTTGCCCTGTTTCTAATTATCCGTCCACCTATGTATACACAGGATCCGCATATGATTATGTAGACACAGGGTCCCTTAGTAACGTTTATTCCTACCTTACAAGTAACCTACTCTATCAATGTTCGTAGTAAAAACAAGTACCTACCTAGTTACCGGGTTCGACTCAGTCGCGTTGAGTTGCTCTGAAAATCTATGAAAGCAGTCAAATATTATACAAAGTTTACCAAATTGCATTGAGCCCAATTAAATAACCCTTGTTTTATTTCTTTTCAGGTAATATAATGGAAGATTGCGACAACTCCGAATCAGATGAATTTGAGCCTTCACGACTGGCGTACCTACTCAAAAACACACCCAAACACAATACTTTGGGTAACAAAGCCACCCACAAACTGTCCGCAAATGGTCCTTCTCGAATGACTGGCAGCAAATCTGGCCAAGCAACTTTTGCTTCAACGACCTCCAAAACTAGTCAAAACAATTCTGACTCATCTAATCAAAAGTCTGTCACGAATCCATATAAAAAAAATCGTACATTTTTCGGTGTTGGCGTAAAAACTGCTAAACGAACTGACCAAAATAGCAGTGAAAATGTTGAACAAAACACGAATCTTGATCCTACACAAACCTCATCGACTTCAAAGTCAATATTATGCACTCACTGTGACCAAACATTTGCTGATATTTCGGTATTGACGGAGCATTTGTACATGGTCATAGAAGAAAACAGAAATAGTGAAAATGAAATAACTTCAGATAAGTCACTGGAGGGGGGAAATGAAGAAGTAAGATCGTCGGATGCTGAACACTTATCTTCGAATAATGAAGAAATAGATGAAGAATATCAAAAGATTGAAGAGCTTGAAGATTTACCGGCTGTACACTTAACAAGTCCAAAATCAATACCCCAAAGAAAGTATAATGTAAAGTATCTATGCAAAATATGTAATATACTGATTCAATCGAGATATCATTGTAGACAACATAGATGGGAGTTTCATCCGGAACGAAAACGGCAAAATATTTATGCAACGGTATCTGAACCAGTTGATAATCAACAGTCGAAAGCGTCAAAATCCATACCAGTGGTTAAAATAGAAGGACTTAACAAGATTATAGTACCAAATAAACTCACACAAAAGACTAGTTTGCCACTGCACAAATCACAGACGTCTAAAAGATCAACCCATGGCCAGTCTTCATCAAGGAAACAAAAAGCTGGACAACATGTAAGTTCAAACTCGAATGATCAATCGACCCATAAACACTCAACAGCTAAACAAACGACTACTCAGAAGAAAACATCCCATTATATGTGTGTAAAGTGCAGTAAAGTGGTCAAAAGACATGACAGAAATAAACACTGGAAAAGAGACCATCCTAATACAGAGAAAAAGAAAAACTCCTTTGTAGCTGTCCATATTCCTGTTTGCGAGAAGAAACCAAATGCGGGAAAAGTGTCTCAGAAAGTCATGGAGAGCACCAGAAAACGCAAATCAAACGAAACACGTGACGACCAAGTAAAGCAGAGGAGAATGTCGCAAACATCTAGACCGAAACATGGTAAGGACACACAGGAAAGTGGCAAAGCTACAAATGATCTGCAGAGCGACTTTCAAACTATTTACAAATGTGGGCGATGCCTGTTTCATTTTATATCTACTAAGACACTGTCTGTGCATTTCAATTCGTGCGAAGCTCAACGTAATTTAAATTCAGTAAATTGCGGAAAATGTGGTCTCTTATTCACACCTAGCGAACTAATAAACCATACTATTCGAGACCATGGTGATAAAAAATTCAGTAAATTCGATGTTAAGGAGGTACATCCCACTAATCCTCCTGCATTACAAGATGAATGGGATGATAAAGTTAATCTGTATAAATGTAGTGTATGTAGTTTGCACTTTGTTTCCGAGATATCGTTGCGGTCACATTTTTATCGAAAAATACACAATCAAACTCGGACTATCTGCGTACTGTGTCAATACTGGTTTACTCAAACTTCACTGAATCATCATCAAATGTTGCACCACAACGAAATGAGCTTGTCTCGTAAAGATTTTAATGTAATTGTCAGAAACTTTGATAAAAATGGTGAAACAAATCAAAAAACAGTAGAAACATCAGAAGCATCAGAAAACGAAAACGAGGAAACAAGGGATGTTTCATCAGACATTGAAGAAGAAAACGAAACATCAGAATCAGAATACGAAATCGAGGAAACAAGGGATGTTTCATCAGACAGTGAAGAAGAAAACGAAACATCAGAATCAGAAAACGAAATCGAGGAAACAAGGGATGTTTCATCAGACATTGAAGAAGAAAGCGAAACAGAATCAGAAAACGAGGAAACAAGGGATGTTTCATCAGACATTGAAGAAGAAAACGAAACATCAGAATCAGAAAACGTAATCGAGGAAACAAGGGATGTTTCATCAGATATTGAAGAAGAAAGCGAAACAGAATCAGAAAACGAGGAAACAAGGGATGTTTCATCAGACAGTGAAGAAGAAAATGAAACATTAGAATCAGAAAACGAAATCGAGGAAGGGGATTCTGATCAAGAAGAAGAATGGGCACCGTCACATAAAGGAAAAAAATTACCGCCAGCAACAAAATCTAATGATAGTCAACAGCATCCTGAAATTCCACTGGAAGCTAGTCTGACTGCGGCTCTAAGACAAGTAAAAGGTGTTGAGCTTAATCCTAACGTGAAATACAATATATTCAAATGTGCACTGTGTTCTCTACACTTCACAGCTATAAAGACTCTAAACAGACATTTGTCTGAAGCAACACATTACACAGATGTAAGATTAATGTGTGATATATGCAATTTTGAATTTCTGGACCGATTTTTAGTTCAACATATAAAAATACACCACGAAGAATTGCAGTTGACAGTTGAAGACTACAATATTATAAGCTTAAGTAAACCAGTAAAAATTTCTGATAACACTTTAAGAACAGAGATAACACAACCATCCACTGATAATATAGAGCCCAAAAAACATATACCCCCGTCGGCTTCAGAAGGAAGACGTCATGTAGAAGAACACAAGAAACTGTACAAATGTACAATATGTAAGATACATTTCATGGAACGCGCTAGATGGCATGCTCACATGATCAATAACAAATCTCACAGCCCGAAAGCTATCAAAAAGTGTTCTATTTGCCACTTAGCCTTCACTAAAGTATCTCTGTTGAGGCATGTAAAGTTACACCATACCCTCTTTAAGATGAATCGTGAAGACTTTGTTATTATAATAAACAAACGTAAAATTCAGAACGATCCTAAAAATGCTGAAGAAACAAGAGAACAGACAGAAGAAACTAGCTCTGAAGTTGCTCAGCAAATTGCCATTGCTTCAGTGAATGCAAACTTAAGTAACAACGATTTTGATCCTAATGAGAACATCATCTACAAATGCGGAGAATGTGACGTTTACTTCATGAAAGAATGTGTCCTGTCCGAACATACTAACAAACATACGGCTTTAGACAGCTTAGATTATATAAACTGTCCAGAATGCGGCTTGCAATTCGATAACTACTCGTTGGGTGAACATAGAAAGAGACACCATGACAAAGCTACTAACCTACAAGCATGCGTAAAAACGTACCAACCATTATCAATTTTAAGAAATGAACTTATTGATGATATCCCTGGTGCAACGGAGAACCTTGACTCAAGTGAAGAAACTATTATGCGACCTGAAGCAGAACTTGTAACTAACAATCTTCATCAAGTGATCACAATAAAACAAATAATAATAATTGATAAAATTATTCATGAAGTAGAACTGCAAAATGACGAAAATGTAGAGCTACATGCAGCTACAAACAAGGAAAAACGGAGTGCGGGTGTCACCAACGATATTTACAGTAATAAAATATGCACTGTGGCTGAGATTCACCATAATTATCATGAACATACAGACACAACTGAAAAACAAACTGTGCAGTCTACTCAAACATCAAACAATACAGTTATCGACATTCAAAGAGCGATTGAGATACAAAGTGTCGAAAATGTAAATGCCATGAATGAAATAGCGATTCAAGCAAAAGATTCTACCACTTCTGTTTTAAAAGTAACTGGTGAGAACCAGGAAATCATGGGAGCCGTTCAAGAAACAACCAGTCTGACGCAACAAAATACACAAGCTTCAATCGAATTATCATCACCTAATGAGACGATAAGCAGAGAACAATCTCAAAACAGTGACACAATTGATGACACGGAAGACATAATCCTTGAAGATATTGACGAAACTATAGATGAAATTCAAAATGTACAATGTACTGAAACAATTGAAAATAAAACTGTTGACGAAACTGAAGATACTAAGATTGAAGATGAAGATACTATGTGTTGGTGGGATGAACAAGTTAAAATTATATCTTCAGAAGATGACCACAATGTACGATTAGAATCGGAAATCAAACGAGAATTGATTGAAGGCGTGTTTGAAGGAATTACGGACCAAGAGGATTCACAGAATTTGGCTGAGGTTGAATACAGTGGCAAAAATACTACGGCAAATCAGTCAACCCTTGCACTTGCAAACGACGAAACTGTTACAAATGACTTTAATGCTGACCTTCTTGCCGAAGGCTCCATAGAATCTGGTAATGTTTTAGAAGACTTAAATAAAACCAATGGAAAGGACAACGGAGAGTTACGATCAAACAAAATACATCATGTAAGAGAAGTGAACAACTGTAAGAATAGAGCTTCTGTAATTGTTGCAAGATGTTCTAGATCACCTTCGCCTGTGAAATCAATTTCAGACGATTTGGTAATAATGACAAAAATATGTGAAACCATACAAGATGAAAACACAGAAGTCTTATACGCTCAAACCAATGATAATCATTCGCAAACTGCGAAGCAATGTGATACTTTATCGATATCTAAAGAATCTGATCCAGGATCACATTTAGATAACAATAAACAAATTCTGAGTAATAATATTGTTGTCATGAATGAAGAAAACAGTGACCTTCGAGATACTTGCAACACCAACTTTAGCGCTACTCAAAACATAATTTTAGAACATCCCATGCACTACTCAGAAAATAAAGAAACAGAACCCGAAACAATAAATGAATTAGATTCCAATGAGACTCAACATGAATTAAAAGTGATTACAGAAAAAGAGAATGCAAAAGAAACTGAAATAGATAGCCTAGAAGATGGAAAGATTGCTACAAACGATCTTTATCTTACAAATAAAGACACTAATGAAGAAAACCCTAAAAATAACGCCAGGAACTCTGAGACAAAGACAATGGAAACAGAAGGGACTAAGAATCATCATCACACACAGCAGTCTTTGCCAGTAGATACACCTAGTGAAACTTTGAATCAAGTTAAAAAGTCGGCTTTAGTTATATGTGATACGAATACAAATGAATTCCAACCAATTAAAAATAACGAACAAGTAAATGAAACTGCACCGAATCATGCTTTGTCTATTCAAAGACCATTGGAAAACTTACCAGGTAACTGGGAAGCTGAAACACGTAATGAAAACAGACATCATATTTCTACAGAAGCAAATGAAATCGTACAAATCCAATGCAACATTGTAGATGGAGAAGAAAATACTAAAAGTGTACATTTCGCAGAGCAAGAAAGTGATAGAGACTCAACGGAACCCTATGGGCTAAATTCACAAGACAACCAAAATCGATTCATGGAGTATATACCAAAAAGCTTGCTTGTTGAAATCCGAGATAAAGTAAGCTCCTTGACAATAAACAATGAGCAACCCACCGATATAAATGTTGACACAACAGAAGATGATAATGACAAACAAGACGAAATCATAGACAGGGTTGATATTGTTGTTGAAACGTCTAAATCTACAGGATTGAATCATATTTGTGAAGTGAATGAAAAAGCAAACGAAAATATTCATGAGCAACCAAATCCTATCGAAGAATCAGATAGTCATAGAAAAGATACTGCTACATCTTTAGATAAAAATGAAATCGTTCATACAGATAACACAAAACCAAATGTCACTGCCGAACAAAGAAAAAACACTGATGACCTCTATTTTACGAAAAGTCCTGAAGTATCTTTCAATGTGAAGGAAGGTTTTCAACTCGTAGACGAAGGCATTGAAATAAGTGATGATGAGGATGACGATGATGTTATATACGTTTCCACAAGCATAGAAAATCCACAAATCTTTTTCATTGATGATAGCGATGATGAAGAAGACAAAAACGCAGGTAATGGAAGGAGAAACACAAATATAACAGTACCACAGCCTATAATATTACATGTCAGTGACGGCGAGTCTTCCAATACAGATGGGGTCACGGTAAAGAAGGAGAAAATTAAATATGAACAGAGTGATATAAGAAAATACATCAGATGCGCGGGAACAAACCCGGAACGCGACAACTCTCGAGATAGCGTTGAAGAAATTATAAGAAATGTGAAAATCGAGTATTTGAAACGGTAAGTGCTGTGATAAGGATGTGATAAAGTCCGTTTACTTAGATAGTGTCGCCTTTGTAAAATGCCGCCCGGCACGCGCCGCCTCTAGTCAAAGGATGCCGCCGCAAAAGCACAGGCTGCCGACAGCGGCGTACACCCGCTATTAAACTTGGCATTTTATATCGAGGCGTTCGTCGCATTAAAAGGTCGTGTTGACTGCTGCGTACAGTTATAGAAAATTTTTTCGCCCGTGGCAAGACAGTGAGGTGTCTCAAAATGAAATTTCGGCTGAACCAAAAACAAAAAGACGAACGTTTTGTAAAAGTACATACCTAAGCAATTTTCAATTGTGTTGAAATGAACTTGTATGTATTATTTATATTCGTATTTTTTAAAAAGAAATAAATATAAATCCGCGGCCCATATTCCGTTCGGGTGTACCGACATTAAGTAAATGGACTATTATAGTGTCAAACACTGTATACTGTGGCTGTTTTAACCATAGAATTAGATTTTTATCTTTGGTTTAAAAAATTAATTAAGATTTGATTAATGTATTGTATGGCTGACATGAATGACTAGCCGATGCCCCGCGACTTCATCCGCGTTATAAAGCTATTTATATGTTATTCAATTTTTTTCAACCCGTTCTAATCATGCCAGTTTCTTAGTTGTCAAGTTTGTCAATAGATGGCGCTAGGTGTATTTTATACCCCGCTATCATTTGGTTCTCCGCAAGATATATAAGATAGGCGTGCAAATTATCCACCAGTTTTTACCTCTTTATTATTAGTATAAATAAATAGATATAGATTTCAGGCGCCATTGCAGTTAAGCGTTGCTATAAGCAACAATTAGCTAAAATTTTAAATAAACCGGAATAATATACAGGGTGCATAGGAGAAGAAAAAAGAAAGAAACATCATATAATCAACAACCACAAAAATATAAAATAAAACGGATTCCTCCTATATTGTTTTTTTACATATTGTTATATGTATTTGCTAGTATGTAAGGTATTAAGGTAATATGGTCCTATAGTGACTGAAGTAAATATAATAATAATAAAAATATGAAATATAAAAAATTTATACATGAGTATAAATAAATAAATGAGTGAATAAAAAAAATTGATGACAGCAAATTTTACTAAAATAACTACAACTGTTTTTAAAGATTTTTAAGAAACCACCTGTCTGAGCCGGGAATCGAACTGGACACATGTGGAAAAATCACCTATATTTTTATGATACCGATTGAAAGGGTCAATCATAAGAATAGGAATCAATAGTAATCTTCTTCGGAAGAAATCGCTCTTAGCGATAAGACCGCCTAGATGTAAGTACATTATATATTATTATTTAGTATCTGTTTTTTTTATTTTTTTGTATGTAATTTTTAAATGTGCAATAAAATGTATTAAAATGTATTAAATTGAATTATGCAAGACCATAAAAAACATAAAATCATACATTTTGTTTAGGAAATGAATAGGTACAGGCGACCGCACGTCTGTGGAAACACTTCGAGCTGGCCTGACCTATTAGGGAGTTACTATGAGAGACCAGTTTGTACTGGTTATGTTTCCACTGACGTGCGATCGACAGTACCTACCAAAAACTCTGTGATACATACCATGACTTAAAATTATGACTGAAGGAAAACCTAATAGTTTTGTTATTAAAATGCTTAGAATATTCTATGTTAAAAACTTATATTATAATCTAAAAATTTTTAATACTTTTAATGAATACAAATTTATAAGTAATGTAATCAAATCATTCATAATTATAATAATAATAAATTTATTAAATGTGCCATTAGTCCTTATCTAATACAAAAACGTTTTTAATTTGTATTATAGACTTTAAATTAGGACAGCTGATTCAAATCAACCACTAAGTATAATTAAGTTTCAATTTTTTTATACCTAACATTAAACCAAAATGATAATTTTTATATTTTTTTATGTCAAGAATAGCATAAAGTACCCGTGGAGTTTAATGGCGGCTGTGTGAAGTTAGCTGATTTCTGCGCAATGACTAATGTTAGGTGTCAAAGGGGGAGCTGTGCGGGGGTTCACTAGAGACGCTCATTCAATTTCAAGAAATGGTTCATTGATTCGATCAACAGAATCAAACTTTCAAGGTTTTGGACATCTCTATGTGTCACACTATCTCGCTTACGCACACATAGACTGTAAACACTGTCAGCGATGTGCTAACAATTTGTGACTATATTCATTCAGCTGCCGAGAAATTCTACGGGGACTATTACCTACCTATTTTTAATAAAGCATTTATTCTTTAGATTAAACAATTAAAAATTTGTTTGTATTTTCACTTGATTTTTAGAAAGTCAAGAAATGATACTTACCTATTTTAAAAAAAGCATTTATTCTATAGATTAAACAACTAAAATTGTGTTTGCATTTTCACTTGATTTTTAGAAAGTCAAGAAATATATAAGTACCTACCTATTTTTAATAAAGCGTTTATTCTTTAGATTAAACAATTAAAAATTTGTTTGTATTTTCACTTGATTTTTAGAAAGTCAAGAAATGATACTTACCTATTTTAAAAAAAACATTTATTCTATAGATTAAACAACTAAAATTGTGTTTGCATTTTCACTTGATTTTTAGAAAGTCAAGAAATATATAAGTACCTACCTATTTTTAATAAAGCGTTTATTCTTTAGATTAAACAATTAAAATTGTGTTTGTATTTTCACTTGATTTTTAGAAAGTCAAGAAATGATACTTACCTATTTTTAAAAAAGCATTTATTCTATAGATTAAACAACTAAAATTGTGTTTGCATTTTCACTTGATTTTTAGAAAGTCAAGAAATATATAGGTACTTACCTATTTTTAATAAAGCATTTATTCTTTAGATTAAACAATTAAAATTGTGTTTACATTTTCACTTGATTTTTAGAAAGTCAAGAAATATATAGGTACCTACCTATTTTTATTAGAATAAACAATTAAAATTGTGTTTGTATTTTCACTTGATTTTTAGAAAGTCAAGAAATAGATAGGTACTTACCTATTTTTAATAAAGCATTTATTCTTTAGATTAAACAATTAAAATTGTGTTTGTATTTTCATTTGATTTATATAGTCAAGAAATAGGTACATAGGTACTTTTTTAATAAACCATTTATTCTTTAGAATAAACAATTAAAATTGTGTTTGTATTTTCATTTGATTTATATAGTCAAGAAATAGGTACATAGGTACTTTTTTAATAAACCATTTATTCTTTAGAATAAACAATTAAAATTGTGTTTGTATTTTCAATTTAAATGATATGTACCTATGTAATGTACAGTCGACGCAAGACATTAAACATTTATTGATAAATTAAAGCACAGTTATGTTTCAATCTCTGACTCCTGCGAGCCAAAGGGTTAAGAACAGATTGGACCAATTAAAAAAAATTGATTGCAGTTAAAGAAGCATCAGCTTAAGCTGCCTGTATTTTCTTCTACGATATAAGCTGTCACTGTGCCAAGTTTAGTCGAAATCCGTTCAGCCGCTATGGCGTGATTTAGGTACCTACAAACATTCATATTCATGGGAAAATTCATCAAACAAGTACAGTTTTTTTATTTCCACACCTTTGACCAAAAAAATGTATTTTTGAGTATGTATTTAGTATGTTTTGTTGTAAGTATGTATTTTGACGAAACGCAATTTGGACCAAAGGATACAACTTTGTTTCTGCTCCGGATACAACCTTGAAATACGTACCTGAATAACCTGTTGCTTACTGAATAATTTATCAAAATGTTACCAATAGTAAATACCTATGTTTATTATTCAAGATTTATGTTAGCAGTGAATTCACTACGTATAATATGGTCTTAAGCTAAATTGCTGAGAAAATCCTTTTATTACACGAAGAAAATACCTAGATAATCTACTTTATTGTGACATACATTAAATGTCATCAACAGCCTATTAATGTCCCCACTGCTGGGGCTCAGGCCTACCCTCTCAACGAGGACGTTTGGGCTATAGTCCACCACGCTAGCCCAGTGCGGGTTGGTGGACTTCACATGCGCCTAAGAATTTCTTTTTCGGCGTATGCAGGTTTCCTCGCGATGTTTTCCTTCACCGTTTGAGAGCAGTCAGTAAATGTACTTAAGTTTCGAGAAAAAACCCATTGGTACATGGCCCAGCCGGGGATCGAACTCCGGACCTTTCGATATGATAGGCCGCGTCTTATCCCCTACGCCACTGACGCTCTCATTAAATGTACCTACATCAAATTTATATATACCAGAAAATGAAACTGGGCTAAATTGATGTCCGTGACCCCAGCGGGCCACCACGTAATTTCGGGAATTGGACCAAACTGTATAAACTGGACCTAACGGTAAATACTGGACCAAACCGTATTTAACTGGACTAAAACACCATACGTGAATGGGTCTACGAGAAATAAGTCCCACAAATGATACAAATTAGTGGGTCCACGTGAAAGCAGTGGAAATGTGTAACAGGTGTCCAAGTGCGACTAGTCTTTCGAGGAAGGTTTCTCAGGCGAAATAAAACAAGGCATATTGTAGAGGAATATATAATGTTTATTCATCATTCATTTTATTTTATTGTAGGTAAGTATTCGAGAAAGTAAAAACAAAAAAATCTAATAATTGAAAATTCAAATGCAAATGACAAAATAAATTCATCATCAGCCTGCACTAGTCCACTGCTGGACATAGGGACAAAATAAATTCATTGAACGAAAATATATAAACTGCAAGATAGCTACCTGACTCACAGAGGACTATATTAGTTACTAGATGGGACATAATTACTCAGTTTCCTGGTCCGTGAAATCAATTAAATAATATCTTTTGATTGACTTGATTGATTGAGGTTCGACGTACCCAATGTGGCCAACTTAGTGCTTTCGGCACTAGATCTGGTGCATTTTTACAGATGTCAGCGCTCAAAATTTAATTTTAGTGCCTAGTGCCCTTTTTAGTGCATTTTCAGTCACCACGTTAACTCATAATATCGTAGTAGTATCGTAAATATCGTAAAAAGTACCACGCAACGAGCGAGCGCGTTTCCCTAATCCTAATTCATGTACGAAATCTGGAGGAATCACGGCTTCTGTAGAAAATTTCATTCACATTTTCTATGAAATCGTCGCGCCAATTTCAAATCGATCGAGGCAGGCAATACTGTTTTCTTTTCTGTCGCGCGATGAAAATTATATTTATTGATTTTATTTTGTAAGGTAACTAAATTGATATTTAGTTTCTAAATTCTTTTACTTATATAAATTGTTGTGTTTTTTTAGTTTTATACATCTAGTGCTCATTTCTTGAAAATCCTGTAAATCTGGTGCTTTTTTAGATTCGTTTAGTGCTCAAACATCCAAGGGAGTTGGCCACACTGGACGTACCCTGTAGTCTCAGATTAGAATCTGAGCCTGTAGTCTGTGGGTTCGACTACGTTTTGTTTGTTTGCTTTCTCAGATTAATCTTATTCTAATCTGAGTTTGCTTTGCTTCTTGTTGTTGCACTTGTCCGTAATCACCAGAGAGAATCTACCACTGACATTTCTTCAAAAAATTATGGTGGTCTTGTACTAATATTTGGACGTATACTACCTACTTTTTAGCTTTATTTTCTGCATTTTTTGTACTAAGTAGATACCCTAAGTACCTCGGTCTAATTGCAAGTTGACCTAATATGTCCGATCTCTGCTCCACATGTTTAAGTTCAAATCGGCGGGTCTCTCCGCTCAGAGCTCTGAAACCGAGGCATGTCCTCAATTCCATATTTTGGCTGCACATTGAAGTAAGTAAACCAGTAATGTACTTACAGCTAGTGTAGTAAGTTGTAAGTACCTGTTGTGCAGAGGCCTACCTTCTGACATGACGGCAGCATACGGGCCACAGTACACCGGCCAGATTGTCAATTGTCCAGTGTGGGTTGGTGGACTACACATACTTCTTTAGCGTATGCAGATTGTTCACGGAGTTTTCATACACATTTCATATCTATAATTATATACGGATCTTTACACACGAATAAGTTGTTGTTTATCTCTCCTGTAGTTTATCTGGGATAGGTCTCACTTTGAAGGTGCCTCTTATGTGTGTGTTTCTGACATGATCCAGCCTAGTTACACCACCTGCCCACCTTAGCATCTTCATCTCTGCGCAGTGTAATTGATTTTCGTGCTGCTTTTTATGTGGCCAGCATTCGGCTCCGTATGTCATGGCCGGTCGGACGGCTGCTCTGTATACTCGTCCCTATAAACACACGGGCATTCGGCTGTCGCATAGCACGCCGGACAGTTCTCTCCATTTCATCCACCCGGTATTTATACTTTAACTAAAAAACCTATGGTATGATAAACTGTACTTATGTTCTGAAACTCATCAGCACAAACCTGGGTTTCAACTCTTAGTCATGATGTGAGGTGAACGTGAACCCCACTGTCCAGGGTGCTGCGGATTGTTGAATAATTGGCATAGTCAAATGAGCCTTCCACACATATCCAGAATTTTGAACTCAAAGCGGTCAGTGTGGACAAAAGGGGACGGAATGAAAATTACCCTATGGTACACATCACTCTTCCTTGCTACCTCCTTCCAGGTACTGTCGCTCGCTCCAAGGGTCATCAGTAACCTAATGAACCTAACATTTGGGGTGCTCCGCTGGATTTTTTCAAAAAAAATTTCCTCAGCACCCGCTTTTCTCCACTCCAACTGATAGATTTGAGTTAGTCTGATATACATTTTATTATTTTGTGAAAACAATATTTGGATTATATTTTTCAGCTGAACATTGAAAGGGACCGTGTGTGCTGGGAGTGCAGCGCTATGCTGCTGAAGATGCAGCAGTTCCAGCGGCAGGCTCTGCGGGCCCAGTGCATGCTTGCACTGCACAGGAACACAGCACAGGTGAGGTTCGGAGACTGTAATTTTTTTTCATATGATATTTTGCTGACATGCAATCGGTCATCAGACCTTAAGCAGTTAGGTATGCCCTCCCATTGTTGGGTTGCCTTCATGAAATGGCTGCGTTATCCCACGTGGGATTGCTTCAGACTGGTTCAGACACCATCAACAGCCTATTAACATGTCCCCACTGCTGGGGCTCGGCCTACCCTCTCAACGTGGGCGTTCGGGCTATTCAATTCAATTTATTCAATAGCTATAGCCCACCAATCGCGACGACTGGAAAAAACTGGAGGAGGCCTTCACCCGGAAAGGGGTTCCAGACAAAAAATATTATTAAACATTTACTTTTAGGCTTTTTGTAAAAAACAGGAAATAAAAGGCTTTTTTATTTTATTAGTCCACCACGCTAGGCCAGTGCTGACACCATAATTGCATGTAATTATTATTTATTTATTTCAAGTGACTTAACCTATGTGTTAGTAGGTACCGTATATATTTAAATAATAATAAAACAAACATTTTTAATAAAGGAAACTGCCATGTCAGGTAAAAAAAATATTTTTTTTTACAAATTAATGAATTTATTGCAGACTAGCTGTTGCCCGCTACTTCGTACGCGTGGATTTTGGAAGTAGGGTCGACCGCACGTCAGTGGTAACACTTTGACCTTGAGCTGGCCTAGCCTATTAGGGAGTTTCAATACTATGAGAGACCAGTTTATACTGGTTTCGTTTCCACTGACGTGCGGTCGACCGTACCTATCTGTGCTATGTATAAACATCGTCTACTTATTAATTTCTGTTGGTAAAATCACCAGATTTTAAGTTATACCTTCAGGAACGCAACTTTGAAAACCGTATCCAATTTGGTTAAGTAGTTTTTGCGTGATGCCGGAATAAACATAATATAGACAGACAGAAACTCTAAAAATTATTGCTTTGGCTTTTATTGCTCTTTAAAAAACCTCTTATATCAATTTTTAGGGTTCCGAACCTCAAAGAGGAAAAAAGGAACCCTTATAGGATCACTCGGTTGTCCGTCTGTCCGTCTGTCAAGACCATTTTACTCAGGAACGCGTGGAGGTATCAAGTTGAAATTAATATCAAATACTCAGGTCTGCAGTCCCTTGGTGTCGTGAAAAAATCAAACTTCTAAGTCATCGCAGTTAAAAGATATTGCCAATTTCGCCGCATTTTTGAGTATCTTGGTAACCAAAACCTATGGGGTACTTCCCGTTCACCTAGAATCTTGAAATTTGGTAAGAAGCAAGATATTATAGCACAAGTAAAGGAAAAAATCCGAAAACCGTAAATTTGTATTTACATCACAAAAAATTCTTTGTACGAAAGTACCAACTGAAAACCAACAGATATGCTCGTTACACAAATGTTGGCCCCGAGTGGGAATCTGGGAATCGAACCCACGACCTTTAGCTCAGTAGGCAGGGTCACCACTCACCACCAACAAAGCCAACGGCCAGTGTAGAAAACAAATCAGTAGGTATTCGATACCGAGAGCCCCTGGAACCGTGACCGGTACTGATTTTATTACACCTGTATGTCAGTCAGTCAGGGTTTATAATAAAACTGGCAGACCCCCGCGACCTCATTCGCGTTTTAAAAGAAGGCTATATACATGACACACTATTGAGCTGTACATGCAATACTTCCAACCAACCAAACAACCCGCGAACAAACGCGAAAAAAACGCGCGAACAAACCCGCAACCAACTAACCAACCAACCAAAAAAAAAAACAATTTAACAAACAAACAAAAAATAAACTGAGATTCAGCACCCCCGACTACTCCGTGCCCCCGACAACATAGAAAATGGTAAAAGCATCGCATCGGTGCGTTGCCCGTGATAGCCACCAGATCAAATGGTATCGAATCTTCTTGTGTTAGTACTCTTTGCTAAGTAATAAATAAAGTCTTGTACTATTTACATGAAATCTTTTTTCTTCATATGAAAAGCCAGTTGCCGATTTAATAAATAATATTAATAATAATAATAAAATTATTTATTGTCAGGTAAAAAACCCATAGAAAAACAAAACATAAAACAGCACATAGAAATAGATTTTCGTGCATTTTGGTTGCCATGGAGATATATCTTGTTATTTTGCCTAGTACATAATTAATTTATTTGTTTATTAAGAAATACGTGTGATTTCTAATTTTGCGCCTATTAGTTCTCGATTCAATATTTGTATATTTTTTTACTCAACAATTTGGTATACAGAACATCCAAAGTTACGATTTCAAATGTCACTTACTAAAGCCTAACGTCATGAAGAATTTCTGAAATATTCGCCGACTTACTACACTTTATTACATTTTGTGGCTGCTCCTTTTTACAAAACCCAATACCAAATATCCTATGTTCATTCTCTAAGAGTATTACCTATCCTACAGCGAAAGAATTATTGAGATCGGTTCTGTAGTTACAAAGATTAGCTCCGTCACACATCCAAACATCCATCCAAACAAATTTTACCTCTTTATTATTAGTATAGAATACCTATGGTAGATTGCAGAGCAGACATTTTCAAATTAACCAGGCTACTCTGACCTGTAAGTTCATACAAATGTTACGAAATGAGAGGTTTTTATTGATGGTTGATATTTCTCGACCATTTTTTGAGATTTTTGTGATTTTTTACGTTATTCCGGGATATACACTGTCACTATACAAAGTGTCGTGAAAATCCGTCCAGCGGTTTAGGCGTGATGCGCGTTCAGACAGACAGACAGACAGACAATAATTTTAAAAACTGTTCTAACATGTTCAGTTGCTCATTTTAAGTCGCCCTGGTTGGTTTTTTTCCGAATATATTCAATGTACAGACTTTTTGGCCTCTACGATTTTATTATATGTATAGATTAGCTTATTTTGGCAGAAGGTAGGCGTTACAGAAATTCTGGATACTTTGGAAACGCCTGCTCTAGTTTGCAAGAGTTAGATTTCACTGTATCCACTATGCCTAATGATATATTTCAATTTTTCAATTTCAATTTATTTTCAATTTATGACTTACAATTCATGGTGTCATTACAGGGCTAACCCAATCGACAACATATTAAAACAATACAATACAAATTTAACAACTAAATTAACATATTCATGTTACAGCCTCCACAAAACTGGGAGAGTCTCTCCAGATTGACTGCCCATACTAAAATAACTTATGATGACGCAATAGTATACGAAGAAACAGTTCAGAACGAGAATGTGGATAGTAGTAAGTGTTTCATAGAGCTAAGCTCTAATTACACATCTTGGGCGTACGCCCGCCAAGGTCATGTTAGAAGGTCACGCAAAACTGTCGTGAAAAGGCTTGCTATACAGCAATAATTATTATTATTTGCTTGCACGACGTGCAGGATGAGTGCTGGACCTAGCAAGGCATAGACAAGCTCTAACGTTTTTAAAAGCCAAAACCTAAAAGCCATATTTCAATTAAAATACCAAGTAATATGGCTTAAAAGTCTTGTAACCAAGCCAAAACCTACTTTTTAAAGGTTGTCTATGCCTTGCTGGATGCCTTGCTAGGTGCCGCGCTAAATGGTGTAAATGCCGTCATCAGATCACGCCCTGATCAATCCTACACAGAGAACCATGGCTTCAAAGTGACCTCGATTGTATGAAAATCTTGCCCTGTTTCTAATTATCCGTCCACCTATGTATGTCCACCCGTGCGAAGCCGGGACGGGCCGCTAGTCTCATATAATTTTAGTGATCCGAGCCGAATTCACCAATTCCAAGTTTCTTATTCAGCAAATAAAAATGTTCATTCATTCATTCTACATTCTTTGTTTCTAGGTGAAGAAGTGGAATTAAAAATTGAAACTGACTTAGATAACTATGATTTAGAAAATACTGCAGAAAATAGAACATCACACGTGATTGATGTATTAGTTGAAGAAGAAACTGACTTAGAAAACTTCAGTTTAGAAAATACTGCAGAAAACAGAACATCACACGTGATTGATGTATTAGTTGAAGAAGAAACTGACTTAGAAAACTTCAGTTTAGAAAATACTGCAGAAAACAGAACATCAGACGTGATTGATGTATTAGTTGAAGAAGAAACTGACTTGGAAAACTTCAGTTTAGAAAATACTGCAGAAAAAAGAACATCTGACGTGGTTGAAAAATTAGTTAAAGAAGAAAATGTTGAATACGACTTAGAAAACATCAATATAGAAAATACTGCAGAAAATAGAATATCTAACGCGATTGAAATAGTATTTGTTGCAGAAGCTGACGCAGAAAACTTCAATTTAGAATATACAGCGGAAAATAGAACATCAGAGGTGATTGAAAAATTAATTCAAGAAGAACCAAATAATAGTGAAGCAACTGAAATTAATCCCAATATAATAGAAAGAAAGAGAAGTGCGCAACAAAAGAAAAATACAATGAGAATTAAGAAAGGAAAAAAAGAAACTAGTCTATCTAAGAAAGGCACAATAGAGACACATGAGTATGGTCTAAACGATACAGCTAAGGAAGCAGACGATACACTTCGTATGAACATTGAAGGCATCGAGGAATCCTCGGATAGAGAAGAATTAGAAGAAAGTGAATGTATTAGTATTAACAAGTCCAAAGAAAAAGCAGACACCATTAAACATATAAATGAAGAAGAGAAGAATGAACCAATGACAATGCAAGAAGTATTAAAGCGCAGAGAATCTGACGGAATACGCCGCAAGGGATATTCGTGAGTTTTATAAGAACTAGTAGTTGCCCTCGGCTTCGCCTGCGTGGCGTAACTTTTTCAGGAAGACGCCTGTGTCCTGCCTGCATCATCATTCCAGCCTTTTAGCGTCCACTGCTGGACATAGGCCTTCCCCAACGAACGCCACCACACCCGGTCCCTCGCTCTCCGCTAATTATTATTGGCTAAACCAGCTCAAGGTCGCCGACATAGCTCAAAGAATTGCGAAGATGAAGTGGCAGTGGGTTTTCACATCGCTCGTAGAACTGACGGCCGTTGGGGCAGAAAGGTTCTCGAGTGGCGACCACGTATCGGAAGACGCAGTGTAGGCCTCCCACAAGGTGGACCGACGATCTGGTGAAGGTCGCGGGACCCGGCTGGATGAGGTTAGCGCGGGACCGGTCGTCGTGGAGATCAGGGGGAGGCCTTTGTCCAGCAGTGGACGTCTACAGGCTGATATGATGATGATGATGAGATCCAGAGGTTATCCGCTACAACCTCACAAATTTTACCTCTTTTTATAATAATAATATTTTAGTTAAAATAACAGGTAACAGGTTTCTGTCTTTTGGATTAAAATAATATAAAAGTTATTTTACGCTTTTTAGAGCCTTTTTGTGTTTTTTACCGACTTCCAAAAAGGAGGAGGTTCTATGTTCGTCTGTATGTATGTTTTTTTATATTTTTATATTAAGTATAGATTTAGTTTATTAAGTATAGAAAGCGTCAGTGGCCCTGGGGATAAGACGCGGTCTATCATATCGAAAGGTCCGGAGTTCGATCCCCGGTTGGGTCATGTACCAATGGGTTTTTCTCGAAACTTAAGTACATTTACTGACTGCTCTCAAACGGTGAAGGAAAACATCGTGAGGAAACCTGCATACGCCGAAGAAGAAATTCTTAGGCGCATGTGAAGTCTACCAACCCGCACTGGGCTAGCGTGGTGGACTATAGCCCGAACACCCTCGTTGAGAGGGTAGGCTTGAGCCCCAGCAGTGGGGAGATTAATAGGCTGTTGATGATGATGAAGTATAGATTGTTATATATCTATTTTTAGGAGCTGATATGATGATGAAGCCAGCTCTGAAGCCTAAATTAACAGCGCTTGGTTAGGTTAGGTTGTATGGAAGGGGAGAGAATAATGAAGTTTTTTTTCAGAGATGTGACGACGGCGCATTGTATACTTTGCTCGTCTGCAATTATTATGGATCAATATTACATGACGGGTGATATCGGCCCAGAGATAACATCAGCTCTTGAACAGAATCTTGGACGTGAGGTAATAATAATTATACAGGGTCACTTCAAATTGGTAATACAAAACACTTGGTTGTGAATCAGTTAATGGCAAAATAGTACATTGTGCAATAAGGGTAGTAAGTAGGATATTATTAACGAGAGTCTGTTAGAAGCCCGACGCCGAAGGCGGAGGGATTTTATGACTCGATTTTGTAATACCCTTACTACCCGTCATGCACACAATGTTTTTTATCACACTTGTGAGGAAATAAATACCAACGACACAAGGGAACAAATTTATTTTCTTTGACTTTGCTGAATTTATTTAAGTTAATTAAATTAATTAAGTTAAATTAAGTTAAATTTAATTACCTTAATATAACTCAAGTCAAGTTTTGTCAATTTAGTCAAGTTTAATCAACTTAGTCAAGTTAACTACTCAATTTAACCTAATGTACAGCCAGCTATACATTACAGCCTTAGGGGTATAATATTGTACTGATTTTCATTACTCCCGTGGGTGTATAATATAGGCCATTGTGTTTCTGTATGCGTGCATATAATGTGACCATTTACTAGCAAGTTTGATGAAAATATACTTAAGGTCGTTTTGAGAGCATGAGACTTAGTGGAGACGCGGGATGATGTGTGTAAAACATTGTTGATTTCATATTACCAATTTGAAGTCGTCCTGTATATATTTTTTTAAGACGTAAATCAACTCAGTTGTCTCTCTATTACTCCGATCCTGTTTCAACTCAATCTATTATGTGTAATACCTTGTTTCTGATGGCCGAAATTTAAATGTTTTTTTTTGCACGATTTAGGCACGATTTTGACACCCTAAGAATGCTTCTTTTACGCCTCTTTAAGGGGCCGCGAGCACGCACCAAAGAGATCCTAACTCTATGCTTTTTTCAATTACATCCGTCACGGGGTTTTTGGAAAATTTTGATTTTGATTTTTTTTAAAGGTTGCAGATGGAATTAAACAGAGTTAGTATACTAGCTATAGAGCGCGCGCATCGCTCATTGCCCATTGTGCCAAGTGTAAGCAGGTGTTCTATGGACGCTTCTATATAGATTTTTTCTAGATCGTTTGTTTCCGTGAATCGTGTTTACAGCTTGGCACTGCACATTTCACCATGATTACTCCAAATCTAAATAAATACCGGCGAGAGCAACAATCGGCGCTACTGACGTGTTGTGACTAGTAGCGTCGCCACGAACATTTCGAGACTGTTCAGACCCGTGCTTACAGTTCAGACTTCGCTCTATGTATACTAACAACTCTCTGGAATTATATGAGGTCATTGTTTTGCAAATGTTTTTTTGTTTTTGGCCTTTGTTACTATGCTTAAAGGCACAATAAATCTGCCAATGTTAAAGTAGTGGAGAATGCACAAAAGAGGACAGCTGGTTTTTAATCTGCTGTGTCGGTTTTTTCAAAACTTAATTTTTTTTTGTTTTAGATTGCAGATGGAATTATATGTGGTCATTGTTTTGCGAATGTTGTGCGAGGTATTGCCAGCAGCTCGCCAGGGAACGTTGGGGACGTGCAGACCTTCGCTCCTGAGACAAATATTTGTGTTTGGTGTCGGTGTTCATTGTTTCGGAGACGCAGCCATATGGTTGGGACAGGCCCACAACTACAGCTTATCTCTGACAGAGTTTCACCCAGAACAGTAAGTACTTTCATCATCATCAACATTAACACCCCACTGCTGGGGCGCAGGCCTACCCTCACAACGTTCGGGCTATAGTCCACCACGCTAGCCCAGTGCTGGTTGGTGGACTTCACACGCGCCTAAGAATTTCTTCTTCGGCGTATGCAGGTTTCCTCGCGATGTTTTCCTTCACCGTTTGAGAGCAGTCAGTACATGTGCTTAGGTTTGGAGAAAAAACCCATTGGTACATGGCCCGGCCGGGGATCGGACTTCGGACCTTTCGATATGATAGGCCGCGTCTTATCCCCGACGCCACTGACGCTCTTCTGAGGTATAAAATAATTTTGTAGATATTTGATTTTTCAATTTCTATTTTTTTGACAAAATCCAAAGCACTTAGAAAGGTTACATTGCTCATACTGCCAATAATGAAGGATTTACAAATTATTTACTAATTAATTTACTATTAATATAGTTTAATTAATTACTAATTTAAGAGCGTCAGTGGCCCTGGGGATAAGACGCGGCCTATCATATCGAAAGGTCCGAAGTCCGATCCCCGGCTGGGCCATGTACCAATGGGTTTTTCTCGAAACCTAAGTACATTTACTGACTGCTCTCAAACGGTGAAGGAAAACATCGCGAGGAAACCGTATGTGAAGTCCACCAACCCGCACCGGGCTAGCGTGGTGGACTATAGCCCGAACACCCTCGTTGAGAGGGTAGGCCTGAGCCCCAGCAGTGGGGAGAATAATAGGCTGTTGATGATGATGATGAATTACTAATTAAATAAACTTACAAAACCCCGTAGATTCTTCTCCCCTGCGCCCAGTAATAATAACAAAACACTCCTTCAACTTTTCAGATACCCGAAGGAAGCAGAGTGTGTTATACCTGTTGGATGTATGCTCAGAGGGTATTAGCGGCACGGGGAACCGTGACCACTCCCCAAGCTAGCACCAACAATTGTGTTTGGTGTCGGTTCTCACTTGCCCAGAGACGCAGACATGCTATACCAGAAGGTCCGGAGAGAGATGTGATTGTTCAAAGAATACATCCCCGAGAGGTATGCTTCATAATCATCAACATCATCAACAGCCTATTAATGTCCCCACTGCTGGGGCTCAGGCCTACCCTCTCAACGAGGGCGTTCGGGCTATAGTCCACCACGCTAGCCCAGCGCGGGTTGGTGGACTTCACATGCGCCTAAGAATTTCTTCTTCGGCGTATGCAGGTTTCCTCACGATGTTTTCCTTCACCGTTTGAGAGCAGCCAGTAAATGTACTTAAGTTTCGAGAAAAACCCATTGGTACATGGCCCAGCCGGGGATCGAACTCCGGACCTTTCGATATGATAGGCCGCGTCTTATCCGCTACGCCACTGACGCTCTCTTGCTTATTATTATTATGCTTCATAATTTTGTATTTGAACTTTGAACTGTTGCATAAGTTTGACTTGCCTGTTGGCGTAGTGGTAGTGACCCTGCCTACTGCTCCAAAGGTGTTCGATTCCCACCCGGGACCAACATTTGTGTGATGAGCGTAACTGTTGGTTTTCGGATTCTGGGTGTTTGTATGTATCTAAGGATTTATTTAAAAGTATTTATGTATGTTTATCAGTTGTCGAGTACCCATTTACAAGCTTCGGCTTAGTTGGGATTTGTCCAAACATTATATTATATAAATAACCGCTGGCAGGAACTGGTGGAGTCTGGGCACAGAGAGAGAGAAATGGAAAAAGGTGGGGGAGGCTTACACCCAAAAGGGATCCAATTAAACACTACTATTAAATATAAATACTAGCATTAAGTTAAGGCAATGTAAGAACTGGACTAAAAAGCTTTTTTATTATATTATTATTATAAAATTATTATTATATATGTTTGTTTATCAGTTGTCGAGTACCCATTTACAAGCTTCGGCTTAGTTTGGGACTAAACAGCCGGGTGGGGATTTGTCTAAAACATTACATAGTGACATATGACAATTAATTATTTATTTGGCAGATTCCGCCTGGAGGTTTAGTGTGCTACGCCTGTTGGGTCTCGGCTCGCAGAAATGTGATGAAGCGAGCTAATAAATGTTGAAGAGCTACTGGAACCAGGCCCGTCCGACGGTCGCTATAGAGATAACTGTTTGTGGTGTCTATCATCAGTTTCGAAGGCACACCTACGTCCTGACAGGCCCATAAAGAGGAAGTGGCTGCAAGAATTTACCCCAGTGAGGTAATTATTATCTACTAGCTTTTTCCCAAGGCTTCGCCCGCGTAGAAACGTTTTTCCCGTGTACATTGTGAAACAGCGCCCTCTATGTGGGCGTTTTGTTACTTAGGGGGCATCAGCGGACGCCCCGCGACTTTGTCCGCGTTAAAAAGTAGCCTATATGTTATTCCAGGATATAAGCTATCACTGTACCAAGTTTCGTGAAAATCTGTTCGGTAGTTTTTGCGTGAAAGAGTAACAGACATCCTCACGTCCTTACAAACTTTCGCCTTTATAATATTAGTAGGATTTCTGCTATGCTTGCAGGGGATATATGGCACTATGGCATATTTATGTTCAGAGTGTTTGTCAGAAATAAATTCTACCAACCTTTCTATATCTATACTAATAATAAAGAGGTAAAAACTGGTGGATAATTTGCACGCATATCTTATATATCTTGCGAAGAACCAAACGATAGCGGGGTGTAATATACACCTAACGCCATCTATTGACAAACTTTAAAACTAAGAAACTAGCGTGATTAGAACGGGTTAAAAAAATTGAATAAAATATAAATAGTATACTTTATAACGCGGATGAAGTCGCGGGGCATCGGCTAGTTTATTATAAAGAGGGGTTTAGCCTAAAAAATATATCATTGTTACAGTTGCCGCAGCATGCCCTCGTGTGTCCATACTGTTTATCTCGAGCACAAGAAAATATTGAACAAGGCCATGTAATGGGCTCCCAAAACGATCATGCGGCATGACATGCATTACGTGCTCTCACTCATGCATGACCGTCTAGCTGTAGTGATTGACGTGCATGACATGCAAACTACGTGCTGGCCGTTGCTTCACTGTATTGATTGCTAGCAAAAGTAAAAAATGTCAGAAAGCATGACATTCACGTAAACGTTGCATGTCATGCAAGCATGATCGTTGAAGAACATAAAGAAAAAAACCCGCAAAATGTCATCAAAATGTATGAAAATATTAAAGTTAAGGAATCATGACGATGCTGCTTTCAAACGGCTCATCTGATCAGTTGGATATCTACAGCGTTCTAAAAGTCCTCCATCTACTCTCTCGATGACCGTCATCAGATCATGCCCCGATCAATCCTTCACGGAGCACCATGGCTTCCAAGTGACCTCGATTGTATGAAAATCTTGCCCTGTTTCTAATTATCTGTCCGCCTATGTATCTATGGAGGAAATAATAATTAGAAATCTCATCATACCGCAAGGGTTATTTTGGCGACAGGTGAGAGCCGAAACCAATTGATAGTTGTGAGGGCACATACATTTATTTACAAAAGTCCTCTAATTGTTTCAAATGAAGTCTTATAGCTTGCACAAGTACATACAATTGTAATATTGTTATAATGTGTTTGTATATTTTAATATTTTGATATAATGTACTAGGCTTCTTCCACTTTTTGCGGTGCCCCTACGGGGTGTCACATGTTTTTAGGACATGTTTATTTTTAAGATCATTTATACACCATGTGATATCCAAATAAATGAATTATGAAATAAGTCTCAACAGATGGACATACATATTTTATTTACTAATTTAAATTTACATATATAATTATTTATTTATTAATCAAATACATATTCATTTAAAGTATACAGTTGTCCCCCAAAACCGACTTGCACGAACATAATATTTTCCTAGGAATTGACCAGAATTCTGATTAGTATCAGAGAAATTCCAATTAGAATTAAACATTTTAAAAATACAGAGAGGAGATAAAACCTACATAGACGAACCATCCACCGCAGGCCGCAGCCTCAATATGCAAACGCAGGCCGCGCGTGTCGAAAGTCTCACACAATGCATAGGGAAGACAACAGCCGCCACCGCCGCCACAGGCCACATGTGTGATCATGATCACTTAAAAAGTAGCTAACTCTGAGACGAACTGTCAATAAGTAAAGTTTTGCTGACGGATAAGCTGTATGATGTCAGTTACCATTGCCTTATAAAATTTTAAAAAATGACATTAATTTTTGATTGATTGCGTTTTTTGTTTGTCGCTTGTCAGTCAGTCAAGTCTTTATGTCTAGATAAAAAAAAGGCACGCTTCAGACAGGGCTGTATGGATGAAGCTTCCCATGCCCGTCCTCAATAGAGGACAAAAAAAAGGCTTGTTTATTTATTTTCTGCAAATGACGTAGGTACTTGTAAAAAGTAGCAAGTCTTCACAAACTTTAAAGGGATACTACTGTTTATCTTTTTCTAAAATGTCCGATCTATGCTCCACATGTTTAAGTTCAAATCGGCGGCTCTCGCCGCTCAGAGCTCTGATGCAGAGGCATGTCCTCAATTCTATATTTTGGCTTGACATCGAAGTAAGTAAACTAGTAATTTACTTTATAGTAATTTTGTTATATCATCAACAGTATGCGTCTACTGTAGGGCAGAGACCTGCCTTCTGACAGTCCACCACGCTAGCCCAGTGCGGTTTGGTGGACTTCGCAGGAAGAATTTCTTTTTCGGCGTATGCAGGTTTTCTCATGATTTTTCCAAGAGCTGTCTAATTTATATTTAGGACTGAGATTTTATTATTTTGTGATAACAATATTTAGATTATAATTTCCAGCTGAACATGGAAAGGGATTGTGTATGCTGGGAGTGCAGCGCTATGCTTCTGAAGATCCAGCAGTTCCAGGAGCAAGTGGTTCGGGCTCAGTACATGCTTACACGTCTCAGGATTACAGCACAGGTGAGGTTCGGAGACTGTATAATCTTTTTAAAAAAAATTCAAAAATTTTAAATAAATAAAATTATTGCAGATTTAGGGTAGTATTGGCAGAAGGGAGGCGTTTTAGAAATCCTGGAAACTTTGGATTTGTATTCACTATGCCTAATTATATATTTTCCATATTACAGCCTCCACAACACTCGGAAAGTCTCTCCAAACTGACTACGCATACTAACAAAAATTACGATAGTGTAATAATATATGATGAAACAATTATGAATGAGGGAATAGATAAATGTGAGTGTTTTTTTATATTTTTAGAATGTAGGTACCTTTTTAGGGTTCCATACCTCAAAAGAGGGAAAAAGGACCCTTATAAGATCACTTCGTTGTCCGTCTGTCTGTCAATACAAATTTTCTCAGGAACGTGTGGAGGTATCACGTTGAAATTAACATCAAATACTCAGGTCTGCAATCCCTTGGAGCCGTGAAAAAATCAGACTTCTAAGTCAACGCAGTCAGAAGATATGGCCGATTTTGCCGCATTTTAAAACTTTTAATGGATTTTACGGCCAATTGGAAGCAAAGTCCTTCTAGGCCAGTCGTAGTTTTTAATATTCAATATTTATATAATTCACCAATTACAAAGATTCTACATTCTTCGTTTCCAGGTGGAGAAGTTAAAATAAAAATTGAAACTGACTTAAATAATGAAGATGGCTTCAATCTACAAAATACATATCAAAGTGAAAGAGATATTAGAACATCTGACGTGATTGAAAAATTATTTGAAGAAGCAAGTGCTGTTTATGAAGCGACTGAAATAAACCCCAACAATTTAGAAAGAAAGAGAAGTACGCAACAAAAGGAAGAAACAAAGAGAACTAAGAAAAGAACAAAAGAAACCAGACTTTCTATTTCTAAGAAGGAAGCATTAGAGGCACATGAAAATGATCTAATTAAAGATGCAGATAACATATTCTGTCTAAACGCTGAAGGCAATGACGATTCATCTGTTGCAGATGAATTAGAAAACAGACTATGTTTTAACAAGTCCGAAGACAAAGGAGACTTTAAAGACTTAAATACAGAAGAAGACAAGTTTATTGTGAAAACAATTACGATGGAAGAAGTGTTAAAGGCTAGAGAGTCTGACAGCAACTCTGTCAGATTCAAATTATCCGCACACAAATGTGTTGCGTGTATCAAAACGTTTTGTAGCAAAAAGAAATATAACAGTCATGTGAAACAATTTCATTCTAAGGTAAGTTCTAAATGTCTAATCATCATCAGCGTCATATCAGCCTGTATACGTTCCCTGCAGGACTGCTGGCCTCTCCCTCGCCCGCTCCCGCGGTGAGGCTAGCTCACCCAGCCGGGTCCCGCGACCTTCACCAGATCGTCGGTCCACCTTGTGGGAGGCCTGCGCTGCGTCTTCCGATACGTGGTCGCCACTCGAGAACCTTTCTGCCCCAACGGCCGTCAGATCTACGAGCGATGTGCCCCGCCCACTGCCACTTCAGCGCTTGACTTCATTGTCTTGACCATTCGGTTACGTTTCAAGATGACAGTATTTTTGAGTGACAATGTCATGTCTGACAGACGTGAAATATGTCAAAGGAAGAAAGTATTGCGCTCGGAATCCCTCGAGCCGAAGGGTTAACTTTATTTCCTGGGGACAAACCAATCAAATCCGAACCATAACCAAAAACATTATGCTGCATGTACACGTTTGGCAAACCTTTGCAAACGCAAACGCGTGGAGCTTCGCGTTGGGGTAGACGAGTTCTGGAGTGGAGACCGACCGCCAGGTGGACCGACGACCTGAAGAAGGTGGCCGGAAGCGGCTGGATGCGGAGGACCGGGGATGGTGGCGTTCTTTGGGGAAGGCCTGTGTCCAGCAGTGGACGCTAAAAGGCTGAAATGATGATGGTGATGGTTCAGAATTACCGCCATAGGTCCTCTGGTGGCGTCTGAACATTCCACCCTGTATAATACCTATAATAAACTGATGTAGTTAACTGATTCCAGAAAACGCGTCCATTTGAATGCTCCATATGCTGCGGGAGGTTCTCGCAAGAAGACGCTCTGCATCTTCACTACGAGACCCACTTCAAAAGGTAGCTATACTCCTCTTAGAGTTTTTTGGCGGCTGTGTGAAGTTGGCTGATTACTGCGCACGACTAATTTTAGAAAGAAAAAAAAAAAAAAAAAGAAAGAAAGAAAAGAAAGAAAGAAAGAAAGAAAAGAAAGAAAGAATGAAAAGAAAGAAAGAAAAGAAAGAAAGAAAAGAAAGAAAAGAAAGAAAGAAAGAAAAGAAAGAAAGAAAGAAAAGAAAGAAAGAAAAGAAAGAAAGAAAGAGTACACTTTAGGAGCTATGCGGGGGTTCAGTAGAGACGCTCGTTCAACTTCAAGAACTGATTCATTGATTCGATCGTCCGAATCAAACTTTCAAGTTTTTATGTAGCACACTATCTCGCTTACGCACACATAAGACTGTAAACACTGTCAGCGATGTGCAAACAATCTGTGACTATATTCATTCAGCCGCCAAGAAATTCCGTATAACAGTATAACTTAATAATAATATAATTATTCAAAAAATTCATAAGTTGGTAAATTCTTAAAATAAATTCAAATTAGTAATCCTACTAATATTATAAAGGCGAAAGTTTGTGAGGATGTGAGGATGTTTGTTACTCTCTCACGCAAAAACTACCAAACAGACTTCGATGAAACTTGGTACAGTGATAGCTTATATCCTGGAATAACATATAGGCTACTTTTAAACGCGGACAAAGTCGCGGGGCGTCCGCTAATACCCCCTAAGTAACACAACGCCTACATAGAGGGCGCTGTTTCACAATGTACATGGGATAACTACGCGGGCGAAGCCGCAGGAAAAAGCTAGTTAATAATAATAGAAAATAGCATTCATAGTCATAGCAATGTCAAAAAATTATAATGTTTGTAGTTAAAGTCCTACAATTGGTCACACACAGAAAGGTTCTCGAGTGGCGACCACGTATCGGAAGACGCAGCGTAGGCCTCCCACGAGGTGGACCGACGATCTGGTGAAGGTCGCGGGACCCGGCTGGATGAGGCTAGCGCCGGACCGGTCGTCGTGGACATCCTTGGGGGAGGCCTTTGTCCAGCAGTGGACGTCTACAGGCTGATATGATGATGATGAATTGGTCACTGCGCAGGAGTCAGCCAACTTCTCACAGCCGCCAAAAAGATTTACGGGCACGTGTATTTCCCGCAGGTACGAGTGTCGCTCGTGCCCGTACTGGCACGCCCGGCTCCGGCGCGTGGAGGGGCACGCGGCCGCCGAGCACGGCACGCGCCCGCTCGAGTGCACCACATGCCACGAGACATTCTTGTGAGTTCCCCTCATATATATATATTTTTAATTCAAATGACGGGACAAAGGAAATGGGATTATATGACGGGAACAAAACGATGTGTGAAAAAAAAGTTCATTTTAAAGGAAAAAATGTGATTTTCCTGAGACCTAATAGGACTTGTTTCCGACTGGCCGTCATCATCATCATATCGCCTGTAGACGTCCCCTGCTGGGCTGCAGGCCTCCCCCAGACATCTCCCCGACGCCCGGTCCCGCGCTAACCTCATCCAGCCGGGTCCCGCGACCTTCACCAGATCGTCGATCCACCTGGGGGGGAGGCCTGCCTCTGGCCGTAAAACTATTTAATAATATATGTTTCAGCTCGATTGGAAAGCTCAAATATCACAGGGCGAAGGCCCACAAAAAACGGGAGACGTGCAAGATTTGCAACAAGGGCTTCACCACGCTGGGTCAGCTGAAGAGGCATCTGAAGTAAGCACCAGCCCATTGCTTTTAATTTCATTTCATTTAATTCACCATTGACCTGACAACGTCAATACACGCTAGCGACTACGTAAAACTATATCTACACTAGCGGCCCGTCCCAGCTTCGCACGGGTGGACATTTTTTTGCAATAAATATAGCCTATGTCACTCAGGGTGAATGTAGCTTTCCAATGGTGAAAGAATTTTTGAAATCGGCACAGCGGTTTTTGAGTTTATTCATTACAAACATACCTACACACACACAAAAATACAAATCTTTCCTCATTATAATATTAGTATAGGTAGGTGGTCGGATAATTAGAAACAGGGCAAGATTTTCATAGAATCGACGTCACTTTGAAGCCATGGGTCTCCGTGAAGGATTGATCGGGGCGTGATCTGATGACGGTCATCGAGAGAGTAGGTGGAGGAGTTTTAGATCGCTGTAGATATCCAACTGTTCAGATCAGCCGTTTGGTAACAGCATCGTCAAGATTCCTTAACTTTAAGATTTTCATACATTTTTATGCCATTTTGCAGGTTTTTTCCTACGTGACGATGCTGCTTCCAGACGGCTCATCTGATCATTTCGATATGTATAGCGATCTGAAAGCCCTCCATGTACTCTCTCGACGACCGTCATCAGATCATGCCCCGATCAATCCGTCACGGAGACCCATGGCTTTAAAGTGACCTCGATTGTATGAAAATCTTGCCCTGTTTCTAATTATCCGTCCACCTATGCATATTATGGTATATTTATATTATTACTTTTTATAGTTCTTGTTTATTTCAAATTTATTATAAGTTACTGTCTTCGCACCTACCACAACCTATCAGCACGGCCCAAAGGTTAACTGGTAGAGAATGCGTCCGGCATTAAGTTCTCCTTTTGTACAGTCGACCGCACATCAGTGGAAACACTTTGACCTTGAGCTGGCCTAGCCTACCAGGGAGTTTCAATACTATGCGCGACCAGTTTATACTGGTTTTGTTTCCACTGACGTGCGGTCGACCGTACAATACATGTGCAGTAAAGTTTAAATAAATAAATATTAGGTAGGCGAGGCGACGCTGAGGTCTGTGTTGGTGTTCATACGATTTTGTTCCTTATGCTATGGTGCATTTGACAGTGACGTCAACATTGAATAACTCTGCAATTTTAATGAGTCACTCCGCGTCTCCCGCTTCCCCCTACGTCGCCCCGCCGTCATAGGTACAGAGTGCAAAAACGATTGAGAAAAAATTGGGCGAAAGTATGGGAATAAATTGTTATTCATTTATATTTTCAATAAAAAATTAAACATTGTGTAAGAAGCAGTTAGATACTTAAAGAAGTCTTCATCTTTACCACCATTTGTTAATGACACGACGTCACTTATGCCCGACCTCTCACTGTTATGCGAACGGTACTGTCGCGCCAGGACGAGAGCGGGCGGGCGAGGTGGGGAAGCGGGAGGCGGAGGGAGGCCAAGGCCAAGTGAGTCGTTTCAGTTGTCGGGTCGTTCACTTAGATAGTGTCGGTACACCCGAACGGAATATGGGTAAGGCCGCGGATTTGTATTTATTTCGTTTGGAAAAAATACGAATATAAATAATACACACAAGTTCATTTCAAATTCCAACACAATGTCGATGGACATCAATTATAATTTGCTTAGGTACATGTTTTACAAAAAGTTCGTCTTTTTTGTTCTTGGTTCAGCCGAAATTTCATTTTGAGACACCTCACTGTCTTCCCACAGCGAAAAAACATTTTCTACAACCGCACGCAGCAGTCAACACACCCTTTCAATGCGACGAATGCCTCGATATAAAATGCCAAGTTTAACAGCGGGTGTACGCCGCTGTCGGCGCCCTTTGTTTTCGCCGCGGCATCCTTTGACTAGAGGTGGCGCGTGCCAAAGGCGACCCTAAGTCCCTATCTTTATTGTAGATCCCACGGGGAGAGAGAGCTGCACGAGTGCCCGCAGTGCGGGGGCAAGTACCGGCAGCTGCACGTGCACATGACGCGCACGCACGCGCCCGCGCCCGGCGGCGAGGACGCCTACTGTGTGGAGTGCGGCCGGCAGTTTCGCAACGTGTACATATACCGGACCCACCTGCGGACGCACGCCAGGCACCGCCAGCCGGAAGCGCTCAGGTCAGTGCACCGCGGGCAGCGACCCCGAGAGCTCCAGGGAACGTCGGCTGGAGACACGGGAAGCTGCGTATCTTCGTTACATGTACAGGAGCCACCTGCGGACGCACGCCAGGCACCGCCAGCCAGACGCGCTCAGGTCAGTGCGCCATGGGCAGCGACCCTGAGTGCTCCAGGGATGGAGACACAGGACGCAGCGGTCTTCGTACTTACTTCTAGTTTATCAGTCGAGCTCGTCCCCGGCTCCTATTATATGTATAACTTGATGACAGGTACCCGTGTCCTCACTGCGACTCCAAGTTCATGCTAAAGAACGACATCACCCGCCACGTCGCCGCGATGCACACCAAGCAGTACCCTTACAGATGCAACACCTGCGATAAGGTCAGTGTGGTAAAGTTGGCAAAGTGCGCACTTATAGTAGTACTAAGAAATGAGAAAGTTGGCAAAGTGTGCACTTATAGTTGTACTAAGAAATGAGAAAGTTGGCAAAGTGTGCACTTATAGTTGTACTAAGAAATGAGAAAGTTGGCAAAGTGCGCACTTAGAGTTGTACTAAGAGGTGACAAAGTTGGCAAAGTGCGCACTTAGAGTTGTACTAAGAGTTGACAAAGTTGGCAAAGTGCGCACTTAGAGTTGTACTAAGAGTTGACAAAGTTGGCAAAGTGCGCACTTAGAGTTGTACTAAGAAATGAGAAAGTTGGCAAAGTGTGCACTTATAGTTGTACTAAGAAATGAGAAAGTTGGCAAAGTGTGCACTTATAGTTGTACTAAGAAATGAGAAAGTTGGCAAAGTGCGCACTTAGAGTTGTACTAAGAGGTGACAAAGTTGGCAAAGTGCGCACTTAGAGTTGTACTAAGAGTTGACAAAGTTGGCAAAGTGCGCACTTAGAGTTGTACTAAGAGTTGACAAAGTTGGCAAAGTGCGCACTTAGAGTTGTACTAAGAGTTGACAAAGTTGGCAAAGTGCGCACTTAGAGTTGTACTAAGAGTTGACAAAGTTGGCAAAGTGCGCACTTAGAGTTGTACTAAGAGTTGACAAAGTTGGCAAAGTGCGCACTTATAGTTGTACTAATAAATGAGAAAGTTCACACCATAGAGTTAGTATACTAGCTATAGAGCGCGCGCATCGCTCATTGCCCATTGTGCCAAGTGTAAGCAGGTGTTCTATGGACGCTTCTATATAGATTTTTTCTAGATCGTTCTTTTCCGTGAATCGTGTTTACAGCTGGCACTGCACATTTCACCATGATTACTCCAAATCTAAATAAATACCGGCGAGAGCAACAATCAGCGCTACTGGCGTGTTGTGACTAGTGGCGTCGCCCCGAACATTTCGAGACTGTTCAGACCCGTGCTTACAGTTCAGACTTGCTAACGCGCGCTCTATGTATACTAACAACTCTCTGGTTCACAGTTACGCGTTTGTTGCAGGGTTTTTGTAGGAAGAACGTGTTGCGAATTCACATACAAGAGAAACATGAGGGGATCCCCCGGCCCAAAGACAAGATCTGCGGTTACTGCGGGAGGGGTTTCAAGGTGAGACGTCCAACACTATCAGACTACTGGAAGAGTAGAAGGCTATACACGACGTTGGTTAGAACATTTAAAATACGTAACAAGGCTTAGCACTCTCGCTTATAGAGCGTCAGTGGCGTCGGGGATAAGACGCGGCCTATCATACCCGGCTGAGCCATGTACCGATGGGTTTTTTCTCTCGAAACTTAAGTACATTTACTGACTGCTCTCGAACGGTGAAGGAAAACATCGCGAGGAAACCTGCATACGCCGAAGAAGAAATTCTTAGGCGCATGTGAAGTCCACCAACCCGCATTGAGCTAGCGTGGTGGACTATAGCCCGAACGTGAGAGGGTAGGCCTGAGCCCCAGCCGTGGGGACATGTTAATAGGCTGTTGATGATGATGAGCACTCTCGGCTTCATTACTGTCCGTTCCAGCCTCTAGTGAAATGACCAATGCTCACGCGTGTCATACAACGTTTTTCAACACACTTTAGTGAGGAAAATAAATCCAATGTCATAAATTTATATATTCCTTTGATTTCGGTAACATTTTGTACCTCTTAAGTATTACTGGCGGCTACGGAACTTCTTTATCACTTGAAGACTTACCTGCCTTGCAGCACTAGCTAACGCCTGATTCTAACCCTACTTTTACGTCCCACAGGATAGAAAAGTCCTAAAGCACCACGAGCGGACGCACACGGGCGAGAAGCCCTACGCGTGCGCGCAGTGCCCGTGGCGGTTCGCGCAGCGGAGCGCCCTCAAGACGCACGAGCGCGCGCTGCACAAAAAACCGGAGGTTTCTAGCGCGAGAGAAGATATTGGCTCAACCTAGACCACACCGGTTCACTGTGGACCACACTGGGTCACTTTTTACTTAATTTTATGTTACTACCAGGTTACTACATAAATCATGTACTTAAGTACTTCTCTAACAAGGTAATACGAAATGACTGAATAAATATTTGTTAAATTATTGAGAAATACATTTTTTTAAATCAAAATAGTATTATTATGACTATGACCCTCTATATTGACTGGCTACAAGAAGCTGCTTTAACTTTATACTGGAAAGTTTTGCAGAAGACAGAGGCTGTATGATGTAAGTTACCATTGCTTGTAGGTTTAAATAAAAATTACAATCTGTCAAAAAGTGACAACAAAGAAATTTCAAGTCTGTTTTTCAGTTTTGCCATTAATTCTTGTAAATATTTTAATTATGAGCGACAAGAATTACATAAAAAAGGAATATTATAATAAACTGCTATGCTGCGCGTGTTTGAGTGCAGACAGGGCCCTCTCGCCTCCGGGTAAACTCTTGAAAATCTACCAAAACATCGTCGACAATTCTTACGTGGTACGTATTCTAAGCATACGTACCGCTACTGAACCAGATCTCCCCCAAAGTAACGGGTCGGTGTGGACAAAAGGGGGCGCAATGAAAATTACTCTATGACACACATCGCTCCAGTAATAACACAACAGTAACATAACGAACCTAACCTTCGGGGTGCTCCGTAGGAATATTTTCAAAAAACAATTTGTCAGAGCTCGATTTTTACCACTCCAGCTAAAAGTTCAACATATCTGAAAAGAGCGTATAGAATTTATTGGTTAGCACCAAAAGTTGAAGTACCTATCTGACGCAAAACTGAGCACTGAACGTTTTTTCTTCATGACGATGCTGCTTCCAGACGGCTCATCTGATCACTTGGATATCTATAGCGATCTAAAAGTCCTCCATCTACTCTCTCAACGACCGTCATCAGACCATGCCCCGATCAATCCTTTGCGGAGAGCCATGGCCTCAAAATGACCTCGATTGTACAAAAATTTTGCCATGTTTCTAATTATCCATCCTTCCACCTATGTAACTACTTTTATTAACGATTTTCGGAATATTTCTTTAATTACGTATGTACAGAACCCTCAGGGCCCGAGTCCTACTCGCACTTGTCTGGTTTTTTTGTTTCAGGGCGGTCAAGCAGAAATCCACCTGTGCTGGGAGTGTATTGCTGTCCTTAAAAAGATAAAACTCTTCAAGGAGAAAGTCAAAAATGCACAAAGTGTGTTGACCTACTATAATTTTGACAAAAAGGTATTGAGTGTTCATGATTCTGTCTTATTATTATTATTTATTTATTTTATTTAAATGGAAAGGCAGCTAAAAGCTATAGCTGATGCTTCCATATGAGCAGTCGACTTGCTTTCATTATTTATATTAATTTATTGCGTCTTTTTAGATTTCAGAGTTTTTTTTTTTTTTTTTTTTTTTTTTTTTTTTTTTTTTTTTTTTTTTTTTTTTTTTTTTTTTTTTTTTTAACAATTTATTGTACACACAAAACATTAAAGTTGTCTAGTCTTTATAAAAAATCTAAATAATTAAGAGTTTTCAGGCTAAGGAACCTTCCTTTGATTTTTTTGACCGCTTGTAGTGACGCTGCCTACTGCGCCAGAGGTCGTGGGTTCGATTCCCACCCGGGACCAACATTTGTGTGATGAGTATAACTGTTGGTTTTCGGATTCTGGGTGTATGTATTTATTTATGTATGTTTATCAGTTGTTGAGTACCCATTTACAAGCTTCGGCTTAGTTTGGGACTAAACAGCCGGGTGGGAATTTGTGCTAACATTTTTTTAGCAAATAATTGCTTGTGAGGGTTGGGGGAGTCTTATAACATATGATGGATGAGGTTAGAGTTGGACCGGCGGTCGTGGAGATCCCTGGGGGAGGCCTATCTCCAGTAGTGGACGTCTTACGGCTGATATGATGCTGCCTTGATTATAACATAAACAACCGGTCCTCCGCCCACTACGTCCATCTGCACCTTCTTCAGGTCGTCTGTCCACCTGACGGGGGCGTCCCACGCGTACCCACGCACCATCTGGCGCTGACATTGTCGCATAAACTTCCTACTAATCCTATCCTACTAATATTATTAAGGCGAAATATTGTAAGGATGTGAGGATGTTTGTTACTCTTTCACGCAAAAACTACCGAACAGATTTTGATGAAACTTGGTACAGCGATAGCTTATATCCTGGAATAACATATAGCCTACTTTTTAACGCGGAGACAGTCGCAGGGTGTCCGCTAATACCGCCTAAGTAACAAAACGCCTACATAGAGGGCGCTGATTCACAATGTACACGGGAAAACCTTTTCTACGCGGGCGAAGCCACGGGAAAAGCTAGTAATTAATACAAATAAAAACAAACCTATATACCCATGCATGTATTTTTTTTTATGGCCACATACTATCAGGCATACTGCCACAGCTCTACATTCCGTAAAAGAAATCCCTTTTTCTTTTCAGATTCTGCCACCATGTCTGTCAAACTTGACCGTAACACAAACGCACACAAGAATGACAATACGGATAAAAGAAAAAGATACGAAGTCGACAATACTCGTAACAGAAAAACAAATAGGACACGAAACGGAACTAGAAGCAGACAGGAAACCGATAGACATAAAACTAGAAAGCGAACTGAAACCAGAGAATGAAGATGAAGGATATGAATTCGAAGACACACAAACCGACTACACATATTTAGAAGACTTGAAGTCCGAAAGCCAAACTCTTTACAAAGAAATAAAGAAATTGGATGAAGGCAAGGGGATAAAGAAAGAAACCCCAGAGAAAGCACAGCGTACATTAAAGTATAAAATGATTCGTAATTGCACGAAGAATTTGCTCAGACGGGTGTCGATAGGGCAGGTCGAGTTGAACGCTTGGAGGGACCGAGTGAGAAATAGCAGTTATTATAAGAAGTTAAAGAGTAAATGCGATAAATGTATCTGCAGATATTCGTTGACAGCGCTGGAAGTACATAACAAGACATACCATGATAAGGTACTTTTTTTTTTCTCTCTTAAGTGTTTGCAGCTTAGAGGCAATCTGCATCTTTATCTGCAATAAGCATCTTTGTTCTCTGCGTCACCGCCGGCAGGTCTTGTTTGCTGAGAGAGTTCCAGTAAACTCCGAACTCGTAGTTTGAGTGGGACCAGAGTTATTCCTGGAACCTGGTGAGCAGGCCAGTCACACTGCCTGCTTAGTCTTGAGAACTGGATGCTATCTGTACCCATGAGGTGTCTAGCCGTTTCATTTGGGTGGCTTGTCAGTCTATCTTGATATCTGGTGATGTGGCTCGTTATTTCATCTCTCACTGTTGGTAGGCGTAGATCATAGTAGATGAGAGCATTGCTTATGTACCAAGGAATGTTGAAGATTGTTCTAAGAGTCTTTGTCTGAAAGCGCTCCATAACGTCGATGTGGGACTTGGCAGCTGTTCCCCAGAGCTGAATACCATAGGTCCATATTGGTTTCAAGATTGCTTTGTATACCACCATTTTGCTAGATGTTGTTAAGCTGGAATATAGTCCAATGAGCCATGCCATATCTCTTAATTTACCATCCAGTTGTTTCCGTTTAGTCCAAATGTGTGTGCGCCAGGTTAGTCGGTACTTTTTCTTGCTGCATTTTTTTTGATGCAACATGCTGGCCGTTACCAGGTTCCAGGAATAACTCTGGTCCCACTCAAACTACGAGTTAGGAGTCTACTGGAACTCTCGCAGCAAACAACACCTGCCGGCGGTGACGCAGACAACAAAGATGCTTATTGCAGATAAAGCTGCAGATTGCCTCTAAGCTGCAAACACTTAAGAGAAAAAAAATATATATATGCTGGCCCGCAGTTTCGCATGCTGTGACCACCGCGTCAAAGTCACGTTACTTAGGGCATATTGCCAATCCTTCTACACCTGCAACCTGTGGACCAGCTACACGCGTGCGCGTGCAGTATAACAACTGCACGCGCTGCCTTGTTACTAAGGGGCTTCTTGGTGGGATTTTGTCGGAGGCGGTTGTCTGTTTATTTAGTTTTCCTAAAAAATTAATATTGTAGGTTTTGGTGTATATCTGTGATAGTTTTATATGCAACAAGTGCCTAATAAAGTGTATATTGTGCGAGATAGTTGAATAAAAGCGTGTAACGACTCCTTGTCATTCCAAATTGTCCCTTGTTACATCTTCATTAAACCTACTATCAGTTTAATGCGGACGTGAACTGCAGTGTGGATCACCGAATGGCACTAGCTGTGCCCTCGTCGAGGCCGTGTTACGGTTTTATTGAAAATCGCCGACTATTATTGTCGTGCCCTGTTTTTGTGGAGGCCGTGCTGTAACCGCCGGTTTTTGATGAAAAACAAACAAAATATGACTTGGCTGTATGGTCTATGACTTTTACCTGTCCATCGGACGAATTCAACAAAAAAAAGCGGCAATCCGATCTTCATTTGTTTTTTCGAGTTGTAGAGTTTTGTTTAAACATGTTTTGTGTATTAACATTCCATTTATCTTAAGCTAATTCATGTTTTTATTTTTACTTTCATTGTATTCGCAATGAAAAGCACAGTGTATCCCTCGAGTTCAAGTCTTATTTAGAGTCCCTCGAACTATTGGCGCTCTCGCTATCTCGGGACTAAATAAGTTACTTTCACCCCTTGGGTAACAATGTACTAATTTGCAATGTACTAATGCATTTTGCTAATCTGACATTTACTAATCTGGCATTTTGCTAATTTGACATTTTGCTAATCTGTCATAAAACGTACAAACCTTTTTGTCTTTCGCAGTCAATCGGTCCGTACACGTGCGGGATATGCGAGTCGTACTTCGCGTCGAAAGCGGCCCTGGTGAAGCACGTCAGATGTCACTACAGACTGTTGGAGTGCAAGGCGTGCGGCCACCAGAGCTACACCAAGGAGCGGTTCTGGGCGCACGTCAAGTGTCACCAGCGGACGGTGCGCTGCGTGCTGTGTGGAGCGTGCTACAGGTACCTTACCAGCTTGTAGAAGTCATATCTCTTTCTGAATTTTGGATTTATGAAATTTGGTCGAGCCGACCCGACGATGAGCCACGGACGAGGGAAAAGAAATTCCCCGTGGTCCCACCAGTGGGTCATAGGAGTGGGTCCACGGGGAGAAACCTGACTATCCACGGATTAAAATAAGGGTAATTGTTCTGAGGTCCACGCATAGTACAGACCAATGTAAATAAATTGTCAATATTAAATTAAACATTAAATAAATAGTCAATTTCAATTAAAACATTAAATAAATTGTCAATGTTAAAATAAAACATTAAATAAATTGTAAATTTCAATAAAAACATTAAATAAATAGTCTATTTCAATTAAAACATTAAATAAATGGTCAATATTAAATTTAACATTAAATAAATAGTCAATTTCAATTAAAACATTAAATAAATTGTCAATATTAAATTTAACATTAAATAAATAGTCAATTTCAATTAAAACATTAAATAAATGGTCAATATTAAATTTAACATTAAATAAATAGTCAATTTCAATTAAAACATTAAATAAATTGTCAATATTAAATTAAACATTAAATAAATTGTCAATGTTAAAATAAAACATTAAATAAATTGTAAATTTCAATAAAAAACATTAAATAAATAGTCTATTTCAATTAAAACATTAAATAAATTGTCAATATTAAATTTAACATTAAATAAATAGTCAATTTCAATTAAAACATTAAATAAATGGTCAATATTAAATTTAACATTAAATAAATAGTCAATTTCAATTAAAACATTAAATAAATTGTCAATATTAAATTAAACATTAAATAAATTGTCAATGTTAAAATAAAACATTAAATAAATTGTAAATTTCAATAAAAAACATTAAATAAATAGTCTATTTCAATTAAAACATTAAATAAATTGTCAATATTAAATTTAACATTAAATAAATAGTCAATTTCAATTAAAACATTAAATAAATGGTCAATATTAAATTTAACATTAAATAAATAGTCAATTTCAATTAAAACATTAAATAAATTGTCAATATTAAATTAAACATTAAATAAATTGTCAATGTTAAAATAAAACATTAAATAAATTGTAAATTTCAATAAAAAACATTAAATAAATAGTCTATTTCAATTAAAACATTAAATAAATTGTCAATATTAAATTAAATAATAAATAAATAGTCAAATTCTATTTAAAAAATATATATATATTGTATGTTCCAGCACGGCCCGCAAGTTCTTCGAGCACTACAAGGCGATGCACACGGCGTTCTACTGCGACCAGTGCGGCAAGAAGTGCAGCACCAAGCGCTCCATAGAGAAACACATGAGGTACGGACACGGGGACAGAGATTTTCTATTTCATCATCATCATATCAGCCTGTAAACGTCCACTGCTGGACCAAGGCCTCCCCCAGGGATCTCCACGACGACCGGTCCTGCAATAACCTCATCCAGCCGGGTCCCGCGACCTTCACCAGATCGTCGGCCCACCTTGTGGGAGGCCTGCGCTGCGTCTTCAGATACGTGGTCACCACTCGAGAACCTTTCTGCCCTAACGGACGGCCGTCAGCCCGCCCACTGCCACTTCAGCTTCGCAATTCTTTGAGCTATGTCGGTGACCTTGGTTCTCCTGCGGATCTCCTCATTTCTGATTGGATCTCGCAGGGAAACTCCGAGCATTGCTCTCTCCATTGCCCTCTGGGTGACCTTGAGCCTTCTTATGAGGCCCATAGTGAGCGACCACGTCTCGGTACCGTATGTCATCACTGGCAACACACACTGGTCGAAGACTTTCGTCTTGAGACACTGCAGTATTTGGGACGAGAAGATGTTGCGTTTTTAGTGTAGTAATTATGTATTTATTACAATAACTTACAATTTAAAGCGTTTCTCAGACACACGCGGCCTGCGGTGGCGGCCTACCGCAGGCCGCAGTCGCAATACACTAATAATGACCATGACACTTCGCTTCCGCCAAAAGAGACCAGCCTTTAGTTGTTGACTGCGACACCCACAGGAACCGCCACGACATCCGCTGCGGCGTGTGCAAGGCGCAGTTCAAGGAGATGAAGAGCCTGAAGGCGCACGCGCAGCTGAAGCACGTGCTGGCGCGCTCGGAGGCCGCGTTCTGCGTGCTCTGCGACCGGCAGTTTGACAACGAGGCCGTGTACCGCCGACACGTGCGCACCAGCGTCGCGCACGCGCCGGAGAGGAACTACAGGTCACCAAGTTGGCTGGTTTTTTTTTTTTTCAAAAAAACCATTGAGGAACGTAACATCTACCTATCTCGCCTGTTGAATGAAACCAACCGCCTAAAATGGTTTTTTTATGTGTTTTACGGCTGTGGAAACGAAGTCCTTTTAGTTCCTAAATTAATCACGAAACGGCGAGCTTGGTATTTTTTTTTTTTTTTTTTCAAAATGACAACAGCTTTCATTGTTTTTTTATGGTGTGAGGGAAGGCTTTGTGCTGCTGTTTTATGGTATTCGTGATTATTAACTACGATTTGGCCTTTATGGACTTGTTTCCAATTGGCCGTAAAACTTTTTAAAAAAGTATAGGGTTCATTTGTTGCAGAGGCCTGAGGAAGAATGCGAAGGTGAAGTGTCCGGAGTGCGAGAAGGTGTACAAGCGGAAGCAGTACATGGTGAACCACTACCGGCACGTGCACATGCGCGCCTCCGGGTTCTACTGCAAGGACTGCGACAAGGTGAGCCGCTTCTCTCCATAATCAGATCAGACAGAAGACGTCCGCTGTTGGAGAGTGGCCTCTCTCAGATCTCCACAACGCAGGGTCCACACATGAGGCACTCAGGGTTCTACTGTAAGGACTGCGACATGGTGAGCCGCTTCTCTCAATCATCAGATCAGCCAGAAGACGTCCGCTGTTAGACAGTAGCCTCTCACAAAGATCTCCACAACGCCCGGTCCGCACATGAGGCACAGGGTTCTACTGCAAGGACTGCGACAAGGAGAGCCGCTTCTCTCCATCGTCAGATCAGCCAGAAGACGTCCACTACTGGACACAGCCTTCCAATGGCGCGCCACTGAACCAGATTTTCACTTCTCCGCATCCAGTCAGCCTTTCTTTCTACCCCAACGACCGTCGGTTCTGGTGGGCGGCAGCAAGAAACCATATAAGGACTGTAGGAATTTTACATTGCATTGTGTTGGTTATGCGGAGAAAAAAAAGGCAACCTTTTCTGCCAGTGCTCTGTATTTTTTTTTATGGCAATCGCATTGCATTATGCCAGCGTCACGTCCAGGAAAAAAAAGACAATATATTGTGAGAATTGAGTTTGACAATGACATTAGTGAGTGAGCGTACTAATTGAACGAACTGATAGATCGAGAATGACTAATGAGAGTGAATGGATGTGAATGATACAGTTCCACACGAATGATAAAAAAAAATGAGTTTGACAATGACATTAGTGAGTGAGCGTACTTATTGAACGAACTGATAGATCGAGAATGACCATTGAGAATGACTAATGAGAGTGAATGGATGTGAATGATACAGTTCCACACGAATGATAAAAAAAAATGAGTTTGACAATGACATTAGTGAGTGAGCGTACTTATTGAACGAACTGATAGATCGAGAATGAGAGTGAATGGATGTGAATGGTACAGGTCCACAGTGATTATGTTACTTGCATGGTTCAATAGATGACGCATTGAAAATTATTGAAGTTTGCATTTTTTTCTAGTCGTTCCTGAACCGTACGCGGTACAGTGACCACATGAAGTACGTGCACGAGGGCCAAGTCCGGGAGAAGAATAAGCTGTGCACCGTGTGCGGCCGGGGGTTCAATGTGAGTGGCTTTACCATCGTCACCAGCTAAATCATTATCATCACCGGATAAATCATCGTCATCACCGGATAAATATTCGTCATCATCAGATAAATCATCATCACCCGCTAAATCATCATCACCACCAGTTAAATAATCATCATCATCCGCTAAATCATCATCATCACTAGCAAAATCATTATCGTCATTACTAGCTAAATCATCATCGTAACCAGCTTAAATAATCATTATCTGCAGCTAAATCATAATCGCCAGCTAAATTTTCATCACCCGCCTAATCATCATCGTCACCAGCTAAATCATCATTATAACCAGCTCAATCATTATCATCATTACCAGCTAAATCATCATCGTCAGCTAAATCATCATCATAACCAGCTCAATCGTCATCATCACCAGTTAAATAATCATCATCATCAACTAAATCATCATCGTCACCAGCTAAAGCATCATCATAACCAGCTCAGTCATCATCATCATTACCAGCTAAATCTTCATCATCACCAGCTTAATCTTCATCATCCGCAAAATTATCATCACATCACACATTAATTTTGTTATTTTGTACCGGCTGCAGCAAACCCGGACGCTGGTGAACCACATGCGCACGCACACCGGCGAGAAGCCGTACGAGTGCCCGCACTGCGGCGCGCGGTTCGCGCAGCGCACCGCCATGCTCACGCACGTCAAGTACATACACATGAAGGAGCGCAGGAAGGGGGCGCCCTACGCGGCGCTGGCGCAATGAATACGGGGCTGGCGTAGTGACTACGGGGCTAAAGCAATAACTAAGGGGTTAGCGCTATGATTACTGAGCTAGCGCTATGAATACGGGGCTAGAGCAATGATTAAGGGGTTATCGCAATGATTACGTGGCTAGCGCAGTGATAACGGGGCTAGCGCTATGATTACGTGGCTAGCGCAGTGACTACGGGGCTTGCGCAGTGATTACAGGGCTAGCGCAATGATTACGGGGTTAGCGCTACGATTACGGGGCTAACGCAATGATTCAGAGGTTAAATCAGAAATATTTATTGTTAGAACCAGCTAGAGAAATGACTACGGGGCTAGCGCAATGATTACGTGGCTAGCGCAGTGACTACGGGGCTTGCGCAATGATTACAGGGCTAGCGCAATGATTACGGGGTTAGCGCTACGATTACGGGGCTAAAGCAATAACTAAGGGGTTAGCGCTATGATTACTGAGCTAGCGCTATGAATACGGGGCTAGAGCAATGATTAAGGGGTTATCGCAATGATTACGTGGCTAGCGCAGTGACTACGGGGCTTGCGCAATGATTACAGGGCTAGCGCAATGATTACGGGGTTAGCGCTACGATTACGGGGCTAACGCAATGATTCAGAGGTTAAATCAGAAATATTTATTGTTAGAACCAGCTAGAGAAATGATGATTATGGGGCTAGCGCAATGATTACTGAGCTAGCCCCATGATTACGGGGCTAGCGCAATGATTACGTGGCTAGCGCTATAATTACGGGGCTAGCGACCGCAATGATGCGAGTGATTTCGAAAAATTCAGAATGATTGTTGAATTTAAAGGAATCAAGTTGAATCAACTTACTTAATTTTCTGAGTTTTCTGAGTTCTTTCCATGTATGGTGTCTATATCCATATCTATGATTTTATAATATAGGAAAATATTTCAAGATCTCTAACTGTTTCGGATTTATAGGAAATGGATTAAATCATTATTTATTAAGAAGATTCTAGAGCTGTTAAATTGTTTATTGTCAAAATAATATCAAGATTTAATTCCTTAATTTAATTGTTATCATTATTTTTGGTTGTGGCTACATTGTGCAACAATTCAATTATAAGTATGGTATCACCACACAATGTTACAATCTTATGCCCGTTAAATGTTTCAACTACATTTATCTGCGTGATTTTTCCATCTAAATTAAATGACTTGCTCAAATCTACGCTTTTTATTAATAAAACCTCAATTTCTGTGTTATTTTCTTCGTTTATTTTGTATATGTGGATGATATTGCGTCTGAAAGTACACAGCAGAAGCATGTTTCCATAACTGCAAACAGCAGACACAGATATCATTTTGAATATCTTGGGTAACGCTGCATAGTTCGAACTCAAAAACCTGAAAATTCTCGGTGAAAACCATTTGAAACCGTGTTCTTTTAAACGTATAATTGTATTAACGTTTATACAGTCTATTTCTTTGATTGCACCGTCTTTAATAGAGTAAATATATCCTTTCGCTGTGAGAATATTAACTTGGCTGCTACTATGAATCACCGATATGATGTATTTGTTAAAAATTCCCAGATTTTCTGACTTAACGTTTGTATAGAGATTGTGTTCTTCTAGCTTGCAATTGTAGATACAATTGGTGTGTTTGAAATATATGTCCTTGTCTAGAAGAATCAGTTGAGGCATCGTTCCATCGAGCGGTCCGATGATTTTTTTTTTTTTTTAATAATAATGGCCTTTTGTATTGTGTTTAAGGCACAATAATTCCGCCAATGTCACGTAGTGGAAAATACACAGTGGGGCAACTTTGATCGGTTTCTAGGAAAACACCTTTTTTGTTAAGATTGTTGCTCGGTACCAAAATGATATCACGAAGGAGAGTAAAACGTACACTATAAATAAATATATATAAAAAAAGGTACATAGGACATTACAGAGTAGAAGTATTACAGTTTGATATTGAACATTTGAATATATTTGCATAAATACTTAATTAAGGGAGTATCTACATATGTGAGCAGAGTTTGGAAATTAATGGGGCGAGGAATCTCGCGAGGAAGCACATCGTATAGAGAAATAGGGTACTTGTTACAATTAAAAAAAATGTGATCCGGGGTACCCTCGTCAATGCCACATTCACATAAAGAGTGATCCCTTACCCTAATCTTTGCTAAGCGTACCGGGGTACACGCATGTCCCAGACGCAGCCTGCATATAGTGGATACAGTTTGTTTGGGGTTCTCCTTAGCTCGGAAAAACCATGGTTTTCGTGGAATGGACGGTTGAATATTTCCATAATATCGGCCTTTGTTCAGACGTGAAGAATCCCACAAAGCTAACCATGACTCTTCCAAATGGGGGCGTGCAAGAGAAAGAAGGTCCGTTGGATGATTTATGAAATGGGTTAAGGAACCTGACTGGGCAGCCTCCTTTGCCCATGTGTCTGCTTGCTCGTTTCCCACAATACCACTGTGGCCTGGGATCCAGGCTATTACTACTTGTAGGTTACGTCTATAGCACTGCCATAATATTTCCTTGATTTTCAGGATTACTGGTGATTTAGTATTGGATCTGAATTGGTTACTAATTATGGCTTGTAGACAGCTCTTTGAGTCGGAGAAAATCACAGTCTTACCAAGACTATGTGATTCCACATAAGCTATCGCTTCCAGGATTGCAATGGATTCTCCTGTAAATACTGAGGTCTGAGGTGGACTTTTGAAACTCAACACAATTTTGTATTTGGGGATCCAAACAGCAGCACCCACATTGCTACGGTCAGAGAACTTTGATGCATCGGTGTACATTGTCAGCCAGTCCTTCCAGTTTTTATCAACAATACTATTGAGTATGCCATTAGCCGCTGGGTCATCTTTGGTAATTCCGAGATCAAGGAGGATGTTGGGTTCGTGAATAATTGCATCGTAGTTACACGAGAAGAGAGGGAGAATTGGGGATTGAAATGTTGGGGGGCTTAAATCTTTGAACCTTCTGAAGCTGTTTAGAATTTTAGGAGGGGTCTTATGGGACCAGTAAGAATTTACTGTAACACAGTGGGAAAGTGTCTCTAAACGACTCAGGATAGGATGCGTGAGGAATTGTACAGCTTTAAAAAAAAATCTGTCCGCCAAGAATTGCCTGCGCAAATCCAGCGGAGGGTCTACACATTCAACCTGAAGCGCATTCTTTGGAGAGGACTTCATTGCTCCTATAATAATACGAAGACACTTGGCTTGTAACAGGTTGAATTTTTCCAGAGCAGTTCTGTTACAGGGCTCAAGGAGGAATGATCCGTAGTCAAAATGACTACGGACCACAGCATTATACAGTAGCTTTTGGCAGTATGGGTGAGAGCCCCACCAAACACCTGACAGAGCTCTTAGAACATTATCCCCTTTTCGCATTTCTGTGACACAAAGTTAATGTGCGGGAGGCCACTCATTTTGGGATCCAGGATGACTCCAAGAAACCTTACTTTATCTGCAACAGGGATAATTTGATCTTCACATTTGATCTCGATATCAGGAATGGATCTTTTCCTCGTAAATACAAGCACCTTACTTTTAGAAATCGATAGGGCAAGACCATGCCTGTCGAGCCATACGTTGAGGTAGTGCATAGCCGAATTAAGTCGAGAAGATGCGTCGTCAATTGATTTCGCATTTATGTACAAGGAAATATCGTCGGCGTATTGTAAAATATTGCAGAAACAATTAACGGACTGTTCCAGATCATATGTATAGATACTATATAACAATGGGCTGAGAACAGAGCCTTGAGGGAGACCTTTCCAGACTGATCTAGGAGGGAGAAGGGGTTCCCTGGGATCGGACTTTAATGGACCTAGCCATTAGAAGATTGGTTACAAAGTGAACAATCCTCGGTGGAATACTCAGATGGAGCATTTTCTGCCTGAGTAACGGAAGAATGACACTATCGTAAGCAGAAGAGATATCAAGAAATACCCCTACGAGGAACTCTTGACTTGAGAAGGCTAAACGAATGTCGGCCATTATGACGCTTAGGCTGTCCATAGTGCTCCTGCCCTTTCGGAAACCATATTGAGTTTTGGCTAAGATGTCTTTGTTTTCCACTATCCATTCCAGCCTATTCTTGATCAAATGTTCCAAAATTTTGCACAGCGTAGAGGAGAGCGCAATGGGGCGATAAGAGGAGGCATCCTTGGAGTCTTTGCCAGGCTTTAAGATCGGGATGACTGTTTGGTTCTTCCATGATTCTGGGATGAGGCCCGTTATAAAAATATCATTTAAAATGTCAAGAAAATATGACTTTGCAGTAATATTCAATTTAGTAATGAAAGAGTAGGGTATGCCATCCTCTCCTGGCGCAGAGTCCCTTAGACCATTTAGAGCAATTGTTAGTTCCGATATTGAAAAAGGCTCATCGAATCTGTCAGACGAAGAGGGTGAGTTTGCTGAAGGGAAGAGCTCCTCACCGGGAACAAAAGTGGGGGCCAGTTTGTCAACAAAAGTATTTAACCATAACGAAGGATCGTTAGACGATACTGGGCAAGTCACCATAGAGCCACGGAACCTTCTCACATTACTCCATACTAACGAAGGTGGGAATCTAGGGGAAAGGCTCTCACAGAATCCCAACCAACCCTTCTTCTTTTTTCCAGAGAAAAGTCGCCTAGCCTGGGCAGACACCCTCTTGAAATGAATAAAATTTTCAGATGTCATGGACCTATTGTACCGACATTCAGCTTCTTTACGGATTCTAATCATGGAAGAACATTCTGCATCCCACCAGGGGGGAGAACTTAGTCTCAGTCTGGCTGGTTTTTTAGTAGGGATATGCGAGTCAGCTGTTTCTACCAAGCATTGTACAAAACATGAATATCGGGACAAAGTGTCCAGAGAGTGACTTGGATCCAGATTCCGTACCTTATTATAAACATCTGAGGCAAAGCCCTGCCAGTCAGCTTCTTGTAGTTTATATTTGAGTAGAGGTTCTGGGAGGGCATTAGGTCGAACAGTTAAGGGTTTTGATATAATTATTGGAAAGTGGTCACTGCCATATGTCTGGGGGAGTGTTTTCCATGATAGGAGGGTTGATAGACACGGGGAGCAGGCCGAAAGGTCAACAGCAGATTGGGGGTTTTGGTTTGGGTAAACTCTATGAGTAGGCGAACCATCATTGATGACGCAGACATTTATGCTGTCAAATAGATCTATCAGGGAAGAGGAAAATGAATCACTATAATGTGAACCCCATGACACATGATGTGAATTAAAATCCCCTAATAGAATTAGAGGGGAGGGAACAGCTGAGCAGATTAAATTTAAATCAGAAATTACATTAGAACTAGGATGGGGAATGTACACTGACAAGAAAGAAACGCCCATTACTTTAGCGGCAACGGCATTAATATCTGGGCAGTGATGTGGGAGGGGTATTTCCGAGTATGTATATGATTTATTGATCAGCAGCATACATCCTGCATAGCCGTCGCCCCTGTCATCCCGCAGACACGCATACCCCGGGACCCCAAATCGGGATCCCGGGCGTAACCATGTCTCCGAGACAGCAGCGACAGCAACACAGTATTTTTTGAGCAAGTAAATAATTTCGTGCTTTTTATTAGAAATGCTTCTACAATTCCATTGTAGAAACTGGGTGAGATCCATTGGAGCGGATGAGGTCGGCTAAGTTCAAGATTTTATCTGCAACGTTGTTCGGTAGAATATCGTTAAATTTTAATATTATATTGCTAAGAAGAGACAGTAGTATCTCCATGAGATTATCGTTGGGGGTGACAGATTCCGAGTTCTGTATCGCACAACCATTTGGTAGCTGAGAGGGAGGAGGGTTCCCAACTATAGCCTCATGAGCTTGTCTATCATATCCTCCAGCAAGGGGGGTTCTGGATCGGGGTACAGTGACTACAGTCTTTCTGTATGAGTTCGAATAAATTGGGTGGGATTGGGAAGGGACATCTTGGGTTGGAGGAATTCGTCCTTTTGCCACTTCTGCATAAGGCACCCGGGGAAGAAAATTGTTATTAGGAATCTGCGATTTTGCTTCTACATAAGAAATACACTTTTCAGACATAATTTGTTTAATTCTTTTTTGCCAATCATATTCAGCGCATTTTCTGTCGGTGGCAAAGTGATTGCCTCTGCAATGCACGCAATTAGCGGCCCCCGCAGATATTTGGCAACCTTCACCACTATGTTCCAAGGAGCATTTATAGCACCTTGGCTTAGAGCGGCATTGCGTTTTTATATGTCCAAAGCGACAGCAGTTATGGCATTGGATAGTTGGAAGTTGATAAACTTCGACCGCCAGTGACGTGTAGAAAGCGTAAACATGCTTCGGAAGTGTCTGCCCTGCAATTGTGAGCACTACTGAGGTAGTAGGCAACCAATTGGGAGAGCCGTCCTGGTTGCGTGTTTTTCTGTTAAGTCTTCTAGCCTTCATTACCTTACCAGTACCTTCAGGGAGTTCCAAGGCATGAACCAGTTCCTCCATGGTCCATTCTACGGGCACACCACGTACCAATTCCATGCGGAAAATATTAAAGGAAGGTATGGTCGCAGACATTTTCTTAAGGCTCAAGCATGGATGAGATAAAAAAGTGTTCGCATCATTTGCCGATTTAAACTCCACGCTCACTCTGTTTCTACCTACACTTTTAACGCCATCTTTCTTAATATTTTTAATGTCATTCTGGTGTAAGAACAGACCTACTTTTATTGGACGAAGTACTAGACCGGCGGATGGGTCCTCTTCCTTGCGCGTCAAGTGGACAATATATGGGCCCTGATCCGAGGGACCGTATTTACGATCTGTTGCAGAAAGGCTTGGGTGTTCGTATATCGTTTGAATAGAGGCAGACGGGGTTTTCTTATTAATGTTCCCTATTTCTGTATCAGCATGGCGCTTCCTCCGGTTGGAAGTCTCGTTTTGTGAAACATCAGACTGGGAAAAAACGGGAGGGGAATCCCCAGGGGGGTCAAGGTCTGGTGGTCTACCATTGCCACCGGGGGACTCGTCCCCCATGGCTACACCGTGCCGATAAAGGCTTAAATGTTAGTGTAAACTCTTAATTATTTAGTTATAATTAACCCACCACCGACAGAAAATAAGAATATCTCAACAAAAAGGGTTAAATTTCGTGAAAAATCAATGAAATTCAGAATAAACTCACGACCACGTGTACTAACCAACTCCGCTGAGGCCGGAATTCCCGATGAATTTTCCAACAACAAACTGCTTTGCGTTTGCCTTCGCAATGACATGAATAGTCCTATCTCTGTCAACTGTAACGATCATAGATTTATTTTCTTCGTAGTAAACGAAAACGAAACCTAAATACAAGCGGTGAAGGACTCGTGCAGTATCCCAATCGAAATATACAATAGTATCATAGTATCTTGAACTCGCTTTGCTGCTGGATTGAGGATATGATATGATGCTGTTTGATAAAAGCTGGAATTTGTTAGTTTTTATCTTGGTAGCAATTAGTTTGGCGTTGGTATCAGACACTTCAGACCACAGCGCTAAGGACTTAAAAATTTCTCGCCACGGAAGCTTAGGTTTCATAAAATCTTTGATTATTTTACTGTGGTATTGCTCGCAGGTTTTCTTCCAGAACTCTTCATTGTAATAATCATCCAGCAGATATCTCCAATGTAGACAAGACTTCGCGACAGCTCAGAATGTCTGGTAGGCTTAGAGAATTGAAGATTTTTAGCTGGATTTCGGTTGGGAGGGTAGAGCTCATGGTTTGCGTAGGCGCAGGCCTGCGGGAGGCCTATGATGACTTCACTGATTCCAATAAGGGTTCATTTATAATTGGTGAGATGAGATCTAAGAATAAGTTGGTACTTATTAGGCGGTCTACATTTAAATAATGCTTTTTCTACAATTCGTTATAAGTTGAAACCTGAAACTCGAAGATTTGACGTTTGTTTCGCACATAAAATAAGATGAAAAAGAAAAAAACCTGAAGTAGGTACCTACCTACCTTTGGAGGCAATAGAAATGAAAATTGAAAAAAATAAATTGTACCTAAATTAGCAATAGACTTATAGGAGGAAACCGCGACGTTAAATATTGCTTTTATGATCTAGCAACCAATCCGAATCCCCTAAAAAGAATCAATAATAGGTATCATTGAATATTTTTGTAGTTAGACGTATACTGTCTAATTTGTGGTTAGAAGCAGCCGTCCAGCAGTGGACTAAATGTATTACAATGAGTAAAAACATCACTTGCACTGTACATCTTAGATATCATTGCCTGACCGACCTACATACGACGAATTAAAAAAAACTAATGTCGGTCGGATTTACGGCTCTGGAAGCAAAGTACTTTTGAGCCACGGTCGGATTGTCAGTCAGCAGTGTTGCCATTGCTACAGCAATTGCTGTGTTCTAAGGAAATTAGACTAAAATCGAGATAATTCTACGGCCTACTTGACTTTGACTTCCTACATGGTTCATAGTTAAAAGTTAATAAATAATAATTATAATAAAATTGAAAATACTTATCTATGTGTAGAGTAGGTAGGTACCTAGGTATCTGAAATTTATAAAAATTTGTTAATTATTTGTAGTTGAATTCATCCGATAAAACGATTTCTACGGGGCGCGGCAACCAAAGACCGTTTTTCCTTGAAGACACGGCATCCCATTACCCTACCAAACACGGCAATCTAGAAGTAGTAGCTGGCAACACTGTCTGTCAGTCAAATGTTAAAAAAAAAAAATTTGTGAAGACTGGCTTAAAAGGACTTTGTTTCCAGAGCCGTAAAGCCTAGTTAAAAAAAAAGTCAAATGTTTTTTTCCTCTAGTCTTCTTTTTCTTTCGTTCGTTTGCAAACAAGCGCGCAACCGCAATTACAAATTTTCAAGCAGTTGGTTACCTTTCTTGGTAGTTTCAGTTCAGAGCAAATTGTAATTAATCAGCGATTTACTCAAACAATGTGAAACAACTGCCCAGTGCGTAGTTGCGTACATCACCAACAAAATGAGTGCAAATATACTGCCTACTGAACTATTGCAAAACATTTTCAATAACCTACACGTAGGAGTCCTTACGAACTGCCGCGCCGTGTGCCGACGATGGAGAGACATCATAGACGACAGCCCACACTTCTGGAAGGACCTATGCGAGGAAATAAGCGATTCCAACGACCACGACTTTTGCCGCGACTCGAAAAGGAAAGCCGGTCTGTCTTGGCGCGAATATTGTAAGAGCATAATGCTCTGGCCGCAGATTGCAGACGCCGAAGCGAAAATTCACAAAACCGAAATCAACACCGGCAACTTCGAGGTATTACCGAATGGCATACTAGCATGCACTCGGCATAGTGAAAGCAAAAGCTCAACCCTGGGTAACTTGAGAGATACAATCGTTTATTACGACTTGGAGACTCTGGAAGAGCGCGACAGACGACATGTAGGAGTACACATCAAGTTTTACAGGGAAACGGAACAAATAATAGTAGTTGTAGACAAGGAGTGGTCCGTGCACGTCATTCTGAAGGCGAATAACAAGAAATTCTTGGTCGGGAAGCTTATGGATTCAGACAATGTGAGACTGAAAGAATTAATTGTGTTAGAATCTGAAGTGTACTTCAAGGATCCAAAATTTGATATGTATTGTGCCCAAGTGGGAATAGTGGACAATGAATTAACCGTACAAACGGAAAATTTAGGTTTTCTCGATACAGAATTTACAGCTGGCGCCCGGGTGGACAATGATCAGGTCAACTTTTTAGTGACAACAGGTATTGATTTTATTATCCTTCAAGGTTTAGCGAAGAGAATGAAATGGGTTAGATTTAGAAACGAGTACCCTTGATATCAATAAACTGTAAGTGCTAGTTGGTTCCGGGCTCCGGGGGCTTCACTGAGACTTAGGTGGTTCAGGGGGCTTCACTGAGACTAATGCGTGACACGTACTGAGCGGCGGCGTTGCGAAAGCGTTGCGGATTTTTTCTGTAATTTTCGAAATAGTATGAACAAAACATCAAAAATTTACATCAAAGCGGCGGCGGCGCGGCGCGTTCTTCATACAAACCTTCGCCGCTGCAACGCTTTCGCAACGCCGCCGCCCAGTGTGTTTCACGCTTAAGGGAGTTCAGGGGGCTTCACTGAGACTAAGGGGGTTCAGGGGGCTTCACTGAGACTTAGGGGGTTCAGGGGGCTTCACTGAGACTTAAGGGGTACAGGGGCTTTACTGAGACTTAAGGGGTACAGGGGGCTTTACTGAGACTTAGGGGTTCAGGGGGGTTCACTGAGACTTAGGGGGTTCAGGGGGCTTCACTGAGAGCTGAGTTGTGATAATTTCAGCTGCAGAAAAAGCGATTTTTTAATGCAACATTCTACTTTTCTATCTTCCATAAAAATAAATAAATTTTCATTTCTCAATTGTCCTTTGCTATCACCATCCACTATAATACTATAACCTTGGTTTGTTTATTTCTCAGGTATACTGAGTCTCAAGAATGGAGAGTTTGAAGAGGTATGCACCATAAGCAGTTACTCCATGGAGGAGAATGTGAACGTCCAACTTGAAGAGAACGGCTTCAAATGGTCCCAGCCGGAGGTGTTTTACAGCTTGAGCTACTACGACTACCCTTTCGAAGGGATCCCAAAGAATATTGTAACCTATAAATCGCCAATCATATGCGGTTATGGCAGTGTGGTACTTGTAGGTACCACCCGTGGACTCATACATGTGTTTAAAACACAGGAATGCAGCAGCCATCGGGAAACATGGTGCAGCGATTTCTTTGAACCGAATAAAGAGTACAAGGCCAAGTTGGTGAAGTCTGTAGACTTGAAGGCATATCTGAAGGACGACCCGTTTTATTCAAAGTTCTCGGGTAACATCAAGCAGATGGAAATCGTAGAGACTGTCAACGGACATAAGATTATTGTTTTGTTCTCCCTTACAATATGCATTATTGATTTGCTGCATGAGCCTAAAAAAGGGAAGAAAAGGAGTGGGGTGAAAAGACCAAAACCAAAGACAAAGAAGTCAAAGAAATAGTGAGTATAAATAAATTTAATATAGTAATACGAGTTTATGTCTTCTGTAAAGAAAATTTGGAAACTTTGAGGCTCAATTTACACCGCCGCGGAATGGAAGGTTTTCTACATCGCATAATGACTTTATAGTCAAGTGTATAACAAACAAATTTAACTACGAGCCAAAAAAAGTAGCGCGTCTTCCGCGGAATCCTCGCGCATTCTCGAGAATTCTCCGGTGCCGTCTGTGGAATCCGCGGGAAGTGGCGCGAACGGGGATTTTCGACTCCACAAACAGCGGAAATGCACTCGAGAATTCGCGGGAATGCTCGAGCATTCCAGCGAATTGCTGCGTCAAGGCGAAATTGACGCTTCCATTCCGTTCCATTCCGCGGCGAACGGACTCGGGGGAATTCGTGGGAATGCTCGAGCATTCCAGCGAATTGCTGCGTCAAGGCGAAATTGACGCTTCCATTCCGTTCCATTCCGCGGCGAACGGACTCGGGGGAATTCGCTGGAATGCTCGAGCATTCCAGCGAATTGCTGCGTCAAGGCGAAATTGACGCTTCCATTCCGTTCCATTCCGCGGCGAACGGACTCGGGGGAATTCGCGGGAATGCTCGAGCATTCCAGCGAATTGCTGCGTCAAGGCGAAATTGACGCTTCTATTCCGTTCCATTCCGCGGCGAACGGACTCGGGGGAATTCGCGGGAATGCTCGAGCATTCCAGCGAATTGCTGCGTCAAGGCGAAATTGACGCTTCTATTCCGTTCCATTCCGCGGCGAACGGACTCGGGGGAATTCGTGGGAATGCTCGAGCATTCCAGCGAATTGCTGCGTCAAGGCGAAATTGACGCTTCCATTCCGCGGCGGTGTAAATTGAGCCTGAGTGTCACCCAATGGTTGATTAAGTTAAACAGGTAAATAATTATAGATTATTTGATACTATATGTATCCCTTCGAACGGGTGATTACGTCAAACGGGTAAGACCACAGATCATTATAACGAGCTTTTCCGTGTTCTGTGGGTAAGACCACTTTGTTTTTTTGGCTGTGTTTATAAAGAGGTACCAAATAAGTCACAGGTACTAAATGACTGTATTTTAACCTTAAATATATCCTTTGGTCCAGCCAACCTGATGGCCATAAATAATTATACAATATATTATTTAAGTTAACGGGTAAATAATTGTATATACTGAATGCTTCTTGAACAGGTAAAAATTTTTTCATCACACTTACTCGCTAAGGGTATTATTATATGCATGCATACAGAGACACAATGGCCTATATAATATATACCCGCGGGAATGAATGAAAATCAGTATATATATTATACCCCCTAGGGCATAGAGTTAGTATACTAGCTATAGAGCGCGCGCATCGCTCATTGCCCATTGTGCCAAGTGTAAGCAGGTGTTCTATGGACGCTTCTATTTAGATTTTTTCTAGATCGTTCTTTTCCGTGAATCGTGTTCACAGCTCGGCACTGCACATTTCACTATGATTACTCCAAATCTAAATAAATACCGGCGCGAGCAACAATCAGCGCTACTGACGTGTTGTGACTAGGGGCGTCGCCCCGAAAATTTCGAGACTGTTCAGACCCGTGCTTACAGTTCCGACTTGCTAACGCGCGCTCTATGTATACTAACAACGCTCTGCCCTAGGGGCTGTAATGTGTAGCTGGCTGTACTGAACTGGTTTATTAAATTAATTAAGTTAAATTGAGTAGTTTTATTTATTTATTAAATTTAACTTAATTTAACAAAATTAATTTAATAAACTTAAATAATTTCAGCAAAGTCAAAGAAAATAGATTTGTTCCCTTGTGTCGTAGATATTTATTTCCTCGCAAATGTGATGAAAACCATTGTGTGCATCACGGGCAGTAAGGGTATTACAAACTCGAGTCATTAATCCCTCCGCCTTCGTCGTCGGGCTTCTAACAGACTCTCGTTAGTAATATCCTACTTACTTCCCTAAATGCACAATGTACTATTAGTATTTTATACTGAATGCTTCTGGATGGCTGATTCTTAGAGATATTTGATATCCTTTTCGCAGTGATACTAGTATAGTGCCATATTTGATTTAATAAATATTATTAATAAAAAAGAAAGAAAAAGAAGAATGCGCCGAAGAAGAAATTCTTAGGCGCGTGTGAAGTCCACCAATCCGCACCGGGCTAGCGTGGTGGACTATAGCCTGAACACCCTCGTTGAGAGGGTAGGCCTGAGCCCCAGTAGTGGGGACATGTTAATAAGCTGTTGATTTGACGTGTTTGCGCCCGCTTCCTGGTCTGGCGCTGTGGGTGGCACGCATGACAGGAAAAGCTTGTACGGAAGGACAGGATGCGGGCGGCACGCATGCGCGCCAGCCCAGGACGCGGGCGCAAACACGCACGACAGGAAAATGGCCCTTAATTTAGTTTTTTTTAAGTACTTAACTAAGATTTGTTCTGTTTTTTTTGTTATACTTAGTTTTTCAGTCATGAATGGATGAAAAAGTAATAAGAACTTGTTGTTTTTGATGAATAAATAATACGATCTAATTTTTTGTTGTTTTTAATTGTCACATTTGACAATAATGGTACAGATTGATCCACGGTGGTGCACAATGAACCGTTGCTAGTTTACCCCGCCTGCTCCGGCTTGCTCTTCTGGCGGTGCAGCGCGCGCACGTGCGTCTGGAGCGTGCTCCGCTGCGCGAACCGCCACGGGCACTGCGCGCACGCGTAGGGCTTCTCGCCCGTGTGGGTTCGCACGTGGTTCTTTAGCACCATCGAGTCCTGAGGAAGCCACAATTATCTTTTCATTACTCATACTCTGAAAGTAGGTCTGAAGTTGCCTGAAGAGCGGGTTGAAAGTAATACATCTCAGCCCTAGGGAGAATCGTTTACAACTGACAGCTGTCAAATTAATAAGTAAAATTAGTAAGTATTTTGTATAATATTTTTACTTTCATTGTATTTGCAATGAAAAGCACATTGTTTCCCTTGGGTTAAAGACTTAATTACAGTCTCTCGGGACTAAATAAGTTACTTTCACCCCTGGGGTAACAATGCACTAATATTTTTTTCCTTTTATGTATGTTCACCGATTTCTCACGAGTCGATTATCTAAATGACAAAGATGCCTGGTGTTAATGTTACTTCAGCCTCGCACAATCTTTACAAAATAATGTTATGTACAAACTTGATTTTTGTTGCGCCGCTTCGTCTTCCCAGCTCTATATAACACCTTGGAGGCGGTGGTAGATAAAAAATTGACGTTGTATAAATGTACCCAGTGTACTTACATGCAATAAAATACTTTTGAATTTGAATTTGAATTCTCCGTCAGTTGTGGACCGATTAAAAAATTTTTTTGTTTGTTCCCCTGAGGTGGTCCCATTGTCACCAAATCAGGATCTGATGAGGGGATCTACAAACAGCCGAACATAGTACCTCCTCATTTTTTGGAAGTCGGTAAAAAATAAGAAATGGCATGAATTTTAGAACTGTCTGTTTTTAGTCCTGGCGTAGCCAAGTCTTCGTATAAAACAGATATTGTGATTTTTACGGAAGCTAGCCTGGCCTTTTCACATGTAAAAGTATTCAGCTGGTTTCTAATGCCATTTATAACGATTTTCATATACTTACCATGAAATAAAATAAATACTAACATTTCAACAAAAAATCCATGGAGTGTCTCGACGGCTCAACATAGTTAAAGAAATATTGTAATGAACAAGCTATATGTATGAAAGCAGGGCCCTGTGCTGTTGGGTTTGTTGCTGTTTCTTCCCTTCGGCGACGTACACGTGGAAACAGACGTAGTTTTAGACAGAATTGACGTCAAAAAGAGAGTATTGTATTACAATTTTGTATAAACGAATTTTCACTCACCTTAAAAGCCTTGTCACAGTATGTACAGATCTTGTCTTTGGGACGGGCAACCCCCTCGTGTTTCTCCTGTATGTGAATCTGTAAGCGGTCCCTGCGATGGTAACCCTGAAATTGAGAATAATTCAGATTTTTATTCTAGCCTGGATGTTATATCAAATCAACAGCCTATTAACATGTCCCCACTGCTGGGGCTCAGGCCTACCCTCTCAACGAGGGCGTTCGGGCTATAGTCCACCGCGCTAGCCCGGTGCGGGGCGGTGGACTTCACATGCGCCTGAGAATTTCTTCTTCGGCGTATGCAGGTTTCCTCGCGATGTTTTCCTTCACCGTTTGAGAGCAGTCAGTAAATGTACTTAAGTTTCGAGAAAAACCCATTGGTACGTGGCCCGGCCGGGGATCGGACTTCGGACCTTTCGATATGATAGGCCGCGTCTTATCCCCGACGCCACTGACGCTCTCACATGATTAAAACTCCCTAATAGGCTAGGTTAGGTGAGCGAAAAACTGCACTATGTGCTCTTAATGCGACAGGATAGGCCATTTTGCGGTTCACTGTTGTATACTCCAGACGTGGTGGACTATAGCCCAAACGTCCTCGTTGAGAGGGTAGGCCTGAGCCCCAGCAGTGGGGACATGTTAATAGGCTGATGATGAATACAGTGACAGACCAGTTTATACTGGTAATGTTGCCACTGACGTGCGGTCGACCGTACAACGAACCACAACGTGTCTCACCTTGCCGCAGGTGTCACATGAGAACGCGTACAACTTGGTATGCTTCGAGGAGATGTGTCTGGTGAGGCTGGTCGCGTTCGTGAACTTTGCATCGCAGATCTCACATGCGTACCTGTCAACGATAATTTAAATCCTACTAATATTATAAAGGCGAAAGTTTGTGAGGATGGATGTTTGCTACTCTTTCACGCTGTAACTGCTGAACGGATTTTGATGAAACTTGGTACAGTGATAGCTTATATCCTGGAATAACACACCAAGTCAGTGCAAGGACCACTACCTCCTCTGAAGAATAAGACTACTCAAGAATTGAAGACAGGGCTGTAAGTGATATACTGACCTAAGCGCGTCCGGCTGGCGGTGCCTGGCGTGCGTCTTCAGGTGGTTATGGTATATGTACGCGTTGCGGAACTGTCGGCCGCACTCCGCGCAGTACGCGTCCTCGCCGCCGCGCGCGGGCGCGTGCACGCGCATGTGCGCGCGCAGCTGCCGGTACTTCCCCCCGCACTGCGGGCACTCCTTAAGTAAAGCTTTGCTGTGAACTCTGCAATACGCGACGCCAGTGTTGCACATCCTTTATTGTCAGGGTATGAGGTTCACCGTCACCAAATAAAGGAGATCAGACCGACATAGCCGAAGGGATTAGCAATCTGAAGTGGCATTCCCGCCACCACACCTCTCCCCCTGCCACTCGTCTACTGCGAGGATCAACAGGGGTACCAACACAAAAACACCTACCGGTGAGGGTAGGCGACGTCCTTGGGACTGACTCTACGCTGCCTTGGGCCCCGGACAAATTAATGAAGGAATTAAAGGAAATAAGTAGGAAGCTGAAGTGGCAATGGGCGGGTCACATCTGTCGCAGAACCGACGGCCGTTGGGGCAGACGGGTTCTGGAGTGGAGACCGCGGACCGGGACGCCCCTCCGACAGGTGGACCGACGACCTGAAGAAGGTGGCCGGAAGCGGTTGGATGCGGAGGACCGGGTGTGGTGACGTTCATTGGAGAAGGCTAATGTCCAGCAGTGAACAATAACGGCTGATATGATGATGAAAAAAGCGGACCGACGGACAGACGGCGTAGAAAAAGCAATAGGTTTTCGTTGCCGAGCCAAGCTCGAGAACCCGAAACCTAATAAAACCATATTCAATAACTTAACCCTTTATAAGGCAGAGACGATTTGGAAACCACTTAGTTAATAAACTTTTACGGAGAAGAACATCCTCTTTTTTATTTAACTATAACGGTATTATATAGCGAATATATCAGGCTTTCTTTCCTCATTCATTCAATGTCAATGAATAGGTGTATTGAAAACAGATCATCTGAAAACTCAAGTGCACTAACAGGCTGAGTGCATATATTGACCACATGGTTTTCTTAATGATTTTTTTTTTCCCGTAGATGTGTTCCCCAGTGCATTACAAACATGGTAGTGTATTTAACTTTCACGTAGCAATCTGTTTATCTGGAGCCTTATAAAGGATTAATGAGATTTGTCCCTAAAACAATAGTCACACAACCTCTAACCTACCCCAAATTTATGTATTCTGTGCCTAAACGCTTTGACGCTTTTCCACAGCGCTACGATATGGGGTCCTTCAAGAAGAGAGTCAAAGCCCTTCAACCTTGGCCGGCGCCGCACCAGCACCCCCCGGGTGTTGCAGTTGTCTGTGGGCGGCGGTGACCTCTTAACATCAGGAGGCCCGCCTGCTTGTTGCCCCCGTAGCAATAAAAAAACAATAAAAAAACTTACGCCATGGTGTGAATTTTCAGCACGTTCGCGGTGACGAATGTCTTGTTGCACATTTTGCACTTGGGCCGCGCCTTGTGCATCTTGTCCGTGTGGTACCGGAGGCGGCGGGAAGAGCTGGCCAAATAACAACATTTATTTGGATAGCATGCTGTAGCGCGCGGCAGCACGCGTCAGCACTCCACCGCACCCCGGCGGGCGCGTCGCCGGTGCTGCCGCGCGCTACAGCACACCCACTACGTTTCTCGCTCTAGCAAACATTATTTATTAACATTTATTTATTTATTTATCTGTGACGGAGGAGTTCGATGGTAAGTTATATAACAATACAAGATGTAGGTACATACAAGAACCCCTCGTCGCAGAACTTGCACGGGTACGTGTAGACCGCGTGCTCGACGTCGACGTGCGCGAGCGCGGCGCTCAGCCGGTGGTGCGCGAACGTGCACTCGCGGCACGCGTAGCGCTTCATGTGCGCCTCGCTGTGCCGCCGCAGCGCGCTCGGCTCGATGAAACGCGAGAGGCAGATGGGGCATGATAGGGGACCCAGATCCTGGAACAGTACACACGGCCCCGCATTTAGTGGACGACAGTGGCTCCAGTTTCTGTAACAGTACACAAGGTCCCATCATATAGGACATGACAGTGGGCCGAGTTTCTGTAACAATACACAAGGTCCGATCATATAGGAAATGACAGCGGACCCAGTTTCTGGAACAATACACAAGGTCCCATCACATAGGAGATGACAGTGGGCCCAGTTTCTGTAACAATACACAAGGTCCCATCAAATAGGACATGAAGGTGGGCCCAGTTTCTGTAACAACACACAAGGTCCCATCATATAGGACATGACAGTGGGCCCAGTTTCTGTAACAATACACAAGGTCCCATCAAATAGGACATGAAGGTGGGCCCAGTTTCTGTAACAACACACAAGGTCCCATCATATAGGACATGACAGTGGGCCCAGTTTCTGTAACAATACACAAGGTCCCATCAAATAGGACATGAAGGTGGGCCCAGTTTCTGTAACAATACACAAGGTCCCATCATATAGGACATGACAGTGGGCTCAGTTTCTGTAACAATATACAAGGTCCCATCATATAGGACATGACAGCGGACCCAGTTGCTGTAACAGTACACAAGGACCCAGCATATAGGGGATGACAATGGCTCCAGTTTCTGTAAGTTATTATTATTATTAACTCAATTAATATACATTGCATAGCTTACAGTTGATAACCAATCGCCATTTCGAATTAGTTAAATTAGTTTGGAAGGTCCCAGCATATAGGACAAGACAGTGGGCCCAGTTTCTGTAACAGTACACAAGGTCCCATCATATAGGACATGACAGTGGGCCCAGTTTCTGTAACAGTACACAAGGTCCCATCATATAGGACATAACTATGGGCCCAGTTTCTGTAACAGTACACAAGGTCCCATCATATAGGACATGACAGTGGGCCCAGTTTCTGTAACAGTACACAAGGTCCCATCATATAGGACATAACTATGGGCCCAGTTTCTGTAACAGTACACAAGGTCCCATCATATAGGACATGACAGCGGACCCAGTTTCTGGAACAGTACACAAGGTCCCATCATATAGGACATGACTATGGGCCCAGTTTCTGTAACAGTACACAAGGTCCCATCATATAGGACATGACAGCGGACCCAGTTTCTGGAACAGTACACAAGGTCCCATCATATAGGACATGACAGTGGGCCCAGTATCTGTAACAGTACACTGTGTTTGGAAGGTCTTAGTAGGTAGATAGGGCATGACAGCGGCCCCAGTTTCTGTAAGTATAGAAGGTTCTACCGTATAGGGCAAGACAGTGGCGTAACAAGAAATTTATTTCTATATTGACAACTTGTTGCGAAATGCAACTGCCATGGCGGCCGGAAGATTTGAAAGGGATAACGTACTTAGCTTTGAATTACTAGTATATTAATTAAGTACTTACTTCTGAATGAAAATTTTCCACATGGTTGTCATATTTCTCCTTAGAAAAAAAACTTTTAATACAATTAATACATTTGTATGGACAAGCCCTGTATCTTTTGTTTGTTCTCTCTACATCCCTGACCTTGTAAACTTCTTGGAGAGTCATTCTCTGTACTATAAACTTTTGTTCGTCTTTGGTTAAATGAATAAACTTATCGCTTTGCTCTCTGGGTTTCTTCAAATCTTTATTTTCATCAAGTTCGGGTTCTGATTCTTCTTCATCAGAAAAGTTTTCGTCTATTGCTAGTTTTGGTGCAGGTTGCTCTCTAGATTTCGTTACATCTCTATTTTCACCAAGTTTGGGTTCTAATTCTTCATCTTCATCGGAAATATTTTCGTTTATTGCTAGTTTTGGTTCAGGTATCTGTTCGTCATCATCAGAAATGTTTGATTCTTCAGCGATTTCATTGATTTCTTGTTTAATTGCAAACGCCGAATTTTCACTTGTTAAGTTCCCTTCCTCAACTTTTGTTAGGTCGTCGTCTAGATCTAGAATTAATAATTAAGTTTCAAAAAGCAATCTTTCTGTGAAGAATAAAAATCTAGAGACGGAGGAGTTACCGTCATGTTTTTGAATTCATGAATCTTTTTATTTATCTCATAAACGTGTATTTAGATTTTTTATCACCTCGTTGGCTTAGCCATAGGTCGTGGGTTCGATTCCCACTGGGGGCTACCACAGACTTCGTACAAATCCTGAGGGCCAATCGCGCTAATTCTGAACAATGTTACCAAATCCAAACCTTAACCAAAAACGTTTGGCAAACCTTTACGAACGCAAGCCAAACCCCTTCTCCACACGTTTGGCGATATTTTGACGATTGGTAATATTATCTGTACTTAGTATAGGTATGTATGTATGTGAACACTTTATTGTACCAAAGAAAAAAAAAATACAATATCAGACAGTTAAACCAGTAAAACTAGGTACAAAGGCGGACTTATTCCACTAAGGGATCTCTTCCAGTCAACCTTAGAGTGACTGAGAGCATTAGCTTTTGCGTTAATGGTCGGAAGAGGCTGGATGCAGTGGGCGGAGGACCGGGTACATAATATTGAACGCGAGCGAAGCCGCGGGCAACAGCTATCTATATGATATATTCTATATCTATGATAATGTTTAAAATTATTGTTCAGTACAATGAATGACTAATAGTCAATGAGTAATAATTAATAATGAAAGAACCGAAATCTTAATCAATCTTATCTATATCTATACTGTTATACAAGAAACGGAAGTATTTCTGTACATTGAAGGGATTAAAAAAAAACCAATTGGAAATTACTTAGGCTTAACAAAACACTTTTCAAAAAATTTCTTGTCTGTCTGTATGTTTGAACGAGCATCACGCTGAAACTACTGGTCCGATTTGAACGGTTTTTCTTAGTTTGAAAGCTGGTGGTCAGACGTAAAAACTGGTGTACTTACATTATTTAAGTTCTATCCCTAAAGGGGTGAAAAGGGATTTTAAGGTTGGTATGGGGAATAAAAATTTACCTACAAATCAAATTTACATGTCCCAGATTGATACATATGACACAGTTTCATCATCAGCAGCACTTGGATGCCCAATGCTGAACAGAGACCTCCCCGAATACTCGAGGTTCTTGTTGACGTTGTATGTTTAGGTTTATTAATGTTTGTTTTTCTATGATTCTATTTGAAGTATTGTCATATATCCTTTCATAGTACACTTTTATTCACTGCTGTGAACTGGTCTTTTTCTTGGATTCTAACATAAAAAACCCCAAAAAGGTCAACTGGTCCTTTTCTTGGAATCTCCTATAAATAAACCCTAAAAACTATCGAAGTGCTAACAGTTCTGTTGTTCGGTCTTAATCAATTAAGCGTGATGTAGAATCAAGTCGATATTCACGCGGACGAACTCGCGCGCAAAATCTAGTAACAGATAGGGATACAATTTAAAAAAGATAAGATATCATCAACATATCATTATTATAAATACTGACAACGAACGAACGAATGTCCCCAAAGCACTGAATGACAATAGCTGAATTATGAAGCTGCTTCTTCTTCTCTTCGTGGGCTTGGCTGTGGCGGAAGAAGCCTTCGAGCCGGTGACTATCAACTACCATGAGGACGTGGGCATCAAGGAGGCAGCTGCGGTCAAGGCGGCGGAGGAGGCGACAGACTTCAGCGGAGCCAGGATCGTGGGAGGAATCGGCGCCAATCTTGGGCAGTACCCCCATATGGTGAGATATATGATCTGATCTTCGACATTCTCCATTCGCGTAGGCATTTTTCAAAAATACGGCAAGAAAGTAAAAAATGCGGTAAGTTTTTAAATTAAAGACAATTTTCGCGAACTTCTTATCTCATTGTATTTCTTTTCCAATCGCATCTTTTAAACTAGTTTTTAGGGTTCCGTACCTCAAAAGAGGAAAAAGGAACCCTTATAGGATCACTTCGTTGTCCGTTTGTATGTCTGTCCGTCTGTCAAGACCCTTTTTTTATTTTTTTAACTAGTTTTTAGGGTTCCGTACCTCAAGAGGAAAAAAGAAACCCATAAAGGATCACTTCGTTGTCCGTCTGTCAATACCCTTTTTTTATAACAACAGCAAAATTCTCAACCGAATGCTTTACAATTCATAAACTATTCCAAACGCCTTTTTTCACAATAAACTGTATTTTTTAAACTACGTTGTTTGTATCTTGAATGCTGGTGTGGATCCAGAGAAAGTAATTTCTACTTTTTACTGCAATTTTATTAATTTTTACATGTACAAGCAATGGCGGCGTACGGACAAGAAGGAATGGAAAAGAGCGAATGAATGAGTGAGTTGAATGAATGAATGAATCACAAACAATAGAATGAATGGTGTTGGCTGGGTTGCCAACATACGTAGTTAGGTTTTTTTTTGATATGTCTGCCAATTTTCCATTCCACTTTATATGAGCCCAATACATGATGGATTCTTCATATCTTTCTAAGGAGGCTCACTCATCAAGTCATCACACTGACCACCGCCTAAATCGTACTATACCGAGCTTTCACGTGGTCAGGATTTTTATACGTTTGCCCAGGAAGGTTCGAATTTCTTTGGCGGCGCGCGTGCTCCTATGGAGACTGCATCTTGCATATTTAGTATGCGAACCGATGGTGTCACTTACAGGGGGGGTGCGGACAAAGGAAGCGGTAGCGGGAGGAGGGGAAAGTATCTTCTCATTCTTTCTTGCAAATACAAATTTATTGGAGTTTGAAAATGAGGAGTTACAGTATTGTAATACATTTGACACCCATAGAATGCTTTTTTTACGCCTCTATAGGGGGCCGCAAGCACCCACCAAAAGAGATCATATCTCTATGCGTTTGCCCATTTCTATTTCCATTTTACATTAGCTCACACATGACGGTGTGTTCATATCATTCCAGGGAGGTTTAATCATCTCACTGACCACCGGCCAAACCTCTGTCTGTGGCTCGTCTCTGCTGAGCCACACCCGCGCCATCACCGCCGCCCACTGCTGGAGGGACAACAACAACCAAGCCGCTCAGTTCGTGGTCGTCCTCGGCTCCCTCACTCTCTTCAGCGGAGGCACCAGGATCACCACCTCCGACGTGGTCACGCATGACCAGTGGAACCCCAGCAATCTCAACAACGATCTCGCTATGATCACCATCACTCATGTTGCATACGACAGTGAGTATCTTGTAAAGCAGCGGGGTAATTCATCATCATATCAGCCTGTAGACGTCCACTGCTAGACAAAGGCCTCCCCCAAGGATCTCCACGACGACCGGTCCTGCGCTAACCTCATCCAGCCGGGTCCCGCGACCTTCACCAGATCGTCGGTCCACCTTGTGGGAGGCCTACGCTGCGTCTTCCGATACGTGGTCGCCAGAACCTTTCTGCCCCAACGGCCGTCAGTTCTACGAGCGATGTGCCCGCCCGCTGCCACTTCAGCTTCGCAATTCTTTGAGCTATGTCGGTGACCTTGGTTCTCCTGCGGATCTCCTCATTTCTGATTCGATCTCGCAGGGAAACTCCGAGCATAGCTCTCTCCATTGCCCTCTGAGTGACCTTCTTATGAGGCCCATAGTGAGCGACCACGTCTCGGTGCCGTATGTCATTACTGGCAACACACACTGGTCGAAGGCATTCGTCTTGAGACACTGCGGTATTTGGTCTACAGATGGTGTATTCTACTTTAATCCCCTGGCTGTTATTTACTCTGTGCTCCTGGTGTGATGCAGATAACATCAGGAACATTCCCATCGCGACCGGCAGCGAGACCTTCGCGGGCGCCTGGGGCTGGGCGGCTGGCTTCGGAGCTCAGAGCGACAGTGAGTACACCACCAGCTGTTCATCAACAGCCTATTAATCTCCCCACTACTGAGGCTCAGGCCTACCCTCTCAACGAGGGCGTGCGGGCTATAGTCCACCACGCTAGCCCAGTGCGGGTTGGTGGACTTCACATGCGCCTAAGAATTTCTTCTTCGGCATATGCAGGTTTCCTCACGATGTTTTCCTTCACCGTTTGAGAGCAGTCAGTACATGTACTTAAGTTTCGAGAAAAACCCATTGGTACATGGCCCAACCGGGGATCAAACCTCGGACCTTTCGATATGATAGGTCGCGTCTTATCCCCGAGGCCACTGACGCTCTCACCAGCTGTTATTTATTTTGAATGGAAAGACAGCTTTAGCTGATGCTTCCCCATATCAGCAGTCGACGTCAACGGAAATTGACTCCAGCTGGATAATTGGGGGCCAATCGCGCTAATGCCGAACATCATCATCATCAGCCTGCACTAGTCCACTGCTGGACATAGGCCTCCCCAAGGCGCGCCACTGAGTCCGACCTTCGGCTCTCCGCATCCAGTCACTGCCAGCTAATTCGAACGATATTACCAAATCCAAACCATAACCAAAAACGTTATGCTGCATCCACACGTTTGGCAAAAGGTTCGCCAAACGCGTACATGCCGCTTATCGGTTTTGGAAATTGGCCCCTGGTCATCTAAATAGTTATTTTACTGGAACGAAAACTTCCACGATCGTGACTTGGTTACCTTCCTGGAAAAAAATTTTCCACGTAGGTAACTGGTTACGAAACGTTTCGTCCCGCAGATTCAGGCGTGAGCACCAACCAGCGCCTGCACCACGTGAACCTGCAGGTGATCACGAACGCCGCGTGCGCGTCCTCCTTCAGCGCCAACGTCGTCGACTCGACCATCTGCACGAGCGGCGCGTCCGGGCACAGCGTGTGCGGCGGCGACTCCGGGGGGCCCCTCCAGGCCCCCGTTGGCGGCCAACCGACCCTGGTCAGTGCCTCCACCACCTCTAATATTAATCCTACTTAATATTATAAAGGCGAAAGTTTGTAAGGATGTGAGGATGTTTGTTACTCTTTCACGCAAAAACTACCGAACAGATTTTAATGAAACTTGGTACAGTGATAGCTTATATCCTGGAATAACTTATAGGCTACTTTTTTACGCCGACAAAGTCGCGGGGCTTCCGCTAATACCGCCTAAGTAACAAAACGCCTACATAGAGGGCGCTGTTTCACAATGTACACGGGAAAACTTTTCTACGCGGGCGAAGCCGCGGGAAAAGCTAGTAAAAAGTAGCCTATATGTTATTCCAGGATATAAGCCATCACTGTACCAAGTTTCGTGAAAATCTGTTCGGTAGTTTTTGCGTGAAAGAGTAACAGACATCCTCACATCCTTACAAACTTTCGCCTTTATAATATTAGTAGGATAGGATAGTTGAGTTTGGTACAAGATGAGTTTGGTACAAGATAGTTGATATGACTTCCATCCCTTCACAGATCGGTGTGACGTCATTCGGCTCGGCCTCCGGCTGCCAGCGGGGCCTCCCCGCCGGCTTCGCCAGGGTGACGTCATTCACCACCTGGATTCAAGCCCACCTATAACTCTGCCCGCTAGACTGTTTGAGGACTTTGAAGATTCTTTATCTATGAAAACTTTTTTTATTATTATTAAAGTGTTACCAACGAAGATAATTCTTGATTTTTTTTATCTTTGACTAGCTTATGCCCCGCGACTTCGTTCGCATTAAAAAGTATAGTTTATGTTAATTGTTGCCCGCGGCATGTAATAATTTGATCTGTAAATTTTGTTCCCACACAACCCTTAAAATCCCTTTTAGGGTTGGAATTTTTAAATTAAATTGAATTGTTTTTTCCTCATCCTTCTGTCTGTCCATCTGTCTGTCAAGACCATTTTTCTCAGGAACGCGTGGAGGTATCAAGTTGAAATTATATCAAATACTCAGGGCTGCGGTCCCTTAAAGTTGTGGAAAAATCAAACTTCTAAGTCGACGGAGTCAGAAGATATGGCCGATTTTGTCGCATTTTTTGTATCTTGGTCATCAAAACCTATGGGGTACTTCTGGTTGACCTAGAAAGCAAGGTCATAAAGCACAAGTAAAAGAATAATTTGGAAAACAGTAAATTTGTAGTTACATAAAAAAAAATCTATTACTAACAAACCTACTTTGAATACTTACATTCATAATTGTCATAGTCTTCAGTCTTAAGCTTAACGGCGTCTTCGTATAATACTGACACATCAACGGATGTCTTTGTATGTATCGACAGTTTGGAATGACTTTCCAAGGATTGTTCGGGCTGCAATGGGAAAAATGTTGAATTGACAGTGTCCACTGGCAATGACGTATGGAGGGAAGATACTTGAAATACATTTTTTTAATTGAATATCAAAAGAGCCGTTCAAGCGCGGCCAGCAACGCACCAGCACCCCCCGGGTGTTGTAAGTGTCTATGGGCGGCGGTGACCTCTTAACATCAGGAGGCCAATCTGCTCGTTACCCCCGTAGCAATAAAAAGTTTTGTTTATCATAATCAGGTTCCGTGCTGTACAGTCTCTGAACCTCACCTGTGCTGTGCTCCTGTGCAGTGCGAGCATGTACTGGGCCCGCACCGCCTGCCGCTGGAATCGCTGGATCTTCGCCAGCATAGCTCTGCACTCCCAGCATACATGGTCCCGGTCCATATTCAGCTGGAAAATATTGTGAAATGTAATGCTGGAGATATAGAGCACTCCCCTCCCGCGGCGAGCGTGTGTGAAGAGAATGGGGTCAGTGTGGACAAAAGGGGGCGCAATGAAAAAAACTTAGAAAAAAATCACTTTTTTGGAATCCGACGCTGCCCTGGCGTTGTTAGCGTCAGAGTGGACCAAAGGGGACGCAAAAATTTTTTTTGAAATTTTTGATCTGGACTTAGAAAATTTTTCAAAAAATTTCGATGTCAGTATAACACACTACTTTTTTGATGCCAATCGATAGGGGGCATCAAGATAAGCAACTTTTGTCATATACTTTTTTCCCCTGCGCTCCTCCCCCTGGGCGCTAGAGGGGGTCAAAGGGGGCGGCCTTATATATAGGCGAAAAAGACTTAGAAAAATTTTCAACAGATTTCGATGTCAGTATAACACTACTTTTTGGATGCCATTCGACAGGGGACAACTAGGCAAGCAACTTTTGTCATGTACGTTTTTTTCCTACGCCCCTCCCCCTGGGCGCTACAGGCGGGGGGTCATGCTCTATGTTATAGTGACCCCCCCTTTTTTTGGGGGCAATCGACAGGTCGCGTCATGGACAATAACTTTTGTTTGAACCGTTTTGCTGTGCGCCCCTTATTTGACCTTCTGAAGAGGCACAAAGTGCCTACACGGTGCGTATGTAGCAAAGGGGGCGGCCTTATATATAGGCGAAAAAGACTTAGAAAAATTTTCAACAGATTTCGATGTCAGTATAACACCCTACTTTTTGGATGCCATTCGACAGGGGACAACTAGGCAAGCAACTTTTGTCATGTACGTTTTTTTCCTACGCCCCTCCCCCTGGGCGCTACAGGCGGGGGGTCATGCTCTATGTTATAGTGACCCCCCCTTTTTTTGGGGGCAATCGACAGGTCGCGTCATGGACAATAACTTTTGTTTGAACCGTTTTGCTGTGCGCCCCTTATTTGACCTTCTGAAGAGGCACAAAGTGCCTACACGGTGCGTATGTAGCAAAGGGGGCGGCCTTATATATAGGCGAAAAAGACTTAGAAAAATTTTCAACAGATTTCGATGTCAGTATAACACCCTACTTTTTGGATGCCATTCGACAGGGGACAACTAGGCAAGCAACTTTTGTCATGTACGTTTTTTTCCTACGCCCCTCCCCCTGGGCGCTACAGGCGGGGGGTCATGCTCTATGTTATAGTGACCCCCCCTTTTTTTGGGGGCAATCGACAGGTCGCGTCATGGACAATAACTTTTGTTTGAACCGTTTTGCTGTGCGCCCCTTATTTGACCTTCTGAAGAGGCACAAAGTGCCTACACGGTGCGTATGTAGCAAAGGGGGCGGCCTTATATATAGGCGAAAAAGACTTAGAAAAATTTTCAACAGATTTCGATGTCAGTATAACACCCTACTTTTTGGATGCCATTCGACAGGGGACAACTAGGCAAGCAACTTTTGTCATGTACGTTTTTTTCCTACGCCCCTCCCCCTGGGCGCTACAGGCGGGGGGTCATGCTCTATGTTATAGTGACCCCCCCTTTTTTTGGGGGCAATCGACAGGTCGCGTCATGGACAATAACTTTTGTTTGAACCGTTTTGCTGTGCGCCCCTTATTTGACCTTCTGAAGAGGCACAAAGTGCCTACACGGTGCGTATGTAGCAAAGGGGGCGGCCTTATATATAGGCGAAAAAGACTTAGAAAAATTTTCAACAGATTTCGATGTCAGTATAACACCCTACTTTTTGGATGCCATTCGACAGGGGACAACTAGGCAAGCAACTTTTGTCATGTACGTTTTGAAGTGGCAGAAGCCCACGACCGCCAGATGATCGGCGGTGAGAATGACGTTGTAGAAGTCGACGAAACGCACCTCTTTACGAGGAAGTACAATCGTGGCCGACTTCTGCAACGGCAAACTTGGTCGTTCGGTTGCATGAGCCGACTAACAAAAGAGGTGCATGTAGAACTTATCGCCGATAAGTCTCGGTCAACTTTAGACCCCATCATCCAGGCCAACGTCCGGCCCAACTCTTATATTATGTCGGACATGCACCGATCGTACGTGGGCGTCGATTCACGCCTAGGGATGCGTGGTCACTCTTCCGTGAACCACAGCGAAACTTTCGTGGCAGGTACCGTCTCCATCCCGGTACACCCATCCCTAGGCACTCCAATCCCTGGTTCCTCTGATGTATCGGTGCAGGTCCACACCAATACATTGGAGCGCCAGTGGCTGGAGTTGAAACGCCACACGCGCACCTGCCGTAGTGAGCACAGATTAAAATGGTATATGGGCGAGTTCATGTATCGAAATAACATTTTGAAACGGCTTCCATCCGACGCCGCTCGTTTTCGTCGCTTCCTCCGGGATATTCACCGTGTTTATCCCGGATTTGGAAAGAATCCCATCCGGATTACAGACTGCCTCTGTTCACCGGACTGTCCGAGGCGTTAGATCGATACATGAGGTTGCTCAGGGGTGTGTCATGGATTTCTTTGTTGATTTTTGTGATTTTGCATGTTTTTTCTACACTTTGGTTAATCGTTGCATAGTGCATGTTATTATCATTTTGTTAATTGTTGTACTTTACATGATTTATTTTGTTAATTTTTGTATACTTTATATGATTTTTGCTAGTAGATTTGGTTAATTGTTTTTTATACATCGCATGCCTTTTTAAGTATATTTACAGTATACTCACGTTTGCATCCCATAGGGGTTATGCAGGTAGACACTATTTATATATTCTACAATCAATATATTATGCTTAGGGAAAAGTCATTGTAAGTGACAATGACATCAACTTTTTAAATACGCCAAAGTTACCACATTGTGACTATTGCCACTGCATTGTTCAACAAAATGTTTGTATAGACTTTGTTGCAACTTTGACCGTCCTAAGCCGGTTCAAGTATGAAGGAAAAGTTGGAATGCATCTCAAAATATTATGTTTTTTAATACAATTGTACAGTTTTTTCTACAAGCGTTAATTTAACTTGCAATGTTTGTTATCTCTCCTTAATATGGGTTTCAAATGAAAGAACTTGAAAAGTAAGAAACGAATTAATAAGTGACGCCATTGCAAAATGACCGCCGCCACAAGATGGCGGATGATGTTAACCTTCTTAATAATTGTGTTATTAATGAAAAAAACTTGAAAAGCAAGAAACGATGAAATGAGTGACGCCATTTCAAAATGGCCGCCGCCGCAAGATGGCGGAAGATGTATTTTTTGTTAATACCTTATATGTTTATTTTTCATTTTAGTGAATTTAAATAAAATATGGTTTTTGAAAATGTATTTTTTTCCATTGATTATGTCTGTATAAAGAGGTATAACTAGCAGACCCCCGAGACCTCATTCGCGTTAAAAGACTACATGACATACTATTGAGCAGTGTATGCAATACCAACGAACCAACCACCCAAACTTCAGCGCCCCCGAGAACCTAGAAAATGGTAAAAACATCGGTGGGTTGCCCGTGATAGGTACCCCAGAAAATTCAAAAGTATTTTATTGCATGGTTAAGTACACTGGGTACATTTATACAACGTCAATTATTTATCTATCTTTTGTCTTAGAAATGGCAAGTCATTTATATATACAAGAAAAAGATAAGGACCCAAAACTGAGCCCTGGGGCACCCCCATTTTCACAACTGATCCAGATGATCTAACTCCATTTATATCAACTTTTTGTACTCTATTTTCAAGGTAAGATTTAAGTAATTCGAATGCTCTGTCTTTCACGCCATAATGTTTCAATTTAAGCAGCAGGGTTTCGTGATTAACGCAATCAAATGCTTTGGAGAGATCGCAGAAGATGCCTATTGCATCATGTGAAGCTTCCCAAGCATCAAAAATATGCTTAACAAGCAGATCAAATAGAACTGAATGTATCGAATCTTCTTGTGTTAGTACTCTTGACGCGACCTGTCGATTGCCCCCAAAAAAGGGGGGGTCACTTTAACATAGACCATGACCCCCCGCCTGTAGCGCCCAGGGGGAGGGGCCTAGGAAAAAAAGGTACATGACAAAAGTTGCTTGTCTCGATGTCCCCTGTCGAATGGCATCAAAAAAGTAGGGTGTTATACTGACATCGAAATTTCTTGAAAATTTTTCTAAGTCTTTTTCGCCTATATATAAGGCCGCCCCCTTTGCTACATACGCACCGTGTAGGCACTTTGTGCCTCTTCAGAAGGTCAAATAAGGGGCGCACAGCAAAACGGTTCAAACAAAAGTTATTGTCCATGACGCGACCTGTCGATTGCCCCCAAAAAAAGGGGGGGTCACTATAACATAGACCATGACCCCCCGCCTGTAGCGCCCAGGGGGAGGGGCGTAGGAAAAAAACGTACATGACAAAAGTTGCTTGCCTAGTTGTCCCCTGTCGAATGGCATCCAAAAAGTAGGGTGTTATACTGCGAAATTTCTTGAAAATTTTTCTAAGTATCGAAAAAAATTTTCAAAGATATGAAAAAATTTTTTTTGTCCCCTTTTCTGTACCTCAACCAGGAGGGTCGCGTGGAAGTGATTTCTGGTGATTTCTGAATATTTTAAGAAAATTTTTCCTTGGCGCCCCCTTTTGTCCACTCCAACCGAGAATGGTGAGACTGAGCGAAGTGACAGAGGGGGTCAGTGTGGACAAAAGGGGGCGCAATGAAAGACTTAGAAAAATTTCACTTTTTTGGAGTCGGACGCTGCCCTGGATAATTTCAATATTTTTTTCCTTAGCGCCCCCTTTTCTCCAATCCAACCCAATGGGATAAGGCATGTATTATGTGGATAAGGTTATTTATTTTACAGGAAAATCTAAAAGTTATGAAGTGTACAGGACTCACTTCAATGTGTAACCAAGTTATACAATCGAGGATGCGCTTTAGAGATCTCAGCGGTGTAAGACGACGGTCTCTGCTCAGACACATCGAGCATATTTGAAGCATTATTAGAAAATACGGATAACTCAGGGAGAAATGAAATGAAAACTAGAATTACAAGAGAAAAACGAAAAACACCACAACATAACAAACAAATTTTTTAATGGGTTGTATGTACGGCTCTGGAAACAAACACAGTTATTTTATTTTCACAAACTAAATAATGGTTCTTTTAGGCCAGGGTTTTCACTATTTTTTAATACAAAACGACAGCCAAACCGCATCAGAAACGAATATCTACGATACGAACCGAATAGGTACATAATTAATGCACAAACAACGGCATCCGCTGTTTTTTTAAAATTTTAAAATTACGATAACGACCGGCTTATATAAACTCAGTTTCCATAGCCGTAAAATATATTAAAAGAACTCAATCATTCATTTCATCCAGGCCTAGGGCCAGAGCCATAAAATCCGTAAAAAAAACATTTCATAAATAAAAATTTTATGGGAACCTATTTTCTCGCTTCAATTCTATGTAGTATAATTTATAATAATTAGCGTAATGGAGTTGTATTTGAAAAGCATAGTTTGCTCCACGTGCCTCAGCAGCAACCGGCGGCTGGTGCGTGACAGAACTTTGGAAAATGTATTGAGGTTATTTCCAAAATATTTGGAGGTATTTTATTATTTTTGTAATACCTAGGTAATATCTAGTGTGCCACACTGCGCTTGCCCACGCGTGGTGTCCACTTTGGAACTCGTCTATCCCAGCTGCTATCGGTTCTCCAATTTGACCCGCCCATTTATTTGTAGTTCATCATCATCATATCAGCCTGTAGACGTCCCCTGCTGGACAAAGGTATCCGCCAGGGATCACGACGACCGGTCCTCCGCTAGCCTCATCCAGCTGGGTCCCGCGACCCTTCACCAGATCGTCGGTCCACCCTGTGGGAGGCCTGATGTGGTTAACTGCTTTGAATTTGTAGGTACTTATTCGCCATTTAGGCTAGATAGAGCGACTGGACGCGAAGAACCGAAGATCAGATTAAGTGGCAGGCCTATGTCCAGCAATGAACTGATATTTAAGATAATGTTGTTCTTCAGTTAAACCCGGAGGAAGACAGAGTGTGCTGGGAGTGCCACGCGACGTTGGTTAAACTGCTGAAGTTTCACTATCAGGCGTTTGCAGCTAAGAGGATTCTCCAGAGTGTTTTACTACAGAAAGAGGTAACGAGCTGATTACTGCTGTTGCACAGGCCACTTTTTAATTCTAAGTAAATTCAAAATTGACACAAGCCATATTTGGTCCACCAAAAAAATGGATTGGGGCATTGTTTGGCGGACAGGGGTTTGGCATAAGAGATCCCATAGGGTCGAAGTGTCGCCAGGTATTCCTGGTCCCCTAAGAAGATAAGCTGTATGGACAGGGCGGAGAACCGGGTGCTGTAGGCCTCCATATTCAACTGAACCTACCTGTTTGCTGTGAAAATGACCTACCAATGTTTCTTTTCTAGGGCTCAGTGAAACCGCTAACAAACCTGAAAGTTTGGAAAGTCTCTCAAGACGCCATTGCTCCAGCTTTTAGCCCCTGCGTAGTGGGCAACAAAACATCTGTACCTGTAAGAAAACAATTATCAAGACATGATAATGTGCCCGTTGAAAAGCAAATCGAACCACATAAATCATCAATTGCCACCAACACTGATTTCGAATCGCTTCCCGATTTGACCATGCATAGCATTAAAAAAGAAAATGAAAAAAACGAAATTGAAATTCACCTTTTAGAGACAGAGATTTCTGAACAGATTAGCGATTGTGTTAAAAAGATGAATGTGGGAACAGAAAAAAAAAATACATACACACTTGAAAACATTAGCGAGTATGTTAAAGAGTTAAATGTGGGAAAGGAGATAAAAAAGAATACATACATACCTGTTTCAGACATGAGACATATAAGCATCAGGGAGCCGAAACTTGGAAAACACACGAGCAGTTCAAATGATAATTTAGATGATGATAAAGACAATTTTAGCAGTGAAGTGGAAAATTTCAACACAATCAAGAAGAAACCCAGCAAAGTTGCATCGAAACAGGCAAAGAGGCGTTCTCGCAGAAATAGAAACAGAGGTATGCTAAAAGATATGCGGATATACAGCAATGTGGCAGAAATTGATGTGGACGAGACACAATTGCAGGAGGTGAGAGAGAAGGAAAAGGACAGTGAGTGTTTCTTGGCGGCCAAATTTAAATGCGACAAGTGTATATTTGGGTACGAAGACGAAGGCGTGTTCAAAGCGCACTTGAATAAACATAAGGAGGTGAGCATTTTAATAATAAAAAAATTAATAATAATGTTTTAGACAATATTTACACACGGCTGTTTAGTCCCAAACTAAGCCGAAGCTTGTAAATGGGTACTCCACAAATGATAAACATACATAAATACTGTTAAATAAATACTTAAATACATACAAACACCCAGAATCCGAAAACCAACAGATATGCTCATCACACAAATGTTGGGGATCGAACCCACGACCGCGTAGTGGGCAGGGTCACTACCAACTAAGCCAACAGGCCAGTCAAATTAAATACTAGCCGTTTCCCGCGACTTCCCTCGCGTAGAAAAGTTTTTCGATAGGTATCTACAGCCTATGTGTTATTCTGATGTATTCTACTAATCCTTTCCTACTAATATTATAAAGGCGAAAGTTTGTAAGGATGTGAGGATGTCTGTTACTCTTTCACGCAAAAACTACCGAACAGATCTTCATGAAACTTGGTACAGTGATAGCTTATATCCTGGAATAACATATAGGATACTTTGTAACGCAGACAAAGTCGCGGGGCGTCCGCTAATACCCCCTGAGTAACAAAACGCCTACATAGAGGGCGCTGTTTCACAATGTACACGGGAAATACTTTTCTACGCGGGCGAAGCCGCGGGAAAAGCTAGTAATATTATAAAGGCGAAAGTTTGGATGTTTGTTACTCTTTCACGCTGCAACGGCTGAACGGATATTGATGAAACTTGGTACAGTGACAGCTTATATCCTGGAATAACGAGGCTACTATAGTTTATTATTATATCTCAAAGGGTTAGCAGTGTCAGTGGGCTGGTCACATCTGTCGGAGAATGATAACCGCTGGGGTAGACGAGTTCTCGAGTGGAGACCACGACCCTTGGGTAGATGGACTTGCGTGAGGCGGCTGGCAGTGACTGGATGCGGAGAACCGAGGATCGGGTTCAGTAGCGCCTTGGGGGAGGCCTGTGTCCAGCAGTGGACTGGTGCAGGCTGATGATGATGATGAAATACTAAATGTTTCAGAGCTACGGTCCGCACGTGTGTAAAATCTGCGAGCAGCGGTTCAAAGAAGAGGAATCATTAAATACACATTACAGTAATCATTACAGGTTAGTTTTAATTCTTGCGTCTTCGTTAAAGTGTCTCTAAACGATCATGCTTTCATGACATGCACCGTTTATGTGAATGTCATGCTGCATGACGGACCATCATGCTTGCCATCAATCAGTACAGTGAAGCAACGGCCAGCCCGTAGTTTGCATGTCATGCACGTCAATCACTACAGCTAGACGTCATGCATGAGTGACAGCACGTAATGCATGTCATGCCGCATGATCGTTTAGGGAGCCCATTAGTATATTTTGTATGCATGTGTACAGTCGACCGCACGTCAGTGGAGACACATTGACCTTGAGCTGGCCTAGCCTGTTAGGGAGTTTCAATACTATGAGAGACCAGTTTATACTGGTTTTTGTTTCCACTGACGTGCGATCGACCGTACTTTAGAGCTTCGGGGATAAAACGCGGCCTATCATATCGAAAGGTCCGAAGTTCGATCCCCGGCTGGGCCTTGTACCAATGGGTTGTTTCTCGAGATTGACTGCTCTCGAACGGTGAAGGAAAACATCGCGAGGAAACCTGCATACGCCGATGAAGAAATTCTCAGGCACATGTGAAGTCCAGAAGGCAAAAAGGTTCTCGAGTGGCGACCACGTACAGCGTAGGCCTCCCACGAGGTGGACCATCGATCTGGTGAAGGTCGCGGGACCCTGCTGGATGAGGTTAGCGCGGGACCGCGCGTCGCGGAGATCCCTGGGGGAGGCCTTTGTCCGGCAGTGGACGTCTACAGGCTGGTATGATTATGTGAAGTCCACCGCCCCGCACTGGGCTAGCGTGGTGGACTATAGCCCGAACACCCTCGTTGAGAAAGTAGGCCTGAGCCCCAGCAGTGGGGACATGTTAATAGGCTGTTGATTTGATGTCATCAGGGCTTTCGTGTGCACGGTGTGCGGGTTCTCGAGCCGGTTCCTGCAGGCGGTGGTGGCGCAGTGCCGCGCGTCGTGCGCGCCCACCGCCCCGCCCGGGGGCTCCGCCCCCTACACCTGCCGGGACTGCGACTCACATTTCACGTAAGTGATTGATACTCTTTATATTGATACGCGTTTTAAATGCAACAAGTGCCTATTAAACTGTATATTGTGCGGGACAGTTGAATAAAAGCGTGTAACAACTCTACCGGATCGTACCAAATTGTCCCTTGTTAGATCGACCTACTATCAGTTTAGTGCGGTGTGAACTGCAGTGTGGTACCGGATTGTTCCAAATTGTCCTTTGTTAAATCGAAGCTAAACCTACTATCAGTTTAGTGCGGTGTAAACTGCAGTGTGGTATTGGATCGTTCCAAATTGTCCCTTGTTAAATCGACGCTAAACCTACTATCAGTTTAGTGCGGTGTAAACTGCAGTGTGGTATTGGATCGTTCCAAATTGTCCCTTGTTAAATCGACGCTAAACCTACTATCAGTTTAGTGCGGTGTGAACTGCAGTGTGGATCGCCGAATGGCACTAGTTGCCGGAGGCCGTGCTGCGGTTAAATGTATTCGCGATTATTAACTACGATTTGGCCTATAGGGACTTGTTTCCAATTGGCCGTAAAACTGTATTTAAATAAGAATTGTATTATTGTGGTGAAGGTGGCGGGATCCGGCTGGATGAGGTTAGCGCGGGACCGGGCGTCGGGGAGATGTCTGGGGGAGGCCGGCAGGCCAGCAGTGAACGTCGACAGGCTGATATATTGTGTTTGTTGGTTTGTGCAGCGAGGAGTCTGTGCTAACTTGGCACCGGCGGCTGGCGCACGCGCGCATCGAGTGCCGCCACTGCGGGAAGCAGTTCGCCAACACCGATCGCCGCTACATGCACGAGCGGTCAGTTCTATTCATTTCTAGGGTTCCACACCTTAAAAGGAAAAAACTGCGAGTAGGGCTCGCGCCCTGAGGGTTCTGTACATCTATACTAATATTATAAAGAGAAAAGATTTGTATTTTTGTGTGTGTGTGTGTAGGTATGTTTGTAATGATTAAACTCAAAAACTACTGTGCCGATTTCAAAAATTCTTTCACCATTGGAAAGCTACATTCACCCTGAGTGACATAGGCTATATTTATTGCGAAAAAAATGTCCACCCGTGCGAAGCCGGGACGCGCCGCTAGTGCTTAATTAAAAAAATAATTAGATAGTCGTTAATAAAATTTGTAGTTTTATAACATGGTACTAACATACACAGGTGGACGGATAATTAGAACCAGGGCAAGATTTTCATACAATCGAGGTCACTTCGAAGCCATGGGTCTCCGTGAAGGCTTGATCGGGGCGTGATCTGATGACGGTCATCGAGAGAGTAAATGGAGGACATTTACATCGTTAAAAATATCCAACTGATCAGATGAACCGCCTGGAAGCAGCATCATCATAAAGAAAAAAACACGCAAAATGACATAAAAATGTATGAAAATGTTTAAGTCACGGAATCATGACGATGCTGTTTCCAAACGGCTCATCTGATCAGTTTGATATCTATAGCAATCTAAAAGTCCTCCATCTACTCTCTCGATGACCATCATCAGATCACGCCCCGATCAATCCTTCACGGAGAACCATGGCTTCAAAGTGACCTCGATTGTATGAAAATCTTGCCCTGTTTCTAATTATCCGTCCACCTATGTATATTAGATGTATGTTATTGTAGTGTCCACACGGACAGCCGGCGCGTGGAGTGCCAGCTGTGCCACCGGAAGGTGAAGGGTGAGCGCGGCCTGTACCACCACATGAAGTACATACACGCAGAACAGGTTAAATAAATAAATCATTTATTAAATACTAGCTTTTCCCGTGTTCATTGCGAAACAGCGCCCTCTATGTAGGCGTTTTGTTACTTAGGCGGTATTAGCGGACGCCCCGCGACTTTGTCCGCGTTAAAAAGTAGCCTATATGTTATTCCAGGATATAAGCTATCACTGTACCAAGTTTCATCGAAGTCTGTTGGGTAGTTTTTGCGTGAGAGAGTAACAGACATCCTCACATCCTTACAAACTTTCGCCTTTATAATATTAGTAGGACAAACATTGTTTTTATTAGTGCTGTGGATTTCGTGAAAATAAATACCTCGAAGATACTAGATGAGCTTGGGAACGGCGAACCAATGGGTTTTTTCTCGAAACTTAAGTACATTTACTGGCTGCTCTCAAACGGTGAAGGAAAACATCGTGAGGAAACCTGCATACGACGAAAAAGAAATTCTTAGGCGCATGTGAAGTCCACCAACCCGCACTGGGCTAGCGTGGTGGGCTATAGCCCGCACGCCCTCGTTGAGAGGGTAGGCCTGAGCCCCAGCAGTGGGGAGATTAATAGGCTGTTTGATGATGTGAAGTCCACCAACCCGCTCTGGGCTAGCTTGGTGGACTATCCCCAGTCCCAGCAGTGGAGACATGTTAATAGGCTGTTGATTTGATCCACCAATCACCCTTTCCTCTTATTCCCTTCTAGAATGGAGCCCTGTACTGCAAACCCTGCAAGAAGTTCTTCAAGAACCAGATGACGTACGACGCCCACCTGAAGACCACCTCCATGCACGTGCCGAAACGGTGAGTGCTTTTTTCTACTGCCTTGAGTGAAAAGTTCCATTTCAAACTCGAAATCAGTTTCGATAATCGTACTTTCTGGACCCCGCTGCGAAATAACTCTCAGATCGTGGCGAAATGTTTGGAGCAAACATGCTTGGAGCATTATTTTGACAACCCTCTTCGGGATAAATCGAGAATGCTGTACAGGCCTGCAATGTTGTATGAAAATCTGTATCAGTCGTGTTTAGCGGCCGTATAAATTACTATGAAAACTCATATCTGTCGTGTAATTTATAATGGAACGATCGTTTTACTCCGAATCGACACCAGTATATCCCTACAATTTTAAACAAATTATTTCATCATCATCATATCAGCCTGTAGACGTCCACTGCTGGACAAAGGCCTCCAAGGATCTCCACGACAACCGGTCCTGCGCTAACCTCTTCGCCAGGTCGTCAGTCCACCTTGTGGGAGGCCTACGCTGTACGTGGTCGCTCGAGAACCTTTCTGCCCCAACGGCCGTCAGTTCTACGAGCGATGTGCCCCGCCCACTGCCACTTCAGCTTCGCAATTCTTTGAGCTATGCCGGCGACCTTGGTTCTCCTGCGGATCTCCTCATTTCTGATTCGATCTCGCAGGGAAACTCCGAGCATAGTTCTTTCTCATTGTTTACGAATAAAGAGTTTGAATTTAAGAAACCACGTTTGTTTTCAGATACCAGTGCGACTATTGCGGGAAGTTCTCGGGCGGCAAGGCTGGCATGGCGGACCACATTACACGCATTCACATGAAGCTGCGGCGGTTTAGTTGCAACCTGTGCGATAAGGTGGGTGATTATTTGCCACCTGGGCCGTAATGTACGTGTTTACTTGCGACCGAACCGTAAACTTGCGACCTGAGCTGTAATGTGGGTGTTTACTGGCCACCTGGGCCGTAATGTACGTGTTTACTTGCGACCTGAGCCGTATTGTACGTGTTTACTTGCGACCTGCGCCGTAATGTAGGTGTTTACTTGCGAACTGGGTAGTAAACTTGCGACCTGAGCTGTAATGTGGGTGTTTACTGGCCACCTGGGCCGTAATGTACGTGTTTACTTGCGGCCTGGACCGTAAACTTGCGACCTGAGCTGTAATGTGGCTGTTTACTGGCCACCTGGGTCGTAATGTACGTGTTTACTTGCGACCGAACCGTAAACTTGCGACCTGAGCTGTAATGTGGGTGTTTACTGGCCACCTGGGTCGTAATGTACGTGTTTACTTGCGACCGAACCGTAAACTTGCGACCTGAGCTGTAATGTGGGTGTTTACTGGCCACCTGGGCCGTAATGTACGTGTTTACTTGCGACCTGGACCGTAAACTTGCGACATGAGCTGTAATGTGGGTGTTTACTGGCCACCTGGGTCGTAATGTACGTGTTTAGTTGCGACCTGAGCCGTATTGTAGCACGTGTTTACTTGCGACCTGAGACGTATTGTAGTACGTGTTTACTTGCTACCTGAGCCGTATTGTACGTGTTTACTTGCGACCTGCGCCGTAATGTACGTGTTTACTTGCGAACTGGGCAGTAAACTTGCGACCTGAGCCGTAATTTCGGTGTTTACTTGCCACCTGAGCCGTAATGTACGTGTTTACTTGCGACTTGGGCCGTAAATTTGCGACATGAGCCGTAAACTTGCGACCTGAGCCGTAAAGGGCCTCTCTATCGTTCTAAATATTACCTGACAGCTGTCTTTTCAAAATATTTTATTGAATGTATAATGTAGACCTCATAGTAATTAAATATATATTTTTATGGTATATATGATCTTAAACTAAACATGTACTGAAAACATGTGACACCCCGTAGGGGCACTAGAAATAGGACAATGGTAAGCTAATGTCTTCTCGCGATGGAATCTTTTGGCCCGAATTCTCCGAAATGGAAGAAACTTGTTAATAATGCGCAGTGATAATTCTGAGCACAATCCTATCCTATCCTACTAATATTATAAAGGCGAAAGTTTGAAGCAGGATGTGAAGATGTGAGGATGTTTGTTACTCTTTCACGCAAAAACTACCGAACAGATTTTGATGAAACTTGGTACAGTGATAGCTTATATCCTGGAATAACATATAGGCTACTTTTTAACGCGGACAAAGTCGCGGGACGTCCGCTAATACCCCCTAAGTAACAAAACGCCTACATAGAGGGCGCTGTTTCACAATGTACACGGGAAAAACTTTTCTACGCGGGCGAAACCGCGGGAAAAAGCTAGTCACAATTATGTTAAAAAAACGATTTATATCTTCTCTTGCAGTCTTCATTTTTACCGTCTTCCAAAAAAGGAGGAGGTACTATGTTCGGCTGTATGTATGTTTTTTTTTTCTTAATTGACATCTTGTCTGCTATCCGGAGATTTTAGATTTTTTAATTTTGTCTTTAATCAGTTTTGCTAATTGGACATCCTTGTACAGTTCGGCGTCATCTTCTGAAAACAAGTTGAGGTTTATTTTACGAATTAGTTTAACAATAGGATTGAGAGCATCTTTCAATTCGGTTATCTTGTTAGAGGGCGAAGAATACCTGGGGATACTTCGACCCCTTTGGAATCTGTTGCGCCAATCCCCTGTCCGCCAACGGTGCCCCAATCCCCTGTCCGCCAACGGTGCGCCAATCCCCTGTCCGCCAACGGTGCCCCAATCCCCTGTCCGCCAACGGTGCCCCAATCCCCTGTCCGCCAACGGTGCGCCAATCCCCTGTCCGCCAACGGTGCCCCAATCCCCTGTCCGCCAACGGTGCGCCAATCCCCTGTCCGCCAACGGTGCCCCAATCCCCTGTCCGCCAACGGTGCCCCAATCCCCTGTCCGCCAACGGTGCCCCAATCCCCTGTCCGCCAACGGTGCCCCAATCCCCTGTCCGCCAACGGTGCCCCAATCCCCTGTCCGCCAACGGTGCCCCAATCCCTTTTGGTGGACTTCACATACGCCTTAGAATAGACATTCAAATCTTCGGCGTATGCGGGTTTCCTCGCGATGTTTCCTTTCACCGAAAAGCCTGTTGTATTATAATAGACCGTACTTAAGTTTAAAAACATATCTGTATGCGCCGAGGATCGAACCCGCTAGCTTATGAACGCGAGGCGAGTGCTCAACCAACTTGGTAGCCACGGCTCTGGTCAGATGTTAAGGAATGGCTCATCACCAACAGCCTATTAACATGTCCCCACTGCTGGGGCTCAGGCCTACCCTCTCAACGAGGGCGCTCGGCCTATAGTCCACCACGCTAGCCCAGTGCGTGTTGGTGGACTTCACATGCGCCTAAGAATTTCTTCTTCGGCGTATGCAGGTTTTCTCACGATTTTTTCCTTCACCGTTCGAGAGCAGTCAAAAACCCATTGGTACATGGCCCAGCCGAGGATCGAACTTCGGCCCTTTCGATATGATAGGCCGCGTCTTATCCCCGACGCCACTGACGGCTGGAATGACCCACTCACCTACTACTCTCTTCTTTTCACCTTCGACGTGTTCATCAGTACCCTCGTCGTTTTTTCTAATGTTCAGCACGATTCGCAGACGGTCCTTGTTCAAAGGAGAAAGCATGCCGTCAGGGATTGAAGACATCACGTCATCTTTAGACTTCACTTCATCATCATTTCTATTAGATAACCTCCAAGCGTTTATCGGTGACGATTTCTCGTCTCCACCAGATTCAAGCCAAGCCTTCGCTTTCAACACTTCAGGATTTTCGACAGGAGTGTCTTCTGCTTTGATAAGCTTAAGAACAGGCCATGTAGCGTCTCCATATGTTAATTTAATGTGATCTTCAGTTTCATTGTCTCTTGTTGTGAGTTTTACTACGGGAAACGGTCCGTCATCATCAATATCAACTGCTTCGTCTTCATCTGTTGTAACTTTGAGTGTGATAGGATACCTTTCCTTTCCCATGTTGAGTACTAACGGATACTTGTTAATACCTTCTTCTTTGACCACCATCTGTTCGTTATCATCGCTATGCAGTTTTAGAATCAATAGCAATGGTGCTTGGCCTTTCTTATCGAGTTGAATGCTGATGGAATCGTGATTGCTGTCCACAAGGGAAACGGTTGCTGGAATCCTTGTGTTTGCTAGATATGTTTCTATAGTTCCAAGGTTAGTCTCGTCTGCTTTGGCGTAAGCGTTCTGTTGTGAGAAGTATGTGTCTTCTTCGGCTCTGCTTTTGAGGTAGGACTTTGGTGGATTGATGAGACTGTATAGAGTTTGAACGATGCTGCGCAGAGCGTGGGGGAGGGCAGGGCGGTCGCCGTGGCATCCATTGGTCAGTGCCACCGTGAGAATAGCTGTGTATCAAAATATTTTTGTGAAAAATAGTGGATTGTACAGTCGACCGCACGTCAGTGGATACACCTTGAGCTGGCCTAGCCTAAGGGTATATCAATACTATGACGGACCAGTTCTGGCTTTGTTTCCACTGACGTGCGGTCGACCGTACAACGAGTGCATAAAACGCCCTATCCACCCGAGCGCAAGCGAGGTAGCGCAAGTCGAGAGTAAAATGGGTTTTATGAACGAATTATAGCGTATAATTCGTTCATAAAACCCATTTTACTCTTCTTCTGCTTTTCACTTCGATTGCGAGGAAAGTAAACAGCAATATTGTAAATAAATGTTCAGTTTTCTAAACGTGCTCAATTATATTTTACAAGCTTTTATTTTTTTTATACATTTATATTTCTATAATAACTTGCTAGCAGAGACTGGAACTGTCGTGGCTTTTAAATATTGTAATAGTGAGTTCTAATTTATAATCTAAAACCTCAAAGTGTCATTTTGTACTCGGAACTAAATATAATATTCGTGGAATTGCTTACCTATTAAAAAGTAGAAACCCATCTTGGTCGGCGCAACGTAACAGGATGATTGATTTGGTAGACAAGCAACATTAAATCGAATTACACACAGACAAGCGTGAAATTTCCAATTAAATGATAAACAGTATCAGAATCGTATCCTACTAATATTATAAAGGCGAAAGTTTGTAAGGATGTGAGGATGTCTGTTACTCTTTCACGCAAAAACTACCGAACAGATTTTGTTGAAACTCGGTACAGTGATGGCTTATATCTTGGAATAACATATAGGATACTTTTTAACGCGGACAAAGTCGCGGGGCGTCCGCTGATGCCCCCTAAGTAACAAAACGCCTACATAGAGGGCGCTGTTTCACAATGTACACGGGAAAAACTTTTCTACGCGGGCGAAGCCGCGGGAAAAAGCTCGCCTTTATAATATTAGTGGGATTGCTTCATTGTCGTTTTAGTTCATAACTGTTAAGATGATGTAAGTTAAATAAATAAATAATAATAACTCATGGTAGACGTACAGTTTTATAATAAAAACATTTTTGTTTGATGCAGAAGTACACTAAGGCGTACGATTTGAGTCGTCACGAGCGCGTCGCGCACGGCGCGCGCGGCGGCTATGCACGCGAGCGCGCGCACATGTGCAGCGAGTGCGGGAAGGCCTTCTCGGTACGTGGAGTGCGCGCCGACAAAGACCTATGCCTCATCATCATATCAGGCTGTAGACGTCCACTGCTGGACAAAGGCCTTCCCCCAAGGATCTCCCCAACGTCCGGTCCCGCGCTAACCTCATCCAGCCGGGTCCCGCGACCTTCACCAGATCGTCGGTCCACCTTGTGGGAGGCCTACGCTGCGTCTTCCGATACGTGGTCGCCACTCGAGAACCTTTCTGCCCTAACGGCCGTCATTTCTACGAGCGATGTGCCCAGCTCGCTGCCACTTCAGTTGCTTACTCGTATTTTTTAAGACGACTTGTTTTTCAATTGGCCGTAAAACTATTTTAAAAAAACTGTATAGTCCCCGTAAAGGCCTCTACTTACGACACGATTCAGGGCCCGATCGGTAGGGTCCCTTCCAATCGGCATGTTGGGTCGCCCCGACTCCCAACTTCACTGATCGGGCTGATTTCACACGACTGCTTTACTTCATGGAAGACAACTGAATATAAGCTTGACCCATGTTGCTCCAGACAAGAACCGTGCTGAGGAAACATGCCATGATCCACACCGGAGACAAGCCCCACCAGTGCGAGTACTGCCCGTGGAAGTTCACCCAGAAGTCCACGCTGCAGACCCACCAGAAGTACAAGCATAAGGATATTTTTCACCAGATCAACAAGCCACCAGAATAGACTAGGATTTAAATGTCTTCTTAAAAAGTCAAGTTTATGTCATAGGGAAAAATTTAATATCAATTTATTTCATGAAGGCAACCCAACAATGGAAGGGCATGCCTACCACGCCACTATCAGACAAATAAAATAACTGCTTATGGTCTGATGACCGATTGCATGTTGGCAAAATATCATTTAAAAAAATATATCAATTTCACTGAACACATTCTTTTATTTAAATGTTAAATTTCATGACCTTCCTTTAATTTAAGATACTATGTTAATTAGAATTCCCGACTCATACAGGTGGTTTCTTTAAAATCTTTGAATGCAGATTTACTTAAATTTGAAAATAAAGGAATGTTTCCTTAGCGTAAAATTTGCTTTCTTCAATTTTTAGGGTACTTTTCCTCCAGGTGGCGTCTGAACTTTCCATGTACATGTATGTATGTATTTACTCGTATTCCATTGACCATACTTTAGTAGGTTCATAAGCAGTCTTCCTTTTTTAGGGTTCCGTACCTCAAAAGAGGAAAAAGGAACCCATAAAAGGATCACTTCGTTGTCCAGACGGACAAGGAATGGAACACTTGACAGACGTCAAGACCATTTTTCTCAGGAACGCGTGGAGGTATCAAGTTGAACTTAATATCAAATACTCAGGTCTGCAATCCCTTGGAGCTGTGAAAAAATCAAACTTCTAAGTCATCGCAGTCAAAGATATGGCCGATTTTGCCGCATTTTTTAGTATCTTGGTCATCAAAACCTATGGGGTGCTTCCGGTTGACCTAGAATCTTGAAATTTGGCAATAAGCAAGGTCTTACAGCACAAGTAAAGGAAAAAATCCCTGTTTATTTTGGATTTAATAAGCTTCAATGCCTCCAGTGCGTGCAAGAAGGTCTTGTCAGCAATGTCTGTCTTATTTGTCTTGCTGGTGTATGTCACTCCGCGGGTAGGTGGTGCAGCGCCCTCTGGTGTCCGCGGAGCGCGGCGCGCTGCGCGAAGCGCGCGGGGCACGCGGCGCACGCGTGCGGCCGCTCGCCAGTGTGCGTGCGCACGTGGTTCGACAGGATCTTGTTTGTCTGACAAGATAAGATGGCCTTTACGGCTGAATAAATTATTACAAAACATTTTATTTTATATTCTCTTCAGCTTGTCCTTGGACATAATAGGCCTATTCCCTCGATATCCACTTCTCTCTATCAGCCTGTAGACGTCCACTGCTGGACAAAGGCCTCCCCCAAGGATCTCCACGATGACCGGTCCTGCGCTAACCTCATCCAGCCGGGTCCCGCGACCCTCACCAGATCGTCGGTCCACCTTGTGGGAGGCCTACGCTCTGCGTCTTCCGATACGTGGTCGCCACTCGAGAACCTTCTGCCCCAACGGCCGTCAGTTCTACGAGCGATGTGCCCCGTCCACTGCCGCTTCAGCTTCGCAATTCTTTGAGCTATGTCGGTGACCTTGGTTCTCCTGCATACATACCAGTACGTAATTACAATCCTCCAGGCTCATGTGCAAGATCTAAAGGTGTTATTTTCTTATTCTATCGTACCAATATTATAAAGGCGAAAGCTTGTGAGGATCGTGAGGAAACCTGCATACGCCGAAGAAGAAATTCTTAGGCGCATGTGAAGTCCACCAACCCGCACTGGGCTAGCGTGGTGGACTATAGCCCGACCGCCCTCGTTGAGAGGGCAGGCCTGCGCCCCAGTAGTGGGGACATTTTTCTAGGCTGATGATGATGAAGCATACTCACGGAGAACCCCCGACCGCACATGTAGCAGATCTTGTTCTTGAGAGGCAGCACGCCCTCGTGCACGCGCCGCCGGTGCTTCACCAGGTCTGCGTTGCGGATGAAGTTCTGAGCACACGAAGTTTGTAACTACAGTACAAACTAGGATGACATGTCCCCTTTGATCGCACAACCGACAACTGTAACAGCTAGTGTTGCCGAGAACTCTATCGATGACAGCTATTGATAGTGCGAAATTATCGATAGTGCGTTCTGGTGCAGATTTTCACCACATTTTGGAAGAAACAATATTAATAAATTTAGTTGACTGTATGATGTAGGTATTTTAAAGAGTGCACTTGTAAATTCGCTGGAGAAATGGATTGACAGCTGCTGGCGGTTTTTGGAAGACAGAATGCAGCTGTAAGAAGGAAAGGCACATGCACTAAAGCGGAACACAGACAGGGCGGCGGCGTTGCGAAAGCGTCGCGGTAATTTTTTGTAATGTTCGAAATAGTATGAAGCCTTTTACATGAAAGCGGCGCGGCGGCGGTGCGACGGCGAAAGCGACAAAACCGCGCGCACAGATTTGACAGATTAGCGCAGACAGGCGTTGCGGAGCGGCGGCGGCGCGTTGTATTCCTTTGTAGTGTATGAGAACCCCTACACAGAGCGGCGCGGGCGCGGCGCGGTGCGGAGCGTTCTTCATACAAACCGCCGCCGCCACGAGCGGTATTCCTGTCTGAAGGGCTCCGCATTTTATTCGCTTTCCACAGATTCGCCGCCGCAACGCTTTCGCAACGCCGCCGCGCTGTCTGTGTTACGCTTTACTTGTGAAATCTTCTCTTCTAGACTTGTAGCCTAGGCTGCGCAGCCGTCGACGAACGATCCAGATCGCCTGTATGAACTAGTGCACTGATATTGTTTGTTTATAGTGTCTTTAAACTTTCCGATCACTAATGATAGCGGAAATAAGATAAATTGTTGAGAAATCACCAAATTAACAGTTTTCGAGTATTTTATATAGGCACACAATGCTTCCGTTTAAGCGTCCATTGGTAAAGTGAATATTTTAATGGCACGAGCAGTACAACACTCGCGGCGCGGTATGTATGTGCATGTAGGAAAGGGATGGACATAGGAAACGAAGCTTTCAAGATTATTACAAGATTAATACAAGTGCAAATTAATAAAATATCTACCCTAAAGGTGAACGCACACCTGGCCGCACCGCAGTCCCTACAGTCCCTGCAGTCGCCGCACTCATCGCATTATGTTGACGGCCTCGCACACCTGGCCGCGCCGCAGTCCCCGTACGCACCGCACCCTGTCTCCGGTGAATGCGTCCAGTGTTACCAGCGACAAATTTGACATATGACGTGAATACTTCGAGAGTTCGTAGATCTACATTCAAAAATATTACTCCTTTAATTAGTAACGTACCTTTAATACTACATTTTAATAATAAAAATAATCTAGTTACTAATTTTTATTAACCTCGTGTTTGATTTAATAAAACATGATTGTCATAATTTACCATTTTATTGTTAGCTACCTGTAAGTAACATTTTTAGCTACTGCTAGTCTAGCAACTTCTAGCACCTTTTTTGGGTAGAAAAATCTGCCATTCTAGCAACTTTTTGCAAAAGACTAGCTCAAAAGGACTTTGCTTCCAGAGCCATAAAGCCCAGTTAAGAAAAGGTTAAATTGGGTTGGCAACACCATCCGCATCGTCCGATGCGGACGCTGCGGCTAGGGTCCGACGGGATTCGTCTATTTTGAGAAATGCGGCGCGTGCGGGTCGGATGAGTGTGCGAGGGTTCATACAATTTCATACAAAGAATTAAAATGCGGAGACTGCGGGGACTGCGATGCCTGCCTAGTCTGCGATCACCTTAAATAATAACGATACGTTCAATAGTCTCAGCGTCAATACTATCGGTAGTATGGATTGTTTAGCTGCTACTGACGGTCGATACTATATCATCAATCAATAGTATCGATAGGGAAACTATCGATAGTTTGCCAGCACTAGTAACAGCGCTGATATCCTCTCACCTTGTCGCACTCGTCGCAGCGGTACTTGTAGCACTTGAGATGCACGAGGTTGTAGTGGTCCTTCATGTAGATGTTCTTGGAGAACACCTTCTCGCAGCCAGGGCATGGGATCCTGTTAACATGCACGAAGCTATCAGAACTACCAACCACATTAGGATTGTCTCCTGTACACAAAAATCAAATAAATCAACAGCCAATTAATATTTTCCCACTGTCAAAAGTCAAAAATATTTTATTGCAAAGTACACTGGGTACATTTGAGGCTCCTACTAGCGAGGGCGTTACGGCTAATAGTCCACCACGCTAGACCAGTGCGGGTTGGTGGACTTGACATGCGCCTCAGAATTCCTTCTTAGAGGTTCTTCTTGACCTTCTTTCTGGAGACCGCGCTGTAACCGCCGGTTTTTTCTATTCTGAATATTAAAAACTACTAGCCTAGAAGGATTTGGTATCCAGAGCCGTAAAACCTATAAAAAACTGACTAGTCCACCGCGCTAAACCAGTGCGGGTTGGTGGACTTGACATGCGCGTCAGAATTCCTTCTTAGAGGTTCTTCTTGGACCTTCTTTCTGGAGACCGCGCTGTAACCGCCGGTTTTTTCTATTCTGAATATTAAAAACTACTAGCCTAGAAAGACTTGGTATCCAGAGCCGTAAAACCTATAAAAAAAACTCACTAGTCCACCGCGCTAAACCAGTGCGGGTTGGTGGACTTGACATGCGCGTCAGAATTCCTTCTTAGAGGTTCTTCTTGGACCTTCTTTCTGGAGACCGCGCTGTAACCGCCGGTTTTTTCTATTCTGAATATTAAAAACTACTAGCCTAGAAGGACTTGGTATCCAGAGCCGTAAAACCTATAAAAGACTCACTAGTCCACCGCGCTAACCTAGTGCGGGTTGGTGGACTTGACATGCGCGTCAGAATTCCTTCTTAGAGGTTCTTCTTGGACCTTCTTTCTGGAGACCGGGCTGTAACCGCCGGTTTTTTGTATTCTAAATAAATAAAAATGTTTTGTCAGTTTTTCCTTTGTCATTGGACAAAGACTTTTTCTGCAATACGAAGATTTTATACTTTTTTCTATTCTGAAAAAAATTACTAGCCTGGAAGGACTATATATCCAGAGCCGTAAAACCTATAAAAAAACTCACCTGACGCGCTTCCTGGGCGTGTGTCGCGCGCTGTTGGCGAGGTGCCACCGGTAGCGGTACACGTCCGCGTAGCGCTTGTCGCACTCCACGCAGTAGGCGGGGGCGGAGCCCGGGGCGGCGGCGGGCGCGTGCCGCGTCTTGTTGTGCAGCCACAGACCGTTGTAGCGCGCGAACCGCTTGGCGCACGGCTTGCACTCGAACGGGGAGTGCTGCTTCCTGTCATTTGTAGCAGATAACCTTGTCATATCCCAACCCCATAGAGAGACTCAGAGGGCACAACATGAGAATACAAAGAGCCAATGCACAGCCGACCCCACACAGACATATTCTAAGCAACAGGGTTGCATCCAAATGGAACAATCTGCCAGAATCTGTTGTATCTGCCACTTCCGTAAACATGTTCAAGAACAGACTAGACAACTTTCTCAAATCTAAAAAGACGCAATAAATTAATATAAATAATGAAAGCAAGTCGACTGCTGATATGGAAGCATCAGCTTTAGCTGCCTTTCCATTTAAAATAAAATAAATAAATATCAGCCTGTAGACGTCCACTGCTGGACTGCGGCCTCGCCCACGACGACCAATCCCGCGCCAACCTCAGTCAACCTAGTACAAGACTAAAATTTAGTTAAAGCGTGCACCGTCCGAGGATCGGGTTCAGTGGCGCGCCTCGGGGGAGGCCTGTGTCCAGCAGTGGACTAGTGCAGGCTGTTGATGAAGCTGTGCGGTCACTTATCTTGTTAGGGTGCCAGGAATACCTGGCGACACTTGGACCCTATGGGATCTGTTGTGCCAAACCCCTGTCCGCCAAACGGTTTGGTGGAGTTCACATACGCCTTAGAATAGTAAATACCAGTCTATGTCGTATGCAGGTTTCCTCACGATGTTTTTCTTCACCGAAACACCTGTGGTATTATAATAAACCGTACTTAAGTTTCGAAAAACTCTATGGTTTGGGCCAGGATCGAACCCACGAGCTCGTGAACGTGAGGACAACCAACTAGGCTACCACGGCTCTTGCTGTGGTCTCACCTGATATGATCCTTTATGCAGTATCTCATCTTGAAACTGATCCCGCAGTAGTCGCAGACGAACTTCTCGTGCCACTCCTTGAAATGTCGGAAGAAATCGCGACGGTTTCTGGAGAAATAAAATAATTAGGTACGTTAATTAGTAGTCAGAGATATAGTAGCCGGCAAACTTCTTGAACATTGAGTGACGTAGTGGGGGAAGTTTGTTTACGTGGTCGGCTGATCTACCAATAGCGCGCTCGATTCGGTCTGATCTACCAATAGCGCGCTCGATTCGGTCTGATCTACCAATAGCGCGCTCGATTCGGTCTGATCTACCAATAGCGCGCTCGATTGAGTTGGATCTACCAATAGCGCGCTCGATTCGGTCTGATCTACCAATAGCGCGCTCGATTCGGTCTGATCTACCAATAGCGCGCTCGATTCGGTCTGATCTACCAATAGCGCGCTCGATTGAGTTGGATCTACCAATAGTGCGCTCGATTCGGTCTGATCTACCAATAGCGCGCTCGATTCGGTCTGATCTACCAATAGCGCGCTCGATTCGGTCTGATCTACCAATAGCGCGCTCGATTCGGTCTGATCTACCAATAGCGCGCTCGATTCGGTCTGATCTACCAATAGCGCGCTCGATTGAGTTGGATCTACCAATAGCGCGCTCGATTGAGTTGGATCTACCAATAGCGCGCTCGATTCGGTCTGTTCTACCAATAGCGCGCTCGATTCGGTCTGATCTACCAATAGCGCGCTCGATTCGGTCTGATCTACCAATAGCGCGCTCGATTGAGTTGGATCTACCAATAGCGCGCTCGATTCGGTCTGATCTACCAATAGCGCGCTCGATTCGGTCTGATCTACCAATAGCGCGCTCGATTCGGTCTGATCTACCAATAGCGCGCTCGATTCGGTCTGATCTACCAATAGCGCGCTCGATTCGGTCTGATCTACCAATAGCGCGCTCGATTCGGTCTGATCTACCAATAGCGCGCTCGATTCGGTCTGATCTACCAATAGCGCGCTCGATTCGGTCTGATCTACCAATAGCGCGCTCGATTCGGTCTGATCTACCAATAGCGCGCTCGATTGAGTTGGATCTACCAATAGCGCGCTCGATTGAGTTGGATCTACCAATAGCGCGCTCGATTCGGTCTGTTCTACCAATAGCGCGCTCGATTCGGTCTGATCTACCAATAGCGCGCTCGATTCGGTCTGATCTACCAATAGCGCGCTCGATTCGGTCTGATCTACCAATAGCGCGCTCGATTGAGTTGGATCTACCAATAGCGCGCTCGATTGAGTTGGATCTACCAATAGCGCGCTCGATTCGGTCTGTTCTACCAATAGCGCGCTCGATTCGGTCTGATCTACCAATAGCGCGCTCGATTCGGTCTGATCTACCAATAGCGCGCTCGATTCGATCTGATCTACCAATAGCGCGCTCGATTCGGTCTGATCTACCAATAGCGCGCTCGATTCGGTCTGATCTACCAATAGCGCGCTCGATTGAGTTGGATCTACCAATAGCGCGCTCGATTGAGTTGGATCTACCAATAACGCGCTCGATTGAGTTGGATCTACCAATAGCGCGCTCGATTCGATCTGATCTACCAATAGCGCGCTCGATTGAGTTGGATCTACCAATAGCGCGCTCGATTGAGTTGGATCTACCAATAGCGCGCTCGATTCGGTCTGATCTACCAATAGCGCGCTCGATTGAGTTGGATCTACCAATAGCGCGCTCGATTCGGTCTGATCTACCAATAGCGCGCTCGATTCGGTCTGATCTACCAATAGCGAGCTCGATTGAGTTGGATCTACCAATAGCGCGCTCGATTGAGTTGGATCTACCAATAACGCGCTCGATTGAGTTGGATCTACCAATAGCGCGCTCGATTCGATCTGATCTACCAATAGCGCGCTCGATTGAGTTGGATCTACCAATAGCGCGCTCGATTGAGTTGGATCTACCAATAGCGCGCTCGATTCGGTCTGATCTACCAATAGCGCGCTCGATTGAGTTGGATCTACCAATAGCGCGCTCGATTCGGTCTGTTCTACCAATAGCGCGCTCGATTCGGTCTGATCTACCAATAGCGCGCTCGATTCGGTCTGATCTACCAATAGCGCGCTCGATTCGGTCTGATCTACCAATAGCGCGCTCGATTGAGTTGGATCTACCAATAGCGCGCTCGATTCGGTCTGATCTACCAATAGCGCGCTCGATTGAGTTGGATCTACCAATAGCGCGCTCGATTGAGTTGGATCTACCAATAACGCGCTCGATTGAGTTGGATCTACCAATAGCGCGCTCGATTCGATCTGATCTACCAATAGCGCGCTCGATTGAGTTGGATCTACCAATAGCGCGCTCGATTCGGTCTGATCTACCAATAGCGCGCTCGATTCGGTCTGATCTACCAATAGCGCGCTTGATTCGGTCTGATCTACCAATAGCGCGCTCGATTCGGTCTGATCTACCAATAGCGCGCTCGATTGAGTTGGATCTACCAATAGCGCGCTCGATTCGGTCTGATCTACCAATAGCGCGCTCGATTGAGTGGATCTACCAATAGCGCGCTCGATTCGGTCTGATCTACCAATAGCGCGCTCGATTGAGTTGGATCTACCAATAGCGCGCTCGATTCGGTCCGATTTACCAATAGCGCGCTCGATTCGGTCTGTTCTACCAATAGCGCGCTCGATTCGGTCTGATCTACCAATAGCGCGTTCGATTCGGTCTGATCTACCAATAGCGCGCTCGATTCGATCTGTTCTACCAATAGCGCGCTCGATTCGGTCTGATCTACCAATAGCGCGCTCGATTGAGTTGGATCTACCAATAGCGCGCTCGATTGAGTTGGATCTACCAATAGCGCGCTCGATTCGGTCTGATCTACCAATAGCGCGCTCGATTGAGTTGGATCTACCAATAGCGCGCTCGATTGAGTTGGATCTACCAATAGCGCGCTCGATTCGGTCTGTTCTACCAATAGCGCGCTCGATTCGGTCTGATCTACCAATAGCGCGCTCGATTCGGTCTGATCTACCAATAGCGCGCTCGATTGAGTGGATCTACCAATAGCGCGCTCGATTCGGTCTGATCTACCAATAGCGCGCTCGATTGAGTTGGATCTACCAATAGCGCGCTCGATTCGGTCCGATTTACCAATAGCGCGCTCGATTCGGTCTGTTCTACCAATAGCGCGCTCGATTCGGTCTGATCTACCAATAGCGCGTTCGATTCGGTCTGATCTACCAATAGCGCGCTCGATTCGATCTGTTCTACCAATAGCGCGCTCGATTCGGTCTGATCTACCAATAGCGCGCTCGATTGAGTTGGATCTACCAATAGCGCGCTCGATTGAGTTGGATCTACCAATAGCGCGCTCGATTCGGTCTGATCTACCAATAGCGCGCTCGATTGAGTTGGATCTACCAATAGCGCGCTCGATTGAGTTGGATCTACCAATAGCGCGCTCGATTGAGTTGGATCTACCAATAGCGCGCTCGATTCGGTCTGTTCTACCAATAGCGCGCTCGATTCGGTCTGATCTACCAATAGCGCGCTCGATTCGGTCTGATCTACCAATAGCGCGCTCGATTCGGTCTGATCTACCAATAGCGCGCTCGATTCGGTCTGTTCTACCAATAGCGCGCTCGATTCGGTCTGATCTACCAATAGCGCGCTCGATTGAGTTGGATCTACCAATAGCGCGCTCGATTGAGTTGGATCTACCAATAGCGCGCTCGATTCGGTCTGTTCTACCAATAGCGCGCTCGATTCGGTCTGATCTACCAATAGCGCGCTCGATTCGGTCTGATCTACCAATAGCGCGCTCGATTCGGTCTGATCTACCAATAGCGCGCTCGATTCGGTCTGATCTACCAATAGCGCGCTCGATTCGGTCTGATCTACCAATAGCGCGCTCGATTCGGTCTGTTCTACCAATAGCGCGCTCGATTCGGTCTGATCTACCAATAGCGCGCTCGATTGAGTTGGATCTACCAATAGCGCGCTCGATTGAGTTGGATCTACCAATAACGCGCTCGATTGAGTTGGATCTACCAATAGCGCGCTCGATTCGATCTGATCTACCAATAGCGCGCTCGATTGAGTTGGATCTACCAATAGCGCGCTCGATTCGGTCTGATCTACCAATAGCGCGCTCGATTCGGTCTGATCTACCAATAGCGCGCTTGATTCGGTCTGATCTACCAATAGCGCGCTCGATTCGGTCTGATCTACCAATAGCGCGCTCGATTGAGTTGGATCTACCAATAGCGCGCTCGATTCGGTCTGATCTACCAATAGCGCGCTCGATTGAGTGGATCTACCAATAGCGCGCTCGATTCGGTCTGATCTACCAATAGCGCGCTCGATTGAGTTGGATCTACCAATAGCGCGCTCGATTCGGTCCGATTTACCAATAGCGCGCTCGATTCGGTCTGTTCTACCAATAGCGCGCTCGATTCGGTCTGATCTACCAATAGCGCGTTCGATTCGGTCTGATCTACCAATAGCGCGCTCGATTCGGTCTGTTCTACCAATAGCGCGCTCGATTCGGTCTGATCTACCAATAGCGCGCTCGATTGAGTTGGATCTACCAATAGCGCGCTCGATTGAGTTGGATCTACCAATAGCGCGCTCGATTCGGTCTGATCTACCAATAGCGCGCTCGATTGAGTTGGATCTACCAATAGCGCGCTCGATTGAGTTGGATCTACCAATAGCGCGCTCGATTGAGTTGGATCTACCAATAGCGCGCTCGATTGAGTTGGATCTACCAATAGCGCGCTCGATTCGGTCTGATCTACCAATAGCGCGCTCGATTCGGTCTGATCTACCAATAGCGCGCTCGATTCGGTCTGATCTACCAATAGCGCGCTCGATTGAGTTGGATCTACCAATAGCGCGCTCGATTGAGTTGGATCTACCAATAACGCGCTCGATTGAGTTGGATCTACCAATAGCGCGCTCGATTCGATCTGATCTACCAATAGCGCGCTCGATTGAGTTGGATCTACCAATAGCGCGCTCGATTGAGTTGGATCTACCAATAGCGCGCTCGATTCGGTCTGATCTACCAATAGCGCGCTCGATTGAGTTGGATCTACCAATAGCGCGCTCGATTCGGTCTGATCTACCAATAGCGCGCTCGATTCGGTCTGATCTACCAATAGCGCGCTCGATTGAGTTGGATCTACCAATAGCGCGCTCGATTGAGTTGGATCTACCAATAACGCGCTCGATTGAGTTGGATCTACCAATAGCGCGCTCGATTCGATCTGATCTACCAATAGCGCGCTCGATTGAGTTGGATCTACCAATAGCGCGCTCGATTGAGTTGGATCTACCAATAGCGCGCTCGATTCGGTCTGATCTACCAATAGCGCGCTCGATTGAGTTAAATCTACCAATAGCGCGCTCGATTGAGTTGGATCTACCAATAGCGCGCTCGATTCGGTCTGTTCTACCAATAGCGCGCTCGATTCGGTCTGATCTACCAATAGCGCGCTCGATTCGGTCTGATCTACCAATAGCGCGCTCGATTCGGTCTGATCTACCAATAGCGCGCTCGATTCGGTCTGTTCTACCAATAGCGCGCTCGATTCGGTCTGATCTACCAATAGCGCGCTCGATTGAGTTGGATCTACCAATAGCGCGCTCGATTGAGTTGGATCTACCAATAACGCGCTCGATTGAGTTGGATCTACCAATAGCGCGCTCGATTCGATCTGATCTACCAATAGCGCGCTCGATTGAGTTGGATCTACCAATAGCGCGCTCGATTCGGTCTGATCTACCAATAGCGCGCTCGATTCGGTCTGATCTACCAATAGCGCGCTTGATTCGGTCTGATCTACCAATAGCGCGCTCGATTCGGTCTGATCTACCAATAGCGCGCTCGATTGAGTTGGATCTACCAATAGCGCGCTCGATTCGGTCTGATCTACCAATAGCGCGCTCGATTGAGTTGGATCTACCAATAGCGCGCTCGATTCGGTCTGTTCTACCAATAGCGCGCTCGATTCGGTCTGATCTACCAATAGCGCGCTCGATTCGGTCCGATTTACCAATAGCGCGCTCGATTCGGTCTGTTCTACCAATAGCGCGCTCGATTCGGTCTGATCTACCAATAGCGCGCTCGATTCGGTCTGATCTACCAATAGCGCGCTCGATTCGGTCTGATCTACCAATAGCGCGCTCGATTGAGTTGGATCTACCAATAGCGCGCTCGATTGAGTTGGATCTACCAATAACGCGCTCGATTGAGTTGGATCTACCAATAGCGCGCTCGATTCGATCTGATCTACCAATAGCGCGCTCGATTGAGTTGGATCTACCAATAGCGCGCTCGATTGAGTTGGATCTACCAATAGCGCGCTCGATTCGGTCTGATCTACCAATAGCGCGCTCGATTGAGTTGGATCTACCAATAGCGCGCTCGATTCGGTCTGATCTACCAATAGCGCGCTCGATTCGGTCTGATCTACCAATAGCGCGCTCGATTGAGTTGGATCTACCAATAGCGCGCTCGATTGAGTTGGATCTACCAATAACGCGCTCGATTGAGTTGGATCTACCAATAGCGCGCTCGATTCGATCTGATCTACCAATAGCGCGCTCGATTGAGTTGGATCTACCAATAGCGCGCTCGATTGAGTTGGATCTACCAATAGCGCGCTCGATTCGGTCTGATCTACCAATAGCGCGCTCGATTGAGTTGGATCTACCAATAGCGCGCTCGATTGAGTTGGATCTACCAATAGCGCGCTCGATTCGGTCTGTTCTACCAATAGCGCGCTCGATTCGGTCTGATCTACCAATAGCGCGCTCGATTCGGTCTGATCTACCAATAGCGCGCTCGATTCGGTCTGATCTACCAATAGCGCGCTCGATTCGGTCTGTTCTACCAATAGCGCGCTCGATTCGGTCTGATCTACCAATAGCGCGCTCGATTGAGTTGGATCTACCAATAGCGCGCTCGATTGAGTTGGATCTACCAATAACGCGCTCGATTGAGTTGGATCTACCAATAGCGCGCTCGATTCGATCTGATCTACCAATAGCGCGCTCGATTGAGTTGGATCTACCAATAGCGCGCTCGATTCGGTCTGATCTACCAATAGCGCGCTCGATTCGGTCTGATCTACCAATAGCGCGCTTGATTCGGTCTGATCTACCAATAGCGCGCTCGATTCGGTCTGATCTACCAATAGCGCGCTCGATTGAGTTGGATCTACCAATAGCGCGCTCGATTCGGTCTGATCTACCAATAGCGCGCTCGATTGAGTGGATCTACCAATAGCGCGCTCGATTCGGTCTGATCTACCAATAGCGCGCTCGATTGAGTTGGATCTACCAATAGCGCGCTCGATTCGGTCCGATTTACCAATAGCGCGCTCGATTCGGTCTGTTCTACCAATAGCGCGCTCGATTCGGTCTGATCTACCAATAGCGCGTTCGATTCGGTCTGATCTACCAATAGCGCGCTCGATTCGGTCTGTTCTACCAATAGCGCGCTCGATTCGGTCTGATCTACCAATAGCGCGCTCGATTGAGTTGGATCTACCAATAGCGCGCTCGATTGAGTTGGATCTACCAATAGCGCGCTCGATTCGGTCTGATCTACCAATAGCGCGCTCGATTGAGTTGGATCTACCAATAGCGCGCTCGATTGAGTTGGATCTACCAATAGCGCGCTCGATTGAGTTGGATCTACCAATAGCGCGCTCGATTCGGTCTGTTCTACCAATAGCGCGCTCGATTCGGTCTGATCTACCAATAGCGCGCTCGATTCGGTCTGATCTACCAATAGCGCGCTCGATTCGGTCTGATCTACCAATAGCGCGCTCGATTGAGTTGGATCTACCAATAGCGCGCTCGATTCGGTCTGATCTACCAATAGCGCGCTCGATTCGGTCTGATCTACCAATAGCGCGCTCGATTCGGTCTGATCTACCAATAGCGCGCTCGATTGAGTTGGATCTACCAATAGTGCGCTCGATTCGGTCTGATCTACCAATAGCGCGCTCGATTCGGTCTGATCTACCAATAGCGCGCTCGATTCGGTCTGATCTACCAATAGCGCGCTCGATTCGGTCTGATCTACCAATAGCGCGCTCGATTCGGTCTGATCTACCAATAGCGCGCTCGATTGAGTTGGATCTACCAATAGCGCGCTCGATTGAGTTGGATCTACCAATAGCGCGCTCGATTCGGTCTGTTCTACCAATAGCGCGCTCGATTCGGTCTGATCTACCAATAGCGCGCTCGATTCGGTCTGATCTACCAATAGCGCGCTCGATTGAGTTGGATCTACCAATAGCGCGCTCGATTCGGTCTGATCTACCAATAGCGCGCTCGATTCGGTCTGATCTACCAATAGCGCGCTCGATTCGGTCTGATCTACCAATAGCGCGCTCGATTCGGTCTGATCTACCAATAGCGCGCTCGATTCGGTCTGATCTACCAATAGCGCGCTCGATTCGGTCTGATCTACCAATAGCGCGCTCGATTCGGTCTGATCTACCAATAGCGCGCTCGATTCGGTCTGATCTACCAATAGCGCGCTCGATTCGGTCTGATCTACCAATAGCGCGCTCGATTGAGTTGGATCTACCAATAGCGCGCTCGATTGAGTTGGATCTACCAATAGCGCGCTCGATTCGGTCTGTTCTACCAATAGCGCGCTCGATTCGGTCTGATCTACCAATAGCGCGCTCGATTCGGTCTGATCTACCAATAGCGCGCTCGATTCGGTCTGATCTACCAATAGCGCGCTCGATTGAGTTGGATCTACCAATAGCGCGCTCGATTGAGTTGGATCTACCAATAGCGCGCTCGATTCGGTCTGTTCTACCAATAGCGCGCTCGATTCGGTCTGATCTACCAATAGCGCGCTCGATTCGGTCTGATCTACCAATAGCGCGCTCGATTCGGTCTGATCTACCAATAGCGCGCTCGATTCGGTCTGATCTACCAATAGCGCGCTCGATTCGGTCTGATCTACCAATAGCGCGCTCGATTGAGTTGGATCTACCAATAGCGCGCTCGATTGAGTTGGATCTACCAATAACGCGCTCGATTGAGTTGGATCTACCAATAGCGCGCTCGATTCGATCTGATCTACCAATAGCGCGCTCGATTGAGTTGGATCTACCAATAGCGCGCTCGATTGAGTTGGATCTACCAATAGCGCGCTCGATTCGGTCTGATCTACCAATAGCGCGCTCGATTGAGTTGGATCTACCAATAGCGCGCTCGATTCGGTCTGATCTACCAATAGCGCGCTCGATTCGGTCTGATCTACCAATAGCGCGCTCGATTGAGTTGGATCTACCAATAGCGCGCTCGATTGAGTTGGATCTACCAATAACGCGCTCGATTGAGTTGGATCTACCAATAGCGCGCTCGATTCGATCTGATCTACCAATAGCGCGCTCGATTGAGTTGGATCTACCAATAGCGCGCTCGATTGAGTTGGATCTACCAATAGCGCGCTCGATTCGGTCTGATCTACCAATAGCGCGCTCGATTGAGTTGGATCTACCAATAGCGCGCTCGATTCGGTCTGTTCTACCAATAGCGCGCTCGATTCGGTCTGATCTACCAATAGCGCGCTCGATTCGGTCTGATCTACCAATAGCGCGCTCGATTCGGTCTGATCTACCAATAGCGCGCTCGATTGAGTTGGATCTACCAATAGCGCGCTCGATTCGGTCTGATCTACCAATAGCGCGCTCGATTGAGTTGGATCTACCAATAGCGCGCTCGATTGAGTTGGATCTACCAATAACGCGCTCGATTGAGTTGGATCTACCAATAGCGCGCTCGATTCGATCTGATCTACCAATAGCGCGCTCGATTGAGTTGGATCTACCAATAGCGCGCTCGATTCGGTCTGATCTACCAATAGCGCGCTCGATTCGGTCTGATCTACCAATAGCGCGCTTGATTCGGTCTGATCTACCAATAGCGCGCTCGATTCGGTCTGATCTACCAATAGCGCGCTCGATTGAGTTGGATCTACCAATAGCGCGCTCGATTCGGTCTGATCTACCAATAGCGCGCTCGATTGAGTGGATCTACCAATAGCGCGCTCGATTCGGTCTGATCTACCAATAGCGCGCTCGATTGAGTTGGATCTACCAATAGCGCGCTCGATTCGGTCCGATTTACCAATAGCGCGCTCGATTCGGTCTGTTCTACCAATAGCGCGCTCGATTCGGTCTGATCTACCAATAGCGCGTTCGATTCGGTCTGATCTACCAATAGCGCGCTCGATTCGGTCTGTTCTACCAATAGCGCGCTCGATTCGGTCTGATCTACCAATAGCGCGCTCGATTGAGTTGGATCTACCAATAGCGCGCTCGATTGAGTTGGATCTACCAATAGCGCGCTCGATTCGGTCTGATCTACCAATAGCGCGCTCGATTGAGTTGGATCTACCAATAGCGCGCTCGATTGAGTTGGATCTACCAATAGCGCGCTCGATTGAGTTGGATCTACCAATAGCGCGCTCGATTCGGTCTGTTCTACCAATAGCGCGCTCGATTCGGTCTGATCTACCAATAGCGCGCTCGATTCGGTCTGATCTACCAATAGCGCGCTCGATTCGGTCTGATCTACCAATAGCGCGCTCGATTCGGTCTGTTCTACCAATAGCGCGCTCGATTCGGTCTGATCTACCAATAGCGCGCTCGATTGAGTTGGATCTACCAATAGCGCGCTCGATTGAGTTGGATCTACCAATAGCGCGCTCGATTCGGTCTGTTCTACCAATAGCGCGCTCGATTCGGTCTGATCTACCAATAGCGCGCTCGATTCGGTCTGATCTACCAATAGCGCGCTCGATTCGGTCTGATCTACCAATAGCGCGCTCGATTCGGTCTGATCTACCAATAGCGCGCTCGATTCGGTCTGATCTACCAATAGCGCGCTCGATTCGGTCTGTTCTACCAATAGCGCGCTCGATTCGGTCTGATCTACCAATAGCGCGCTCGATTGAGTTGGATCTACCAATAGCGCGCTCGATTGAGTTGGATCTACCAATAACGCGCTCGATTGAGTTGGATCTACCAATAGCGCGCTCGATTCGATCTGATCTACCAATAGCGCGCTCGATTGAGTTGGATCTACCAATAGCGCGCTCGATTCGGTCTGATCTACCAATAGCGCGCTCGATTCGGTCTGATCTACCAATAGCGCGCTTGATTCGGTCTGATCTACCAATAGCGCGCTCGATTCGGTCTGATCTACCAATAGCGCGCTCGATTGAGTTGGATCTACCAATAGCGCGCTCGATTCGGTCTGATCTACCAATAGCGCGCTCGATTGAGTGGATCTACCAATAGCGCGCTCGATTCGGTCTGATCTACCAATAGCGCGCTCGATTGAGTTGGATCTACCAATAGCGCGCTCGATTCGGTCCGATTTACCAATAGCGCGCTCGATTCGGTCTGTTCTACCAATAGCGCGCTCGATTCGGTCTGATCTACCAATAGCGCGTTCGATTCGGTCTGATCTACCAATAGCGCGCTCGATTCGGTCTGTTCTACCAATAGCGCGCTCGATTCGGTCTGATCTACCAATAGCGCGCTCGATTGAGTTGGATCTACCAATAGCGCGCTCGATTGAGTTGGATCTACCAATAGCGCGCTCGATTCGGTCTGATCTACCAATAGCGCGCTCGATTGAGTTGGATCTACCAATAGCGCGCTCGATTGAGTTGGATCTACCAATAGCGCGCTCGATTGAGTTGGATCTACCAATAGCGCGCTCGATTGAGTTGGATCTACCAATAGCGCGCTCGATTCGGTCTGATCTACCAATAGCGCGCTCGATTCGGTCTGATCTACCAATAGCGCGCTCGATTCGGTCTGATCTACCAATAGCGCGCTCGATTGAGTTGGATCTACCAATAGCGCGCTCGATTGAGTTGGATCTACCAATAACGCGCTCGATTGAGTTGGATCTACCAATAGCGCGCTCGATTCGATCTGATCTACCAATAGCGCGCTCGATTGAGTTGGATCTACCAATAGCGCGCTCGATTGAGTTGGATCTACCAATAGCGCGCTCGATTCGGTCTGATCTACCAATAGCGCGCTCGATTGAGTTGGATCTACCAATAGCGCGCTCGATTCGGTCTGATCTACCAATAGCGCGCTCGATTCGGTCTGATCTACCAATAGCGCGCTCGATTGAGTTGGATCTACCAATAGCGCGCTCGATTGAGTTGGATCTACCAATAACGCGCTCGATTGAGTTGGATCTACCAATAGCGCGCTCGATTCGATCTGATCTACCAATAGCGCGCTCGATTGAGTTGGATCTACCAATAGCGCGCTCGATTGAGTTGGATCTACCAATAGCGCGCTCGATTCGGTCTGATCTACCAATAGCGCGCTCGATTGAGTTGGATCTACCAATAGCGCGCTCGATTGAGTTGGATCTACCAATAGCGCGCTCGATTCGGTCTGTTCTACCAATAGCGCGCTCGATTCGGTCTGATCTACCAATAGCGCGCTCGATTCGGTCTGATCTACCAATAGCGCGCTCGATTCGGTCTGATCTACCAATAGCGCGCTCGATTCGGTCTGTTCTACCAATAGCGCGCTCGATTCGGTCTGATCTACCAATAGCGCGCTCGATTGAGTTGGATCTACCAATAGCGCGCTCGATTGAGTTGGATCTACCAATAACGCGCTCGATTGAGTTGGATCTACCAATAGCGCGCTCGATTCGATCTGATCTACCAATAGCGCGCTCGATTGAGTTGGATCTACCAATAGCGCGCTCGATTCGGTCTGATCTACCAATAGCGCGCTCGATTCGGTCTGATCTACCAATAGCGCGCTTGATTCGGTCTGATCTACCAATAGCGCGCTCGATTCGGTCTGATCTACCAATAGCGCGCTCGATTGAGTTGGATCTACCAATAGCGCGCTCGATTCGGTCTGATCTACCAATAGCGCGCTCGATTGAGTTGGATCTACCAATAGCGCGCTCGATTCGGTCTGTTCTACCAATAGCGCGCTCGATTCGGTCTGATCTACCAATAGCGCGCTCGATTCGGTCCGATTTACCAATAGCGCGCTCGATTCGGTCTGTTCTACCAATAGCGCGCTCGATTCGGTCTGATCTACCAATAGCGCGCTCGATTCGGTCTGATCTACCAATAGCGCGCTCGATTCGGTCTGATCTACCAATAGCGCGCTCGATTGAGTTGGATCTACCAATAGCGCGCTCGATTGAGTTGGATCTACCAATAACGCGCTCGATTGAGTTGGATCTACCAATAGCGCGCTCGATTCGATCTGATCTACCAATAGCGCGCTCGATTGAGTTGGATCTACCAATAGCGCGCTCGATTGAGTTGGATCTACCAATAGCGCGCTCGATTCGGTCTGATCTACCAATAGCGCGCTCGATTGAGTTGGATCTACCAATAGCGCGCTCGATTCGGTCTGATCTACCAATAGCGCGCTCGATTCGGTCTGATCTACCAATAGCGCGCTCGATTGAGTTGGATCTACCAATAGCGCGCTCGATTGAGTTGGATCTACCAATAACGCGCTCGATTGAGTTGGATCTACCAATAGCGCGCTCGATTCGATCTGATCTACCAATAGCGCGCTCGATTGAGTTGGATCTACCAATAGCGCGCTCGATTGAGTTGGATCTACCAATAGCGCGCTCGATTCGGTCTGATCTACCAATAGCGCGCTCGATTGAGTTGGATCTACCAATAGCGCGCTCGATTGAGTTGGATCTACCAATAGCGCGCTCGATTCGGTCTGTTCTACCAATAGCGCGCTCGATTCGGTCTGATCTACCAATAGCGCGCTCGATTCGGTCTGATCTACCAATAGCGCGCTCGATTGAGTTGGATCTACCAATAGCGCGCTCGATTGAGTTGGATCTACCAATAGCGCGCTCGATTCGGTCTGATCTACCAATAGCGCGCTCGATTGAGTTGGATCTACCAATAGCGCGCTCGATTGAGTTGGATCTACCAATAACGCGCTCGATTGAGTTGGATCTACCAATAGCGCGCTCGATTCGATCTGATCTACCAATAGCGCGCTCGATTGAGTTGGATCTACCAATAGCGCGCTCGATTCGGTCTGATCTACCAATAGCGCGCTCGATTCGGTCTGATCTACCAATAGCGCGCTTGATTCGGTCTGATCTACCAATAGCGCGCTCGATTCGGTCTGATCTACCAATAGCGCGCTCGATTGAGTTGGATCTACCAATAGCGCGCTCGATTCGGTCTGATCTACCAATAGCGCGCTCGATTGAGTGGATCTACCAATAGCGCGCTCGATTCGGTCTGATCTACCAATAGCGCGCTCGATTGAGTTGGATCTACCAATAGCGCGCTCGATTCGGTCCGATTTACCAATAGCGCGCTCGATTCGGTCTGTTCTACCAATAGCGCGCTCGATTCGGTCTGATCTACCAATAGCGCGTTCGATTCGGTCTGATCTACCAATAGCGCGCTCGATTCGGTCTGTTCTACCAATAGCGCGCTCGATTCGGTCTGATCTACCAATAGCGCGCTCGATTGAGTTGGATCTACCAATAGCGCGCTCGATTGAGTTGGATCTACCAATAGCGCGCTCGATTCGGTCTGATCTACCAATAGCGCGCTCGATTGAGTTGGATCTACCAATAGCGCGCTCGATTGAGTTGGATCTACCAATAGCGCGCTCGATTGAGTTGGATCTACCAATAGCGCGCTCGATTCGGTCTGTTCTACCAATAGCGCGCTCGATTCGGTCTGATCTACCAATAGCGCGCTCGATTCGGTCTGATCTACCAATAGCGCGCTCGATTCGGTCTGATCTACCAATAGCGCGCTCGATTCGGTCTGTTCTACCAATAGCGCGCTCGATTCGGTCTGATCTACCAATAGCGCGCTCGATTGAGTTGGATCTACCAATAGCGCGCTCGATTGAGTTGGATCTACCAATAACGCGCTCGATTGAGTTGGATCTACCAATAGCGCGCTCGATTCGATCTGATCTACCAATAGCGCGCTCGATTGAGTTGGATCTACCAATAGCGCGCTCGATTGAGTTGGATCTACCAATAGCGCGCTCGATTCGGTCTGATCTACCAATAGCGCGCTCGATTGAGTTGGATCTACCAATAGCGCGCTCGATTCGGTCTGATCTACCAATAGCGCGCTCGATTCGGTCTGATCTACCAATAGCGCGCTCGATTGAGTTGGATCTACCAATAGCGCGCTCGATTGAGTTGGATCTACCAATAACGCGCTCGATTGAGTTGGATCTACCAATAGCGCGCTCGATTCGATCTGATCTACCAATAGCGCGCTCGATTGAGTTGGATCTACCAATAGCGCGCTCGATTGAGTTGGATCTACCAATAGCGCGCTCGATTCGGTCTGATCTACCAATAGCGCGCTCGATTGAGTTGGATCTACCAATAGCGCGCTCGATTGAGTTGGATCTACCAATAGCGCGCTCGATTCGGTCTGTTCTACCAATAGCGCGCTCGATTCGGTCTGATCTACCAATAGCGCGCTCGATTCGGTCTGATCTACCAATAGCGCGCTCGATTCGGTCTGATCTACCAATAGCGCGCTCGATTCGGTCTGTTCTACCAATAGCGCGCTCGATTCGGTCTGATCTACCAATAGCGCGCTCGATTGAGTTGGATCTACCAATAGCGCGCTCGATTGAGTTGGATCTACCAATAACGCGCTCGATTGAGTTGGATCTACCAATAGCGCGCTCGATTCGATCTGATCTACCAATAGCGCGCTCGATTGAGTTGGATCTACCAATAGCGCGCTCGATTCGGTCTGATCTACCAATAGCGCGCTCGATTCGGTCTGATCTACCAATAGCGCGCTTGATTCGGTCTGATCTACCAATAGCGCGCTCGATTCGGTCTGATCTACCAATAGCGCGCTCGATTGAGTTGGATCTACCAATAGCGCGCTCGATTCGGTCTGATCTACCAATAGCGCGCTCGATTGAGTTGGATCTACCAATAGCGCGCTCGATTCGGTCTGATCTACCAATAGCGCGCTCGATTCGGTCTGATCTACCAATAGCGCGCTTGATTCGGTCTGATCTACCAATAGCGCGCTCGATTCGGTCTGATCTACCAATAGCGCGCTCGATTGAGTTGGATCTACCAATAGCGCGCTCGATTCGGTCTGATCTACCAATAGCGCGCTCGATTGAGTGGATCTACCAATAGCGCGCTCGATTCGGTCTGATCTACCAATAGCGCGCTCGATTGAGTTGGATCTACCAATAGCGCGCTCGATTCGGTCCGATTTACCAATAGCGCGCTCGATTCGGTCTGTTCTACCAATAGCGCGCTCGATTCGGTCTGATCTACCAATAGCGCGTTCGATTCGGTCTGATCTACCAATAGCGCGCTCGATTCGGTCTGTTCTACCAATAGCGCGCTCGATTCGGTCTGATCTACCAATAGCGCGCTCGATTGAGTTGGATCTACCAATAGTGCGCTCGATTCGGTCTGATCTACCAATAGCGCGCTCGATTGAGTTGGATCTACCAATAGCGCGCTCGATTCGGTCTGATCTACCAATAGCGCGCTCGATTCGGTCTGATCTACCAATAGCGCGCTCGTATCGGTAGTGCCCCTCACTCCGCCGTCTTAGACCTATAATTCGGTTCTGCGCAGTCTAGCTCAATGTTCAAGAAGTTTGCCACCCTATAGAGAGCGACCTATCATATCGAAAGGTCCGAAGTTCTATCCACGGCTGGGCCGTGTACCAATGAGTCTTTCTGGAAACTTAGTACATTGAGTGCTCTCAAACGGTGAAAGAAAACATCGTGAGGAAACCTGAAAAAATACTTAGCTGCTCGTAAAAATACTCGCACTGGGCTGGCGCGGTGGACTATAGCCCTAACGCTGTTGAGAGGGTAGGCCTGAGCCACAACAGTGGGGACATAATGATAATTTGTTTTTTTTTAGGCTTGGATACTTACCCGAACTTCAAGTCACATTTGAGGCACTGGAACACTCTCCGGTGTCCCCGCACGTGGCTGGTCGCCTCCCTTCGGCCACAGCACGAGAACTCGCACAGCTCACACTTGTACATATAATAATGTTCCGTTATATGCGCAATCAGATCGCTTTTGCTCGCTGAGCGCGTCCGGCATATGTCGCATATGTATCGGCCTAGGTTCTGAAAATCATACTAAAGTTTGTAAGGATGTGAGGATGTTTGTTACTCTTTCACGCAAAAACTACCGAACAGATGTTTCATGAACATCTGTTCGGTGTTAGCTTGGTACAGTGATGGCTTATATCCTGGAATAACATATAGGCTACTCTCTAACGCGGACGAAGTCGCGGTGCGTCCGCTAATACCCCCTAAGTAACAAAACGCCTACATAGAGGGCGCTGTTTCACAATGTACACGGGATTTCTTTTTTCTGCGCGGGCAAAGCCGCGGGAAAAAGCTAGTGAATCATATTTAAAAAAATTAAATTCGGTCTACAATTGACGAAGTAATCGGTGAACATACTTAAAAGTAAAATAACATACATACAGCCGAACATTGAACGTCCTTTTTTGAAGTCGGCAATAAAAAATGTTCGAAAATAAAAAATGTTTATTTTGTTTCTCAAACTCAACTATATACGACATGGTAGCCTTCTGTTTTGTAAATTGATTGCTTGTAGAATAAATAAGTCCGTATATACGTTCAAATTAAACTTTGTTTAAAAATATTTTAAAAATTTAGATTTTTTTTTACACTATTAAAAAAATTAATTTGTTATTATTTTTTTATTAAATTCTCAATAAAAATAAGTCAAAATTCAAAATTCAAAAGTATTTTATTGCATGTAAGTACACTAGGTACATTTATACAACGTCAATTTTTTATCTACCACCGCCTCCAAGGTGTTATATAGAGCTGGGAAGAAGAAGCGGCGCAACAAACTTCCGCAACACATCTTTTAAAATCAAGTTTGTACATAACATTATTTTGTAAAGATTGTGCGAGGCTGAAGTAACATTAACACCAGGCATCTTTGTCATTTAGATAATCCACTGTTTTATAATAAGCTTTCTTACAAAGTTGTTGTTTAATGTGAGTCTTAAATTTTCTGTCATTCATATTTAAGATTTCTTCTGGTAGTTTATTGTAGAAGCGTATACATTGCCCCGTGAATGATTTACTGACCTTACTAAGCCTTAACTGTGGTGGTACAAGTTTGTTTTTGTTTCTTGTAACATAAGCTGTGTTCATATCACAGTGCCTCAAAAAGAGAGATATATTTTTGCGGACATACAAAATATTCTCAAAAATGTATTGACTGGCAACGGTTAATATATTAATTTCTTTAAACTTTTCTCCTAATGATTCTCTACAACGTAGATTATAGATCGCCCTAACAGCTCTCTTTTGCAAAATAATGTGTATTCAAATAAGAAGAGGAAGGGGCTGAATTCACGTATACCGAGTGCAGACTTTCATTATCATCAGTCCGCCCTAGTCCACTGCTGGACATAGGCCTCCCTAAGCTCATCATAATCATAAAAAATAATCATAATCTTTATTGTAGAATGATCTTCGGTTTTCTACACAGTCTATCCCATATATTTTTGCAGTAGAATATTACCTTTTTATGGTTCCTTCTGATATGTTTCACTAAAGATTTTTCTGTGTTAAATCCTAAAATACAATCCTCACATTTGTGCCGTTTCGATTTATAATGTTCGCTTTCTCTCTCACTGCCCAGACACGTGTCCAAATCTTCTGCACGTATCTGCACTTTCCTAAACATGTCACCTTCTAAACCCTTGTTCGTCACAATTTTGAACTTCGGTTTTTTATTTTGCAGCGCACGTTTCTTCGCCCACCGATTATTCTGCTTTTTTTTTGATGTGCGTTTATTTTCTGTATATTCAACATCAGATTTCATTCCCACCTTCATGATAGCCGTTTCCAATTCAGTCTGCACATCTGACAGAGTAACATCGTTTTCTGCGCAGCAGTTGTCGTCCGACACTTGATTGTCAATTGTGTTGAACAAATCAACAGTTTCTGCGTATATTTCAACTTTTGCTAATTCTGTTTGCACACGTGTTTGGTCGTTTATGTAAACTGTGTGTGGGTGTGTGTCGTTTAAGACAATTGTTGTCAGAGTTGATAGAGTTCCGTAGATGTAGCTCTGAAATTTAATTATGTTTGGCCAAATTTACACACGGCTGTTTAGTCCCAACTAAGCCGAAGCTTGTATATGGGTACTCAACAACTGATAAACATATATACTTTATTTTTAATAAATACATACAAACACCCAGAATCCGAATACCATGAGATTATCCTCATTACACAAATGTTAGGGTGGGAATCGAACCCACGACTTCTCGCGCAGTAGGCAGGGTCACTACCACTACGCCCACAGGCCAGTCAATCAATTGAATTTGCAGTTTAATACAATTACTTAAGTTACGACTTCAACAAATACATACTTGTCCTATCTGTAACATTTCCTTGGCTCTTTGCACTTTCAACTGGAATCGTAAGACTTTCTGCAGCACTGCAAGACACTCCCAACATATTGGAAGCTGCTCTGTGCAGTCAGGATCCTGGAAAACACAACATATAATACGCTTCAAGCCTATTAGAAGAAACTATTCAGAACTTAAAATCCCTTATCGGTGTTCCACTATGTTCACATCTGGGGGATATATTCTGTCTAAAAAGCATAGTACTTAAGCCAAAAAAGTACATAATACAGGTATTACTAATTATAAATTTGTCCGCTCCATTCCCGGTTCAGGCAGAAGATTTTTCAAATGTTTTTGAATGCAGTTTTCTTACTTAAAAATAAAATAAAGGTTCCTCTAAGTGAAATTTGCTATATTTATGGTACTTTCCGTCCAGGGGAAGAAATAAAATTACAAAGTTAATAGGTAGTAAAAAATAACCACAATAATAAATTTGTCCGTTTCCTTCCGGTTCAGACAGAAGTTTTTTCAATTTCTTTGAATGAAGTTTTCTTTACTTATAAATAAAATAAAGGTTCCTCTAAGAGTTCCCTCCAGGGGCATGCGTTAGATTCACCCTGTATACTTTTTACCGCGGGAAAAGTAAAAAATCCCGAGTAAATAAAGCTTAGAATGATGAAGAATTCTTACTTGATAGTCTGAAGTTAAATTCTTGTAAATATCAGTGTATTCTCCTAAAGGCAACAACTTTCTGCCAACACTGAGACACGCGCGGCATTGCGGCTGATCGTATTTATCAAATTCAAATTTTATTTCTACTTCTTCCATCATTTTTATTTGGAACGAACTATGTGGGGTTCGAAAACTCGACACTAAACTTGGTGGTGATAAAGTTAAATAACATTTATAGAGATTAGAATGACGTAGGATGTTAATTGATGTGTGTTTAATTATTTATAAGCTTTATTAATGTGCTTTCACGAGGAAAATTAGTAAATAATCGAGAAAATACAGTTTAAAAAAATCACAACAAAAGTTCGTTCGACATTTTCAAATTCGTTCTGAAATGTATTTTTTTTCTTTACCATATGTCAATGTAGATTTCAGAACGTAAATTTAAATTCGGATACAGACTGACTTAAATTGCAATAGATAGTCCGGCGGTGTCAGAATTATGAATCACTACACTAAGCAAACACTGTGAAAGGCAAGCACAAAATGCAAGTGATCTTCGTTTCGTAAAATGATACTTTCATGTACTACCTACTTAATTAATAGAAGATTTATATTATGCGTGTTAAGTTATAGTCAAAAGAATCTTCAGCAAAATTCTATTGTGAAAGTTATCGATCCTGGCTGCTGGTCTAATTATAGAAAAACAAAAACATTTGTCATGTTTTCATCATTTTCCCTACAACAAATATAATTAACGTTAATAAAGTTATTAAGAAGAATGCGTGCTTTTCTTTAATTTGCGTGAGTTCTCCGTTACTTTTGTAAATATGGATAACATAACCTCCAATCATGATCCTGTGAAGAGAGAACCGGACCGGAGTCTGTGTCAAGGCTGCCTCAGCGCCGACAGAAACCTGTCACCAATAAGCCACAATATGGAGCTTTTTTTGTACCTTCTTGGCCATCCACATGCCTTACCGGTAAGTTACATATAAGTATAAAATAATAATATTTGGCGGTGTTTCGCCTTAATAAAGGCGCCCCCTTGCTTGTAGCGCCCAGTGGGAGGGGCGCAGGAATAAAATGTATATGACAAAAGTCACTTGAAGCCCCTTAACGAATAACATCAAAAAAGCAGGGTGTCCGGACTAAGTCCGTATCAAAAATTTAAAAAAAAAATTTTGCGCCCCCTTTTGTACACTCTGACGCCAACTCGGCCAGGGCAGCGTAGACTCCAAAAAAAATGTAATTTTTCTAAAATTTAAAAAAAAAAATTTGCGCCCCCTTTTGTCCACACTGATTGTCAAAGAGCTGTACTGGAATTCACTGGAGATGCTCATTCAATTTCAAGAAATAGTTCATTGATTCGATCAACCGAATCAAACATGTCAAGTTTTTTGACATCTGTATGTAGCACAACTATCTCGCTTTACACACATGGACTATAAACACTGTCAGCGATGTGCAAACAATCTGTGACTATATTCATTCAGCCGCCAAGAAATTCTACGGTGACCATATGTAAGTTGAAGTAACATTAACCAGGCAACTTTCCCATTGTTCTAATTTCCAGGATTCTAGTTACGCGGACATGTCACTTTGTTGGGAGTGCCAGGCTCTCCTCAGGAACGTACAGAAGTTTCAGTTGCGCATCCGGAATGCTCACTTTTTCCTTCGGCAGTCTCTTTGTCATTTGGTAAGTAAAATCTGATTAGATTTCAATTCAATTCAATACACTTTATTGCACATTTAAAAACTACAAGCAAAAAGAATAATACAGATACAATAATGTACATCATTTTAGGATTCCTTCAAAATGGGTACAATTGTACCAATGGGACGGAGATTTTTGTTTATCTGTCTGTAAAAAGAACTATCAACTTGATGTATTTAAAACATAAATATTTAAAATTGCCTGGCATTCACAGGAAAATTGCAAAAGGTTTTTAAAAATAATTAAATTTTGAGATATTTTAGAAAAAAAAATAGATGGCACCAGTATGTTACAAACATACAGTACACTATGCTTTTAATATGTACAATTTTGTATTTTTTAAAATAAAATAAATTAAATACAGTAAATATTTCTAAAGTCTAGGCATGATTTAAGAGGTTTCTTCCAGATAACCAGAGCAACACTTTTTTTCAGGATGACGATACATTCCCAAAACTTTCACCTCTTTCGACTCTACAAATCAAAAATCAATACGATGATGTAACTACAGAAAAATCTATTGCAAACGATTTACAACCCGCTGCTGTCCTAGATGTATCCGTACCTATAAAAAAGAAAAAGGCAAAGATCACTACAGACGTAAACGAAGTGAAAATAAATCACGTAGAATGCAAAGAGGAAATTCTTGATTCAGACCAGGACTTTTTCGATTACGATCTACCAGTAGTATATGAAGATACAAAAATAGTTATAGACAAGAAAATTAAAATAGAACCTCCGGTCAAGGTTGACTCAAAAACCAGAGCGTATAACCTACCTTTAAGGAAATTTAAGAAAAAGGCGAAAATCACTATAAACAAAGACATGGATATAAACGATTTGAGCAAATATTATGAGAGTGTGTTCGTCAGCGAGAAACAAATACTGGATATAATTGAAAGAGACCAGAAGCGATTTGAAAAGAAGAAGTTGAAATACAAATGTAAACAGTGCAAATGCGGGTTTAACCTAAAAGTGGATATGATTAGGCATGAAACGTTTTTACATAGGAAACAGGTAATCCTACTAATATTATAAAGGCGAAAGTTTGTAAGGATGTGAGGATGTCTGTTACTCTTTCACGCAAAAACTACCAAACAGATTTTGATGAAACTTGGTACAGTGATAGCTTATTAAATATCCTCGAATAACGTATAGGCTAGTTTTTAAAGCGAACAAAGTCGCGGGGCGTCCGCTAATACCCCGTAAGTAACAAAACGCCTACATAGAGGGCGCTGTTTCACAATGTACACGGGAAAAACTTTTCTACGCGGGCGAAGCCGCGGGAAAAAACTAGTCTATACATATAAATTCTACACATATAATAAAATCGTAATGAAGCCAAGTTAGTACCTTAAATATATATATAAAAAAGTTTGTATTATTTACTGCGATCACCAATACTTATTAAATACTTTGTACAGATTGGAAACTATGTGAGGTACAGACCACAAAACAGCTGTTTTTAAAATTTTTGTCTGTTTGTTCAAACATGACGTAGAAACCGCTGAACGGATTTTGATGAAACTCGGTACAGTGATAGTGTATATCCCTGGCCAACATATAGGCCATAGACCATCTCGAAATTTGGCCGAGATATGACCAGCAATATAAGTGTCTCAAGTAACTTGCTGTTCAGAGTACCTACCTACACTGGTTCCAGTAAACGTAGGCAGGGTCACTACCAACTACGCCAACAATTACGCCAACACTACCAATTACGCCAACAGGCCAGTAAACGTAGGCAGGGTCACTACCAATTACGCCAACAGGCCAGTCGATAAGCTTTGATTGTGCCTTAAAAGCATAGTAACAAAGGCAAAAAAAAAAAGATGTGGCACTCGCGTTGAAGGTGCGGCCGCCAACAGGCCAGACATAAGACTGACTAAACCACAATTCTTGCAGACACCAGGCCCACATGAATGCAAGGAGTGTCAGACGGTGGTGCCTTCGTGGCAGGATCTCACGGCTCATTGGAACGTACACAACTTTCTGTTCAAATGCCTTCTGTGCGGGCTCGAATGCAGAAGAAAAGGTGACGCGAAGAAGCATCTCGACACTCATACTAAGGTGTACAGCTGCAGGGAGTGCCAGGCTTGCTTCCAGTGAGTAACTGATATCCTCAAGGTCTTTGCTCAGGGTGTCTTTGAAGGAACTAAAGTCTGAGGTGGGCGACCACGTAGGCCCCCCACAAGGTGGACCGACTTCTGGTGAAGGTCGCAAGACCCGGCTGGATGAGGTTAGCGCGGGACCGGGCGTCGGGTAGATCCCTGGGGGAGGCAGTGGACGTCTACAGACTGATCGGAAAGTTCGATTCCCGGCCGTGCCACTCCTCGAAACCTAAGTACGTTTACTGACTGCTCTCAAACGGTGAAGGGAAATATCGTAAAAAACCTTGGCACGTCGAAGAAGGAATTCTTAGGCGCATGTGAAGTCCACCAACCCGCACCGGGCTAGCGTGGTGGACTATAGCCCGCACGCTCTCGTCGAGAGGGTAGGCCTGAGACCCAGCGTTAATAGGGATTTGATTTGACGTCCGTTCTTTAAACTTACAGCGCCCAGAAAGACTTCAGCCGCCACTACAGAGACTTGCACAGAAGAGTCGTGTGTGACGACTGCGGACAGAGGTTCAGGCACAAGGGCTCCATACTGAAACACATCAGGTAATATTCCTAGCCTAGTGTGATATTTCAAAGCCTGACAGTAATATTCCTATCCTAGTGTGATATTTCTTAGCCTGACAGTAATATTCCTATCCTAGTGTGATATTTCTTAGCCTGACAGTAATATTCCTATCCTAGTGTGATATTTCTTAGCCTGACACTAATATTCCTATCTTAGTGTGATATTTCTTTTCCCGATATTATTATTTCTAGACTATTACCATATTTCTTGTCATGACCGTCATATTCCTAGACTAGACTGATATTTCTTGTCCTGATAGTATTATTTCTAGACTTTTACCATATTTCTTGTCATGACCGTAATATTCCTAGACTAGACTGATATTTCTTGTCCTGATAGTATTATTTCTAGACTTTTACCATATTTCTTGTCATGACCGTAATATTCCTAGACTAGACAGATATTTCTTATCCTGATAGTATTATTTCTAGCATATTTCTTATCCTAACAGTAATATTCCTAGACTAGACTGATATTTCTTGTCCTGATAGTATTATTTCTAGACTTTTACCATATTTCTTGTCATGACCGTAATATTCCTAGACTAGACTGATATTTCTTGTCCTGATAGTATTATTTCTAGACTTTTACTTTTAGCCTATTGCGATATTTCTTACCCTGACACAAGTATTCCTAGCCTATTGCGATATTTCTTACCCTGACACAAGTATTCCTAGCCTATTGCGATATTTCTAGCCTAATAAGATACCCCAGCTTCTCTCTCGCAGACGCCACCACATGCCGGCCAAATGCGGCGACTGCAACATCACATACAAAAGGTACGAAGGTCTGCTTCGTCACAACTGTGCCGTCCACCCCGAGCGGGTGAAGAAGAGGACCTCTGAGGACTCGGAGCTGATGTACTGCGTGGAGTGCGACATACAGTATCCGAACCTGCTCAAGTATCGCAGGCATCTGGCCACGGCGGTGGTGCATAAGCCGCCCAAGAGGATCAGGTGAGATGGAAGCCCGAGCTAAAAGCTTTAAGCGTATCCCAGACCCCACCGCAGGCCGCAGCCTTAATATGCAAACGTAGGCCGCGCGTGTCTGAAGTCTCACAGACATTGCATACTGAATACAACAGGCCGCCACCGCAAGCCGCGTGTGTCTGTGATACGCTTTATGCGGAATTTTTAGTAGGTAACGTCAAACCCTCAACGTAACGTCAACTTTTTATCTACGACCGCTTCCAAATTTATTTTTAATTAAATTGGGCCCATCCTACATTTTTTCAGACCCGGTGTTAGGTACCATTTCATTTTAGTTACTTTCTGGATAAGGCCAAAGTTACCGTTAAAGTCCAAACGACGGACTTTTATATTTGGTTTTTGTATTTTACATTTTTTTATTTTCGTTGTTATAGAAACTTGATGTTAAAAGATGTGTTGCGGTAGTTTGTTGCGCTGCTTCTTCTTCCCAGCTCTAACACCTTGGAAGCGGTGGAAGATAAAAAAATTACGTTGTATAAATGTACCCAGTGTACTTACATGCAATGAAATAGTTTTGACTTTGACTGACTTTGGGCAACAAAGTGATCCCAGTCCGTCCCAACTGTGTAGCCGATGACGTGCAGCAGCCGCGTTGTTGCAGGGTGCCGTGCCCCGAGTGCGAGAAGGTGTTCACCCGCAAGATGTACATGAAGAACCACTACATGCTCACGCACCTGAGGAAGTCCAACCACCAGTGCGACTTGTGCAAAAAGGTGAGCTTTTTGTTGAGTCAGCCTCTCCGTTGAATCATCATCATCATATCAGCCTGTCCTGGCCGAACCATATACCAATGGGTTTTTCTTGAAACTTAAGTACATTTGCTGACTTCTCTCAAACGGTGAAGGAAAACATCGTGGGGAAACCTGCATACGCTGAAGAAGAAATTATTAGGCGCATGTGAAGTCCTCCAACCCGCACTGGGCTAGCGTGGTGGACTATAGCCCGAACGCCCTCGTTGAGAGGGTAGGCCTGAGCCCCAGCAGTGGGGACATTAATAGGCTGTTGATGATATCTGTCTAGCTTACTCTTACAACTTTTGTAATAAGTGTGTCCCTCTCTGAATATTATTATTATTTTAGCGTCTGTTCTATGGGATACTTTTTCTTAGCGGAAAGATAATGATGCAGATTATGCCAATGTTGCAGTACTTCTCTAGCGCGTACGGCGTGAGGAAACACAAGTGGGCGGTGCACGAGAAGAGGCCCAAGCCCAAGACCAAGGTGTGCGACATCTGCGGCCGCGCCTTCCACGTGAGTGACACATCCTTGGGTCCCTTCGGACGCCTACGAAACCCGCTCTACGTAGCCAGTTTCGTACGAATACTTTTTTCTTCCTACGTAACCGGTTTCGTAGGAAGAATTTGCATAGTGGGCGTCCGAAGGGCCGTTTTTTGGCCTTTGTTACTGATTTTTTTTTCTCTCTTCTGTATCATTCATCATAGCAATCTGTCATTATTAACAAAGGGGTCAGTTCTTTAGAGGAGAGGCGTCCTATGATGCCTGCTATCCTCGTCATTGGAGTTGGAATCGTTCAGCCAGCGATCCCACACTGTTTATTTTAATTCTGGCGAATTGTACGTTTCCCGTTCCCTTCAGTTGACTATGCTTTTAAGGCACAATCAAAGCTTATCGACTGGCCTGTTGGCGTAGTTGGTAGTGACCCTGCCTACGTTTACTGGCCTGGTGGCATAGTTGGTAGTGACCCTGCCTACGTTTACTGGCCTGTTGGCGTAGTTGGAAGTGACCCTGCCTACGTTTACTGGCCTGTTGGCGTAGTTGAAAGTGACCCTGCCTACGTTTACTGGCCTGTTGGCATAGTTGGTAGTGACCCTGCCTACATTTACTGGCCTGTTGGCGCAGTTGGTAGTTACCCTGCCTACGTTTACTGGCCTGTTGGCGTAGTTGGAAGTGACCCTGCCTACGTTTACTGGCCTGTTGGCATATAGTTGGTAGTGACCCTGCCTACGTTTACTGGCCTGTTGGCGTAGTTGGTAGTGACACCTCCTACTGCGACAAAGGTCGTGGATTCGTATACCACCCGGTACCGACATTTGTTTGATGAACATATCGGTCGGTTTTCGGATGCTGGGTGTTTGTATGTAAGTAGTTATTTAAAGTATTTAAGTATGTTTATCAGTTGTCGAGTACCCATTTACAAGCTTCGGCTTAGTTTGGGACTAAACAGCCGTGTGTGAATTTGTCCAAACATTATTATAATAATGAAAATCTGGAAGAAATCGCTCTTAGCTATAAGACCGCCTAGATGTACATTACTGTATCTGTTTTTCTCTTTTCTTTTTGTCTGTAATTTTTAAATGTGCAGTAAAGTGTATTGAATAAATAAAATTATTGTGCCATCACCAGACGAACCGCATCCTGGTGAACCACCGGCGGACCCACACGGGCGAGCGGCCGTTCCCGTGCCCGCACTGCGCCGCCGCGTTCGCGCAGCGCGTCGCGCTCACCACGCACGTGCGTACGCAGCACACCAACAAGCCCACGCCCACCGCTGGCCGGTACTATCGGCACGAGATTGACTGAACGCTCACAACATAGTTTACGAGTCTATACGTCCAAATGTGACGGAAAACTGAAGAGATTAGCAAGCTGAAGTGGCAATGGCACGCCAACAAGCCTACGCCCACCGTTGGGCGGCACAATAGTGCATCCTAATTCGACAGAGAACTAAGGTTAACCACATAGCTGAAGAGATATGCAAGCTGAAGTGGCAGTGGGCTGTTCGGGAAGGTTTGTCCAGCTGTGGACATCTGGATATGAATCCAAATTTTGATAAAAATTAAATTGTGTACAACAAACAGTCACAATGATACAATCTGAAAAACAAGTGTACGTTTTGTGAAATAAAATTGTTTTGGACAAAATTCGAATCGAACATTAATCATTTCGGACGAAAAGCGATTTGGAATGACTTCACTTTGTAATAATTTTGGTGAATTTTCAAAATTTTTGATTAGCCCGATTTCAAAACTTGATTGGCCCAATTTCAAAACTCGATTGGCCCAATTTCAAAACATGATTGGCCCAATTTCAAAACTTGATTGGCCCAATTTCAATTTAGACAACGAATAAATGTGTCATTAAACATCAACTGCTCTCCAACGCATGGCCGCCCACTGCCACTTCTGCTTGCTAATCCTTTCGGCCTTCGTCGGACCTCCTCATTGCGACCATTTGCGGCTTATATACTTTAAATAAACAAAGTATGTGTTATAGTTATATTCTCTTTAGTACATGTTGAGGTAACTCGTACGGTCGACCGCACGTCTCTCCTAGTATTGCAACTCCCTAATAGGCTAGGCCAGCTCAAGCTCAGTGTTTCCAGCGACGTGCAGCCGACTGTACAAGCAGGTACTAATATTCAATCTTCTATATTATTATGTTTGTAAATATCATCTACTTAATGTTATTGTTGAAATTGTATGTACTTACGAAAGAAATTGATTTGTACTTAAAATGAAATATATTTTGTTAAATTATTTTTAGTCTTTTATTTAATTAAAAATAACTATATTTATACACAATGTAATACAATATTTTTTCAGCCTTATGATTAATATATTTTATACTATCCTATCATTAATATAATGAAATAGGTACTATGAGATTGTTGTATTTGGTGTACTGTCAAGGAAAAAATACATGAGTCACTCCGCGTCTCCCGCTTCCCCCTACGTCGCCCCGCCGTCATAGGTACAAAGTGCAAAAACGATTGAGAAAGTATTGAGCGAAAGTATGGAAATAAATTAGGTATTATTTATATTTTCAATAAAAAATAAAACATTGTCACAAAGTAATGACATTATGAAAGAAGCAGTTAGATACATAAAGAAATCTTTATCACCATTTGTTAATGACACGACGTCACTTATGCCCGACCTCTCACATGCGAACGGTACTGTCGCGCCATGACGAGAGCGGGCGGGTGAGGTGGGGAACACTTATTCCATCTATCCTAATTGGCTATCCCAATTGAGACAAATGAAAGTTTTTCCATTCTTCACTATACAAGCTTAAAAATGGAAAACTTCCATTTATACCAATTGATCGGAATAGCTGGAATGGAACTGACCAATCATATCACAAAAACAGGATCTGTATGAGTTGGCTCAAAACGCACCAATGATTATTCAGTGATTGCCGACTTTTTTCTATTTAATTTTATACTATGATTTTATTCAGTATGATTTATGCCGCCGTAGGAACTATTATCTAATCTGTGACTTGCGGCTCAGGCCTACCCTCAACGACTCAACGAGGGCGTATGCAGACTTAATTTTTATCAATAACAACCAATCTACTCTGAACTGCAAGTTCAAACAAATTTTCGTCACAGACAAAAATCATTTGTAAAATACCCCCGACCTGTTTTCTTTTCAAAAATATACAGACAGGTTTTTACAGATTTCTTATACTTAAAAATGTGTTATTGCTTTTCGAGTCTTGATAAAAAGTGGTCAACTAATTTATTCCTTGATAGTACAACCATATGAAGAAGCCTTACCAGAATTTTATGAAGTTTATCCACAAACGATATTGAAAAGTTTGAGCTGTATGAAATATTCCTCAAATAAATACAACTACACGAGTGAAAACTATCAAAACGGGTTCAGTAGTTCTCATATCAGCCTTTTAACGTCCACTGCTGGACATAGGGTTTCCCTGAAGTAGTTTATAACTCGCTCAAAAATAAGGGTTAAATACAATTAAGTATTGGTGTCGATTCGGAGTGCGCACGACTTAACTAAATTTAGTCTCTTGTGCTCTTTTTTTATCTGTAGAAATAATGAGATGGCATGTATTTTAGAATAGTCAAATTAGTTTAACTAAATACTAATTTGACAGGACTAAACTAATTTGACATTTCTAAAATTCATGCCATCTCTTCCTCATTTCTACAGATAAAAAAGAGCACTATAGACTAAATTTAGTTAAGTGTGCACCTCCGAATCGTCACGATTATATTCAAATTATAAAAATTCATGGAAGCTTTTGTCTAAATTTAAAAAAACACTGCCCTGTCAAACTTGGGTCATTTTAGTTGTAACAAAATACCTGCAGACTGGTTTTAAGGTTATTAAACAAGTATAAAGGAAAATTATGCTGATTCTGATATAAAATTCAACTTTCCATACAAATAGAGGCTGTCTGGAAGATTTTTTTTTTTTTTGTAATTTTTAAGTTTTAAATGTGCAATAAAGTGTATTGAATTGAATAGATGTGCACAGATCAGTATTCAATAAATGCCTGTCTACGGTTACTGCAGGAATATTGTTACTCTGTATTATTTAATTTAAAAAACAATGCCTAGTCAGCGTCATCCTGGCATCACAAACTGAAATTCTGAAATTGTCATTAATTAGTCGAAATTTGTCCAAAATAACTAAATTTTGTCAAACAGGGGTTTGTTGGTGGACTCATGCCAGGATGAGTCACACTTCCAATATTTCATCTTTAGATTGTTTCGTACGCTACAGCTTGCCTAGTCTAGTCGGACATGAATTCTTTGTTCCGGCCAATGTCCTACGGCACAACTTCCACTCTATGTACATCAATTATTATCAGTACGACACAGGAGGAATCATGTTAGTATAAACGAACTGGTTCTCCATCGTCTTAGGATGCTGCATTGGAGGCGGTTGCATTACGTTCTGCATCTGTTGCATTGGCGGAGGCGGGGCCTGCTCCGGTGGCTTTTTAACCTTCTTTTCGCATTTCTTGAACTTGATACCTAGTTTGTTTAACAATATTAATCGCAGAGATTCCTTACCACCTGTGTAGTTTAACTCGTGCTTGGCTGCTGCTAATATTTTTCCTAATGTTGGTACCTCTTTTCTGACGGAGTAGCTGTTCACGATGCCTCGCAGAGCGCACAGCTGGAAGTAGTCGAGCTGCACTTTGGTTTTGCGGACTCGTTTCTTCTTTGGCCCTGTCATTCGAGTTTGAGTCGCTTCGGCCCTTAATCCGTCCCTTTTAATACGTTTAATTGTACTTTCTGAGAGGCCAGTGGCTGCACAGGAGCGCTTAACAACGTTTTCCACTGGATATGCGTATCCTCTGTTCTGTTTTTCGCTTTCGAAGAATTTTATTACTTTAAAAATTATCTCCCTTGCCTGACCGTCGATGGCTTCTTTTTTTTTCTTGTCGCCTTTCTTCTTGGGCGCCTCCGGCGGTGGCTGGTGGTTTTCTAATGTGGGCGCATTGCCTATGTCCAAATGGACCTCCGACAGCGGCTGCGGAGGCTGCGGCGCTGGTACGTGGACCTCTACTAAGTGAGACTGGGGTATCACGGGAACTTCGTGCAGCACTTGCACTTCGTGCGGATGAGCGTTCATTTTTACTGTTTATAATGGAGGACGCAACGCATTAGAGGTGTATTCCACGATTATAGCGTGTTTAATGTAGTTAACATGTATGAAAAACGTATTCTAATCAAACAAAATAAGAAATTGGCGTCCGTCAAACAACATCCGCCATTGTTTATTTTTTAATTTTGTCATAGACAGTCAATTGAATCAATCAATTCAAAATAGGTCAAAAAAATTTAAAATGCGGTTCTAAAAATAGTAATAAATATTCGGGACTATTTAGCAGGATCTGGTAAGAGGTGGTTGTCTCATCAATTTTATTTAAAAATGTACTTATTAATTGTAGGTTTTCGTGTACATACATACATTCTTGGGAAACTTAAATAAAAACCTGCTCGTCCAGTTCATTCCAAAAATTGGCTCTTCAAATAGAGTTTTAACTAATTTAGGACTGATACCAGCTCCGCTATTACTTTAGACGACTGGCCCAAAAAAAAACTTTCCATTGTCTTAAAACTTATTAAAAAATTAGGATCGGTAGTTTCTCAATCGATAACTTTCTCTTTGTAAACTGTCACTGTCACTCAATTTGAATCAATCGAATTGAATTGTTTATTTCGTAGACATTTCCCATTGAAAAGTGTAATTTTCTGAAATTCTAAATTAAACTAACCGGACCAAACTTCCTAATACGTGCTGATTAAAAAATTCTATAATTAGGGCATGTGTTAAATAATAGAAAATGGATGAATCTCCGGAAAACGTTGTAAAAAAGCTGTGTTGCACATGCTTGAGTGCAGACCGCAAGTTATTCCAACTTTACAAACTACCTGACGGCGTGAACAACTTATATTTATTGCTATCGTACGACACGGAAGCCTACCGGGTGAGATTTATAGTTCTTCTCCTCGCAAATTCACCCTAATCTTGTATTTTTGTAAGTTGGTAACCAGTCATCAAACCTATGCCTTTCGCTTGCAAAATCACTGAATATATTACAAAATAACTTGTTCTTGATTTGTATGGTCACTGTTGTAGGCCTGGACCATAGTGTCATCATTCTCTTCATTCATAATAATAGGTAATTTAAAATGAGGGTTGCACATCAGTGTGGTATGTTGTCAGCGAGTCCTATTATAGACACGTAGGCCTCGTCTAACTCCTTCCAACTCCCTCTATCGTTGGCCAGCCTTGTCCACAGCGGTCCAGCCACATTTTTAATGTCGGACCATCATTTTTACGGTCTCCCTCTTTTTCTTCTTGAAAAAAATTTGCGTTTTGAAATTTCCAGGAGGGATTCTACAAGGACGCAGCCAGCCTGCTGGTGTGCTGGGAGTGCTGGGCCACCATGCGGCGCGTAGGGCGGTTCCGGGCGCAGGCCTGCGCCGCGCAGCACAGCCTCGCCGGCATCGCGGACGGCAGGGTTGATGTTAGTTATTGTTCCATCGCTCTGTGCCTTTCAAATTTATGTCAATGTTTATTTAACAAGCAACCTTTGGTCCATTGGCACCAAACTTGAAACTTAACAGTCTGATATTTTATATATATTCAACAGATGTAGCTATTGTTTATTATTAAGCTTTTAGTTATATTATTTATTTATTTTATTTAAATGGAAAGGCAGCTAAAGCTGATGCTTCCATATCAGCAGTCGACTTGCTTTCATAGTATTAATTTATTGCGTCTTTTTAGATTTGAGAAAGTTGTTTATATGTACTCTTTTCACAGATGAATGCTCAACACAGCGGCCTCTCCCACTTAACACACTGTCACAAGTCAACATACGATCACATTGTCATATCCGAAGAAACGACTGAGGACATCGCAGACAATTTCATTGATTGCGGTCCAGTTATTGACATTATCAAGTCAGAGGATGAGATAGACGATATACCTCTATCGGAACTCAATCAAAACCATTCCGATTGCACAGATGATGATAGTAAGAAAGTCATAAAAACTTCTGTAAAACAAGATATAGTAGAAACTCATTTAGAAAAGAAGCCGTTCAAGAGAAAAAAGAAAAGTAAAATTCATAAAGCAAAGGAAAATAGTATTTTAGATAATAGTAATAGTAAGGAGTATTACACAACGTCGATTATGAGCGAGGAAACGTGTGAGAGCAGGGAGAAAAGGAAATTGGAGCCAGATTATGTTGATGCGCCGTTCAAATGTGAGTCTTGTGTTGTTAGTTTCAAGACGCAGATTGCATTGGACGGGCATAATATTCTTGACCATACCAAGGTAAGGTTCTTTTTTTTTCTGCTGTCAGTCTAGATCAGGTCTTTTGGAAGACATTTTTCGCGTTTTTCTGATTTTTCCTTCTCAGAGTAAAGAAAAGAGTACAATTTAGTAGGTATTATTTTTTATTTTGGGTAGAACTGTCAGTTTGCTAGCTATCATGTTTCTAGTTGGAACTGGACCGGAGTATTCTTATTAGAATTTTTTTCCCTTGGCGGTGGGGGAGGTTAAGGGGTAGCTGGCATTCAAACTCTGCCATTAAAGTGGATAAGTAATTTTTAAGGACTTGTTTCCAATTGGCCGTAAAACTATATAAAAGAGTAATTTTTAATTTATCTTCTTTTTAACTGAAGAAACTGATTGACTCACTGATTGATCAACGCCACAAACTATATAGTATATCAACGCACATCCCAAACCGCTAAGCCTAGATACTTGAAATTTTGCACAAAGTTTCCTCATATACCTCTGACGCCCACTAAGAAAGGTTTTTTCCCCGATTTTTTCCACGAGCGAAGTCGCGGTAATCAACTAGTATAACTAAAAGACCGGTAGTGCAGATTTTGGACTGCGGAGTGTTTATACTGGATTGCTTTTGTTTCTTCAACAGACCCAAAGAAGAACCCCTCAAGTGGTGAAGCCGGGTTCCAAACCCCGGAGGAACCAAGCCATGAGGGACCAACGGACACCATTCGGTTACATGTGCCCGGAGTGCAACAAATATTTTGAGTAAGTGTAAGGAAAACCATAGCCATGACGAACATACTTAGGGACCAGGAAAAAAAAACAAAGTTTTATGGTCAAATGGTGCTAAATGAAATTTTTTTCTGTATATTTGAGCCATTTTTCGAAATATTTTAATTATAAAAAAAACGCTTCCCCGGCATCGCGGCAGCTGAAATGATCATAAAAGATCTCAGTGAAGCCTCCTGAGCCCACTCGCACTTACAGTTTGTTGAAATGAGGGTACTTGATTCTAAATACAACCTGAACTGTTGGACTTAGCAACAAGAATAAGCGGTGGAAGCACGTGCAGCGGTGGCACCGGGAGGGCTTCCGCTGCCACGCGTGCGGCAAGCGCTTCGCCTTCAAGAACAACCTCACCAGGCATCTGCAGTAAGTTGGCAACACCCACTAATTCATTTACAGTCTTATTCCTTGTAACAATGACAACATACAAGGTTAACAGCAAAGAAAAATAAAGTGTCCTTTATTCTTACATTTGACACAATTTTGCCATCAAGATCTTCTAACTACTCTATGTTGAGAACGGCTTGCCTGATCAGTGAGGAGTGTATGGCTCTCTGGATCTCCTCCATCCGTACTGCGGACAGCCATCATCAGATCTCAACCAAATCGTTCCCTGACGGAGATCCAAGGGCTCAAGTGATCTCGAATGTATGAAAGAAAAAGTCTCGCCCTTATTTCCTATTGAGTAGTACATATACTGGTGAAGGTCGCGGGACCTAGCTGGATGAGGTTAGAGCAGGACCGGTCATGGAGATCCTTGGGGGAGGCCTTTGTCCAGCAGTGGACGTCTATAGGCTAATATGATGATGATGATGATGAGTACATATATACCGTGTACTCTTACAGAGTGCACGCCTCGCCGGCGGCGCGCGAGGAGTGCCCCACGTGCCACAAGCTGGTGCGCTGCGACCTGGCGCGCGTGCACGCGCGCATCCACGCGCCGCGCGCGCCGTACGCGTGCGCCGCCTGCGACAAGCACTTCGCCAGCCGCGCCTCCTACGAGCACCACCTCAAGTACACGCAGGCGCACGCGCCCGGGGACGTGCTCAAGTATACCAGCTCTCTATACTACTGTTGGATGACTGTGAGGTCGCTTGGATGGTAGTGAGATCGTTTGGATGGTAGTGAGATCGCTTTGATGGTAGTGAGATCGCTTGTATAACAGTGAGCAAGTTTGGATATTAGTAAGGCCGCTTGAATGGTACTGTTGGGTCGGACGATAGAGAAATTATTTAAGATTAAGCACGGTTTGTTTTTAGTTATACATATAAAGTGGTACCGTCTCCTTCGCCTTAGGTACAAGTGCTCTAAGTGCGATAAGGGGTACCGGTCGCGCGGCGAGCTGAGGGACCACGTCAACTACCAGCACATGGGCCGCACGCAGCACAAGTGCCCCATCTGCGGGAAGGTGGGACACCCTTCACTCTGCCTTTCCAAATGGCAGTAGACGGCTTGGGAGACGTGAACCGAACTTATATTGTGTGTACGGTCGCAGGCGCTGGCGACGCCGCGCTGCATCACGCGGCACGTCCGCCGCGCGCATGACGGCGTCAAAGAGAGCCCCCGAGACAAGATCTGTCAGCAGTGCGGCAAGGCGTTCCGGGTAAACAACTTAGTGTTGCCGATCGATAGTCGACTAACAGTCGGAATATCGATCGTATTGATAAGACTCGATAGTATCGATAGTGTGGTGTGATGGAAGTATCGTGGTGACAATGAGGCGAGGTTATGTGTGCGGCGGCAAATCAAACTCTTGTTGGTTTCTGTTAAGACCTATTTTAATGTTTCGTCCTAAATCAAAATAAAACAACAAGAACATTTAACATTTTGCTCATTTATTTTAGATCCTTTATATGTAAATTACATCCATATATCCACATATCCAAATTATAACTGATCTGCACTAATAATTAAAGTATTTAGGAAGTACCCACTTATTTATTAATTATACCACCGATTTATTAATCAATTACAATCAAGTTACTATAAATTATACCTATTTTCGAAGGCTATTTTACCAAAATGGTTAGGATTTTACAACACCTTAATAACTAAACAACAGAGCAGGCCTAGGCCAAAATACTTATCTGTATAGAACTAACCGCGCACTGATTTATCACACGTCACCGTAACTAAGTTCACATACACAACTAGCTGACAGACTGACTTGACACTGAGTGTAATGGCACTATTTTAGATGTTCACTGTTTAGCACTTAGGAATAGAACTACCGTACCGCGTCGGGTTTCCACTATTTATGCATTGCCCGCACTGCATAGCCCGCCGCTTCCTCCGAATGGCGCCACCGTATCCGCCGGACAAGCCAGTGCTGCCACCTTTAACATTATTTGTATATATCAAGCCCGTTGCTTCCTTCGAGTGGCGGCACTGTCTTCCGCCGGAGACGTAAGTGCTGCCATCTTTAATATTAATTATTTAGTACACAGCTACCTCTGAATGGCGCCACTGTTTCCGCCGGAAAAGCCAGTGCTGCCATCTTTAGCTTTATTTGTCCAGCCCGCTGCTTTCTCAGAATGGCGGCACTGTTTTCCGCCGGAGACGCCAGTGCTGCCATCTCTAAACATTAATTATCTAGACCACTGATTCCTCCGGATGGCGCCACTGCCTTCCGCAGAGACGCCAGTGCTGCCATCCTTTGGCGGCAAGCGGTAACCGAGTGCAGTTATTTACACTCGTCCATCCTGACCCCTTTGCGACCCTGCAAAGTAAGAAAAGAGAGAGCAGTTAAAGTACCGTAATTAACATTTCATATACCACTACCACACGCCCTCATGATACTTGACACCACGTGGCGTGATGGTTTTGCCATGATTATTATCCAAACAAGTCCAATCAATATAACATTAATTCCCAATGCATTATCAGCAATGCCCTTTATAAAAACCGAACTCAAATCTGTCTTGCCCTAAACTCTCAAGATATTATCCAAACAATTCCAATTAGACCTTAATTCCCATTGCACTATCAGCTATCTTTGTAAATATAAAAACCAAACTAGAATAAAAAGATATACACATAGCCAGCAGTCGCCCTGACTGTCCAATACATTTTCCTTCAGCCCGGTAGTCGCCCTCACGACTTCTGATTGTCTATTACATATTCCTTTAGCCCGGCAGTCGCCCTCACGACTCCTGACTGTCCAATACATGTTCATTTATCCCAAGCAGTCGCCCTCACGACTCCTGAATGTCCAATACATGTTCATTTAGCCCGGCAGTCGCCCACACAACTGACTATCCAAAGTTCCACACGTATCCATTTTATTTCACATCATTCATCATCATGATCACCAAATCACGGAACCATCATGACTTCCATAACATATTTATTTTGCCACAACCATTAAAAAAAAACACAATCATGTTTCCTAGTAAGTTTATCCTTCTAATAAATCTATCAATTCTTCAGTACTATCCACTTGACTGTCATTCGAGCTTGTATCAGTATCCTCGTCCCTTGGAAATTTCTTTATAGAGTCGGATGAGACCAGTGCGTTGAAGCGTTTGTATCCTTTTACGCCTTTCAGCGATGTAATCATATACCTGTCGTTACCAATTATCTTGGAAATCTTGTAAGGTCCGCTGTACTTCTCCTTCAGCTTGCGCCGTACATTTACGTTTCTGTCTGCTGCACCCTTCCATAACACGAGATCGTTAACTTTATATTTTGTCGGGGCCTTACGTTTTGCATCAAAGTATTTGCGCATTGTATCTGCAGTTTTGTTTAGGTTAGTAGAGGCCGTATTTTTAGTTTTCTCTGCTGTGTCCTCGTTGTCTAACTGGTTCCTTCCCATATCCTGGTACCTGCTTCGGGTGGCGCTGAACATTAATTTGTATGGTGTAAATCCGGTGGACGAGTTATGTAAATTGTTCATTCCCCATGTAATGTCAGGAACTCTAGTGTCCCAATCCTTTTCATCTTCCACGCTGGTGTTGAGGGAGTCCAGTATGGTCCTGTTGTACCTCTCGACTTGTCCATTAGCACGTGGACATGCCACAGCATTCATAATGTGCTTTAATTGATTATCCAAACAAAATTGTCTGAAGCTTTTGCTTTTGAAACTGGTGCCGCTGTCAGTAATAATTCTCTTTGGATAACCAAATAAGCAAAATGTATGTTTCAGTGCTTTCACTACCTCACAGGTTTTTGTAGTTTTGACCGGAACAGCCCACACAAACTTAGTAAAGGAGTCGACGACCATCAGCAGGTAACAGTTTCCAGATCGACTTTTACAGAAAGGGCCCAAGTGATCCATATGTAATGTGTGCATCGGCTCTGCGACTTTCTCTATGGGATGCAATTCGCCCTCAGGTCTACCGTACTGACTCCTTTTGTATAAGCAGTCCAAACAAGCATTCACATATTTTCGAATGAATCGCGTCATTCCAGGGAACCAGAATGCATCCTTGATTATCTGCTCGCATCTCTTCAAGCCTGGATGCCCAATACAATCATGATATTTTCTCAGTACATTCCATCTACCATACTTCGGAACAACCAACCTTTCCTTTTTGTCCTTTATTAGCCTGTATAGCCTTCCATCATGCAACTTATAGTTATTTTTAATATCCGTGTCGTCATCGCCAGATTCTATTTTTGCTTTTATAATTCGGATCTTCTCATCTTGGTTTTGAAGACATACCACCCAATCAAACACATCGATAACATTGATATCCACCACCGCCCTAGGGGGCTCCACTGGAGATCGACTAAGTGCATCGACGTGACCATGTGTCTTACCAGGCCTATGTTCCACATCCATGTCGTACTCTTGTATCGACAACCACCACCTGGCGATGCGCGGCATTAAGTCCTTCTTCAGGAACGTGTACCGAACAGCTGCACAGTCTGTTATGACTTTGAAGCGATTGCCTGCCAAGTAGATCCGAAATCGTTTGAGGGACTCGACGACTGCTAAAGTCTCCAACTCATAGGAGTGGTACATGGCCTCTTCCTTGGTGGTTTTGCGACTGAAATAAGCTATAGGCTTTAAGTCGCCATCTTGTTTTTGTAGAAGAATGCCGGCCAATCCTCTGCTGCTTGCGTCTGTATGAACCTCTATTTCACCTGTAGTGCGAAACAATGAAAGTAGGGGTCGGGTTGTTAAAACCTCCTTTAGTTGATCAAATGCCTTCTGTTGCGCGGAGCTCCATTCCCATATAGCGTCCTTTTTAAGTAGCTTGTATAAGTCATAGGTGATATTAGCATAGTTCTGTACAAACTTTCGGAAGTAGCTTGTTAATCCTAAAAACATCCTGAGTTCATGAACATTCGTCGGTTCTTCGTATTTACCTACTGCATCTATCTTCTTGCTTCCTGGCCTGATTCCTTCTTCACTAATTTCATATCCGAGGTAGTCAATTTTATCTTGCAAAAAGAAACATTTTTCCAAATTTAATGTCAACCCAGCATCTCTGACTATCTTCAAGACTTCTTTAAGTAGTTCCAGACCTTCTTGCTCAGTTCCCGTTGGAAGCAAGACATCATCGATGTATGGTAGCACCTTGTCATGACGTAGTGAGGAGAATATCTTATCCATTAATCGCTGAAAAACGGCTGGTGAATTGGTCAATCCAAAGGGCATACGCAAAAATTCATAATGTCCCTCTGGTGTGACAAAGCCAGTCTTATGAATGGAATCCTCTGCAACGGGAATTTGGTAGAACCCCTGAGACAGATCCAATCCGGTAAAGCATTTCTTGCCACCAAGCTTTTCAATTTGTTCCTCGATGATCGGAAGTGGATATTTGTCTTTGACGGTGATGTTGTTCAGCTTCCTGAAGTCGACGCAGAGTCTATAATCTCCGTTCTTTTTTCGTACCAGTACAATTGGACTTGAGTAGTTTGAAGAAGATTCTCGGATTATCCCGTTGTTCAGCATGTCATCTATCTTTTCTCTTACTACAGCCTTTTCTGCAAAAGAAAGTCTGTACGGCCGATAGCAAACCGGTTTATCCGAATTTAATTCGATATTTAATTTAATCTTGTTAGTGACACCAAGCTCACCCGTATCCGCTGAAAAGCAATCTGAATGATCCTGTAAAATTTTTGTTAATTCTTGTACAATATGTGGATCCTTTGATCCGCAGTTAATCTTTGTTATATCCACTTTCATAATTGAACGTTGCGCCTCTCCTACTTCTATTGTCCCAGGATCACCATCAACCTCCTCCGTAACGAAACCACGAGCTACTACCTGTCCTTTCCTAAACAACAACGGCTGCGTCCCATGGTTAGTAATCAGCAGCGACTCCACTGGAAAGGAATGTACAAACGACGGCATACTATATGACACATCCTTATATAAACATGTGCGAGTATCAAAAAATAACAATGTTGACTCTTTGAGCTGGATATCGCTGTAAGTATTCACATAACATGAAGAGCGTGGAGGAATGACAGTCTCAGAGGAACAATAAATTTTAATCTTTTCTATCTCTGATGTGGTTTCAATACTATTAATACCTATAGATTCGCCTTTAACATCACCATTGTTAGGTTTAAGACAAACTGTAGTACCTGTAATGACAACAGTACACTGCTGACTGTTGAGAATCGGTTGACCTACAAAAACGTCGGCAAGTTTAAGAGGTACATCAGTAACTATTGCATTTGAAATCATTTTAATTCCATCAATAACAAATTCCAAGGAGACCTGCCCACGAGCCCTACATGGAATACCACCAAACCCACTAAGAAAAATATCACATGGTTGTAGCTGAAGACCAAGTTTCAAAGCACAATCATAAGTAAGTATATTGACTTGAGCCCCTGTATCTAAATATGACATAACCTCAGAGCCATTGATAAGAATCTTTTTAAAATAACACTCATTTACCTGGGATTCCACGATGTTGATAGACTTCTGGTAGCACTGCTCGGTCTTGTGGTTGGTCTTACCGCAGACACCACATTTCACAGCATCAGGTTTCTTCGGACAAAATCGGACTACGTGACCAGTCTCGTTGCAAAGAAAACAAGTGAGGGACTTCTTGTCTTTGATATCGCGACCACCTTCCTTTGTAGATGTGCTAGACGAAGCAACATCACGACCACGTGGAGCACCACCGCGTTGAAAATGTGCTGGAAATGTCCTCTTGTCTTCGTTTAGACACAGGAACTGTGAATAAAGCTCTCCTGTTGTTCTGTAATTGCCAGCCCTAGCCGAAGTCTTCATATGGAAAGGCAATCCTTCTATAATACAGGACACAGCCTTTTCTCCAGTAATCTCACACTTAGTCAGCATGGTGCATTTAGAATAGAAATAGTGAGTCATTGTTTCGCTGGCCAACTTCTTACGACCTAGCATTTCCTTTAAAGCTTCTGCGAAATCAATATTCTGTGGGAACGCTTCTAAAATATTTTGTTTCCATTCGTGCCATGTCAGTTCATAGTTACGTAAAGCACAATGCCATGATTTTGCCAACCCTGCCAATCGTGCTTGCATATAATAGCTTTTCACGCTATCATTCCAACCATGTATAGCCCCTAACTGTTCAATTTTGTTGAGCCACTGTAGTGCGGGTAGCTCTGACTTTTCCGGATCAAACTCTGGTACAATATCTGATTTTACCATTACATGTGAATAATAAGGATGGAGCCTACCAGATTCGTCCATAGGATTAGAGTGGTAGCCGTCGCGCCTTGCCACCTCTCGCTCCGTTGTTTCCCGTGGTCGCCACGGCGCCCAGCGCCGCGAGCTCCGGGACCCCGCACTCGTGTCTCGGGAGCTGCCGCGCTCCTGTCTGCCTCGTGAACGCCGCTCGGTCCTCTTGTGGTCCCATCTCAGCGGACTGCGGGACCGGCTACGGCTTCCGGAACTCATCCCACTTCTGAAAATTGTTAAGACCTATTTTAATGTTTCGTCCTAAATCAAAATAAAACAACAAGAACATTTAACATTTTGCTCATTTATTTTAGATCCTTTATATGTAAATTACATCCATATATCCACATATCCAAATTATAACTGATCTGCACTAATAATTAAAGTATTTAGGAAGTACCCACTTATTTATTAATTATACCACCGATTTATTAATCAATTACAATCAAGTTACTATAAATTATACCTATTTTCGAAGGCTATTTTACCAAAATGGTTAGGATTTTACAACACCTTAATAACTAAACAACAGAGCAGGCCTAGGCCAAAATACTTATCTGTATAGAACTAACCGCGCACTGATTTATCACACGTCACCGTAACTAAGTTCACATACACAACTAGCTGACAGACTGACTTGACACTGAGTGTAATGGCACTATTTTAGATGTTCACTGTTTAGCACTTAGGAATAGAACTACCGTACCGCGTCGGGTTTCCACTATTTATGCATTGCCCGCACTGCATAGCCCGCCGCTTCCTCCGAATGGCGCCACCGTATCCGCCGGACAAGCCAGTGCTGCCACCTTTAACATTATTTGTATATATCAAGCCCGTTGCTTCCTTCGAGTGGCGGCACTGTCTTCCGCCGGAGACGTAAGTGCTGCCATCTTTAATATTAATTATTTAGTACACAGCTACCTCTGAATGGCGCCACTGTTTCCGCCGGAAAAGCCAGTGCTGCCATCTTTAGCTTTATTTGTCCAGCCCGCTGCTTTCTCAGAATGGCGGCACTGTTTTCCGCCGGAGACGCCAGTGCTGCCATCTCTAAACATTAATTATCTAGACCACTGATTCCTCCGGATGGCGCCACTGCCTTCCGCAGAGACGCCAGTGCTGCCATCCTTTGGCGGCAAGCGGTAACCGAGTGCAGTTATTTACACTCGTCCATCCTGACCCCTTTGCGACCCTGCAAAGTAAGAAAAGAGAGAGCAGTTAAAGTACCGTAATTAACATTTCATATACCACTACCACACGCCCTCATGATACTTGACACCACGTGGCGTGATGGTTTTGCCATGATTATTATCCAAACAAGTCCAATCAATATAACATTAATTCCCAATGCATTATCAGCAATGCCCTTTATAAAAACCGAACTCAAATCTGTCTTGCCCTAAACTCTCAAGATATTATCCAAACAATTCCAATTAGACCTTAATTCCCATTGCACTATCAGCTATCTTTGTAAATATAAAAACCAAACTAGAATAAAAAGATATACACATAGCCAGCAGTCGCCCTGACTGTCCAATACATTTTCCTTCAGCCCGGTAGTCGCCCTCACGACTTCTGATTGTCTATTACATATTCCTTTAGCCCGGCAGTCGCCCTCACGACTCCTGACTGTCCAATACATGTTCATTTATCCCAAGCAGTCGCCCTCACGACTCCTGAATGTCCAATACATGTTCATTTAGCCCGGCAGTCGCCCACACAACTGACTATCCAAAGTTCCACACGTATCCATTTTATTTCACATCATTCATCATCATGATCACCAAATCACGGAACCATCATGACTTCCATAACATATTTATTTTGCCACAACCATTAAAAAAAAACACAATCATGTTTCCTAGTAAGTTTATCCTTCTAATAAATCTATCAATTCTTCAGTACTATCCACTTGACTGTCATTCGAGCTTGTATCAGTATCCTCGTCCCTTGGAAATTTCTTTATAGAGTCGGATGAGACCAGTGCGTTGAAGCGTTTGTATCCTTTTACGCCTTTCAGCGATGTAATCATATACCTGTCGTTACCAATTATCTTGGAAATCTTGTAAGGTCCGCTGTACTTCTCCTTCAGCTTGCGCCGTACATTTACGTTTCTGTCTGCTGCACCCTTCCATAACACGAGATCGTTAACTTTATATTTTGTCGGGGCCTTACGTTTTGCATCAAAGTATTTGCGCATTGTATCTGCAGTTTTGTTTAGGTTAGTAGAGGCCGTATTTTTAGTTTTCTCTGCTGTGTCCTCGTTGTCTAACTGGTTCCTTCCCATATCCTGGTACCTGCTTCGGGTGGCGCTGAACATTAATTTGTATGGTGTAAATCCGGTGGACGAGTTATGTAAATTGTTCATTCCCCATGTAATGTCAGGAACTCTAGTGTCCCAATCCTTTTCATCTTCCACGCTGGTGTTGAGGGAGTCCAGTATGGTCCTGTTGTACCTCTCGACTTGTCCATTAGCACGTGGACATGCCACAGCATTCATAATGTGCTTTAATTGATTATCCAAACAAAATTGTCTGAAGCTTTTGCTTTTGAAACTGGTGCCGCTGTCAGTAATAATTCTCTTTGGATAACCAAATAAGCAAAATGTATGTTTCAGTGCTTTCACTACCTCACAGGTTTTTGTAGTTTTGACCGGAACAGCCCACACAAACTTAGTAAAGGAGTCGACGACCATCAGCAGGTAACAGTTTCCAGATCGACTTTTACAGAAAGGGCCCAAGTGATCCATATGTAATGTGTGCATCGGCTCTGCGACTTTCTCTATGGGATGCAATTCGCCCTCAGGTCTACCGTACTGACTCCTTTTGTATAAGCAGTCCAAACAAGCATTCACATATTTTCGAATGAATCGCGTCATTCCAGGGAACCAGAATGCATCCTTGATTATCTGCTCGCATCTCTTCAAGCCTGGATGCCCAATACAATCATGATATTTTCTCAGTACATTCCATCTACCATACTTCGGAACAACCAACCTTTCCTTTTTGTCCTTTATTAGCCTGTATAGCCTTCCATCATGCAACTTATAGTTATTTTTAATATCCGTGTCGTCATCGCCAGATTCTATTTTTGCTTTTATAATTCGGATCTTCTCATCTTGGTTTTGAAGACATACCACCCAATCAAACACATCGATAACATTGATATCCACCACCGCCCTAGGGGGCTCCACTGGAGATCGACTAAGTGCATCGACGTGACCATGTGTCTTACCAGGCCTATGTTCCACATCCATGTCGTACTCTTGTATCGACAACCACCACCTGGCGATGCGCGGCATTAAGTCCTTCTTCAGGAACGTGTACCGAACAGCTGCACAGTCTGTTATGACTTTGAAGCGATTGCCTGCCAAGTAGATCCGAAATCGTTTGAGGGACTCGACGACTGCTAAAGTCTCCAACTCATAGGAGTGGTACATGGCCTCTTCCTTGGTGGTTTTGCGACTGAAATAAGCTATAGGCTTTAAGTCGCCATCTTGTTTTTGTAGAAGAATGCCGGCCAATCCTCTGCTGCTTGCGTCTGTATGAACCTCTATTTCACCTGTAGTGCGAAACAATGAAAGTAGGGGTCGGGTTGTTAAAACCTCCTTTAGTTGATCAAATGCCTTCTGTTGCGCGGAGCTCCATTCCCATATAGCGTCCTTTTTAAGTAGCTTGTATAAGTCATAGGTGATATTAGCATAGTTCTGTACAAACTTTCGGAAGTAGCTTGTTAATCCTAAAAACATCCTGAGTTCATGAACATTCGTCGGTTCTTCGTATTTACCTACTGCATCTATCTTCTTGCTTCCTGGCCTGATTCCTTCTTCACTAATTTCATATCCGAGGTAGTCAATTTTATCTTGCAAAAAGAAACATTTTTCCAAATTTAATGTCAACCCAGCATCTCTGACTATCTTCAAGACTTCTTTAAGTAGTTCCAGACCTTCTTGCTCAGTTCCCGTTGGAAGCAAGACATCATCGATGTATGGTAGCACCTTGTCATGACGTAGTGAGGAGAATATCTTATCCATTAATCGCTGAAAAACGGCTGGTGAATTGGTCAATCCAAAGGGCATACGCAAAAATTCATAATGTCCCTCTGGTGTGACAAAGCCAGTCTTATGAATGGAATCCTCTGCAACGGGAATTTGGTAGAACCCCTGAGACAGATCCAATCCGGTAAAGCATTTCTTGCCACCAAGCTTTTCAATTTGTTCCTCGATGATCGGAAGTGGATATTTGTCTTTGACGGTGATGTTGTTCAGCTTCCTGAAGTCGACGCAGAGTCTATAATCTCCGTTCTTTTTTCGTACCAGTACAATTGGACTTGAGTAGTTTGAAGAAGATTCTCGGATTATCCCGTTGTTCAGCATGTCATCTATCTTTTCTCTTACTACAGCCTTTTCTGCAAAAGAAAGTCTGTACGGCCGATAGCAAACCGGTTTATCCGAATTTAATTCGATATTTAATTTAATCTTGTTAGTGACACCAAGCTCACCCGTATCCGCTGAAAAGCAATCTGAATGATCCTGTAAAATTTTTGTTAATTCTTGTACAATATGTGGATCCTTTGATCCGCAGTTAATCTTTGTTATATCCACTTTCATAATTGAACGTTGCGCCTCTCCTACTTCTATTGTCCCAGGATCACCATCAACCTCCTCCGTAACGAAACCACGAGCTACTACCTGTCCTTTCCTAAACAACAACGGCTGCGTCCCATGGTTAGTAATCAGCAGCGACTCCACTGGAAAGGAATGTACAAACGACGGCATACTATATGACACATCCTTATATAAACATGTGCGAGTATCAAAAAATAACAATGTTGACTCTTTGAGCTGGATATCGCTGTAAGTATTCACATAACATGAAGAGCGTGGAGGAATGACAGTCTCAGAGGAACAATAAATTTTAATCTTTTCTATCTCTGATGTGGTTTCAATACTATTAATACCTATAGATTCGCCTTTAACATCACCATTGTTAGGTTTAAGACAAACTGTAGTACCTGTAATGACAACAGTACACTGCTGACTGTTGAGAATCGGTTGACCTACAAAAACGTCGGCAAGTTTAAGAGGTACATCAGTAACTATTGCATTTGAAATCATTTTAATTCCATCAATAACAAATTCCAAGGAGACCTGCCCACGAGCCCTACATGGAATACCACCAAACCCACTAAGAAAAATATCACATGGTTGTAGCTGAAGACCAAGTTTCAAAGCACAATCATAAGTAAGTATATTGACTTGAGCCCCTGTATCTAAATATGACATAACCTCAGAGCCATTGATAAGAATCTTTTTAAAATAACACTCATTTACCTGGGATTCCACGATGTTGATAGACTTCTGGTAGCACTGCTCGGTCTTGTGGTTGGTCTTACCGCAGACACCACATTTCACAGCATCAGGTTTCTTCGGACAAAATCGGACTACGTGACCAGTCTCGTTGCAAAGAAAACAAGTGAGGGACTTCTTGTCTTTGATATCGCGACCACCTTCCTTTGTAGATGTGCTAGACGAAGCAACATCACGACCACGTGGAGCACCACCGCGTTGAAAATGTGCTGGAAATGTCCTCTTGTCTTCGTTTAGACACAGGAACTGTGAATAAAGCTCTCCTGTTGTTCTGTAATTGCCAGCCCTAGCCGAAGTCTTCATATGGAAAGGCAATCCTTCTATAATACAGGACACAGCCTTTTCTCCAGTAATCTCACACTTAGTCAGCATGGTGCATTTAGAATAGAAATAGTGAGTCATTGTTTCGCTGGCCAACTTCTTACGACCTAGCATTTCCTTTAAAGCTTCTGCGAAATCAATATTCTGTGGGAACGCTTCTAAAATATTTTGTTTCCATTCGTGCCATGTCAGTTCATAGTTACGTAAAGCACAATGCCATGATTTTGCCAACCCTGCCAATCGTGCTTGCATATAATAGCTTTTCACGCTATCATTCCAACCATGTATAGCCCCTAACTGTTCAATTTTGTTGAGCCACTGTAGTGCGGGTAGCTCTGACTTTTCCGGATCAAACTCTGGTACAATATCTGATTTTACCATTACATGTGAATAATAAGGATGGAGCCTACCAGATTCGTCCATAGGATTAGAGTGGTAGCCGTCGCGCCTTGCCACCTCTCGCTCCGTTGTTTCCCGTGGTCGCCACGGCGCCCAGCGCCGCGAGCTCCGGGACCCCGCACTCGTGTCTCGGGAGCTGCCGCGCTCCTGTCTGCCTCGTGAACGCCGCTCGGTCCTCTTGTGGTCCCATCTCAGCGGACTGCGGGACCGGCTACGGCTTCCGGAACTCATCCCACTTCTGAAAATTGTTAAGACCTATTTTAATGTTTCGTCCTAAATCAAAATAAAACAACAAGAACATTTAACATTTTGCTCATTTATTTTAGATCCTTTATATGTAAATTACATCCATATATCCACATATCCAAATTATAACTGATCTGCACTAATAATTAAAGTATTTAGGAAGTACCCACTTATTTATTAATTATACCACCGATTTATTAATCAATTACAATCAAGTTACTATAAATTATACCTATTTTCGAAGGCTATTTTACCAAAATGGTTAGGATTTTACAACACCTTAATAACTAAACAACAGAGCAGGCCTAGGCCAAAATACTTATCTGTATAGAACTAACCGCGCACTGATTTATCACACGTCACCGTAACTAAGTTCACATACACAACTAGCTGACAGACTGACTTGACACTGAGTGTAATGGCACTATTTTAGATGTTCACTGTTTAGCACTTAGGAATAGAACTACCGTACCGCGTCGGGTTTCCACTATTTATGCATTGCCCGCACTGCATAGCCCGCCGCTTCCTCCGAATGGCGCCACCGTATCCGCCGGACAAGCCAGTGCTGCCACCTTTAACATTATTTGTATATATCAAGCCCGTTGCTTCCTTCGAGTGGCGGCACTGTCTTCCGCCGGAGACGTAAGTGCTGCCATCTTTAATATTAATTATTTAGTACACAGCTACCTCTGAATGGCGCCACTGTTTCCGCCGGAAAAGCCAGTGCTGCCATCTTTAGCTTTATTTGTCCAGCCCGCTGCTTTCTCAGAATGGCGGCACTGTTTTCCGCCGGAGACGCCAGTGCTGCCATCTCTAAACATTAATTATCTAGACCACTGATTCCTCCGGATGGCGCCACTGCCTTCCGCAGAGACGCCAGTGCTGCCATCCTTTGGCGGCAAGCGGTAACCGAGTGCAGTTATTTACATTTCAGCAAATCACTTCTTCTTTATTACCCAGAATAAAGTTAAATGTTTTCTACGTCAATAAATCATTAAAATACTATCAGATTGATTAAATTAATGAAGATTTTTTAGGACAATACAAACAGATACATGTTCTCGATTGGCGAGCGAGATGGAAGAGGAAGTGAGACACAGAGAGCTGTCAAAGCCAAGTTATAAACGTCAAGATGACGTATGTCACTGTCAATGTGAAGTTTACTCTCTGTGTTGCTATCGCATCAATACAAATTTCAACATATAGCATAAATATAACAATACTATTCATAGAATTCAATAGTATTGATGCTGACTATTGAACGCATGAGGTTAGCGCAGGACCGGTCGTCGTGGAAATCCCTGGGGGAGGCCTTTGTCCAGCAGTGGACGTCTACAGGCTGATAAGATGATGATGAAGATTCTCCACCGCGGGCTAGCTGGAATAGATTTCTTACAAATAAGCTTGACCCTTTGTATAATTTTCTGTTGCATTATGTTGTTTTTATTTTTATTTCAATAAATTATTAAATAAATAAACGAACGCATGAGGTTAGCGCAGGACCGGTCGTCGTGGAGATGAAGCCTTTGTCCAGCAGTGGAGTCTACAAGCTGATAATATGATGATGATGATTGAACGCACTATCAAAGATATATTCGCACTATCGATAGTTGTCATTAATAGTATAGCAATCATTCATCTTTGATTTTTAAAACAAGATACCTATTCGTGTACAGGACAAGAAAGGTCTCCGCGAGCACGAGTTCATCCACACGGGCGAGCGGCCGCTCTCGTGCGAGATCTGCGGGTGCACGTTCCGCCAGAGCGCCTCGCTCTACACCCACCGCAAGCGGGTGCACAAGATATACCCACAGAGGCGCACGGTGGCGCTACTAGACGCTACAGAGGCAGCTGCAGGCACTTAAAAACAACATGTGCATTCTTATTCCTTGTGACCTTTATTCTTACACTTGAAACAATCGGCTGCTTGTTCTGTCAGAGCGTTTCGCTCTTCACCCACCGCAAGCGGGTGCACAAGACATACCCACAGAGGCGCACAGTGGCGCTACTAGACGCTACAGAGGCAGCTGCAGGCACTTAAAAACAACAAGTGCTCTTGTACACTTTTATTCCTTGTGACCTTTATTCTTACATTTGAAACAATCGGCTGCTTGTTCTGTCAGAGCGTTTCGCTCTTCACCCACCGCAAGCGGGTGCACAAGATATACCCGCAGCGGCGCACGGTGGCGCTACTAGACGCTACAGAGGCGGCTGCAGGCACTTAAAAACAACAAGTGCTCTTGTACACTTTTATTCCTTGTGACCTTTATTCTTACATTTGAAACAATCGGCTGCTTGTTCTGTCAGAGCGTTTCGCTCTTCACCCACCGCAAGCGGGTGCACAAGATATACCCGCAGCGGCGCACGGTGGCGCTACTAGACGCTACAGAGGCGGCTGCAGGCACTTAAAAACAACAAGTGCTCTTGTACACTTTTATTCCTTGTGACCTTTATTCTTACATTTGAAACAATCGGCTGCTTGTTCTGTCAGAGCGTTTCGCTCTTCACCCACCGCAAGCGGGTGCACAAGATATACCCGCAGCGACGCACGGTGGCGCTACTAGACGCTACAGAGGCGGCTGCAGGCACTTAAAAACAACATGTGCATTCTTATTCCTTGTGACCTTTATTCTTACACTTGAAACAATCGGCTGCTTGTTCCGCCAGAGCGCCTCTACACCCGCAGAGGCGCACAGTGGCGCTACTAGCCGCGCCGGAGACAGCTGTCACCACTTCATATAACATATATAGATATAACAAGTTATCTGTGAAGTGGCAGAATCTGGAACTAAGCAGAATGTCATTCGGCCATCAGAACAGAATATATAGAATAACTGACGGGCATGGAACGATGGCAGAGCCACCCTTCAGTTCACAGATAACTTGGTAAGTCTATACTTTTAATTTCTTGTGACATTGACAACATTTACAAACTGAAAAGCAAAGAAAACTATAGTGACCTTTATTCTTACATTTGACGCAATTTTGCTCGATGGATTATTCAGAAGTGAGGACTCTGTGATGAAGGACATGACATTACTTATAAGTATTGTATTAAATAAAATAAAATGCATTTATTAAGAAATGATTTCATTTATTTCACCCTGAGATACTTCACCTTAACTAAATACATGTAGGTACTGTTTGAAATGTGAACGCATCCTTTATTTTATTGAATGCAGTTTTTACATTGCAATTATTGACAGAGAATTATTGACAGACTTTAAGAGTCGATGGTATGTCAGCTCGAATTCAAATTTCCCCCCCGCATGCCTCTCCCACCGCCGCCGTCAGCGCACCTATCTCACTCGCACTATTTATGTAGGGTAAGCTACACAATATTGACCGTCCAAGATGGTTCTTAATAAAAAAAACACTATGTATTAATAATTTATTTACAGTCAATGTCAACATACTTTATAGCATAGGAGTACCACATCACCAAGTAACATTAATATCAGGCGTCTTTGTCATTCAAATAATCGTCTATTTTATAATAACAAATTGTTACATAATGTGATTTTTAAACTTTGTGTGCTTCATATTCAAGATAGATATATATATCTCCTGGTAGTTTGTACGATAGTGAAACCCTCATCATCCATCCGGACATCACCAGCAGGCGGCTGTGGTTTTACAGCGGGTTTACTTAAACAAAATATTCTCAAATCTATATTGACTGGATACGGTTAGTATATTTATTTCTTTAAACTTTTCTCTTAATGACTACAACGCAGATTATAGATCGAGCTAATACCTAGCTCTCTTTCGCAAAATAAAAATGGTCACTATATCTGCTGCTCGACCCCACAGTAAGATGCCTTATGCCATGTTACTGTGGCAGTAGCTGAAATATACTAATTTTGCGATAGCAATATCAGTAATTGTCAAATTTTTCTAACGGCATAGGCGGCCGAACTTAGTATGCCAGCTAGTGAAGCTATGTGGGGCCCCCATTGAAAAGATGAATCTATAGTTATACCAAGGAACACAATACTTTTAATAAATTCTAGTCTATATGTACCTAAAGTCATATTATTTTCTACATGTCTTACATTTGGTAAGCAAAATTTAATACATTTAGGCCGGTTTTCCTGTCACGCGTGTTTGCGCCCGCGTCCTGGTCCGCAACTTTTCCCGCTGGAAAAATATTTAATTTTGATGAAACTTGGTACAGTCATAGCTTATATCCTGGGATAACATATAGGCAACTATTTACCGCGGTAAACTTTTCCCGCGGGAAAAATATTTAATTTTAATGAAACTTGGTACAGTGATAGCTTATATTAGTGTGGCTGACGGAACGGAAACCTCCGTGGGCGAGTCCGACTCGCACTTGCCGGCTTTTTATTTTTACTTTTCAGTTCCTTTCTTTTTTCGGCGGTTTAATTTTTTTATTCAGTAGATTGAGGGCGGACTTGTCGTCACACCTCGCCTAACTCTCGAATTGGCATATTTCGAACATGTCTAGGATCGCATAACTCTGGCAACATGCATGATAAATAAAAATCTTTTAATTTATCTTCCATAATCTGTTTCCAGAACTTGTCATCGCGTTGGACCACCGCCTATAAGTCTACCTATCAGCCGTGTTATGTTATTAGTACTCATAAATTGGATAATCCCGAAATCGAAATGTTGCTTCAGAACTTACTTTTCCATGTTGTTATATATGTTAACATCTGTTTTATTCGGAGCATTCTCCTTGTCAGAGCCATGATTATTTTCGGATGCCCCTGATCGTCGTAATCTAATTTGAGAAAGATAAGTACATTTATGATTACGTATAATAATTTAACCCGATGTTAATTTTCTTTACCAAATAAATTATACTCACTTTAGTGCTTTACTCAAGTTTTTGCCTTTTTTTTTACGCCAACCAAGTCTTTTCTTTTTTTTGTTACCTTGGTTTCCCATTTTAAAAAATTCGTTATTATTGACCGAGCGAGCGAAGCGAGCGAAGCGTCTACGTTTCGAGACTGGCCAAAAATGCTCTTGTCCGGCTGTCTGTCTGTCTGTCTGTCTGTCTGTCTGTAATTCTCTACAGGTCGCATTTTTCAACCGATTTTGACGAAAATTTGGCATATGTATAAATTAATTAAACCTACAAAATGAGTAGAATAAAATTTTGAAAAACATTTTTTTTAGAGTACCTACCATACTCGCAAAGTGGGAGTGAACTTTTTTTTTCTTGTGAATCCCATAGTGTGGGATATCGTTGGATAGGTCTTTCAAAAATATTGCTGGTGTGTGAATACCATTTTTTCCATTTAGGGATCCGTTGGCGAAATATTAAGCTTTAAAGCGGTAATTTTTGTTAGAGTCACGTGTCCCCCCCCCCTGCCAGCTAAACGGTTGCTTCTGGAAATGTGAAAAAATTCATGGCAGTAGCATATATAACGTAGTTACAAGGAAAACTATTACGGCTAAGTAGGTTCTATTAGTTTTTGAGTAATAGTGGATCGACTTAAGAAAGTTGAAAAAATAAATTATGTTCATAGAACTGCATACGTAAAATGGAAAATTATTTTTTTCCGCGTGATATCCATGGTGTGGGGTATCGTTGGATGGGTCTTTCAAAAATATCGCGGGTGTGTGATAATCATTTTTCGATTTAGGGATCCGTTTGCGAAATATTAAGCTTTAAAGTGCTAATTTTTGTCACTTTAGTAGGTACTTTTTCTGTTTCCAAAGTTGACTTTTGTTGGTTTCTTTTAGGTTTGGTTTATAAGGGCTGGCGAGGTCTACTGTTCTCACGGAACTACTAGTACTAAACGGTCGGGAAATTATTAAGAAAGATATTGGAAAATAAATATTATCTTCAGAAAATTTCTTTTGTAGTCTTCTGTCTACACGTCGTCGTCTATTTTTGTTCTGTCAAGTCAAACAACCAAGTATCGAAACAAATTACAAACAAACATCCAGTCATTTTTCAGTCAAGGAGACTGTACTCCAAAAAACACTAGGATAGCAACAAAGATGCTACCCTATTTCAAAATATAATTTGAATAAATGACGTGTGACGGGAGTGACAGCTGGATGGCGGCGAGCGACACGTGTTCCCCGTGCCACTGGCAGAGCGGGACTGACGCGGGGTAGGGAGATGCCATGCGGCTCAAGTTGGGCTGGCTCAAAAACGCTTAGATTTAGGTTTTTCCTTTTTTTGCCGAAAGTTATGTGTATTTTGTAAATTCAAATGTTATGTGATCTGCATATTAGTAAGTACAGTTAGTACTCAAAATATGGTGATTGTACGTAGCTTTATTACATAAAAGTAGCGAAAATAAATTCTTAAAATGGTTAACTTTGGAATTTTTTTTCATTGAGAAAATTTTAACGAACTGTGTTTTCGAAATCGTGAATAACTAGTAAAAGTCTTCTACTTTACTGCATATTTATTACAAAATGAATGATACAGTATTGTTGAAATAGCGACGGATCATCCGACCCGCTGTGAGATATCATAGCCCCTTAAAATTTTCTCAATGAAAAAAAATTCCAAAGTTAACCATTTTAAGAATTTATTTTCGCTACTTTTATGTAATAAAGCTACGTACAATCACCATATTTTGAGTACTAACTGTACTTACTAATATGCAGATCACATAACATTTGAATTTACAAAATACACATAACTTTCGGCAAAAAAAGGAAAAACCTAAATCTAAGCGTTTTTGAGCCAGCCCAACTTGAGCCGCATGGCATCTCCCTTCCCCGCGTCAGTCCCGCTCTGCCAGTGGCACGGGGAACACGTGTCGCTCGCCGCCATCCAGCTGTCACTCCCGTCACACGTCATTTATTCAAATTATATTTTGAAATAGGGTAGCATCTTTGTTGCTATCCTAGTGTTTTTTGGAGTACAGTCTCCTTGACTGAAAAATGACTGGATGTTTGTTTGTAATTTGTTTCGATACTTGGTTGTTTGACTTGACAGAACAAAAATAGACGACGACGTGTAGACAGAAGACTACAAAAGAAATTTTCTGAAGATAATATTTATTTTCCAATATCTTTCTTAATAATTTCCCGACCGTTTAGTATAATAACGAATTTTTTAAAATGGGAAACCAAGGTAACAAAAAAAAGAAAAGACTTGGTAGGCGTAAAAAAAAAAGGCAAAAACTTGAGTAAAGCACTAAAGTGAGTATAATTTATTTGGTAAAGAAAATTAACATCGGGTTAAATTATTATACGTAATCATAAATGTACTTATCTTTCTCAAATTAGATTACGACGATCAGGGGCATCCGAAAATAACCATGGCTCTGACAAGGAGAATGCTCCGAATAAAACAGATGTTAACATATATAACAACATGGAAAAGTAAGTTCTGAAGCAACATTTCGATTTCGGGATTATCCAATTTATGAGTACTAATAACATAACACGGCTGATAGGTAGACTTATAGGCGGTGGTCCAACGCGATGACAAGTTCTGGAAACAGATTATGGAAGATAAATTAAAAGATTTTTATTTATCATGCATGTTGCCAGAGTTATGCGATCCTAGACATGTTCGAAATATGCCAATTCGAGAGTTAGGCGAGGTGTGACGACAAGTCCGCCCTCAATCTACTGAATAAAAAAATTAAACCGCCGAAAAAAGAAAGGAACTGAAAAGTAAAAATAAAAAGCCGGCAAGTGCGAGTCGGACTCGCCCACGGAGGTTTCCGTTCCGTCAGCCACACTAATATAAGCTATCACTGTACCAAGTTTCATTAAAATTAAATATTTTTCCCGCGGGAAAAGTTTACCGCGGTAAATAGTTGCCTATATGTTATCCCAGGATATAAGCTATGACTGTACCAAGTTTCATCAAAATTAAATATTTTTCCAGCGGGAAAAGTTGCGGACCAGGACGCGGGCGCAAACACGCGTGACAGGAAAACCGGCCTAAATGTATTAAATTTTGCTTACCAAATGTAAGACATGTAGAAAATAATATGACTTTAGGTACATATAGACTAGAATTTATTAAAAGTATTGTGTTCCTTGGTATAACTATAGATTCATCTTTTCAATGGGGGCCCCACATAGCTTCACTAGCTGGCATACTAAGTTCGGCCGCCTATGCCGTTAGAAAAATTTGACAATTACTGATATTGCTATCGCAAAATTAGTATATTTCAGCTACTGCCACAGTAACATGGCATAAGGCATCTTACTGTGGTCGACCCCACAGTAAGATGCCTTAGAGATGCAGCAGATATAGTGACCATTTTTATTTTGCGAAAGAGAGCTAGGTATTAGCTCGATCAATAATCTGCGTTGTAGTCATTAAGAGAAAAGTTTAAAGAAATAAATATACTAACCGTATCCAGTCAATATAGATTTGAGAATATTTTGTTTAAGTAAACCCGCTGTAAAACCACAGCCGCCTGCTGGTGATGTCCGGATGGATGATGAGGGTTTCACTATCGTACAAACTACCAGGAGATATATATATCTATCTTGAATATGAAGCACACAAAGTTTAAAAATCACATTATGTAACAATTTGTTATTATAAAATAGACGATTCTTTGAATGACAAAGACGCCTGATATTAATGTTACTTGGTGATGTGGTACTCCTATGCTATAAAGTATGTTGACATTGACTGTAAATAAATTATTAATACATAGTGTTTTTTTTATTAAGAACCATCTTGGACGGTCAATATTGTGTAGCTTACCCTACATAAATAGTGCGAGTGAGATAGGTGCGCTGACGGCGGCGGTGGGAGAGGCATGCGGGGGGGAAATTTGAATTTGAGCTGACATACCATCGACTCTTAACGAACTGTGTTTTCGAAATCGTGAATAACTAGTAAAAGTCTTCTACTTTACTGCATATTTATTACAAAATGAATGATACAGTATTGTTGAAATAGCGACGGATCATCCGACCCGCTGTGAGATATCATAGCCCCTTAAAAATCTCTCGACCCTGTCTGTCTGCCGCTCTTCGTCCTGATGAACCCTGGAACTAAAAGGCAAGGATATCATGGTGCTGTGGAGGTCACGGTCCGCCTATAGACACCCCAAATTAGATAGAATTCCAAGGTAGACACGTAGTTTTCGCCTGCGAGCGATCTTAAAGAAGGTACCTACAGATTAATGATATAGTGTCTTCGACAGGAACACTGGAAGTTAGAGCACGAACGTCACACGTGAATTTTCAGAACTGCAGAAGCAGTGTTACAATTTTACTGCTATGGAGCGCGCGTAATCTGTGCCAATTTCATTGTTGTAATTCTACTGTCAAATTATACCAAATGTTCGATTTCTGCCGCGTAAATCTTTTCGTAAACTGGCAACACGCACATAGCAAATGTCATCTTGAAAATATCAAAACTCGCTTCCAGGTCCGTAAAATCCTAAAAATAAAAATAGACGGAACAAAATGGGACGTCTATTAAATATTTTGTGAAAATGGGTTGTTTACTTTAGTCTACATAATATAATAACGCATATTTTCGAGATGAACTTAACAGAGCACGTATGTGAAGATTTATTTCAAACGGCACCCGCTTTACCCAGTATCTGCATAGGCTGCTTGTCGAAGAGTGGCCCTTACATCAAGCTAATAAATTGCAAACATAATGCGTTTTTCGAAAGATTCTTCCAGGACGAGGTGAGCTATTATATTCCACCAACCTGCAATGGGCCAGCAGGAGTTTTGTACATTTCCCCTGCGGGCCGTCGTACGTAGTGTAGTCAATTTTAAAATTATAATTGAAGTGACTTTTTTGCAGATAGATTACCTGGAAGCACTGGTATGCCTTCAATGCCATTGTCTCCTCAAGAAGTTTGACCTCTTCAGGCAGCAAGTGAAGGAAAGTCTCAACGTATTGAATAACCAGGTAAATTGGGTTTTATGTCCACCCCTGGATCAAGCCTCACATAATGTTTTGATTGTTTTAAGTGAATAAATTTGGGAAAAGAACAGCCTATATTTTTATGATGGCAATCGAAAAGCCTCATCATAAGAATCGATTCTTTCTAAATAATCATAATCATATATATTTTTTTATTTTTTTTTATATTTTATTCAGGAAACTTACAGTCTAAAGAAGGAGAACAAATAATAATGAAAACAAATAATAGAACATAGACAGAGACAGTTTCCACAGATTACAAGAATACATAAATTAGGTACACAGCAATGACTAGTAGAACAGAGTAGAACAGAACATAAGTTTTCGAAGAAGATAACTTTATAGATAATGATATAATATATATATATATAATGCAATTGTGAGATAAAAACATAGTGTATATATATAGAAATAAGAAACGGAAAGTATATGTATAAATATATAACGAACAATAAAGCTAAAATGCAGGTGATAATATTAATTATTGTAGGTAGGGTGATGTGCAGGTGTAAAATGGATGTTTAAGTCTGTATGTATACATATATTTGGTTAGACTGAATTAGATATAAGAACCTCACTCTCACTGGATGCGACTGGAGCCGGCGTGCGCCTGCCTCAGCATTTATTGGTAAAATGTATTATTATAAGTTATAGGAAGACTATGAAATTTTACATAATAATAACAAAATTACTAAATGTGTCCCTAACAAGTCAAGTTTAGAAAATTAAATTAAATATTCTTAGAAAGTGGGAGTGTTTTTGCAATAAAATTTATCTACTATGTTACTTAGAAGGAATTGATTTTATGTGGTCAATAGGTATCATAAAAATAGAGGATGTTTTGGTTGCCAGTAATTTTTCGAAAATAGTTTAGTATTTTAAAAAATAAAATGAAGTCTTTGTTAACTAAAATCTCTCCCCCATGGCTGCAGCACATCTTGTATCATCATCAGCCTGTACTAGTCCACTGCTGCACATAGGCCTCCCTCCTAGTCATAAGGCGGCTGGCATTGATCATCTCATCTCCTATAACAGTAACAATTATTATATGTCTACAGCCTCGGCAAATGACAGCTACTACAAAGTTTCAAAACATTCAACAGACCCCCATAGAGATGATATCTGTGTCTCCAATCGATATGAAAACCTCCGTAATTTCTGCCATACATAGACCATTACATCTTAAACAGCCAATACAACAGCATTTCAACTTGGAATCCATAAACAGGCAAACCAATATTGCTTCAATCCCTGATGACCATAATTATATAAAACCAATATTTGTTAGGGTCAAATCAGAAACAACCAATCAGGCAGAGTGCGAAACTACAAGAGATATAAAAATAGAAATCGAAAGCTGTTCCGATACAGATAATATAGATGAACCAATAATAGAATTGAAAGGAGATACATCTATCCAGAAAATACCAGAATATATTATGGTCCCAGCATTGGATCAACGGTATAAAGTAGAGCCAACAAAAGAAATTGCATTCAAACCAGTACCTGAAGGGCAAAGATCAGCGAAATATATTAAGGTCCCAGCATTGAAGCAAAGGTTTAAAATAGTGCCAACAAAAGAAATTGAACTCAAACCAGTACCTGAAAGGTATAAAGCAGGACCAACAAAAGAAATTGCATTCAAACCAGTACCAGAAAGGCATAAATCAGCGAAATATATTGAGGTCCCAGCATTGAATCAAAAGTTTAAAGTAGAACCAACAGAAGAACATGCATTCAAACCAGTACCTGAACGGTATAAAGCAGAGCAAACAAAAGAAATTGCATTCAAACCAGTACCTGAAAGGCATAAATCAGCGACATATATTGAGGTCCCAGCATTGGATCAATGCTATGAAGCAGAGCCAACAGAAGAAATTGCATTCAAACCATTACCTGAACGGTATAAAGCAGAGCAAACAAAGGAAATTTCAAACAAACCAGTACCTGAACGGTATAAAGAGGAACAACTGAAAGATATTAACATTATTGAATCGAAACCCGTACATCAAAGTTTTAAACAAGCGAAACCAACTGCTAAAGTGTACATGCCGCCACATCCAAGGTACGAAGGGATAGTGAAAAAAGTAACCCTGACTAAGGAAGAGCTGATGTTAGAGAGAGACAAAGAGAAACTGGGGGAAAAGTATTTGAAGCATCCTTACAAATGTGAGACTTGTATAAAAGTATTTGACCACAAAATTCACTTAAAAAATCATATGATTAAACGACATACTGCGGTAAGTTCGATTTCATTGTATTATGTCAATAACTGTTTCCCGCGATCCCGCCCGAGGTTTATTATTTGTCGAGAACCTACGGTGCAACAGCCAGTGAAAAAATAATATATAATCCTATCCTACTAATAATTAAAAATACCTAAAAAAGGTGAAAGTTTGTAAGGATGTGCGGATGTTTGTTACTCTTTCACGCAAAAACTAACCGAACAGATTTTGATAAAACTTGGTACAGTGATAGCTTATACCCTGGAATAACATATAGGCTACTCTTTAACGCGGACAAAGTCGCGGGGCGTCCGCTAATACCCGCTAAGTAACAAAACGCCTACATAGAGGGCGCTGTTTCACAATGTACACGGGAAAAACTTTTCTACGCGGCCGACGCCGCGGGAAACAGCTAGTATAATAATAAACGCGTGTTTTATAAACTGCTTTTGAACCTAAAAGCGGTGCAATAACAGATACTTTTCGAACAAGTGTGTTGAAAAATATGTTATTTCTACAGAAACCCGGCGCAAATGTTTGTGAGATATGCCAGAGCGTGTTTATGCCCCACGCGTGCAAACTTCACATCCAGCGACATCTCACAAGGTCAGTACAATCCGTACATACCTATAACTTTAGAGGTACTTACGTTATACTTAAAGTGCTATCATATCAGCCTGTAGACGGCCACTGCTGGACAAAGGCCTCCCCCAAGGATCTCCCCGACGCCCGGTCCCGCGCTAACCTCATCCAGCCGGGTCCCGCGACCTGCACCAGATCGTCGGTCCACCTTGTGGGAGGCCTGCCTACACTGCGTCTTCCGATACGTGGTCGCCACTCGAGAACCTTTCTGCCCCAACGGCCGTCAGTTCTACGAGCGGTGTTGCTTTTTGAGTTATGTCGGTCTTTGTCCAGCAGTGGACGTCTGCAGGCTGATATGATGATGATGATGAAACAAATAAACGAACTTTATTATATCAGTATAGGTCTGTGTAGGTATGATTGCTTGGCGTGCGGCAAGCGGTACAACAGTCTGTTCGGCGCCACGACGCACTGCGCCCAGGTCCACGGCAACGTCCAGCCAGCCGACAGCTACCAGTGCGAAGAGTGTGACTTCACCACGCAGTCAGTACACCCACACTATCATCTTTTAATGGATTTTACGGCCCTGGAGACAGAGGCCTTCCAGGCCAGTCGTTCATCATTATACCCATTCATTTCATAGTTCGAGTAGTCGGATAATCCGGAAAAAATATCTGAGTTAAGACTGCTTAGGCTAACCACCAAACGTAATAAGTTATTGCAATAACAAACTTACGTCCATAGAAGACGGTTTAAATTTAATTTAAATTGGAATGGGTATAACATTCAGCAATCAGCTTTTAATGGGTTTTACGGCCCTGGAAATAGAGGCCTTTTAGACCAGTCGTTCATCATTATACCCATTCACCAATCAGCTTTTAATGGGTTTTACGGCCCTGGAAACAGAGACATAAGTCAGTCGTTCATCATTATACCCATTCACCAATCAGCTTTTAACGGTTTTTAAGGCCCTGGAAACAGAGGCCTTCTAGACCAGTCGTTCATCATTATACCCATTCACCAATCAGCTTTTAATGGGTTTTACGGCCCTGGAGACAGAGGCCTTCTAGGCCAGTCGTTCATCATTATACCCTGTCAGACACAAGAAAATGTACCAGGTTTCTATTGCATTTTAAAACACGGCGCTTAAAATTACCCGTAAATTCCCTGTCTGACAGGACTATACTAATTTGACACTACTGCAATTCATGCCGTATCTTTCTTATTTTTAAAGATGGATAAAGAGCACAAGAGACTAAAATTGAGTTAAAGCGTGCACATCCGAATCGACACGAATGTCTTCGTGTTGTATTATGTATTCTGTGGTGTTGCGCAGGTTTTACACTCAATACTACGCCCACAAGGTGAAGCACCGGCCGCGCGTGCGGTGCCAGCAGTGCGACAAGATGGTCATCTCCACTTACTACAAGACGCACTTATTGTAAGTCATTACCACAGATCGGGCTTTTCATGCGTAATCTCAAAAAGGTGTTCACTTAGAAACCGGTCAATTGTAATGCCACAGTGAATTTTCTACTGCATGAATGTGCCCTAAACACAATACAAAGTCTCACCCCCTCACTTACCCCACGTGTCTCATCATCATCAACAGCCTATTAATATGTCCCCACTGCTGGGGCTCAGGCCTACCCTCTCAACGAGGGCGTACGGGCTATAGTCCACCACGCTAGCCCGGTGCGGGTCGGTGGACTTCACATGCGCCTAAGAATTTCTTCTTCTGCGTATGCAGGTTTCCTCGCGATGTTTTTCCTTGACCGTTTGAGAGCAGTCAGTAAAATGTACTTAAGTTTCGAGAAAAAACCCATTGGTACAGTCGACCGCACGTCAGTGGTAACACTTTGACCTTGAGCTGGCCTAGCCTATTAGGGAGTTTCAACACTAGGAGAGACCAGTTTATACTGGTTTTGTTTCCACTGACGTGCCCCACTGACGGTCGACCGACCGTGCATGGCCCAGCCGGACTTCGAACTTCGGACCTTTCGATATGATGATAGGCCGCGTCTTATCCCCGACGCCACTGATGCTCTTCTAAATCACAAACGTGCCATCGCCAGAACGGCCCACAGGTCGACTGTCGACGACGGCGACAACGATCCCGGCACCGCGTACTGCGCGCCGTGCGACGCGCACTTCAGCACCCAGAAGGGGCTCGCCAACCACCTCAAGCGTCACTCCAAGCATCGCGACGACAGCGCCAAGAGGTGCGTATTCACTCAAGTAGCACAAAATAGTATGAAAATTTAACATTTTATTTAATTAACTGAAAGCGATTTTAAACCTCTCTATCCTACCGACTGCGTGGGACGTAGAATCTAATCGCATCCCTTGAGGGCTCTATTCCACTCTGACTGAAGTCGACATTTTTAAAATATAATCACTAAACACATCTCATCACCATCATCATCATATCAGCCTGTAGACGTCCACTGCTGGACAAAGGCCTCCCCCAAGGATCTCCACGACGACCGGTCCCGCGCTAACCTCATCCAGCCGGGTCCCGCGACCTTCACCAGATCGTCGGCCATCGTCGTCGGTCTAAACACATCTACTTATGTTTATACCTGAGAATTATTAAAAAACTGGATGTGGCATACTGACACATAATAAAGTCGGAATGACTCGCCCGTTCCTCGCATGGCATCGAGGAAATATCATACCTGGCAACACTGCCCCAATGTACAGCACCGGAGCAGTGCTACGACCGACACTGCGCCGAGCGGTCGAGTCACACGCACAAACCCATAACTAAGGGCTTCTTTCACCACTTGCTGATAAAGTCTCAGATACCCTATCTGCAGGTTATCTGACAGATAGCCTATTTTTTTGGTTTCACAGGTATCTGATTGCCTATATCTTATATATTTTATATAGTCTATCACACAGATTTATCTGATAGATTAGTTTATCTCTAACATTACTATCTGTAACAATATCAGGAAGTGGTGAAAGAAGCCCTAAATATCGTATTATTTACGAGCCCCAATACCCGAGCCACCACACTGTAAATAAAACGCACAAGTGTAGTGCGGTAATAAATAAATAAATAATAATAAACGTTTTTTATTTCAGGCAAAAAACCCAAAAAAGTAAAAAGCACGCGTGTTTTCTAAAGCTGCTTTAAGAAGCTGAAAGCGGTGCAATATACAGGGTGTAACATTTAGATGGGTCAGTACGGGGAAGTCCAAAACTATAAGAGATACGAAGATCTGTTCTCAGGAACCATGTCATCGATTTTAGTAAAAAGAAAAACTGCATTCATAGATTTTAAAAAAAGTTCATGCACTACTCGGGAATCGAACCTGGACATTTTGAAACAAAAAACTTATTATTTATTATTTTATTATGGATATTGATCTCAATATTGATCAAAATCTATGAATGCAGTTTTTCTTTTTATTAAAATCGATGACATGGTTCCTGAGAACAGATCTTCGTATCTCTTATAGTTTCGGATTTCCCCATACTGACCCATCTAAATGTTATGCTCTGTATATTTTTTAATATATTTTTTTGAGCCACTTTACGAGCTGAACAAGTGTGTTGAACAGATATTTATTGCGATCAGGTTCGAGTGCGACTACTGCGGCAAGAGGTACCCTCTCAAGTGCAGCCTCCTGGACCACATCAACGGCATGCACCTCAAGCGGTACTCTTACTCGTGCAACCAGTGCGACGAGGTAACCCACACAATAAAATGTTTTACGGGTGTGGATACTAGGTTTTTTAGCCTCTGTTGCTTCGAAGCTAACATTTTTTTTATTCGTGTGTCTGTAAACAGAAGTTCTTGAGGGAATCGTATCTGAGGCGGCACCAGATCGCGACGCACGTGGAGGGCGGAGCACCCCGAGACAAGATCTGCCAGTACTGCGGCAAAGGCTTCACTGTGAGTCGAACATTATACACAGAGTGACTGGAACTCAAATTTACAGTCATTTATCTATAAGTACTATAATATTATAAAAAGGAAATACTTGTATTTTTGTGTGTGTGTATGTTTGTAAAGAATTAGCGCAGTCTCGCATCGAGCGAAGACTCGTTAACAATGACGTTAAATTTTTATTTATGTTTTTGATCACAATGTTCATTGTTTGTCAGATGAACCGCATCCTGGAAGCCCACATCCGGACGCACACGGGCGAGAGGCCGCTGCAGTGCGCGCGGTGCCCCGCCACCTTCGCGCACTCCGCCGCTCGCTACACCCACAACAAGCTCGTGCACCTGCGAAAGAGACCTGTAAAATAGTAGAGACCTGTACAAAGTATCCACTAATAAACAGGATGGCTGAAGTGTACGCGGGCAACTCCCACCACAAGCTCGTGCACCTGCGGAAGAGACCTGTATAATACTAGAGACCTGTACAAAGTATCCACTTATAAACAGGACGGCTGAAGTGTACGCGGGCACTCTTAACGCCCACATCAAGCTCGTGCACCTGCGGAAGAGACCTGTATAATTCTAGAGACCTGTACAAAGTATCCACTTATGAACAGGACGGCTGAAGTGTACGCGGGCACTCTTAACGCCCACATCAAGCTCGTGCACCTGCGGAAGAGACCTGTATAATTCTAGAGACCTGTACATAGTAGGAGGTCGATACGCTGTCATCACGTGACTCGCTACACGCGCACGCTCGTGCACCTACGGAAGAGACCTGTATAATACTAGAGACCTGTACACAGTAGGAGGTCGATACGCTGTCATCACGTGACGCTACACGCGCACGCTCGTGCACCTACGGAAGAGACCTGCATAATACTAGAGACCTGTACACAGTAGGAGGTCGGTACGCTGTCATCACGTGACTCGCTATACGCACAAGCTCGTGCACCTACGGAAGAGACCTGTATAATACTAGAGACCTGTACACAGTAGGAGGTCGATACGCTGTCATCACGTGACTCGCTACACGCACAAGCTCGTGCACCTGCGGAAGAGACCTGTATAATACTAGAGACCTGTACACAGTAGGAGGTCGATACGCTGTCATCACGTGACTCGCTACACGCGAACGCTCGTGCACCTACGGAAGAGACCTGTATAATACTAGAGACCTGTACACAGTAGGAGGTCGATACGCTGTCATCACGTGACTCGCTACACGCGAACGCTCGTGCACCTGCGGAAGAGACCTGTATAATACTAGAGACCTGTACACAGTAGGAGGTCGATACGCTGTCATCACGTGACTCGCTACACGCACAAGCTCGTGCACCTGCGGAAGAGACCTGTATAATACTAGAGACCTGTACACAGTAGGAGGTCGATACGCTGTCATCACGTGACTCGCTCGCTACACGCAGAAATTGTAAATCATAAATATTACTTGTATGTAATTAATAATGTGTTATAATGAGACAGGTAGTTAATTAAATAATGTTATGTACAAACTTGATTTTAAAAGATGTGTTGCGGAAGTTTGTTGCGCCGCTTCTTCTTCCCAGCTCTATATAACACCTTGGAAGCGGTTGGAGATAAAAAATTGACGTTGTATAAATGTACCTAGTGTACTTACATGCAATAAAATACTTTTGAATTTGAATTTGAAAATGCAAATGCTTTTATTATGAAATAATTTCATTTATTTCACCCTCAGATATTTTACCATAACAGAATACCTTCATACTCCACCATGAAAGGCAAATAATAAAGTTATTCTCAAATTTATACGTGTAGTTTATATTACTGCTAAGAAGCGTCATTCCCATTATTCAAACTATTTTGTCCATGAATTTAAAAAAAAAAAAGCTACAGAGAGCGCGCGCGCTACCATAGAGGTTCGAATCTTCTTGATTTTGTCCAACTGATTTGACCACAAGGGATAATTATCCCCGTGGTCAAACTTTATTGTTATTGCGTACTGTCCGCTAGACACGTCCTTTCGCAAACACAAATTAGATAGAATACGTCCAATTTGCAAATGCCTGCGATCAATTTATCAAAGTGTGGCCAACTCCCTTGGATGTTTGAGCACTAAACGAATCTAAAAAAGCACTAGATTTACAGGATTTTCAGTAAATGAGCACTAGATGTGTAAAACTAAAAAAAACGCAACAATTTATATGATTACAAGAATTCAGGAATTAAAATTTCAATTTAGTTAGGCAGGTACAGTGAAAGCAGAACTAGGTACTATTTTATTGAGTTTCTGCCGCTAGACTGATGGGGTAATTTTTTTCGTAAACTGGCAACACGTACATGGCAAATGTCATCATTGAAAGGAACAGCAGCTTGCTTCCAGGGCCGTAAAATCCTTTAAAAAACAGACATAACAAAATGGGTTGTATTGTTTACATTTTTTATTATTAGCAGAATAGTTTCCTAAAAATGACACATATTTTCGAAATAAACTTAGAGCATGAGGATTTATTTCAAACGGCACCCGCATTACCCAGTGTATGTATAGGCTGCTTGTCGAAGAGTGGCCCTTACATCAAGCTAATAAATTGCAAACATGTTGCATTTTTCGAAAGATTTTTCCAGGACGAGGTGAGCTATTATATTCCACCAACCTGCACTGGGCCAGCAGGAGTTTTATGGAATTCTCCCTGGGCCGTCAGTCTAGCCATCCCAACCCCTTGAAGTGCATAGTGGAGTAGGTATGTCATTTTAAAATTATAATTGAAGTGACTTTTTTGCAGATAGATTACCTGGAAACACTAGTATGCCTTCAATGCCATTGTCTCCTCAAGAAGTTGGACCTCTTCAGGCAGCAAGTGAAGGAAAGTCTCAATGTATTGAATAACCAGGTAAATTGGGTTTTATGTCCACCCATGGTTCAAGCCTCACTTAATTTTTTAAATATATAATATAATAATAATATAATTTCTTTATTGACAGGTATAAACCCATTAAACATTTGAAAACATAAAAATACAAATATTACAATTAGTCAGCAAGAAATTAAAGTGTATTTAAGTAAATAAAAACCTGTATATTTATGTTACCAATCGAAAAGCCTTATTCATAACAATCGATTCCTTCTAAATAATATAGTATCATAAACAGTGTGGCCAACTCCCTTGGATGTTTGAGCACTAATAAAATAAATAAAAATAGCCTTTATTTGCTGTACCTTATTTGCTAATTGACATATTTCTAATATAATACTTGAACTACATACTAGCGGCCCATTTCCGGGCATAGGCCTCCCCCAAAAATTCCCATTCCTTTTTTCCTTCCGTTTTCCCCATGACCGATTGTGATTGTCCCCATGACCGGCTCAGGCAGTATTTTTTTTTAAATCTTTGTAAAATTTAAAAACTAAATTAAGTCTTCGTTAACTAAAATCTTCAATATTTAAAGTACATTCCCTCTGCCCCACGGCTGCGGCACATCTTGTATCATCATCAGCCTGTACTAGTCCGCTGCTGGACATAGGCCTCCCCCCTAGTCGTAAGGCGGCTGGCAGTGATCATCCCATCTCCTATAACAGTAACAATTATTATATGTCTACAGCCTCAGCAAATGCCAGCTAATACAAAGTTCCAAAACATCCAACTGACCCCCATAAAGATGCTATCGGTGTCTCCAATCGATATGAAAACATCCCTGGTATCCGCCCTGCATACACCATCACATCTCATGCGGCCACTTCAGCAACACGTCAACTTGGAATCCAATAACAATGAGACCAACATTTCCCTAAGTAGTGACCATTACTATCCAAAACCAATAACTGTTAGCGTCAAATCGGAAACAGCCAATCAGGCAGAGTGCGAAACTACAAGAGATATAAAAATAGAACTCGAGAGCTGTTCTGATGTAGAAATAGAAGTACCATTAATAGAATTCAAAGGGGAAACATCTATACAGAAACTACCAAAAGATATTACGATCTATCCCGTGCATCAAAGGTATAAAGTAGAGCCAACAAAAGAAATTTCAAACAAACCAGTACCTGAAGGATATAACGGAATGCAACTGAAAGATATTAAACTTACTGAATTGAAACCCGTACATCAAAGTTATAAAGATCAGCTACCACTTGATATTGAATTCATACCGCCACATGAAAGGTACGAGGGGAAAGTGAAAATTGTAACGCTGACTAAGGAAGAGCTGATGTTAGAGAGAGACAAGGAGAGGCTGGGGGAAAAGTATTTGAAGCTTCCTTATAAATGTGAGACTTGTGTAACAGCGTTTGACCACGAAATTCTGTTAAAAAACCATATGATGAAACGACATACTTTGGTAAGTATGATGTCTTAGTAATATGTCGTTCATCGCTCGTAGAACTGACGGCCGTTGGGGCAGAGAGGTTCTCGAGTGGCGACCACGTATCGGAAGACGCAGCATAGGCCGCCCACAAGGTGGACCGACGATCTGGTGAAGGTCGCGAGACCCGGCTGGCGGTTTATAATGTTATCATTCAATTCATTTGTAGTACTCTAGCTGTTGCCCGCGACCTCGTATCTGACTTTTACCCGGCTCGTAAGGGTCATAGCGTGATGTTATGTAGCGCCTTTAACCGTCCTCAAGATTTGGGCTATCAAATGCCTTTAACCTCAAGATTTGGGCTACCAAATGCCTTTAACCTTCCTTAAGATTTGGGCTATGAAATGACTTTAACCGTCCTCAAGATTTGGGCTATCAATTGCCTTTAACCTCAAGATTTGGGCTATCAAATGCATTTAACCTTCCTCAAGATTTGGGCTATCAAATGCCTTTAACCTCAATATTTGGGCTATCAAATGCCTTTAAGCTTCCTTAAGATTTGGGCTATCAAATGCCTTTAACCGTCCTCAAGATTTGGGCTATCAAATGCCTTTAACCTTCCTCAAGATTTGGGCTATCAAATGCCTTTAACCTCAAGATTTGGGCTATCAAATGCCTTTAAGCTTCCTTAAGATTTGGGCTATCAATTGCCTTTAACCTCAAGATTTGGGCTATCAAATGCATTTAACCTTCCTTAAGATTTGGGCTATCAAATGCCTTTAACCTCAAGATTTGGGCTATCAAATGCCTTTAAGCTTCCTTAAGATTTGGGCTATCAATTGCCTTTAACCTCAAGATTTGGGCTATCAAATGCATTTAACCTTCCTTAAGATTTGGGCTATCAATTGCCTTTAACCTCAAGATTTGGGCTATCAATGGCCTTTAACCTCAAGATTTGGGCTATCAATGGCCTTTAACCTCAAGATTTGGGCTATCAAATGCAAAAAAAGTTCAAATCCGAAAAAAAAATGCAGGTTTAAGTAAGAAGCACGCGTGTTTATAACCCACTTTTTGAACTTAAAAGCGGTGCTATAAGAGCTTCTTTACGAGCAAGTGTGTTGAAAAATATGTTAATATTACAGAAACCCGGCACAAGTGTCTGTGAGATTTGCAAGTGCGTGTTTGGATCCAGCCCCTACGCGTGTAAGGAACACATCAAGCGGCATTTTGCGAGGTTAGTGCAAGCCGCCTCGAACCTTGGCCTGTACCGAACATCAGAACACTTTGTTTTGTCATCATCATCATATCAGCCTACAGACGTCCACTGCTGGACAAAGGCCTCCCCCAGGGATCTCCCCGACGCCCGGTCCTGCGCTAACCTCATCCAGCTGGGTCCCGCGACCTTCACCAGATCGTCGGTCCACCTTGTGGGAGGCCTGCGCTGCGTCTTCCGATACGTGGTCGCCACTCGAGAACCTTTCTGCCCCAACGGCCGTCAGTTTTGTAACAAATGTTAATTGTGGAATTATTTCCACAGGCCATTCTGACGGTGGCATTTTGTATCTTTTTTTTCTCTGTTTGTAAAGAGGTACCAAATAAACCAGTTAGGGTACCAAATAGGTACTAAATGACTGTGTACTACTAGCCAACTTGATGGTCACGTGAAATCAACCACAGACTACGAATACTATTCAGAGCATTGAACAAGGATCCCATAGAACAGCTGCTAAAATAACAATAATAATCAGAGAGGGACACACTTATTACAAAAGTGGTAAGAGTAAGCAAGACAGGTATAAAATCTTCTATCTCTATCTACGTATGTGAGTTTAAAAAAAAAACCACAACCCGACTAAAATAGATAGTGTTTATTCAGTTTGACCCCGCCATATAAGAAGCGTCTTCTCAAATTATTCGGGTAAAAGACTATTGCTATTTCATGCTATACGCTGAGCGCGGTTCTATAGTTCATTTTTTTCTATGATTTAGAGCGACATTTTTGGTGGGAACCGAAGTGTCATTGTTTGTCTGCAAGAGACAAATAGGAAGCCGCCATTTTCAATAATCCATTTCTTTATATGACTGAGTTATAGGTATGATTGCTTGGAGTGCGGCAAGCGGTACAACAGCCTGCTGGGCGCCACGACGCACTGCGCCCAGGTCCACGGCAGCATCGCCACCAGCTACCAGTGCCAAGAGTGCGACTTCACCACGCAGTCAGTACACACACTGTCAAAATTAACTTTTAATGAGTTTTACGGCTCTGGAAACAGAGGCCTTCTAGGCCAGTCGTTCATCATTATACCCATTCACCAATCAATTTTTAATGGGTTTTACCGCCCTGGAAACAAAGGCATTCTAGGTCAGTCGTTCATCATTGTACCCATTCACCAATCAGCTTTTATTGGGTAAACCGACAGTATCAACTTTTAATAGGTTTTACGGCCCTGGAAACATACCTTTTAGGACAGTCGTTCATCATTAACAAAAATAAGGCACAACGGGTGCCAGTCGGCGATCCACACACTGCAGGAAGTTTTAACGGTACTGTACGTCAAATATGTGCTTATGCAATCTATATTGTGAGTTTTGGTGTGTACACCAATTAAATTGTGAAATTACACAGATGTATCTGTGTAATTTCACAGTATAAATAATAGTACCAGTGCCTTTAAAAGTGCGGGTAACAATTAAAAGCGTCAAAAAAGAACTCGTTCGTTCCAAATTGTTGTTAGTATTGTTAGTATATAAGAGGGTAGATATAAAATAAACTATGCGGCTGCGTCCGCACAGTGAGCGAGTCAGTCGAAATATAGCTTTGGTCCACGTTACGTGTGCGTACTATTTTGTTCCCACACCCCTCTAATTATCTTATAACTAACAAGTATCTTCATTATAGCCGATTTTTCTTTACTGAACTATAAACGTATCGTTGGCCTAATTTTGTGCAAGCCGCGCTGTAAACGCCGGTTGATTGTACTCTGAATATTTTAAACTACGACTAGCCTGGAAGAAGGTTGCTTCCCGAGCCGTAAAACCTTTAAAAATAATATCGTGTTGTGTGTAGACGATACCGGCAGTACCGCTACCACAAACAGAAGCACCGGCAGCGCGTGCCGTGCCCGCAGTGCGACAAGAAGTTCGTCTCCACCTCCGGCCTCAAGACGCACTTGTTGTAAGACATTAGTATGACTCCTTACCATAGGACAGACTTTTCAATCAATCACAAATGAAGAATTTCGATTGATTCATGGTTTAGACAAAAAAGGTGTTTACTTAGAAACCGGTCAATAACCCACAGTCTATTTTCCACTGCGTGAAACTAGCAGAATTATTGTGCCTTAGACAAAAATACAAAAGGCTATTTAAATAAAAAAGATTCCACGAAAAATTTGGAATCCTACAATCTTGCGTTTTCTTTCAAACTTCATTAATTTCATCATCATCAACAAAGCATTTTTCATGCATAAAGATGTAAGTTATCAAGCCAAACCCTTAAGAAAAAAAACATAGATTATATTGCCTTGTGTAAAGCCATCTGTTGCGACCATGGACTTTACCCAAACAGGATAGTGCTCAGTCCTGTTCGGGAAGTCACAGATTAAAGAGATCCTCTCCTCACCAGAGTGACCCATAGGGCGTCCGACCGCGTGTACACGTGCGAGAGCTGCGGCAAGGAGTTCCGCCATAAGTCCGCCGCGAGCAATCACCAGCGGTCCGCGCACAGCGGCCTTGGCACCGCGTACTGCGCGCCGTGCAACGCGCACTTCCGCACCGAGCAGGGGCTCTCCTACCACCTCAAGTATCACTCCAAGCATCTAGACGACAGCGCCAAGAGGTGAGCACTCACCAAGCCAGCACCAGCGGTCCGCGCACAGCGGCCTCGGCACCGCGTACTGCGCGCCGTGCGACGCGCACTTCCGCACCGAGCAGGGGCTCTCCTACCACCTCAAGTATCACTCCAAGCATCTAGACGACAGCGCCAAGAGGTGAGCACTCACCAAGCCAGCACCAACGGTCCGCGCACAGCGGCCTCGGCACCGCGTACTGCGCGCCGTGCGACGCGCACTTCCGCACCGAGCAGGGGCTCTCCTACCACCTCAAGTATCACTCCAAGCATCTAGACGACAGCGCCAAGAGGTGAGCACTCACCAAGCCAGCACCAACGGTCTGCGTACTGCGCGCGGTGCAACGCGTACTTCCGCACCCAGCAGGGGCTCTCCTACCACCTCAAGTATCACTCCAAGCATCTAGACGACATCGCCAAGAGGTGAGCACTCACCAAGCCAGCACCAACGGTCTGCGTACTGCGCGCGGTGCAACGCGTACTTCCGCACCCAGCAGGGGCTCTCCTACCACCTCAAGTATCACTCCAAGCATCTAGACGACATCGCCAAGAGGTGAGCACTCACCAAGCCAGCACCAACGGTCTGCGTACTGCGCGCGGTGCAACGCGTACTTCCGCACCCAGCAGGGGCTCTCCTACCACCTCAAGTATCACTCCAAGCATCTAGACGACATCGCCAAGAGGTGAGCACTCACCAAGCCAGCACCAACGGTCTGCGTACTGCGCGCGGTGCAACGCGTACTTCCGCACCCAGCAGGGGCTCTCCTACCACCTCAAGTATCACTCCAAGCATCTAGACGACATCGCCAAGAGGTGAGCACTCACCAAGCCAGCACCAACGGTCCGCGCACAGCGGCCTCGGCACCGCGTACTGCGCGCCGTGCGACGCGCACTTCCGCACCGAGCAGGGGCTCTCCTACCACCTCAAGTATCACTCCAAGCATCTAGACGACAGCGCCAAGAGGTGAGCACTCACCAAGCCAGCACCAGCGGTCCGCGCACAGCGGCCTCGGCACCGCGTACTGCGCGCCGTGCGACGCGCACTTCCGCACCGAGCAGGGGCTCTCCTACCACCTCAAGTATCACTCCAAGCATCTAGACGACAGCGCCAAGAGGTGAGCACTCACCAAGCCAGCACCAACGGTCTGCGTACTGCGCGCGGTGCAACGCGTACTTCCGCACCCAGCAGGGGCTCTCCTACCACCTCAAGTATCACTCCAAGCATCTAGACGACATCGCCAAGAGGTGAGCACTCACCAAGCCAGCACCAACGGTCTGCGTACTGCGCGCGGTGCAACGCGTACTTCCGCACCCAGCAGGGGCTCTCCTACCACCTCAAGTATCACTCCAAGCATCTAGACGACATCGCCAAGAGGTGAGCACTCACCAAGCCAGCACCAACGGTCTGCGTACTGCGCGCGGTGCAACGCGTACTTCCGCACCCAGCAGGGGCTCTCCTACCACCTCAAGTATCACTCCAAGCATCTAGACGACATCGCCAAGAGGTGAGCACTCACCAAGCCAGCACCAGCGGTCCGCGCACAGCGGCCTCGGCACCGCGTACTGCGCGCCGTGCGACGCGCACTTCCGCACCGAGCAGGGGCTCTCCTACCACCTCAAGTATCACTCCAAGCATCTAGACGACATCGCCAAGAGGTGAGCACTCACCAAGCCAGCACCAACGGTCTGCGTACTGCGCGCGGTGCAACGCGTACTTCCGCACCCAGCAGGGGCTCTCCTACCACCTCAAGTATCACTCCAAGCATCTAGACGACAGCGCCTTTGATCTTAGATTTAATCGCTGAGATTTTGACATGTTTTTCACTAATTAAACTGACATGTTATCATTTTTCAATTACTCAGACATGCATTTCTTTTTTGACAATCGATTACTTTATTGTTATATTATATAATTTATTGACATATAACTAAATAGTTACTAATGAAGTATGATTATTTATTCATTGCGATCAGGTTCGAGTGCGACTACTGCGGCAAGAGGTACCCGCTCAAGTGCAGCCTCCTGGACCACATCAACGGCATGCACCTCAAGCGGTACTGGTACTCCTGCAACCAGTGCGACGAGGTAACGAACACTATAAAATGTTTTACGGGTTTGGATACTAGGTTTTTTAGCCAACTGACAGAAGCCATCGAACTTGACGTTTCAATCAATTATGTTACTTTAGTAGTCGATGGGTGGCGCTGCTATGACAACGCTCAGTCATGTCTTCACGCTTTAATTTAATTTGATTTAATTTATGACATGACCTAGGATTTAATTTATGATTTTTATTTATTTTGTGTTATGTCGATTTGTGAACTATGAAACTTGTTTTTCTAAATAAATGAATTTATTATTATTATTATTTAAGAATCACATTAAACAACTTTGTAAGAAAGCTTATCTATCTAAACTACAGTGGATTGTACGGTCTACCGCACGTTAGTGGAAACATAACCACATAGTATTGAAACTTCCTTATAGGCAGGTCAGCTCAAGGTCAAAGTGTTTCCACTGGCGTGCGGTCGACTGTACAACAAGTGCATAAATCGCCCATTTACAATGTTACTGTTTGTTGAACATTTATTAGTAATGTTGCCGTTTAATTTCCTCGCAACCGAAGTGAAAAGCAGTGTGTACAACTCGTTCGTAAAACCCATTTTACCAGAGACATTTATATCCGAGCGCAAGTGAGAATGGAATCTGATGACATTTGGTGCGGGCGTGCATCGAACCTTGGGGCAGGATTTAGGCTATACTTTTTATCTGAATAAACTAAACTTGTCCCACGTGGCCGAAGCCGCGGGCGACAGCTAGTAAATACAATAAGAATTTACGCCATTATAGAATAGAAGAAATTTATTTAGCAGCACAAAGAAATAAGTCTCCCTCGTGGTCCCACCAGTAGGTCAAATTCCACGAGAAACAGCGCAATATACATTACTTTTTTAAAAGTATTTTTCGTTTGTCTGCGAACAGAAGTTCCTGTGGAAAACGTATCTGAGGAGGCACAAGGTCACGACGCACAAGAAGGGCGGAGCGCCCCGAGACAAGATCTGCCAGCACTGCGGCAAGGGCTTCACTGTGAGTGCTACCTTGTATCAAATGAAATCAACAGCCTATTATCATGTCCTCACTGCTGGGGCTCAGGCCTACCCTCTCAATGAGGGCGTGCGGGCTATAGTCCACCACGCTAGCCCAGTGCGGGTTGGTGGACTTCAGATCGCCTAAAAATTCCTTCTTCGGCGTATGCAGGTTTCCTCACGATGTTTTCCTTCACCGTTTGAGAGCAGTCAGTAAATGTACTTAAGTTTCGAGAAAAACTCATTGGTACATGGCTCAGCCGGGGTTAGAACTTCGGACAAATTCTAACCTTAGTCGAAAGTCGTGTAAAGAAAGTAGTAACAAAAAGTGGTCAAACTTAGAAGTGGACCTTAAGAAGTGGACGGGGAAGGTGGTTTGGTCCAGAATGTTTTAAATCCTACTATAGTAACCGTAAATTTTTTTGGCGGTTGAGTGAATATAGTCACAGATTGTTAGCACATCGCTGACAGCGTTTACAGTGTATGTGTGCGTAAGTGACATAGTGTGATACATATAGATGTCCAAAAACTTGATTCGGTTGATCGAATCAATGAACTACTTCTTGAAATTGAACGAGCATCCCCGCACAGCTCCCCTTTGACACCTAAAATTAGTCATTGCGCAGGAATCAGCCAAAACCACATAACCGCCAAAAAGATTTATCGGCATTGTAATATCAAATCAAAAAAAGTCCATACATTATTATTATTTATTAGAAAATCTAATAAATAATAGATATACATAATATATAATAGAATATATAATATATATAATAGAATATACATATATAATAGAATAACATACAGCCCTGTCACACAAACAGCTAGTAAATAATTAAATTGTTTGTCAGACCAACCGCATCCTGGAAGCGCACATCCGCACGCACACGGGCGAGCGGCCGCTGGAGTGCGCGCACTGCCCCGCCACCTTCGCGCACCCCGCCGCCAGGTACAACCACATCAAGCTGGTTCACAAACGCAAGAGACCCGCCGCCGTGTGAGATCCGCTAATAAACTACAATCACAAGCTTGTTTACCAACGTAGAGACCCGCCGCCGTGTGAGATCCGCTAATAAACTACAATCACAAGCTTGTTTACCAACGTAGAGACCCGCCGCCGTGTGAGATCCGCTAATAAACTACAATCACAAGCTTGTTTACCAACGTAGAGACCCGGAGATCCGCTAATAAACTATAATCACAAGCTTGTTTACCAACGTAGAGACCCGGAGATCCGCTAATAAACTACAATCACAAGCTTGTTTACCAACGTAGAGACCCGGAGATCCGCTAATAAACTACAATCACAAGCTTGTTTACCAACGTAGAGACCCGGAGATCCGCTAATAAACTACAATCACAAGCTTGTTTACCAACGTAGAGACATCCGTCAGATCCAGTGATCCGCTGTGGTCTCAGTGATCCACTAATAAACAGGAATATAACTTCAGTTTATGCGTACATGTAATATAATGAGCTAATGTAAATAAAAATGTATGTAGTAATTATAAAAAGTCTTTTATTTCCCCTTAAAATGTAGGAGAAAACAAATACTAACAATCATAAAAGTTGAATAATAATTTTTAAAAATAAATTACAATCTCATAATTTTTCAGCTTTTTTTCGACTCGCAAAATAATATAAGGAATAAAAACTTATATAAAACAACTATGATTATATAAAAAAAGCTTTTTTATTTCAAATCAAATTAACAGCCCTATTAACATGTCCCCACTGCTGTATGAATATAGTCACAAATTGTTTTCACATCGCTGACAGTGTTTATAGTCTGTGTGCGTAAGCGAGATAGTGTGATACATAGAGATGTCCAAAACCTTGAAAGTTTGATTCGGTTGATCGAAGCAATGAACTATTTCTTCAAATTGAATGAGCGTCTCTAGTGAACCCCCGCACAGCTCCCCTTTGACACCTACAAATTGTCATTGCGCAGGAATCAGCCAACTTCACAGATCATCATCATCATTACAGCCTTTTATCGTCCACTGCTGGATATAGACCTTCCCGAACGCCACCACACCCGATCCTCCGCTCTCCGCATCCAGCCGCTTCCGGCCACCATCTTTAGGTCGTCTGTCCATCTGGCGGGGGGCGTCCCACCCGCGCGGTCTCCACTCCAGAACTCGTCTGCCCCAACGGCCATCGGTTCTGCGACAGATGTGACCCGCACATTGCCAACTGATCTTTTCCTTGGATTCTCCCAAAAACCCTATCAAATCGCTAATATTTTGGTCCTTCGAGCCAGATTAACCGTAGTTCTCCGTCGGATCTCCTTATTACGGATCTTCACACAGCCGCTAGGGACTGTACTATGGTACAGGTCTCTTCCGTAGATGCACGAGCTTGTAGTTTGCGGAGCGAGTCTCGTGATGACAACGTATCGACCTCCTACTGTGTACAGGTCTCTAGTATTATACAGGTCTCTTCCGTAGGTGCACGAGCTTGTTGTGGGTGTAGCGAGTCACGTGATGACAACGTATCGACCTCCTACTGCGTACAGGTCTCTACTATGGTACAGGTCTCTTCCGTAGATGCACGAGCTTGTTGTGGGTGTAGCGAGTCACGTGATGACAACGTATCGACCTCCTACTGCGTACAGGTCTCTACTATGGTACAGGTCTCTTCCGTAGATGCACGAGCTTGTTGTGGGTGTAGCGGGCGGCGGGGTGCGCGAAGGTGGCGGGGCACCGCGCGCACTGCAGCGGCCTCTCGCCCGTGTGCGTCCGGATGTGGGTCTCCAGGATAGCGTTGGTCTGGCAAACAATGAACATTGCCATCAAAAGTATCAAATGGACAAGGCTGTTGGGGAGCAGTAGTTTCCAAATTCCCTGTTGGCTCAGTTGGTGGTGGTAGTTGGTGATGAGCATATACAGACGCAGCGTAGGCCTCCACAAGGTGGACCGACGATCTGGTGAAGGTCGCGGGACCCGGCTGGATGAGGTTAGCGCGGGACCGGGCGTCGGGGAGGTGTCTGGGGGAGGCCTGCTCCCAGCAGTGGACGTCTATACATAGTGTGTTTTTTTACTGGGACAGTATGGGCAAAACCGAAACCATAGGAGATACAGGGAAACTGTCTTAGGAACCATTTGGTCTTTTTTTTGTGAAAACAATTTTTGCATAGTACATTTTTTGGTCAAGCGTGTGCCGTCCATAAAAATCTTGTTTGATCAAAATGACTATTTTTTATGGACTACATACGCTTCACAAAAAAATTTTCTATGCTAAAATTGTTATCACAATAAAGACCGGCGACGGTTGAGAGGAGCTCTTAACATTAGAAAGAGATAGTAATATCTTGTGTCCCCACAGCTCCTAAGACAGTTTCCCTGTATCTCCTATGGTTTCCGTTTTGCCCATACTGTCCCAGTTAAAACACACTATGTATAGACGTCCACTGCTGGGAGCAGGCCTCCCCCAGACACCTCCCCGACGCCCGGTCGGGGAGATGTTTGGGGGAGGCCCGCGCTAACCTCATTCAACTTAAGTACGGTTTATTATAATACCACAGGTGTTTCGTTGAAGGAAAACATCGTGAGGAAACCTGCATACGACATAGACTGGTATTTACTATTCTAAGGCGTATGTGAAGTCCACCAAACCGTTTGTCGGACAGGGGTTTGTCACAACAGATCCCATAGGGTCCAAGTGTCGCCAGGTATTCCTGGCCCCTAAGAAGATAAGATAACCTCATCCAGCCGGGTCCCGCGACCTTCACCAGATCGTCGGTCCACCTTGTGGGAGGCCTGCGCTGCGTCTTCCGATACTCACCGTGAACCCCCGGCCGCAGTGGTCGCAGATCTTGTCTCTCGGCACCAGCACCTTCTCGTGCACGATCTGTCTGTGCCGCTTCAGGTACGACTTCCTTAGGAACGTCTGCAGTCAAAGATTTTTTATTCCGTTTACGGCCTCGGAAACCGAGTATTTTAGGGCCGGTCGCAGCTTTTATTACAAAGACCGGCGGTTACAACTAGTGCCGTCGGTAATGAACAACTAAAGACTACCTGTTGCCCGTGGCTTTGCCCGCGCGCAATAAGTTTTAAAGCAGCCTATATGTTATTCCAGGGTATAAGCTATCACTGTACCAAGTTTCATCAAAATCCGTTCAGCCTTTACAGCGTGAAAGACGGATTTCTGGATTTTCACATTTTAAGGCAGAGGAGGGGGGGGGGGGGGGGTTTAAAATATTTCATGACTTAATCTGTTTGATTGATATAACATATTATATTTAAAACTATGACTGGCATAGAAGGACTTCGTTGCCAATGTATATTATAACAACAATGTATATATTATAAACTTTATGACCTGTAATGAATATTACCAATAATTTATGTCTATGTCCAATTGGCCGTAAAACCTATTAAAACATAATACAGGCTGTGTAGGTACCTTGGAGCACTTGGTGCAGGTGTGCGAGTACCGCTTGAGGTGCACCCAGTTGATGTGCTCCTGCAGCGTGGACTTCGTTATGTATCGTTTGCCACACTCGTCGCACACAAACCTACCACAGATTATACAATATAATACAAATAAAAGTACACGCGGTGGATCATCCTGTATAACTGAGCGAGAGAGAGAGTACCAACGGAGCGGGAGAGAGTACTCACTTCTTGGCAGCGTCGTCGACGTGCCTGGAGTGCGTCTTGAGGTGGGTGGCGAGCCCGCGGCCGGTGCGGAAGTGCTTCTGGCAGGGCGCGCAGTACGCGGCGGCGTCGGAGCGCCCGTGGGCGGAGGCCCGGTGCGCCAGCAGCGCCGACTTGTGGTGGTACACCTTGCCGCACGGCTCGCACGAATACACGCGGTCAGACTCGCGGTGGATCACCCTGTGTAACATTTGCTCATCACATATGCACAAAGGCATTGAGAGGAATCATAGAAATATAAGTCGAGCGGGAGCGTAGCGAGCTTTTTCCGTGTTCTGTGAGAGGAATGCCAAAAGTGCATAATGCCAAAAAAGGCATTACGCGGAATGCCAATTACGCATAATGCCAAAAAAGGCATTACGCGGAATGCCAATTATGCATAATGCCAAAAAGGCATTACGCGGAATACCAAATATGCATATTGCCAATTACGCATAATGCCAATAAAAAATTATTTTATTTATGAATGCAGTTAATTAACGACCCTTAGGAGCCGAATAAAAAGGAAGAAGTCATAAATACAACGCTCAACTCACAGTATGTGTGTCTTGAGCCCGTTGGGGCTGATGAAGTGCTTGTCGCACTGCGGACACGCCACGGGCAGCTGGTGCTTCTGGCGGTGGTAGCGGTACTGCCGGTGGGACCTACACAAAACAAATCAACAGCCTATTAACATGTCCCCACTGTTGGGGCTCAGGCCTACCCTCTCGACAGGGCGTTCGGGCTATAGTCCACCACGCTAGCCCAGTCCGGGTTGGTGGGCTTCACACGCGCCTAAGACTTCTTCGGCGTATGCAGGTTTCCTCGCGATGTTTTCCTTCACCGTTTAAGAGCAGTCAGTTAAAGGTACTTAAGTTTCGAGAAAAACCCGTTGGTAGGTACATGGCCCAGCCGGGGATCGAACTTTGGACCTTTTGATATGATAGGCCGCGTTTTATCCGCGACGCCCAGTGGTATTAAGTTAAGACATTTTGATAATAAATATTTTTGATGCGGATCGACTCTCTTTCATGTAACGATTATTATTTTTTTCTTTCGATATAATGAAATAATACTTACATGAAAGAGAGTCGATCCGCATCAAAAAAAATTTTTATCAAAATGTCTAATTATTATGGACAACACACGCTTGACCAAAAAAATTTTTATGCTAAAATTGTTTTCACAAAAAAAGACCAAATGGTTCCTAAGACAGGTTCCCTGTATCTCCTATGGTTGTAGCCTAAGTGTCCCAGTTAAAAAAAACACTATGTACATAGGTGGACGGATAATTAGAAACAGGGCAAGATTTTCATACAATCGAAGTCTGTTTGAAGCCATGGTGCTCCGTGAGGGATTGATGGGGGCGTGATCTGATGACGGTCATCGAGAGAGTAGATGGAGGACTTTTAGATCGCTGTAGATATCCAACTGATCGGATGAGCCGTTTGGAAGCAGCATCGTCATGATTCCTTGACTTAAAAATTTTCATATATTTTTATGTCATTTTGCGTGTTTTTTTCTTCATGACGATGCTGCTTCCAGACGGCTCATCTGATCAGTTGGATATCTATAACGATCTAAAAGTCCTCCATCTACCCTCTCGATGACCGTCATCAGATCATACCTCGATCAAGTCTTCACGGAGAACCATGGCTTCGAAGTGACCTCGATTGTATGAAAGTCTTGCTCTGTTTCTAATTATCCGTCCACCTATGTATATAAAGTGAGCTCACTCTGTGGTGAAGTGACACTGGTGGCACTGGTAGCTGGTGCCGACGGCGCCGTGCAGCGCGCTGAAGTGCGTCAGCACCGCCTGCAGCGTGTTGTTGCGCTTGCCGCACGCCGCGCACTCGTACCTACGTTCACACGACTACACTGTGTACGTCGGTATAATCATACCGGTTGGAGTGGAGAAAAAGCAAGAAGATTCGAACCTCTGGTCGCGCGCGCGCTCCCTGTGGAGATCGCATCTTGCAAATTTAGTATGGGAAACGATGAAAAAGTTGGAGTCAAAATCCGGGGGGGTGCGGACAAAGGAAGCGGGGTAGCGGGAGGAGGTTGCTCATACAAATTTATATGGAGTTTGAAAATGAGATGTGTGAGTGAGTCAAAATTCTGTGATACTATTGGCACGATTTTGGCACCCACTAAAATGCTTTTGTTACTCATCCATATGAGAGTAGCTTTTTTAAAAAAATTTATGAGAAAAAGGGACGCTGAGGATTTTTTTTTTAATATTCCAGCGGAGCACCCCGAAGGTTAGGTTCGTTAGGTTACTGGTGACCCTTGGAGCGAGCGACAGTGACTGGAAAGAGGTAACAAGGAAGACCGATGTGTGTCATAGGGTAATGTTCATTGCGCCCCCTTTTGTCCACACTGACCTTCGCAGAGTCCACCTTTAGTCTGTAGCCATCATCATCATATCAGCCTGTAGACGTCCACTGCTGGACAAAGGCCTCCCCCAAGGATCTCCGCGACTACCGGTACCGCGACCTTCACCAGATCGTCGGTCCACCTTGTGTGAGGCCTGCGCTGCGTCTTCCGATACGTGGTCGCCACTCGAGAACCTTTCTGCCCCAACGGCCGTCAGTTCTACGAGCGATGCGCCCCGCCCACTGCACTGTAGCCATCAGTTTGTTAAAAATTGTAGGTCATGACACGACTCGAGCTCAATAGATCCCGCCCTCTCGGCAACGAGCAACCTGCAACAGTGCTGCCGTCAGCCAGAAGCCCTACTCCATTACTTCTAGGAGCTGGGATGGCTGGACTGACGGCCCGGGGGGTATTGCACAAAACTCCTGGTTCGTGGAGTCAGGGACCGTCACCCCCATCTAAGAATAAAGACTGGAGCTGACCTCCTGTAATGCCGCTTGATGTGCTCCCGGTAGGACGCGTCGGAGCCAGACACGGACTTGCACACGTTGCATTCAATTCCACCGGTTTTCTAAAAAAAATTAAACCATTGAACAAGGATCCCATAGAACAGCTGCTAATATAACAATAATAATCAGAGAGGGACACACTTATTACAAATGTGGTAAGCGTAAGCTAGACAGATATAATATCTTTTATCTCTATCTACGTATGTGAATTTTTCTGCCCCCCCCCCCTCCCAACAAACTACAACCCGACTAAAATCGATAGTGTTTGTTCAGTTTGACCCCGCCATGTAAGAAGCGACTTCTCAAATTATTGGGGTAAAATACTATTGCTATTTCATGCTATACGCGTGTCCGTTCACCTAGCGTACACATAAGAGATTCTGGGCTAGTTTTAGTGCCAATAAATAGTACCCAAATAGTACCTAAATAGTACCTAGATCAAATAAATAGTACCCCTGTGGTTTAAGAAATATACGCCAGTTTTAGTGTGTACGCTGGCGGAACGTTCCGCTGGCGTACACATGGCCGATCTCGACGCTGAGTACGGTTCTATAGTTCATTCTTTTTCTATGGATTAAACCGATCACAATGAAAGACAGAGTATTTATGGACTGTCCACGTAAAACTTTTTGGCGGTTATGTGAATGCTCGCTCACTATGGGCTTCATAAGAAGGCTCAGGGTCACCCAGAGGGCAATGGAGAGAGCCATGCTCGGAGTTTCCCTGCGAGATCCAATCAGAAATGAGGAGATCCGCAGGAGAACCAAGGTCACCGACATAGCTCACATGAGCAGGCCACATCCCTCGTAGAACTGACGGCCGTTGGGGCAGAAAGGTTCTCGAGTGGCGACCACGTACCGGAAGACGCAGCGTAGGCCTCACAAGGTGGACCGACGATCTGGTGAAGGTCGCGGGACCCGGCTGGGTGAGGTTAGCGCAGGACCGGGCGTCGGGGAGATCCTTGGCCTTTGCCCAGCAGTGGACGTCTACAGGCTGATATGATGAATAGTTAATGAGAACTTACCATCGCATGTCGTTTATTCACATGGTCCTTCAACAGAACTTCATGGTCAAACGCTGTAATACACGTCTCACATTTATAAGGTAGTTTCAAATACTTCTCCTTTAGTCTGTCTGCCTCTCTCTCTGTCATCAATTCTTCTTCGGTCAGCGTAATTATTTTCACCTTCCCTTTAAATCGTTCATGAGGCACCATCGGCTTAAACTCAACTTTCTTCTGTTTCTTAGAGTTATCTTTTTTTAGTTCGGACAACGGTACATCTATTTCAACGTCAGAATAGACTTCCGGCTCGATTTTTATGTCTGTCGTAGTCTCATATTCTGTCTCATTGGTGGATTCCGATTTGACACTCACGATGATTGGCTGTGTGTAGTCGTGCTGTGCTGTGATTACAGCGGTGTTGGTCGGTTTGGTACCGTAGTCACACCCGATTGGTTGTTCAGGGTGTGATGGTGTGTCAATGGAGGAAACTAGAGATGTAAGTGAAAATAATGGTTCGGGCGATGATGCTGATACTGATAACAGCTTGATTGGGACCTTTTCGAGGTTTTGGAACTTTTTATTATTTCCTATATGTTGAGCCTGGAAAAAAATTAATAACTTTTATTTAAAATAAAGACAATAGAAAAGAAGATAAACCTATTTAGGTTTCCGCTAGAGGACTGTTACTGTCCCGCAACACAGGAATTCATATCCGAAACAGGCCTGGTAATAGATCCCGACCTCTCGACAACGAGCAACCTGCAACAGTGCTGCCGTCAGCCAGAAGCCCTGCTCCATTACTTTAAGGAGCTGGATGGCTGGACTGACAGCCCAAGGGAGAATTGCACAAAACTCCCGTCTTCGTGGAGTCGGTGCAGGGACTGCCACACCCGTCTAAGAATAAGAATAAAGACTGTTATGTGCAATTTATGTATTACATAGTGAATCCATACTTTTACCGGCAGTGTATATGAAATATATATTTGATCTTTACCTGGTCATTCAACTTGTTGAGATTCTCCTCGACTTGCTGCTTGAAGAGGTCGATTTTTTTGAGGAACCCATGGCATTGATAGCAGACTAGTGTTTCTAGGCACTCCACCTGTAGAAAATGAAATAAAATATATAGACACAGTGCAGGACTAGGCGTGGTATGCCACTCTACTGCGGAGAGGCCAGCACGATGATGATGATCAGGTGAATAGAGGCAGAACAAGCCAGAATCATAGGCCATTTGATGAATAGAGGGTCAGTGTGGACAAAAGGGGGCGCAATGGAAAAAAATTCACTTTTTGGAGTACTGTCACTCGCTTCGCTCGCTCCAAGGGTCACCAGTAACCTAACAAACCTAGCCTTCAGGGTGCTCCGATTGCTGTCACACATTATCACTATAGATATATTTTTATATTTCACCTATATATTTTTTTCTTCAGCGCCCCCTTTTCTCCACTCCAACCCATTCGACGAATAGAGGCCAAACAAGCCAGAATCATAGGCCAAAACCAGGCTTGGGTCAGTCAGGAGTGTACAAAAAAAAAGCTTCTCTATTTCAGTGCCGCTCTTTCTGTATTCTAACAAGCATTTTACGAGTCATCAGGTTGGCAATCATACTTTTGAATAATTGCGCTCAGACAAAGGGTGGATGTCCACTGTCCATGGGCCAATTCACAATGTCAATACTATAGTTTCGTGTGCGGCCAAATAAACGAGAAATTAACAAAAACCCCGACCGGGTTCTTCAAATGACTCCGTAAAAAGTAAACAGAAAAGATATCTCACCTTGTTGTGAAAGAAATTTTCGAAAAACGATGTGTGTTTGCAATTTATGAGTTTGATGAAAGGAACATTTTTAGCCCAGCAACAGATGCAAATGGTGGGCCTGGCGGGGATTATTCTCATGAATTCTTGATTTATATTGAATTCCGCTAAGTTTAACTCTAGAAAATGCGTCATTTTCATTTAATAAAACTTAATTCTTTCGAAGATACTACAATTCAACATTAATGGCCGTGGCGATTGATTGTGCCAAGTTTGATTTGCCGATTCGGGTGGCGCTATCGGTCATTACAAAACTGTCATTCCCATACATAAATTTTTAGTACACAGTTTCACCACCTGCAAAATAAAATAGGTCCGACCTCAACGTTTCTTTATACGTTAAAGAAGTGATTTTAGAAAAATTATTTGCGCCTTCCGCCCGCAACCAGATTGTAGAAAACTGAAGTAGAAATGGAAATAGGCAGGGAGGACCACTAAATGCAGTTTAGAGTACGTATCTTCCTAGTACGTACCCCGCCAGGGACATAGCGTGAAGATATGTATGTATATGTATGTATGTATCTTCCTAGTTTAATGTCGAAAACTGCATCTTCAATTCAACAGGCTGAATGACGAACGTAGGAACGCAACGCGCGATTGATTCCGGGATTGACAACTCACATTTTGATTGACAGCAGTTAGTAAACAATGGCGACAGTTTTGCGTCGAGTACATTTTGTGTTCTAGTTGTTGTTATTAATATTAATTTTATGAATTAAATGTCTTGTATTTGTGTGTTTTAATTGTAAGATCTGACCATATCTATAAAATGGAGACTTTAGAACACATTTCATGCAGCGGTTGCCTGAGTACGGATCGAAGAATTATACTTCTCGAAGAGTTTTGGAAAAAACATTGCTTTTTGCAAATAATTCAAGAATTTACGGTGAGAATTAGATCTATGTTATATATAGGCTTATATGGAGTTTAATATTTAGTATTTAAGTTCGTTAAACCCCTTTCAAAGTTGATACATTTCCGATAAAAAACTTTTACGTTGTAATTTTTCGCATAGCTACCGCAATCTGATGATCTTCAAGTCTGGCTGTGCTGGGAGTGCCGGGCGACGATCAGCCGCTTCGTAAAATTCAAGAAGCAAGTTCAGAAGTCATATACATTGCTTCAGAATTATTCCAGACAGGTATTTATTAAATATTGTATGTGAGAGCGTCAGTGGCGTAGTGGCGAAGACGCGGCGAGTCATGTCGAGAGGACCGAGGTCGATGCCCGGCCTTGTCATGTGCCAATGGGTTTATCTCAAAACTTCAGTACATTTACTGAGTGCTCTCAAATGGTGAAAGAAAACATCGTAAGGACACCTGTATATGCCGAAGAGGAAATTCTTAGGCGCAAGCCCACCGACCCGCACTGAGCTAGCGTGGTAACTTCTAAGTCAACGCAGTCAAAAGATATGGCCGATTTTGATGCATTTTTTAGTATCTTGGTCATTAAAACCTATGGGGTACTTCCGGTTGACCTAGAATATTGAAACTTGGCAAGAAGCAAGGTCTTATAGCACAAGTAAAGGAAAAAATCCGAAAACCGTAAATTTGTAGTTACATCACAAAAAAATCTTTTTTTTTCTTGTACCAAAAAACTTAACTTTGTGTATGAAATTTTATTAACGATTTTCTAATTATTTCTATAATTAAGTTTGTGCGGAACCCTCAGGGCGCGAGTCCTACTCGCACTTGTCCAGTTTTTTTTTACTCAAAATTAAACATTTTATTATATTGCAGGACCAACATCTATTCCATTCGTCGTACCTACACACAGAGAGAGTTCTATCTCTTTCCCTCTTACCAGACACCGCAGAGACCGACAATAAATACGAATTCCAGTGTGAAATCGTAAAACTTGAAGACGTCAACGATTTGGATGTGAAAGAAGAACCAGTTCTTGACAATGTATCCGTTTGTTCTGAACACTCAGATGATATGTTCCTAATAGAGATTAGTACGAAGAAGAAATCGCGGAAGTTACCCAACGGAGTCAAGAAGAGACGGAAGAAACGTGATTCGAAAACTACAGGTAATCATCAGTCCTCAAAAGTGGCGTCAAGGATAACACGCGGCCTATCATATCGAAAGGTCCGAATTTCGATCCCCGGCTGGGCCATGTACCAATGGGTTTTTCTCGAAACTTAAGTACAGTTACTGACTGCTCTCGAACGGTGAAGGAAAACATCGCGAGGAAACCTGCATACGCCGAAGAATAAATTCCAAGGCGTATGTGAAGTCCACCAACCTGCACTGGGCTAGCGTGGTGGACTATAGCCCGCACGTCGAGAGGGTAGGCCTGAGCCCCAGCAGTGGGGACATATTAATAGGCTGTTGATTTAATGACCGTCATCAGATCATGCCCCGATCAATCCTTCACGGAGAACCATGGCTTCAAATTGATCTCGATTGTATGAAAATCTTGCCCTGTTTCTAATTATCCGTCCACCTATGTATATCATTTGATTTTAGATACAGAATTGGACAGTAGCATATACAGAGAGTTAGAACTAAAAAGAGAGGAAATAGAAGAAGAGAGAAGACTGCTAGCAGATAAAGAAGAGTACACGAACGCCATGTTCCGATGCGAGAAGTGTTTGCTGACATTTCCAAACGCAGACGACTTGAAGGACCATGAGAACCTTAAACATGTTCTGGTGAGTTGAATTTTTTATCTGGTTTTCTAGATTTTTTTAAAAATGGATACTTCTTGACTACAGTCTTACCTGATAGAAGGAAGAAGATGAAGTTCATAATTGACGCAAAGCTTAGCACCGAGGCGATCACAATAGATCAGCAATGGTCGCTGTGATACAATGCTTTGTGATCCTTGATCTCTTTCAAGGATTGTGGTGGGGCTCTCCCCACCACAAAAATAATACCTGATAATGAATTTTATTTAATTATAATTAAATAAAGTACGACTCAGTTTCGATATAATGATAAATTCTCGCTCTGTAACCAGTTTCGATAAAAGAATAAACATTCTTCCGAACCCGTTACAAAATATCTAACTAAATTCTCGCTGTGTAACTAGTTTCGATATAAAATTATATGTATGTTGACCTATGAGCAAATTTTACCTATTTTTTAAGTAAACGCCATACGATTAAACAAATAAATATAAAATTATACATTCTTCCGTAACCAGTTACGATATAAATATCAAATTATCGCTCTGTAGTTACTAGATATAGAAGAATAAACATTCTTCCGTAACCAGTTACGAAATAATTACTGAACTACTGTACTGAACTGAAGTACTGAATTCTCGCCGTGTAACTAGTTTCTGTTTTAAATAAACTTTCTTCTCTAACCAGTTACGAGACTTAGTTACTTAATTACGCTGCCGAAAGAAATAAACGTTTTTTTTCCCAGAACGCTTCGAACTACAAATGCAGCATCTGCGAGTGTTCGTTCTCGACCGAGGTGTCATACAACTATCATACAAACAAACACACAAAGAGGTATCAGTGTATGGTCTGTATGGACCGGTTCGGGAGTAAGCGGGCCGCCACCAAGCATTATGAGATGGTGCATTGCTTTGGGTGAGTCACAAGAACTTCAAATCAACTTTTAATCGATTTTACGGCCTGGAAACAGGGACCTTCTAGGCCAGTAATTTTTTAATTCATCATCACATCAGCCCGTAGACGTCCACTACTGGACAAAGGCCTCCCCCAGACATCTCCCCGACGCCCGATCCCGCGCTAACCTCATCCAGCCGGGTCCCGCGACCTTCACCAGATCGTCGGTCCACCTTGTGGGAGGCCTAAGCTGCATCTTCCGATACGTGGTCGCCACTCGAGAACCTTTACCATATTTTAAAATTAACAGCCTATTAATTAATATGTCCTCACTGCTGTGGCTCAGGCCTACGCTCTCAACTCGGGCGGTCGGGCTATAGTCCACCACGCTAGCCCAGTGCGGGTTGGTGGACTTCACATGCGCTTAGGAATTCCTTCTTCGGCGTATGCAGGTTTCCTCACGATGTTTTCCTTCAGCGTTTGAGAGCAGTCAGTAAATGTACTTAAGTTAAAGACCCATTGGTACATGGCCCAGCCGGGGATCGAACTTCGGACCTTTCGATATGATAGGCCGCGTCTTAACCCCGACGCCACTGACGCTCTTTGAATTTGGTCTATAATTAAGTATTTATATAATCCTTTGATTCATGTAGCTCCTTGCTTGGTCCTTTGTTTCACAGGACAGACGTGGAATATAATTTTGACAATAAACCACTCGACAATAGAAAAATGGAAGAAGCAGCCAACGTTGAGGACAGGTGAGTTGTGTGTTCATTAAGTTTTGTTTGTTAACCTACTAATATTATAAAGGCGAAAGTTTGTAAGGATGTGAGGATGTCTGTTACTCTTTCACGCAAAAACTACCTAACAGATTTTGATGAAACTTGGTACAGTGATAGCTCATATCCTGGAATAACATATAGGCTACTTTTTAACACGGAAAAAATCGCGGGGCGTCCGCTGATACCCCCTAAATAACAAAACGCCTACATAGAGGGCGCTGTTTCACAATGTACACGGGAAAAACTTTTCTGCGCTGGCGAAGCCGCGGGAAAAAGCTAGTAATATTATAAAGTAGCCTATATGTTATTCCAGGATATAAGCTATCATTGTACCAAGTTTCATAAAAATCTGTTCGGTAGTTTTTGCGTGAAAGAGTAACAGACATCCTCACATCCTTACAAACTTTCGCCTTTATAATATTAGTAGAATAGGATAGTAGGATTATTGCAGGTGTTTATAAAATGACCCTGTACAATTGCAGCGCCGCCTCGGCGTCGTTCCCGTGCGAGTTCTGCGAGAAGACGTTCAGGTGGAAGACGTCGCTGCGGAAGCACGTGGAGACGCACCGCATCGAGACGGGGCAGAAGAGGAAGCCGTACTGCGAGCCTTGCAGGTATCTTATCTTATCCTATCCTATCCCATCCTAGCCTAGCCTACCCTATCTTAGCCTAGGCTGGCCTACCCTACCCTATCTTACCTTATCTCATCTCATATTCTTAGGGGCCCAGGAATACCTGGCGACACTTGGACCCTATGGGATCTGTTGTGCCAAACCCCTGTCCGACAAACGGTTTGGTGGACTTCACATGCGCCTTAGAATAGTAAACACCAGTATATGGCGTATGCAGGTTTCCTCGCGATGTTTTCCTTCACCGAAACACCTGTGGTATTATAATAAACCGTATATTAGTTTCGAAAAACTCTTTGGTACGGGCCAGGGTCGAACCCACGACCTCGTGAACGTGAGGCGAGTGCACAACCAACTAGGCTACCACGGCTCACATGGCAATTATATTCTGTGGCCATGGCTCGAGTTCTTAGTTTTGTTTCTTAATGCTCTGCAATATCATAACTCCCTAATAAGCCAACTTCACACAGCCGCCATTAAACTCCGCGGGGACTATAATGTGTTACGACTTGACTTGTATGCTTTCAGATTATCCTTCACGACCACTGCCAACCTGCAGAAACACGTGAAAACCAGCTCCAAACATCAAATACAACTAAAACTCAGGTGAGAATAAATAAATTAATTAGTTTGCGTGAAAACTACGGGTAGGTATGGGTATCCTGTTGTCCTTGATAATGATTTTCAAAATCATCATATCAGCCTGTAGACGTCCACTGCTGGACAAAGGCCTCCCCCAAGGATCTCCACGACGCCCGGTCCCGCGCTAACCTCATCCAGCCGGGTCCCGCGACCTCCACCAGATCGTCGGTCCACCTTGTGGGGGCCTGCCTACGCTGCGTCTTCCGATACGTAGTCGCCACTCGAGAACCTTTCTGCCCCAACGGCCGTCAATTCTACGAGCGATGTGCCCCGCCCACTGCCACTTCAGCTTCGCAATTCTTTGAGCTATGCCGGCGACCTTGGTTCTCCTGCGGATCTCCTCATTTCTGATTTGATCTCGCAGGGAAACTCCAAGCATATTTAGATACTTATCAGAGATTTTAAAAATACTTCTCATTAAAACTCAGTAACATCAGTAACATAATGTTCTACCAAGAACCTACGATTATTATATAGACCCCGTAAATTATTTCGGCGGTTAAGTGAATATAGTCACAGATTTGCACATCGCTGCGGACATAGTAATAGGCTGTTTATTAAAAAATGACTGGCCTAGAAGGTCTCTGTTTCCAAGGCCGTAAAATTGATTAAAAGTTGATTTGAAGTTCTTGTAACCTTGAGACGAGCCGTGGTAGCCCAGTTGGTTGTGCACTCGCCTCACGTTCATGAGGTCGTGGGTTCGATCTTGGCCCGTACCAATGAGTTTTTCGAAAACTTAAGTACGGTTTATTATAATACCACAGGTTTTTCGGTGAAGGAAAACATCGTGAGGAAACCTGCATACGACAAAGACTGGTATTTAACTATTCTAAGGTGTATGTGAAGTCCACCAAACCGTTTGGCGGACAGGGGTTTGGCACAACAGATCCCATAGGGTCGAAGTGTCGCCAGGTATTCCTGGCCCCCTAACAAGAAAAGATAAGATAAGAAAAACCTTGAGACCTCGGTCGAGCACTCGCGCATGCTGCATTTGTAGTTCTTTTGATTCGATTTGATACAAAGTGTAAACTATGTACATATGTGGACAGATAATTAGAAACAGGGCAAGATTTTTATATAATCGAGGTCACTTTGAAGCCATGGTTCTCCGTGAAGGATTGATGGGGGCATGATCTGATGACGGTCATCGAAAGAGATGGAGGACTTTTAGATAGCCGTAGATATCCAACTGATCAGATGAGCCGTTTGGAGGCAGCATCGTCATGAAGAAAAACACCCGCAAAATGGCATCAAAATGTATGAAAATCTTAAAGTTAAAGAATCGTGACGATGCTGCTTCCAAACGGCTCATCTGATCAGTTGGATATCTACGGCTATCTAAAAGTCCTCCATCTACTCTCTCGATGACCGTCATCAGATCATGCCCCGATCAATCCTCCACGGAGCACCATGGCTTCAAAGTGACCTCGATTGTATGAAAATCTTGCCCTGTTTCTAATTATCCGTCCACCTATGTATGTTCCGACAGAAAGTTGAAGCCGTCCGTGGCGGACGACTCGGCCATAGAGCAGATAAAGACGTCTGTGAACAGCGCGCGGCAGACGCACCCGTGCGCGCAGTGCGACAAGCGCTTCCAGTGGCGCGGGAACCTGCTGCGACACCTGCACAGCCACGCCGCCAGGTGGGTACCCACCTGCGAGGCAGGGTTGCAAATTATCAAGACAATTATTTTCGCGGATAATTATCTGATAATTATCCATCCACATAATTTATGCTTATAAATAAAACTATTTTGTATTGGATTTGGATTTGTATATTGGATTAAGTTTTCTCGGCATAGCGTTTTTCTCAGCAGAATTTTTCACGCACGAAAACACTAACAGTGCGCGGGGAATTCCCCAGTAGCTGAATGAGATTTGACGTTCGTTTGACGTTTGGATACACGCCTAACATCGTGGCGTAAAAACATAAAGTGTTGCCTGTGTTTGGATACACGCATTTTTTGTACACGTTATTTATTATCAACGATAATTATAAATATATTATATCTTGATAATTATCCAGTGCAACCCTGCTGCGAGGGGGACGACCATCTGGAGCTCTACGTTTGAATCGCTCTCCTCGCTTCGATTCTACAGATTTTTGTATCGGATGTCAAAGGAAAATTAGTAGAATCGACCGCTCGAAGCGAGAAGAGCGATTCAAATATAGGGTTCCTGGAGTGCATATTGTCTTGAATGTCACGGATCGGACCATCTCATCCTTAGAATCAGGAAGGTTCGAATGTCTTTGGTGGCGCGAGCGCTCCCTATGGAGACTGCATCTTGCATATTTAGTATGGGAACCAATGGTGCCACTTACCGGGGGGGTGCGTACAAAGGAAGCGGAGTAGCGGGAGGAGGTTGCTAATACAAATTTATATGGAGTTTGAAAATGAGGAGTTACAGTATTGTAATACATTTGACACCCATAGAATGCTTTTTTACGCCTCTATAGGGGCCGCGAGCACCCACCAAAGAGATCATATCTCTATGCTTAGAATAACTACTTGACTTCCTTATTCTAAGATCTCGCCTCAATATACTGTCAGATTTGTCAAAGATTAGATCATCTCACCAAACGCTGCCAGAAATGACACGAATCTAACCATCGACTGTCATATTTGTCAAAGATCAGGGCATCTCACCAAACGCTGACAGAATGACACACATCACCTCCCCTATATTAGCTTCCCCTGGTCTGGTCACCACTCGAGAACCTTCCTGTCCCAACGAATGCTATTGAAGCTTCCTAATTCTTCGAGCTATGATGGCTACGTTGGCTCTCCTGCGGATCTCAACTGTGTTGAGGTCTGTTAATCTGTACATATATAATAACAATAAGCTGAAGAGTTTGTATGTTTGAACGCGATAATCTCAAAAACTACCAATCGGATTTGAAAAATTCTTTTGCATTTGATAGCCCAATACTCGAGGAAGGCTATAGGCTGTTTAACATCACGCTATAACCCTCAGGAGCCGAGCAAAAACCAAAATATTTTATAATACGCGAGGGAGACAGCTATAAAATGGTGTGTTACCAGGGCCAACGGGGAGCTGGTGTGCGAGCCGTGCAAGAGAACGTTCTCTTCCATCGCCACGTACAAGCAGCACATGAAGATCAGCAAGAAACACGTCTCGGAGAACGACTTCAAGTGAGTATGACCTTCATCATCATCAGCCTTTCAACGTTCCACTATTGGAAATATTCTTTCACTGATTCCCGGTCCTCCGCATCCAGCCGCTCCCGGCCCCCTTCTTCAGGTCGTCGGTCCACCTGGCAGAGGGGCGTTCCACGCTGCGCGACAGATGTGACCTGCCGACTGCCACTTCAGCTTTCTAATCCTTTCGACTATGTCGGTAGCCTTACTTCTTCGTGGGATGCCCTCTTTAATATGAACTAGCCGATGCCGATACCTCATTTTAACACATTTTTGGCCGACTCTTTTTATAAAACCCAATATACCGAATAGCCTATGTTCACACAGAGAGCATCATCTATCCGAGAGCGAAAGAATTATTGGGATCGGTTCAGTAGTTACAAAGGGGATTATTACAGAAGTGCGACCACAAGTGTGTGCAGTATCGTTAGTGCGACGTACGAGTGTGCGATGTACGATAGTGCGACATGTCGTTAGTGCGAAGTATCGATAGTTATTTCGCACTAACGATACTTCGCACAAATGACACGTCGCATTATCGTACATCGCACACCCGTATTTCGCACTATCGATACTTCGCACTAACGACATGTCGCACTATCGTACATCGCACACTCGTATTTCGCACTATCGATACTTCGCACAATCGACATGTCGCACTATCGTACACCTGTATTTCGCACTATCGATACTTCGCACAAACGACATGTCGCACTATCGTTCATAGCACATTCGTATTTCGCACTAACGATACTTCGCACAAATGATATGTCGCACTATCGTACATCGCACATTCGTGGTCGCACTGTAATAATCCCAAAAATTATAGATCCCACATAAAAAACCAATTGCTACTGTTTCCACCAGACACATGTGCAGCGAGTGCGGCAAGCGTTTCGCGAACAAGACCCGCCTGAAAGACCACGTCGACTGGGAGCACCTCAAGAACTACGTCCACAAGTGCGCCCTCTGCCAAAAGGTGTTCAAGAGTCACACGTCGCTGTACCTGCACCGGCAGGTGGTGCACCGGACGCACGCCGCGGAGCACCTGTGCGACCACTGCGGGAAGGCCTTCCCGGTGAGTCGTCTCTCGGAGAGTGTTTAGTTTACTTTTTGACTTCGATGTGAGCGGTAGATGAGAGACGTTCTTACGTACTCTTGCAATGGATCTGTCTTATTATCTACTAGCCGTTTCCCGCGGCTTCGCCCGCGTAGAAAAGTTTTTCCCGAGGTATCTATAGCCTGTGTTATTCTGATGAGCCTATAATCTTTTCTTGTAAATAAGATGTGACTTATAGGTCTAGTAACCAAGCCAAAACATACCTACACCTACTAATATTATAAAGGCGAAAGTTTGTAAGGATGTGAGGATGTATGTTACTCTTTCACGCAAAAACTACCCAACAGATTTTGATGAAACTTGGTGCAGTGATAGCTTATATCCTGGAATGACATATAGGCTACTTTTTAACGCGGGCGAAGTCGCGGGGCGTCCGCTAATACCCCCTAAGTAACAAAACGCCTACATAGAGGGCGCTGTTTCACAATGTACACGGGAAAACTTTTCTACGCGGGCGAAGCCGAAAAAGCTAGTATGACATAAAGTTCTAGTAACCAAGCCAAAACCTCCTTATCAATAGGCGTAGATTGTAATTAACTTACATAAATCTAAGGGCCTCTTACACCGCTTGCTGATAAAGTCCCAGATACCCTATTCGTAGGTTATCTGACAGATAGCCTGTTTTTTTGGTTTCACAGGTATCTGATTGCCTATATTTTATATAGTCTATCACACAGATTTATCTGATAGATTAGTTTATCACTAAGATTACTATCTGTAACAATATCAGGAAGTGGTGAAAGAAGCCCTAAATGTTTCTTTTCCTATTAGGGCGATAAAAGTTGTAATCTTCCGAAAAAAGTAAAAAAAAAAAAAAAAAGAATATCTACTCAAAATGTATTTAAATTAATAGTATTATTATAGTACTTTCCCTGATCCTAACAAACTTTCGTTCCAAAATTTCTTCCCTCAACCGTTTCCCTAACTTTAACATTGACACTGGCTAAACCACCAAGCCACAAACTGCTAAAAAAAAACTGGCCAAACCCACCGAAGTGGGAAGCCAATGACAAAAAAAAAACAATGTTACAGAACCACGCGAAGCTCCGCAGCCACGTGGTGGCGCTGCACACGGCGGAGGCGCCGTTCGCGTGCGGCGCGTGCGGCGCGCGCTTCGGCTGGCATTCGTGCCTCTCGCGGCACGTGCGCCGCGTGCACCGCGCCGCGCACAAGCGGCATAGGCCTCCGCCCCCCGCGACGCCCGCCGACAGCTGATGGAACCGGCCCAGGCCACTGTAGCGTAATGTCCACTGTATTCAAATGTGTGACGACACAATATGTATCTAACTTTGTCTAGCATTATGAATGAAACATGGTAATAAGTTGTATGGAGTTTATGCTTACACAGGATCTCATGCTTCATCATCAACAGCCTATTAATCTCCCCACTGCTGGGGCTCAGGCCTACCCTCTCAACGAGGGCGTGTGGGCTATAGTCCACCACGCTAGCCCAGTGCGGGTTGGTGGACTTCACATGCGCCTAAGAATTTCTTCGGCGTATGCAGGTTTCCTCACGATGTTTTCCTTCACCGTTTGAGAGCAGTCAGTACATGTACTTAAGTTTCGATAAAAAACCCATCGGTATACGGTCCTTACGGGGATCGAACCTCAGAACTTTCGATATGATAGGTCGCGTTTTAACCCCAGGGCCACTGACACTCTTTTCCTTTCGATATGATAGGATCTCATGCTTCACCATTTATATGGCATGCAAAATTTACATTAAAATCAATATTATGTTTTGCGATGCCATTAGGGTTCGATCATATGTGTCAGCACGGAATCGCTCTTGTCAGTCAGTGCTGCGGCGTGCTATAGCATGCTCGAGCGTGAGTGGCGTCGGGGATAAGACGCGGCCTGTCATATCGAAAGGTCCGAAATTCGATCCCCGGCTGGGCCTTGTACATTTACTGACTGCTCTCAAACGGTGAAGGAAAACATCGTGAGGAAACCTGCATACGCCGAAGAAATTCTTAGGCGCATGTGAAGTCCACCAACCCGCACTGGGCTAGCGTGGTGGACTATAGCCCGAACGCCCTCGTTGAGAGGGTAGGCCTGAACCCCAGCAGTGGGGACATGTTAATAGGCTGTTGATGATAGCACGCTATCGCCTAAAATCGCATGCTGAAACATAGAGGGTGTGCTATAGCACGCGTCAGCACTCCACCGCCCCCTCCAAGCACACCCTCTGTTTCTCGCTCTAGCAAATGACGTTCCTGAACGACAGAAAAGGATAGAGATATGAAAAAGTGCGATTCCGTGCTGACAGATGTGGTCCAACAATAAAGTTGCTCCTCTCAACAGTCACCAGTTGCGAACTCAGTATGTAAATATATGGGATATTGTATTGTACTGTAAAAATGAAATATTTGGATACAAAAATGAAATATACATGCGACATTTTGTTTCATTTCATCATCATATCAGCCTGTAGACGTCCGCTGCTGGACAAAGGCCATTGTTTCATTTGCATGTCATTAAATATCTTTTACTTATTGTGATACTTGGCGCTCCGTTTTCTCTGCCTACCCTGTCAGGGACATAGCGTGAAGTTATGTCGGTATGTATGTAAAATAATAAAAAAACAGGTTGTTGCAGTTGCATACATAGTTGGTATACATGACTTGTGTGTCAAAATTATGTCGAGAACGTAGACCCGTCATTTATGTTCAAATTGATGGTGACCAACACATCTTTTGTGGTGGTTGCCTCCGAAACCTCATCTGCCATAGTAGTTTCATTATCAACTCTAAACTTCATTGACTTGTCATATTCAGGTACAGCATCAGCCGATCGCACCTCGATTTCCAGATTTTTATTCAAAATTATTTCATTTTTAACAGTATCGTCTCCACTTTCTTTGTCTTGCGTAGTTGTCTCTATGCTGATAGCTCTCGTTTGAACCTCGTCCGAATCTTCATCAAAGCTGACTACCTCTTCGTGAAATCTCCTGTTAGCCTCAACTGTCTTCTCTTTGTAGTGTTGCACGACGTATTTGCTTAAAATCTCTAGTTCGTCCATCAATTTGGCTCTACAAGTGTAGTTTAGCGTTTCATATCTTTCGAAAACGAAGAAATTGATCGCATTCTTAATGCTTTCAGTCATATCAGGCGAAGGCTTCGAAATCTTCTTCACTAGCTTCTTTAGTTTCTTAGCGTCATTCTTGTCGTAGAAGTCGTCTAGCGCTGCAGCGAATATCATGAAGCTCGAATTCTGTGCTTGATTATATGCTAAATTTTCTTTAAGAACTTTCGGTTCTGTCTGTGTCCACTCCATCAGGATGTTCTTTAGGAATATCTTTAACTTTGGATCCGTGAAGATCTTATGAAATACGGACTCCGGGTAATCGTATCCCTTCAAAAGGAATACCAGAGTGTCAGTAAGATTTCTCAAGTCATCATCGGATTGTTCTTGTAGAACATTGCCTAAGTTTTTTAGGAATCTGCTTAAGACGTTTTTATCTTTATCTATAGGTTCATCTATTTCTTTTTCTCTCTCTCCGCTATCATCTCTGTCAGCATGTTCGTCGACAGCTCTTAGAATCTGTCCTCTCGGTTGTAGATGTAGTACCTCTTCTATTTTGCCGAGGAATTTCCTGAGATTCTTCACGAAGGACAAGTCTTGCTTCACGTCTTCCGGTTTGAATAGGAAAGACGCTTCGAGGGCTAGATTGACGCTTTTCGGGTCCGACAAAGCTAGGGCGGCAGCTGAAATGAAGCAACGATTGGTTTTCTCAGCAATAACCATCAAGAAACCACCACACCGGGGCGGTACTGGACTCGCGACCGTTATCGCTCCAGTGTGGGGTCCCTAATGCAATGTCCGGTCGAAATTTCAGTAACCTGACCTTTAAATGTGTTCTATTTTAACCGATTTTTGTCACATAAAATCAGATTTTGTCAATAAAAAGCTCGAGAGTTGAGAGGGGTATTGCTCAAAAATCCTGCGGCTTTCCAAACATTTTGATGCCATTATAGATCTTTTTAGGGTTCCGTACCTCAAGAGGAAAAAAGGAACCCTTATAGGATCACTCCGTTATCCGTCTGTCTAGACCATTTTTTAAATTCTGACTTCTTGATGGAGATCCAAAGGCTCCAAAGTGACTTCAACTATATGAAAAAGACGTTTGGCCTTTTTTTTATAGTATACTAGCTTTTTCCCGCGAATTCGCCCGCGTAGAAGTTTTTCCCGTGTACATTGTGAAACAGCGCCCTCTATGTAGGCGTTTTGTTACTTAGGGGGTATTAGCGGACGCCCCGCGACTTTGTCCGCGTTAAAAAGTAGCCTATATGTTATTCCAGGATATAAGCTATCACTGTACCAAGTTTCATCGAAGTCTGTTCGGTAGTTTTTGCGTGAAAGAGTAACAGACATCCTCACATCCTTACAAACTTTCGCCTTTATAATATTAGTATGAAGTGTGATAAAAATCATAATACCTGTAGTTGTGACTATAAATAAATATATAACTTCCATATTTCCACAATCAAATAAATATATTTCTTACAGATTTACATTTTGCTTACATTAATATTACACATATTTTTATGAGATCGTAAAACCCCCATATTATTGATTTTCGATTACGTTGCGGCATTTTGAGGCCGCGCGCAAACATTTTAGCGTCTGCCATTCACGATTTTGCAACAATTGTTTTTGATAATGTTGTTTTTTAAGTACATAAATGTTTTTGATTTTTTGATAAGTTTAAACAAAGGTCGTACAAACTTGTATTTACATAAAAAAAGATCACACATCACTGCTTTGCGCCCTTTCACGATCAAAATCGATCCTTCGAGCCGGGTGAACCGGTTCAAATAGTTGGTCCTTCGAACCGTATCAAATATTTGGTCTTGCGAGCCGGATAAAATAGTTAGTCCTACGAACCGGATCAAAAAGTTGGTCTTGCGAGCCGGATCAAATAGTTAGTCCTACGAACCGGATCAAATAGTTGGTCCTACGAACCGGATGAAATAGTTGGCCCTTCGAACCGGATCAAATAGTTGGTCCTACGAACCGGATGAAATAGTTGGCTTTTTGAACCGGATCAAATAGTTGCTCCTACGAACCGCATCAAATAGTTGGTCCTGCGAGCCGGATCAAATAGTCAATCCTCCGGCCAGGCTCTATTGCATGACGAAACCACCTTCCGGGGTGAAGTGTATGACAGCGACGGGTGTCTGCTCGGTGAGAGGGTCTGGTGCCACGTGGCAGGGTACCGAGATCTCGATCCTGGGCATCTCGGTTGCAGTTTCCTCTTTCGTCTTCTTCCCCGGGCTGCGCTTCGGTTTTATGTTTAGGTGAACCTGTTGGTGAAAGAAACATTGTTATTAATTAAAAAAAAAAATTAATTCTTTTTATTTCGAAAAACAAGTTTCATAGTTTACATACCAATGGGCCATGTACCAATGGGTTTTTTCTCGAAAACAAGTACATTTACTGACTGCTCTCGAACGGTGAAGGAAAACATCGTGAGGAAACCTGCATACGCCGATGAAGAAATTCTTAGGCGCGTGCGAAGTCCACCAACCCACACTGGGCTAACGTGGTGGACTATAGCCCGAACGCCCTCGTTGAGAGGGTAGGCCTGAGCCCCAGCAGTAGGGACATGTTCATAGGCTGTTGATTTGATTAGGTAGGTGGATAGGTAGGTACCTGTTTGTTGTGCTTGTAGAGGTTGGACTGCTGCGAGAAGGTGGTGGGGCAGTACTCGCAGATGAACGGCCGCTCGCCCGTGTGCGTGCGGATGTGCGACTCCAGCTGCACCTTCGTCTGCCACCACAATACCAGTTAGGGTTGGACCATATCTGTCAGCTTGGGAAGCCACGCAACATCTCGTCCCAAATACCGCAGTGTCTCAAGACGAAAGTCTTCGACCAGTGTGTGTTGCCAGTGATGACATATGGTACCGAGACGTGGTCCGTCACTATGGGCCTCATAAGAAGGCTCAAGGTCACCCAGAGGGCAATGGAGAGAGCTATACTCGGAGTTTCCCTGTGAGGTCGAATCAGAAATGAGGAGATCCGCAGGAGAACCAAGGCCAGCGACATAGCTCAAAGAATTGCGAAGCTGAAGTGGCAGTGAGCTGGGCACATCGCTCGTAGAACTGACGGCCGTTGGGGCAGAAAGGTTCTCGAGTGGCGACCACGTATGGGAAGACGCAGCGTAGGCCTCCCACAAGGTGGACCGACGATCTGGTGAAGGTCGCGGGACCCGGCTGGATGAGGTTAGCGCGGGACCGGTCGTCGTGGAGGTGTCTGACGGCAGTCCAGCAGTGGCCGTCTACAGGCTGATATGATGATAGCACGCTATCACGTGCGATCGCATGCTGTCGCGTTTCCGTGCTGACAGAACGTCATTGCTCGAGCGAGAAACATAGCGGGTGTTCCATAGCACGCGTCAGCATCCACCGCCCCCGCCGGGGAGCGACTTGTGATTGACAGGGTCGGGGCGGACTAAGCGGAAATGAACACACTAATGACTAAAGAACAAAATCGTGTGAATGACTTCGAGCGAAATTTCCGCTTATCTTCTTCGGGGCCCAGGAATACCTGGCGACATTTGGACCCTATGGGATCTGTTGTGCCAAACCCCTGTCCGCCAAACGGTTTGGTGGACTTCACATACGCCTCAGAATAGTAAATACCAGTCTTTGGCGTATGCAGGTTTCCTCACGATGTTTTCCTTCACCGAAAAACCTGTGATATTTTAATAAACCGTACTTAAGTTTCGAAAAACTCATAGGTACGGGCCAGGATCGAACCCACGACCTCATGAACGTGAGGCGAGTGCACAACCAACTAGGCTACCACGGCTCTTTAAAAGAAATTTCCGCTTGGTTCTTATGCAAAACTGCCACTTTCGTGGGGTCGCTGCAGTGACCCCCGTACATAGAGTTAGTATACTAGCTATAGAGCGCGCGCATCGCTCATTGCCCATTGTGCCAAGTGTAAGCAGGTGTTCTATGGACGCTTCTATATAGATTTTTTCTAGATCGTTCTTTTCCGTGAATCGTGTTTACAGCTTGGCACTGCACATTTCACCATGATTACTCCAAATCTAAATAAATACCGGCGCGAGCAACAATCAGCGCTACTGACGTGTTGTGACTAGTAGCGTCGCCCCGAACATTTCGAGACTGTTCAGACCCGTGCTTACAGTTCAGACTTGCTAACGCGCGCTCTATGTATACTAACAACTCTCTGGGGCGGACTAAGCGGAATTGAACCATAATCACTATAGACTAAAGAACAAAATGGTGTGAATGACTTCGAGCGAAATTTCCGCTTGGTTCTTATGCAAAACTGCCGCTTTCGTGGAGTCGGTGCAGTGACCCCCGTATAAGAATAGTTACTTGTTATTATAAGTATGCCGTATTTCTGGTGGCAGGAACGAACAGTGTGTAAGTAGATATGTTTGGTATCAGGTTCAATAAAAAGGTCACGATTTTTGTCTTTCTTCTAATGTATCATTTAAGTTTGTGTGAATAGCCGCTAGACGTCGCTAAGCGTTTCGAAATCATGCATATTGCACTATTATTAAAATATGAAATGCGCGGTTTCTACCCTACGCATTCGATGCTTCCAATTCAGTACGGTGGAACGCGAGCCGAACCAACAAACCTTTATTAATATTATTTGAGTGAAGAAAAACGCTCAAATCTAGTGCTCAACTGTGTGTGGTGTTTGTGTGGACAAATATATATAAATTTACATAAAGACTACTTAAATTAAGGAACATTTAGCAATCGAGGTAGCCCGGCGCCGGTGTAAGAAGAAAGCGACCGTATATTACTTCGGTGAGTAGCACTTTCTTATGTGTTATATTATTAGAGGGATCTCTAATCGTGACTAGAACCTTTGAACCTAAACCATCTGCCAATTGGTCCTTCACAGTCCTTCAATCGAAGATAATTACGCCACAAGGTACTCACTGGGAAGCCCTTCCCGCAGTGGTGGCACATCTTGTTGTTGGGCCGGCCGCGGTGCACGTTCCGCACGTGCTGGTCCAGACCCACGCGGTTCTTGGACGGCTGACAACAATACAACAACCAGCTCGGTGCGGTCGAAATAATCATCATCATACTAAGAACAAGGATCCCATAGAACAGACGCTAAAATAACAATAATAACCAGAGAGGGACACACTTATTACAGAAGTGGTAAGAGTAAGCAAGACATACATAGGTGGACGGATAATTAGAAACAGGGCAAGATTTTCATACAATCGAGGCCACTTTGAAGCCATGGGTCTCCGTGAAGGATTGATCGGGGCGTGATCTGATGACGGTCATCGAGAGAGTAGATGGAGGACTTTTAGATCGCTATAGATATCCAACTGATCAGATCAGCCGTTTGTAAGCAGCATCGTCATGATTGCTTAACTTTAGGATTTACATACATTTTTATGCCGTTTTCCAGGTTTTTTTCTACATGACGATGCTGCTACCAAACGGCTCATCTGATCAGTTGGATATCTATAGCGATCTGAAAGTCCTCCACCTACTCTCTAGTTGACCGTCATCAGATCATACCCCGGTCAATCCTTCACGGAGCACCATGGCTTCAAAGTGACCTCGATTGTATGAAAATCTTGCCCTGTTTCTAATTATCCGTCCATCTATGTATATGTAATATCTTCTATCTTTATCTACGTATGTGAATTTTTTGTTGTCTACGTATGTGAACCCGTAATGCCCCCCAACAAACAACAGCCCGACTAAAATAGATAGTGTTTGTTTAGTTTGACCCCGCCATATAAGAAGTGTCTTCTCAAATTATTGGGGTAAAAGACTATTGCTATTTCATGCTATACGCTGATTATGGTTCTATAGGATCTTTGTTCTTAGTCATCATACTAATATTATAATAGCGAAAGTTTGTAAGGATGCGAGGATGTTTGTTACTCTTTCACGCAAAAACTACCGAACAGATCTTGATGAAACTTGGTACAGTGATAGCTTATATCCTGGAATAACATATAGGCTACTTTTAAACGCGGACAAAGTCGCGGGGCGTCCGCTAATACCCCCTAAGTAACAAAACGCCAACATAGAGGGCGCTGTCTCACAATGTACACGGGAAAAACTATTCTACGCGGGCGAAGCCGCGGGAAAAGGTAGTATTTAAATAAAAACTGACATGTTAGCGTAGTTGGTAGTGACCGTGTTTACTGCGCCAGAGGTCGTGGGTTCGATTCCCACCCGGGACCGACATTTGTGTGATGAGCATATCTGTTGGTCGGATTCTGGATGTTTGTGTGTATTTATGTATTTAAAAAAAACAGCCTATTAACATGTCCCCACTGCTGGGGCTCAGGCCTACCCTATCAACGAGGGCGTTCGGGCTATAGTCCACCACGCTAGCCCGGTGCGGGTTGGTGGACTTCACATGCGTCTAAGAATTCCTTCTTCGGCGTATGCAGGTTTCCTCGCGATGTTTTCCTTCACCGTTTAAGAGCAGTCAGTTTCGGGGAAAGCCCATCGGTACAGGGCACGGCCGGGGTTGTAACTCGGACCTCTCGACGCTCTATACGGGCTAAGCGTTCGACTGAGCGGCCGCTAGACATCCGGCCTGACCTTGTTGCATATGTGGCACTGGTACGTCCTGTGGAGGTGTATCTCCTCGATGTGGTCGCGCAGCTTCGTCTTGTCGGCGAACCGCCGCTTGCAGTGGTCGCATATGAACCTGCCGAGTCAAACAAAGTTGAAATTTCTTCATGACGATGCTGCTTCCAGACGGTTCATCTGATCAGTTGGATATCTATAGCGATCTGAAAGTCCTCCATCTACTCTCTCGACGACCGTCATCAGATCACGCCCCGATCAATCCTTCACGGAGAGCCATGGCTTCGAAGTGACCTCGATTGTATGAAAATCAGTTGTAATCAAGTAATGTAAGTCAAATCAATTGTATAGAAATCTGACCTGAGGTCTAGCTGGGACACGTGCTTGAGGCTGTTCTTCATGTGTCGCTGGAACGAGGAGATGGAGGCGAAGGTGATGTCGCACTCGGAGCAGTACGCCTCGGCAGCCGTCTGCTGCTCCTGAACATAGCATAGAACCATTTTTAAAGCGTTTTACGGCCAATTGGAAAGTAATTCCAGGTCAGTCGTAGTTTTCAATATTCAAGAAAAAACGGCGGTATTTGACTGGCCTGTTGGCTTAGTTGGTCGTGGGTCTGGAGGGCCCACCACTCACCCCCTTGTGGTGCTGGTCCTGGTGCCGCTTGAGGCTCGCCTTCCACCGGAACTGCTTCCCGCACGCGGGGCACACGAACTTGTTGCGGTTCTCGTGCACCGTGCTGAGACAATACATTTTAATGCCACTTTCGTAACTATCCTCGTCGCCAGTTAACAAAATGGACCTGTTTGCTTAGTTGGTAGTGACCCTGCCTACTGAGCCAGAATGCGTGGGTTCCATTCCCACCCGGGGCCAACATTGAAGTGATGAGCACTGTTTGTTTTTGGATTCTGTTGTATTTAATTAAGTATTTGTTTATTAGCCTAGTGTCTAACATGTGTTAGAAAGTGTGAGCTGTAATGCGTGGAACCTTTAAATTTTTCATTAAGCTATGAGCTTCACCACATTTATTCTTCAAGTAATTCTAAGCATTTCTAGTCCGAGCCACAAAAAAAAGAATGAAGCTGCCGGGGGCTAAAGGGGTGCCAAGGGGCCGGCCGCCCACCTTCTTTTGAAAAAATCTGTACGTTTCCAGCTGGCTACTATGGCAAGTTTGGTATCATTTTCGTATAATATGAGGATGTAGAATTCATTGCTGGTATTTATTTTAATCATTTTAGTAGTAATTTTTTGAATAAATTCTAAAAAAGTGAAAAGTATGCAATGTTTTTTTTGCTTTGATAGCTAATAACTTTTGAATAGCAGAATAATAACACAAACAAAAAATACTCAGTAAATTGTATTTCATGCAGATTCTAACAATATCAATTTCAACAATCTTCTTTTACAAAAAGTTGGTGAAAAAAAATCTGTAACCTCGCAAAAATCAAACTTCTAAGTCAACGCAGTCAGAAGAAGGGCGGCCGGCACCTTTGCACCCCTTTAGCCCCCGGCAGCTTCATTATTTTTTTTGTGGCTCGGACTAGAAATGCTTAGAATTACTTGAAGAATAAATGTGGTGAAGCTCATAGCTTAATGAAAAATGTAAAGGTTCTGTATGGGAGCGCTCCATTACAGCTCTCACTATAAGCCTAGTTTCTAAAGATGAGTAGAAGAGACCTTAGTTTCTAAGCATGTGCCTGGTTTCTAACATGTGTAGAAGAGACCTTAGTTTCTAAGCATGTGCCTGGTTTCTAACATGTGTAGAAGAGACCTTAGTTTCTAAGCATGTGCCTGGTTTCTAACATGTGTAGAAGAGACCTTAGTTTCTAAGCATGTGCCTGGTTTCTAACATGTGTAGAAGAGACCTTAGTTTCTAAGCATGTGCCTGGTTTCTAACATGTGTAGAAGAGACCTTAGTTTCTAAGCATGTGCCTGGTTTCTAACATGTGTAGAAGAGTTAGTTACTCACAGGCGGTGGTTCATGAGTCCCGCGCGGTGGCTGAACGTCTTGTCGCACTGCTGACACTTGACGCGCGCCTTGTGTGTGCTCTTGTGGTACCGGTGCGTGTCCACGGAGCTGAAACAAATTGTTTGTTTATTTTGTAGGGACACAAGATATTGCTATCCGGGGCTATCCTTTTCTATGGCTAAGCACTCCTCTCAATTGTCACCTGTTGGGAGTATAGGTCTGTAAATATTAATATTGACAATTGCAAATAAATCATGCATCTACAGATCAACAGTCGTATCAACTCGAATCATTTCTCTCCTGCAAGTAACGGCCACAAAATTTGTTTTTTGTTTGTTTGTTAGAACGCACTAATCTGGATACGCTTTAAGTTAAAATTTAGTTAGTCACTTGACAACTCAACACGTGTAAACAGCCTGTACGGCTGGTGTTACTTGGATATCTTCCCGCAGACGTCGCAGGTGTACTGCTTGAGGGTAATCTCGTGTGTGGCGTAGAAGTGCTGCTGCATCACCTTCAGGTCGGCCGTGCGCTTGCGGCAGATGCTGCAGTCATACCTGCGCCACAAACGTGGTATAGTCACAGATTGTATTGCATATCCTATCCTACTAATATTATAAAGGCGAAAGTTTGTAAGGATGTGAGGATGTCTGTTACTCTTTCACGCAAAAACTACCGAACAGATTTTGATGAAGCTTGGTACAGTGATAGCTTATATCCTGGAAAAACATATAGGCTGCTTTTTAACAAAGACAAAGTCGCGGGGCGTCCACTAATACCCCCTAAGTAACAAAACACCTACACAGAGGGCGCTGTTTCACAATGTACACGGGTAAAACTTTTCTACGCGGGCGAAGCCGCGGGAAAAAGCTAATAGTATATATATTGTATATAGGTAGTGAATATAGTCACAGATTGTTTGCACATCGCTGACAGAGTTTACAGTCTATGTGTGCGTAAGCGACATAGTGTGCTACATAGAGATGTCCAAAAACATGAAAGATTCATTCGGTTGACCGAATGAATGAACTATTTCTTGAAATTGAATGAGCATATCTAGCGAACCCCCGCACAGCTCCCCCTAGCTTTGACACCTACAATTAGTCATTGCGCAGAAATCAGCCAACTTCACACAAGCGCCAAAAAGTTTGAGAAGATAATACTACCAGAATTATACAAAAAGTTCATCATTTACCTTTTCATGTGCCTCTTGTAATGTGAAGTGAAGGACTCCACCGAGACCACTATGGTGTCGCAAACTGGACAGCTGTACTCACCCAACGACTGGAACAATACACAAAGACTTACAATAATAATGTCAGATCTGAAAAATGTCCAACCGTTGAAAAATTTCCAATCTGAAAAATTACCATTCTACAAAATGTCCAATCTGAAGGACATTTTTCAGATTGGACGTGTTTCAGATTAGACATTTTCCAGAATGGTAATTTTTCAGATTGGACATTTTTCAGAATGGCCATTTTTCAGATTGGACGTTTTTCACATTGGACATTTTTCAGAATGGTCATTTTTCAGATTGGTCATTTTTCAGAATGGTCATTTTTCAGATTGGACATTTTTCAGATAGGTAATTTTTCAGATTGGTAATTTTTCAGATTGGACATTTTTCAGATTGGACATTTTTCATAATGGTCATTTTTCAGATTGCACATTTTTCAGATTGGTAATTTTTCAGATTGGACATTTTTCAGAATGGTCATTTTTCAGATTGGACATTTATCAGAATGGTAATTTTTCAGATTGGACATTATTCAGTTTGGATATTTTTCAGTTAGAGAATGGTCGTTAGAAATTTTTCAGATTGGACAGGTCAATATTACAGTAACCCATACATAAATAAACTTAAGTACATTTACTGACTGCTCTCAAACGGCGAAGGAAAACATCGTGAGGAAACCTGCATACGCCGAAGAAGAAATTCTTAGGCGCATGTGAAGTCCACCAACCCGCACTGTGGGCTAGCGTGGTGGACTATAGCCCGAACGCCCTCGTTGAGAGGGTAGGCCTGAGCCCGAGCAGTGGGGATATGTTAATAGGCTGTTGATGATGATGATCATCACGTGGTATGTACCAACATATATGTATGACTTGCTCATACGCAAAGTTAAGTTTGTTGGTACAAGAAAAAGAAGAAATTCTTGTGATGTAACTACAAATTTACATTTTTCGGATTTTTTCCATTACTTGTGCTATAAGACCTTGCTTCTTGCCAAATTTCAAGATTCTAGGTCAACCGGAAGCACCCCATAGGTTTTGATGACCAAGATATTGAAAAATGCGGCAAAATCGGCCATATCTTCTGACTGCGTCGGCTTAGAAGTTTGATTTTTTCACGGCTCCAAGGGACTGCAGACCTGAGTATTTGATATTAATTTCAACTTGATACCTCCACGCGTTCCTGAGAAAAATTGTCTTGACAGACGGACAACGAAGTGATCCTAACCCTAATATACAAGACATGACAAGAAACGCACTAACCGGAACATGTTTGGCCTGGACATGGGATTTGTAGCTTTGCTTGTAGTTGAATCCCAGGATACAGCTCTCACATTTGTAAGGCGACTTCAAATACGACGCTTTCGTCTTCTCGACCTCCCTCTCCGCCAGCATCTCCTCAAATGTTAACTCTACATTGATGATCCTCTGGTCTTTGCTGTGTTTCCTTCTTTTTTTAACCTGAAAACATGAACTATACAATAAATAAATAATGTTTGGACACGGCTGTTTAGTCCCAAACTAAGCCGAAACTTGTACATGGGAACTCAACAACTGATCAACATACATAAATACTTTTAAATAAATACAAACACCCAGAATCCGAAAACCAACAGTTATGCTCGCCACACAAATGTTGGTCCCGGGTGGGAATCGAACCGCAGCAATCTGGCGCAGTAGGCAGGGTCACTACCAACTACGCTAACATGTCAGTCAACAATAATAATAACAATGTTTTGCACAAATTCATGTAAGACTGTTTTTATTGCATGTAAGTATAGTCCCCGTAGAATTTCTTGGCGGCTGAATGAATATAGCCACAGATTGTTTGCACATCGCTGACAGTGTTCAGTCTATGTGTGCGTAAGTGACATAGTGTGCTGCATAGAGATGTACAAAAACTTGAAAGTTTGATTCGGTAGATCGAATCAATGAACCATTTCTTGAAATTGAATGAGCGTCTCTAGTGAACCCCCGCACAGCTCCCCCTTTGACACCTAACATTAGTCATTGCGCAGAAATCAGCCAACTTCACACAGCCGCCATTAACCTCTACGGGGACTATACACTGGGTATATTTATACAACGTCAATTTTTTATCTACCACCGCTTCCAAGGTGTTAGCGCTGGGAAGAAGCGGCGCAATTTTAAAATCGAGCTTGTACGGTCGACCGCACGTCAGTGGAAACAAAACCAGCATAATCTGGTCTCCCATAGTATTGGAACTTCATAGCAGGCTAGGCTAGGCCAGCTCAAGGTCGACGTGTTACCACTGACGTGCAGTCGACTGTACATAGGATTGTTTTTGTAATGGTTAGGCTGAAGCAACATTAACACCAGGCATTGTCATTCAAATAGTCGACTTTTAGTTTGTTCATTACAAATATTCATATTGAGGGGACATGTTAATAGACTGTAGATTGATTGATGGATTGATTGATTATAATAATAATAATGTTTGGACAAATTCCCACACGGCTGTTTAGTCCCAAACTAAGCCAAAGCTTGTAAATGGATACTCAACAACTGATAAACATACTTAAATACATACAAACACCCAGAATCCGAATACCAACAGTTATGCTCATCACACAAATGTTGGCCCCGGGTGGGAATCGAACCCACGACCTTTGGCGCAGTAAGCAGGGTCACTACCACTACGCCAACAGGCCAGTCGAATTTGAAAATTTATATAATTTTGCCTGTTGTTTTTTTTTAATTAATAGATAAATACCTCCTTAGCTCTTTTCTTCCTTTTCTTGGTGGCCTTCACTTGAGCGAGGAGCGAGTCCGTGTCATACTCCGGCCCGGAGCCCGGGTCCGACATGACACCACCGTCTGACAGCTTGAGCTCCTCCAGCAGCGGTTGACCAGGCTTGTACTCCTCAAGTGGCACTTCTGTAAAGAGATCATCATCATCACATCAGCCTGTAGACGTCCACTGCTGGACAAAGGCCTCGATACTCTTCTTCTCGAAAGTCTGTAATGAGACAGATCTCCGTTATTCACATTTTTTTATTTATTTAATTACTAGCTTTTCCCCGCGGCTTCGCCCGCGTAGAAAAGTTTTCCCCGTGTACATTGTGAAACAGCGCCCTCTACGTAGGCGTTTTGTTACTTAAGCGGTATTAGCGGACGCCCCGCGACTTTGTCCGCGTTAAAAAGTAGCCTATATGTTATTCCAAGACATAAGCTATCACTGTACCAAGTTTCATCAACATCTGTTCGGTAGTTTTTGCGTGAAAGAGTAACAGACATCCTCCCATCCTTACAAACTTTCGCCTTTATAATATTAGTAGGAAGGATTGGTTTTCGTGTTGTCCTGCGCACCGTTGTACAGAAAAACGACTCTTAGTGTGCTACTTCACTTATGAACCTCACTGTATGTATACCCACCCACATTGGGCTGCCATTCCTCTTTCATCTCCTCCTTGACAAAGAACAGTGCAATGTTGGACTCCGTCTTCCCGTTTTCACTCTTCAAATCGTCCAACTCAATTGGGTTGGTTTCTTTCACATCAGTCAAGCGTTCTATAAGGTTCTGAAAATTAATGCATTTTATGTTCTAGCAGGAACACTTTCTAGATGAAGTATAATTTCAAAGATCGAGCAGTCACTAAGAACTGATAAATATTGTGCTTTGCTTGCCTCATCTGGGTAAGTGAGCAGGGTTTTGTAGGAGTCCTTCAACTGCTCTTTGAAGGCCACGGTCCTCCGGAGAACGTTGGTGCACTCCCAGCACATGCTGAGGTTAAGGTTCGGAACTATCACCTGGAATATTGATTATTTAATTTAATTTTTTTAATATTGATTATTTCGGTCAGTGTAGACAAAAGGGGGCGCAAAGGAAAAAGACTTAGAAAAATTTCCGCGAGATCCACTAAATTCCATTATAAAGATCCATTGATGGATCTTTTTGGACTACTAGGTCCACTTTTTTGGAGTACTGTCGCTTGCTTCGCTCGCTCCAAGGGTCACCAGTAACCTAACGAACCTAACCTTCGGGGTGCTCCAACAGCTAACTATGACATATTATCATTTTCAAAAAAAATTCCTCAGCACCCCCTTTTCTCTTTGGACTTGCCTTAATTTCATTCAATGTATCTGTATAAAACTGATACAGGGCCGGCTCCGTGACCTTGAGTAGCTCCTGGCCGACGCACAGACAAGCCATGCACAGCAATTTGTCGCACAATTCCACTTTAGTATCCATTTTATAAATATTTTTGTCGAACACAACAAAGTCAAAACCTTGTAATTTTACACTGAAACAACGGCTAAAATTCAGTTACAGTATAGAAAATACATCTTGCATGAGATAAATACGTTGTTAGAAGTGAAACTCCACGGTTTTCCAAAGATATCGGCTAGAATTCAAGTGAGCTAATGAACCACATCGAACATTGAACCAGAATGATAGAAAGCTCAAGTTTTTATAACAGGCGAATTGTAAAAAGAGAACTGTAGAGTCTTCGTGCCGTCTTGGAGAAACTGTGGTTACAGTTATTAATCGGTTACGCTACGAAAATATTCCAATTGTTTTGTTTTCTTCCGATCTCGCTCGCCCTGCTGCAGCCATTTTTGTTGTTTTTTTTCTTACTGTCAAAATAAAGAAGGCATTGACCTTGAGTGTGGCAATTTGTTTGCCTTTTAATCAATTGATTGACTGATTGATTACTTACGAAACAACTCAGTCTGTCCGATACACGTCCGATAAATGATCGTTCGATCACGTACGGGACCCTTTCAAGTAGTTACGAACACAGACTTTTGGTTACGAAGCAAAAATTTTAATGTCTCAATAATCTATTTACCCAAGTTTTTACCCAAAATTACATACAGTTTTGTATTGTTGCAACACCGGGTAAAGCAGCCATTTTGTGGTGTCGTAGCCGTGCGGAATAATCTTCACCAATTTTCGTCTATTTTACATGGGAGTATTACTTTTTGTTGTGATTCGAAAACTAATCAAAACAAAATTGTTTTCGTCCAGTTTTGCGAAGTTAATTAGTTGTAAAAATGGAGCAGGACGTCGACAATGGCTACAGAACGGTGTGCACTACATGCCTGAGCAGCGATAGGAATTTGTTCTCAATAAATGCCATGGGAGCGGTGTACCAAGTTTTTCGGTTGCTGATGTACGATTTTGCAGCCGATAGAGTGAGTACTTCAAACTTTTACAAAGTTTTTATTCAGTTTAAAGTTGCGTGAAATATCCTGAGTACATTAAATTTGACTTGACCTGACCTTTTTGACTAGAATTTCTGAAGGACATTAAATTTGACTTGACCTGACCTTTTTGACTAGAATTTCTGAAGGACATTAAATTTGACTTGACCTTTTTAAGTAGAATTTCTATGTCCCTTCAACTATTTACAGGGCGTCCCACGGCCATGCCACAGGGAAGTACAATAAATATTTTATTTTACTGAAAGAAGACATCGTTTTATTTTTAAAAATAAGTAGAACTGCATTCACGGATTTTTTAAAATCGCCTGCCTTAACCGGGAATCGAACCCGCTAAATGTGGAAAAAATAAACACCACGTATTTTATGTTATCGGTCGAAAGGGTTAATCATAAGGATTATTTTTTCCTAAATATTAGCATCCTAAATGAAAGGAAGATCATGAAATTTAATATTTTATTTAAAATAATGAAAATTTATTTTATCAAATGCTCAAAATTGTGATGCATTCCATAGTATACAAATTTTTACTGTATAGGTAGGTATAGGCGTTATTTTCAAACAAATCCTATTGGAAGGTGATTCCTGCTGTCTGATATTGAGAAAGACACATCAGGAAGAAAGTTTCTCCCAAACCAGCTCTCTCTAGAAATACCCCAGAAACAGCCATACCTTTAAGTAAGTAAGTAAAGTAAGTAAGTAAAGTTCTTTATTTCTCCATAATGGAACATACACAAGTGCAAGTAGTTTTAGTAGTACAAATATGCAGCAAGTACTGATGATTGTATATGTCATGGTTATGGAGACTGACGCTCGAACTAAGGTTATAAATAACCCTGTTGTTTCGGGACGCCAGGCCTCCTCCCCGCGGAAAATATTGATCTACTTAATATTAAACATGCATCTTAAGGTGTTTAGAACTAAGTTAAGTATATATATATATATATATATATTTATTATAATTTACATTTTAGATTTATGAATGAGTGATGGATTCCTGTGGGTGTGTGAGTGTTTGGTGAAAGTGTGCGCGATTATGTGGCATGTTGCATTGAATCTAATATAGGTAAATGTCTACTTATACCGAAACATTATATATTAAAGGAGTAGTTCACTATTAGTTACTACTTTACATTAAAATTAATAATTAAAAACAGAAAACTATCTTTTTATGTACATAACACAGTATTCAAGATAGTATCTTAAGTAATTCTTCCGTTTCCTGGTATGATAAATTTAGGATCCAGTTTGTAACCTCCTTTTTACACTCATGTTTAGAAAGGGGGTATATTTGTAGGATTTGGTTACACTTATTGTACAAATATGCTCCAAGGAAACGGAAGAATTTCCTGTTAAAAGAAGTTTTAAATGGAGTGTTACTACAGACTATGTCGTGGCGTCTTCTTGCAGTGGCGAGTGTGCTGTCATAGGCGAGAGATGTGTGCTTCTTTAGTATGACGAGTAATATAAATAATTTACGGATTGAAAGAACTTTACAAGTCATGTAAAGTTCGGTTGTGGGGTAACGAAAAGGTTTGAAAGTTGCTACTTTTAAGATGGCCCGTTGCGCAATTTCTAGTTGTGAGAGATGCGTTTTAGCTGCTCCACCCCAAGAAGTAAGACAATAAACAAATATCGATTGACATTATTATTAATTAATTTCATTATGTTTATGTGTATCAGTTTGGAGACACCCTGGGCGAGATGGAGCAGCTAATCTGCTGGGAGTGCCTGGCGCTGATGCAGAGGGTGATCCGGTTCAAGCAGCAAGTGCACAGCGCGCAGGAGCACCTCCGGGTCTTGGCCCTCAGTCGCACGCAGGAGGTATCAGTGTATTATAAGAATCTACATAATTTATTACAAACAATAAAACCAACTTTAAAATTATGATGTATCCACCCTAAGGAGGTGTAATATTTTTTTTCCAATTGTTCCAACCACCCTCACTCGCCTATTCAATTGTAGTCGAATTAAGCACGGAATGGACATCATAACCAATTATCCTTTTAAACTGTGGCCATCAAAATTGCACAAAACTCCCGTTTCGTGGAGTCGGTGCAGGGACTGCCACCCCCTCTAAGAATAAGAATATTTTTTATTTTATTATAGCTATTTATTGCAAAAATTTACAATAATATTCTTAATTCTAAATAACTTTAATTCTATATTTCTGCTTGTCTTGCGACATAAGCCTCTTCCAGAGCTTGCCAATCAGTTCTGTTCCTTGCTTTTTGCATCCATACTCCTCCTGCAACCCTTTTCATGTCATCTTCCCATCTACAGTGTTGTCTACCTCTCTTCCTTTTTCCATCTCTGGGGTACCATTCTACTATATCCCTAGTCCATTTTTCTATCTTTTCTCTAATCATGTGTCCTGTCCATCTCCATTTCTGTTGTTTAACTATCTCTGAAACCTTAATCATTTTTGACTTCTTTTTTATTGTACTTAGTTTGACTCTATCTTTAAGTTTTATGTTTAGTATGCTTCTTTCCATATTGTTTTGGCACACCTCTAGTTTTCTGAAATTCTTTTTTGTTAGGGCCCAAGTCTGGCAACCATAGGTCATTACAGGCATGACGCACATATTTAAGACTTTGAATTTTTCCTTGTTTGGTATTTCTTTGGCTTTCATAACTTCTGCGAGTGACCAGAATCTTTTCCATGCACTGTCGACTCTTTTTTCTACTTCTTTATCTGTTTGGTCGTCTGGTGATATTAATTGACCTAAGTAGTCGTATTCCTTGACATATTCTATTTCCTTATTGTTTACCGTAATTGTATCTTTTGTGCTATTAGTTGTGTTCATGGTGAGTCCAACAATTTTGCTTTCTTCAACCAGATCCCATAATTTCTACATAATTTCTATAAAGAATCTACATAATTTATTACAAACAATAAAACCAACTTTAAAATTATGATGTATCCACCCTAAGGAGGTGTAATATTTTTTTTCCAATTGTTCCAACCACCCTCACTCGCCTATTCAATTGTAGTCGAATTAGGCACGGAATGGACATCATAACCAATTATCCTTTTAAACTGTGGCCGTCAAAATTGCACAAAACTCCCGTTTCGTGGAGTCGGTGCAGGGATTGCCACCCCCTCTAAGAATAAGAATAAGTGGCCGTCAAATTCAAAAAACTTGTGGCTGTCAGCTTTTTGTTTTCAAAAAATCGTCCCTATCTAGAATATAGATAAATCTAGCATTAGCCTATATCGAAAAGGCCTGATCGGCTCTCCACACTCTCAATCGGGCTCTTTAACACTCTTAATAAGGGTTATTTATCATTATTTCAAATTTCTACATCAACCAACACTTTCAGTTTTCACCAGCTCACCTCGACATCAGGTTGGTTTTATTTTTATAAGAATCTCTCCATGTTTCCAGACCGAAGACCACACATACATGTCTCAGTCTCTATCCTGCCTCGAGATGACCTCCAAGTGTGACTACGACAAGATCTACTTCGAGTACACGGCCGAGCAGTGGCCCCCGCAGACCGAGTACATCGTCAGCGACATGGGAGTCAAGAACGAGCAGTACGACGTGGCCCAGGCCGTCAGAGACAACATCAACTTGGACATCGATGATCATATGCTGGAAGGTGATCTTTTAGTCTCTTTTTTTGTCATTAATTTTATCCAATGTTGAGCTATCATTACAACTTATCTGACTTAAAGAACATAGTACATTTTAGACTTTCGCGCTTTGTATTCATAATTATATAATTATTTACGGGTCTTACACACGAATAAGTTTTATTTACCTTGCCCGACGTTTCGACCAGGTTACACTGGCCGTGGTCACGAGCTGACTGATAGCTCAGCTAATAGAACAGTCAGCTCGTGACCACGGCCAGTGTAACCTGGTCGAAACGTCGGGCAAGGTAAATAAAACTTATTCGTGTGTAAGACCCGTAAATAATTATATAATTATTAAAGAACATACTTAACGTAACCGCACCAGCGCCCCCCGGGTGTTGCAGGTGTCTACGGGCGGCGGTGACCTCTTAACATCAAGGGGCCCGCCTGCTTGTTGCCCCAGTAGCAATAAAAACCCCATAGAGCAACTCAGAGGGCAAAACATGAGAATACAAGGAGCCAATGCACAGCTGAACCCATACAGGAATTTTCTAGGCAACAGGGTGGATGCAGCGACGCGGCAGTTTTTTTTTATCGCTACGGGGGCAACAAGCAGGCGGGCCTCCTGATGTTAAGAGGTCACCGCCGCCCACAGACACCTGCAACACCCGGGGGGTGCTGGTGCGGCGCCGGCCGCGGTTGAAGGGATCTGACCTTGAAAGACCCCATATCGCAGCGCTGTGGAAAAGCGTCAGAGGACAGGTCAATGCACATTTTGCGCGTGCGCAGCATAAAAGAACATATATCCTGGTTGATTCCAGTGCCGGAGATAGTTCTGGAGAACCGTGTGACGGGCGTGATGTCCCACGTGGTGGTCGGCACGGACGCGCTGGTGGCGTCACACGCGGGGGCGGCCCACGCGGGGGCGATCCAAACCTTCACGAAGCGGCTCAAGGGAGAGCTGTCGGAGCTCACCGGAGGGTACGTTGTATTATTGCCACCAATATCCTATCCTACTATCTTCAAATTATCCGGTACTAGCTTTTTCCCGCGGCTTCGCCCGCGTAGAATAGTTTTTCCCGTGTACATTGTGAAACAGCGCCCTCTATGTAGGCGTTTTGTTACTTAGGGGGTATTAGCGGACGGCCCGCGACTTTGTCCGCGTTAAAAAGTATCCTATATGTTATTCCAGGATATAAGCTATCACTGTACCAAGTTTCATGACAATCTGTTCGGTAGTTTTTGCGTGAAAGAGTAACAGACATCCTCACATCCTTACAAACTTTCGCCTTTATAATATTAGTAGGATAATGAAATTATTCGTACATTCCATTTAACCGGGTTTTTGCAATCGTAGGATTCCTAGGAATTCCGCAAAGATGCGATTTTTCCAAATTAGCCACGACGTTGTACGGCGGTGTGTTGTTGCAGCAGCGCCGCGCAGACCCTGGAGAGTGTGCCGGTGGTGCTGGTGCCCACCAGGGCCGCCAAGAAGGAGGAGCAGGAGCCCAAGCCCGTCTACATCACCGAGTACATGTCTGAGACCGAGATGCTGGCGTGCCGGTTAGTATTTCATTTCATTTCAAAGCCTTTATTACTAACTGAAGAACACATCATCAACAGCCTATTAATGTCCCCACTGCTGGGGCTCAGGCCTACCCTCTAAATGAGGACGTTCGGGCTATAGTCCACCACGCTAGCCCAGTGCGGGTTGGTGGACTTCACATGCACATAGGAATTCCTTCTTCGGCGTATGCAGGTTTCCTCGCGATATTTTCCTTCTCCGTTTGAGAGCAGTTCGTACGGCTGTTGAGTCCCAAACTAAGCCGAAGCTTGTGGCAGGGTACTCAACAACTGATAAACATACATAAATACTTTTAAATAAATACTTAAATACATACAAACACCCAGAATCCGAAAACCAACAGTTATGCTCATCACACAAATGTTGGTCCCGGGTGGGGAGCGAGCTCACGACCTTTGGCGCAGTAGGCAGGGTCACTACCACTTCGCCAACAGGCCAGTCAGATGACTAGTTGATTGATTGATTGATGAGAATTGATGAGGCGTTGTTACAGAGAGGAGCAGAAACAGAAGGTGCAGTACGCGAGCGCGGTTTACAAGTGCGAGCTGTGCATCATCGGCTTCCACACGCAGCACCAGGTCGAGGAGCACTTCGAGTCGGCGCACACCGCGGTGAGTGGGCCCACGGCTGGCCTCAGGCCCACCACTAACATCCTAAGATATGACAGGAGAACCGTTCGTCTTATCGTAGGACGTGTGCGTCACGTCTAGAAATGTTGCTGTTTACTTTCCTCGCAATCGAAGTGAAAAGCAGAGTGTACAACACGTTCATAAAACCCACTTTACCCTCGACTTAACGTCTCTGGTAAAATGTCGCGTTTTATGCGCTTGTACAATCCTACCAATATTATAAAGGCGAAAGTATGTGAGGATGTTTGTTACTTTTTAACCCAAAAACTACCGAACAGATTTTGATGAAACTTGGTACAGTGCTAGCTTATACCCTGGAATACAGGATATTATTATGTAGGATACTTTTTAATGCGGTCAAAGTCGCGGGGCGTCCGCTAATACCCCCTAAGTAACAAAACGCTTACATAGAGGGCGCTGTTTCACCATTTACACGGAAAACTTTTCTACGCAGGCGAAGCCGCGGGAAAAGCTAGTCTATATCTCGTGTGTTGCAGAAACCCGGTCTGAGCGCGTGCAAGGTGTGCTACACGTACGTGGAGGAGTCCAAGCTGTACTCCCACCTGGACGCGCACTACCTGCGTTACTCGTGCCGGCTGTGCGGCCGCACCGAGCTCAGCCAGCGGCTGGCGGCGCTGCACGCGCAGGCGCACCGCGCGCGCGCGCCGCCCGCCGGCGCGCTCCGCATCGGGGACGCCGGCCCTCCGCCCCAACCCACCAAGGTACAGTGCTTTTTGAAGGAGGTTTCGGCGTGGTCACTAGAACTTTAAGCCAGGTTTTGGGGTGGTTACTAGACCTTTAAGCCAGGTTTTGGGTGGTTACTAGACCTTTAAGCCAGGTTTTGGGTGGTTACTAGAACTTTAAGCCAGGTTTTTGGGTGGTTACTAGACCTTTAAGCCAGTTTTTGGGTTGGTTACTAGAACTTTAAGCCAGGTTTTTGGGTGGTTACTAGACCTTTAAGCCAGTTTTTGGGTTGGTTACTAGACCTTTAAGCCAGGATTTGGGTTGGTTACTAGATCTTTAAGCCAGATTTTTGGCCGGTTACTAGACCTTTAAGCCAGGTTTTTGGGTGGTTACTAGATCTATAAGCCAGGTTTTTTGGTGGTTACAAGACCTTTAAGCTAGGTTTTGGGTGGTTACTAGAACTTTAAGCCAGGTTTTTGGGTGGTTACTAGGCCTTTAAGCCAGTTTTTGGGTTGGTTACTAGACCTTTAAGGCAGGTTTTGGGGTGGTTACTAGACCTTTAAGCCAGGTTTTTGGGTGGTTACTAGACCTTTAAACCAGGCTTTTGGGTGGTGACTAGACTTTTAAGCCAGGTTTTGGGTGGTTACTAGAACTTTAAGCCAGGTTTTTGGGTGGTTACTAGACCTTTAAGCTAGGTTTTGGGTGGTTACTAGAACTTTAAGCCAGGTTTTTGGGTGGTTACTAGGCCTTTAAGCCAGTTTTTGGGTTGGTTACTAGACCTTTAAGGCAGGTTTTGGGGTGGTTACTAGACCTTTAAGCCAGGTTTTTGGGTGGTTACTAGACCTTTAAACCAGGCTTTTGGGTGGTGACTAGACTTTTAAGCCAGTTTTTGGGTGGTTACTAGAACTTTAAGCCAGGTTTTTGGGTGGTTACTAGAACTTTAAGCCAGGTTTTTGGGTGGTTACTAGACCTTTAAACCAGGCTTTTGGGTGGTGATTAGACTTTTAAGCCAGGTTTTGGGTGGTTACTAGAACTTTAAGCCAGGTTTTTGGGTGGTTACTAGAACTTTAAGCCAGGTTTTGGGGTGGTTACTAGACCTTTAAGCCAGGCTTTGGCTTAAACCTTTAACGACCTAGCCCCATCCGCAACACGCCAAGCATGCTAGCGTACCATTTCGTAACTGTCACTGTTATATTGGTAACCGGTTTCCAAACGGGAACACATAATACTCAATGAGAGGTTTTCCCACAGAGTATGTAGTACCCTAGGTTAGTTCCGTGATGCTAACTAGATGGCGCTGTAGCACAAATTAACAGTCAAATGCAAGTTCGCAACCAGCGCAGTATCGGCCCAGCGTAACCACCAGCCGACCAATCACAGCACAGCGCGTGCAGCTGACATCTGTCTGTCCTGTTAGCGGCTACACTACCGTCTGAAATGTCCCCCTTCCAGGGCCGCAAGAGAAAAGTGAAAGAGCAGCCGTCGACGCCGCCGAAGCCGGGCGACCTTCGCAAGCTGCTCTCCAAGACCACCATAGAGGGCTACCAGTGCCTCGAGTGCGACATGTTTTTCAAGTTAGTTCCAGTGTCTTTCTATTTCTTTTTGATCTTTATCTATACTAATAATAAAGAGGTAAAAACTGGTCGATAATTTGCACGCTTACCTTATACTAGCGGCGCGTCCCGGCTTCGCACGAGTGTTCATTTTTTTGCAATAAATATAGCCTGTGTCACTCAGGGTGAATGTAGCATTCCAATGGTGAAAGAATTTTGGAAATCGGCACGGTAGTTTTTGAGTTTATTCATTATATACATACACACAAAAATACAAATCTTTCCTCTTTATAATATTAGTATACATGGGTGGACGGATAATTAGAAACAGGGCAAGATTTTCATACAATCGAGGCCACTTTGAAGCCATGGGTCTCCGTGAAGGATTGATCGGGGCATGATCTGATGACGGTCATCGAGGGAGTAGATGGAAGACTTTCAGATCGCTATAGACATCCAACTGATCGGATGAACCGTCTGGATGCAGCATCGTCATGATAACTTTAAGATTTTCATACATTTTGATGCCATTTTGAGGTTTTTTTTTCTTCATCACGATGCTGCTCCCAAACAGCTTATATGATCAGTTGGATATCTATAGCGATCTAAAAGTCCTTCGTCTACTCTCTCGATGACCGTCATCAGATCACGCCCCGATCAATACTTCACGGAGACCCATGGCTTCAAAGTGACCTCGATTGTATGAAAATCTTGCCCTGTTTCTAATTATCCGTCCACCTATATATATATGTTGCGAAGGACCAAATGATAGCGGGTGTAAAATACACCTAACGCCATCTATTGACAAACTTTAAAAGTTGTTTGATTGCTTGTTTGTTTGTTTGCAGGAACTCCCGGTCGCGCAAGAACCACGTGGCGCGCTACCACCGCGAGGGTCTGCAGTGCGACCACTGCAAGAAGCGGTTCGTCAACAGGACCACGCTCACCACGCACCTCAGGTTGTTCATTGTTTATCTGAACAGAATGTCTATATCTATTGCTCCAACTACGGTTCTCGAGTGGCCACCGCGTACCGGAAGACGCCGCCCATTAGGTGGACCGACGACCTGGTGAAGGTCCTCTGTCCACTGTTTGCTTTAACAGATCGTTTCTGACCCTGTCTGCCAGACAATCACCGAGTGGCTCTTTCCATAGCCCGCCGGCTTTTGTGTTACTAGCTTTTTCCCGCGGCTTCGCCCGCGTAGAAAAGTTTTTCCCGTGTACATTGTGAAACAGCGCCCTCTATGTAGGCGTTTTGTTACTTAGGGGGTATTAGCGGAGGCCCCGCGACTTTTTCCGCGTTAAAAAGTAGCCTATATGTTACTCCAGGATATAGCTATCACTGTACCAAGTTTCATCAAAATCTGTTCGGTAGTTTTTGCGTAAAAGAGTAACAGACATCCTCACATCCTTACAAACTTTCGCCTTCATAATATTAGTAGCGGCCCGTCCCGGCTTCGCACGGGTGGTTATAGATTAGCCTATGTCACTCAGGGTGAATGTAGCTTTCCAATGGTGAAAGAATTTTTGAAATCGGCACAGTAGTTTTTGAGTTTATTCATTACAAACATACCTACACACACACAAAAATACAAATCTTTCCTCTTTATAATGTTAGTATAGATATAGATTAGTAGGATGAATGTTAACCACGACTGGCCTTGAAGGTCTGTTTCCAGGGCCGTAATAAATAGTTATTTCCCGTTGTGTTGTGAAGGCTGCACGAGGGTCCGCTGCCGCGCTCCGAGTGCCCCGTGTGCCACAAGCTGGTGCGCGTGATCCAGCTGAAGTACCACGTGTGGCGGCACCAGAACAAGGCGCGCTACGAGTGCACCGACTGCAGCAAGGTGTTCTCGCACCTCGCCACCTACCAGGCGCACCTCAAATACTCGCGCGCGCACGCCTCAGAGCACGTGTTCAAGTGAGTTGTACACATCTCCCCCACCCTCCATACCTGACACCTGTGCGGTGCTTTTTTCTTTTTTTTTTGAGGCTTGTGACTCGAGGAGATCAACGCTTTTTACCCGTTGCAGTACTGATAACGGAACTGCATCAAAACGTCCATATTGTATCATTACGTCCATTGTATCAGAACGTCTATTGTATCAGAACGTCCACTGTATCAAAACGTCCACTGTATCAGAACGTCCACTGTATTAGAACGTATACTGTATGAAAACGTTCACTGTATCAAACCGTCCACAGTATCAGAACGTCTACTGTATCAAAACGTCCACAGTATCAGGACGTCCACTGTATCAAACCGTCCACAGTATCAGAACGTCCACTGTATCAAACCGTCCACAGTATCAGAACGTCCACTGTATCAAACCGTCCACAGTATCAGAACGTCCACTGTATCAGAACGTCCACAGAATCAGGACGTCCACTGTATCAGAACGTCCACTGTATCAAACCGTCCACAGTATCAGGACGTCCACTGTATCAGAACGTCCACTGTATCAAACCGTCCACAGTATCAGAACGTCCACTGTATCAAAATGACCCCTCCTACAAACGCCCATATAATGGCGTCTGTAGTACCACAACCAGATATAGATAGCGTTGTATTGAACACCCATATATTTTTTAATACTATTTACGGCTCTGGAAGCAAAGTCATTTTGAGCCAGTCTTCACTATTTGTCTGTATGAAGATTTTATTTTTAATTGACGTTTGTTTGTATTTATATTTGACAGAAGTTCATTATCACTTTGCATTTATATTTTTTCAATGGTTGAACACCCATTAAGGAACTGTATGTTGCCAGGTACCCGTGCCCGATGTGCAACAAGGGCTACCCGACCAAGGAGCAGATGCAGGACCACTTCAACTACCAGCACCTCGGGAAGACATCGCACAAGTGCCCCGTCTGTGACAAGGTGGGACATGTTCGTGCTCACTGCTGGGGCTCAGACCTACCCTCTCCGAGGACGTTCGGGCTATAGTCCACCACGCTAGCCCGGTGCGGGTTGGTAGACTTCACACGCGCCTGAGAATGCCTCCTTCGGCGTATGCAGGTTTCCTCGCGATAGTTTCCTTTACCGTTTGAGAGCAGTCAGTAAATGTACTTAAGTTTCGAGAAAAACCTATCGGTACATGGCACATCGCTCGTAGAACTGACGGCCGTTGGGGCAGAAAGGTTCTCGAGTGGCGACCACGTATCGGAAGACGCAGCGTAGGCCTCCCACAAGGTGGACCGACGCGGGACCCGGCTGGATGAGGTTAGCGCGGGACCGGTCGTCGTGGAGATCCCTGGGGGAGGCCTTTGTCCAGCAGTGGACGTCTACAGGCTAATATGATGATGATGACATAACTCAAACCAATCGGTATTAATACTTATGCTTATGAGTGAACAATAAATTTTCTCATAATTAAAAAAAAAATTTTTGTTTCGATGGCATTTTGTCTGACTTTATGTTGTGTGGTGTGGCCGTGTTGCAGCCGATCGCGTCGCGCGCCAACGTGGAGAAGCACATGATGCGCGTGCACGGGGAGAAGAAGGAGAAGCCGAGGAACCACACGTGCCAGCAGTGCGGGAAGTCCTTCACGGTACGTACAGCATAAATTTATAAAAACAATATAAGCAAAATATTTTGTATGAAAAGTGCAAGATTTAGATTTCTTTATTTCGCTATTACATCATAAAACAGTATACAATATTATATACAACATTATTATAGAGTCTATGTGTAAAAGCAATCTTCATAATTTCATCATCAACAGCCTATTAACATGTCCCCACTGCTGGGGCTCAGGCCTACCCTCTCGACGAGCGCGTTAATATAATATATAATAATAAAAGTCTTAATTTTCCAAACTTTACAATTTAAATGACATTATAACTGTATCAAATTCATATTTAAGTATTTAATTGTATCAGGCGTTACTTTGCGGAAATCCATTATATAACAATATTGTGGTTATTAATTTGCATTGTTATATTATATAATTTGTATATAATTTGTTATGTTACACTGTGTTTATTGCTGTTGGTCTTCCGGAAAAAAAAAAAACATATCCACGATGTAATTAAACATAATGTACTAATAATTTACTGGAACGCCCATTTACGGGCAAAGGCCATAACGTACCTAATTGACTGTTGCACGCAGGACAAGAAGGCGCTGACCCAGCACGCGGTGATCCACTCCGGCGAGCGGCCGCTCTCGTGCGACATCTGCCAGCAGACCTTCAAGCAGAAGGCGTCCCTCTACACGCACCGCAAGCGCGTCCACAAAGTGTTCCCCGCCAAGCGGCTCGTGGAGTTCATGGACTCCAAGCCAGAGTAATAATTTTAAAAAAAAAGATTGATAGAAGGAGAACAAAACGTTCCAAGTGGATTTGTTATGTGCTACCATTTTTAAGGATCCGTGCCTCAAAAGGAGAAAAACCGGCCAAGAGGCTTGTGAAGTTTATGGACTCCCAAGCCAGAGTAATAATTAAAAAAAAAAGAGGGAGAATCAAACGTTCCAAGTGGACTTGTTATGTGCTCACTACTTAGGATTCCGTACATCAAAAGGAGAAGAAAAAAACCAGCCAAGAGGCCAGAGTAATAATAATAAAACGTTCCAAGTGAACCTGTTATGTGCTACCATTTTTAGGGTTCCGTGCCTCAAAAGGAGAAAAACCGGCCAAGAAGCTCGTGCAGTTTATGGACTCCAAGCCAGAGTAATAATAAATAAATAAAGATTAATAGAAGGAGCATAAAACGTTCCAAGTGGACCTATGTGCTCACTACTTAGGATTCCGTACATCAAAAGGAGAAAAACTCTGTACCTCAAAGGGAGAATAAAGATCATAGACTCCAAGCCGAGCAGCAGCACTGAAGTAGCAGTGGGCAGGTCACATCTGAAGGAAAACCGAAAACCAACCAAGAAGCATATAGGAACGCCTACGGCCAGCAGTAGACGTTGAAATGTTGATGAAAAGTGCCTATGGAACTAAGCTTCAAATCGGCACATTTATTTAACTGTAATTTGTATGGAAAACTAGTCCAGATGTATTTTTTTTTCTTCAATTTAACCCTTTATAAGGCTCCAGTTCCCATACAGATATGCTACGTGAAAGTTAAATACACTACCATGTTTGTAATGCACTGGGGAACACATCTACGGCAAAAAAAACATTAAGAAAACCATGTGGTCAATATATGCACTCAGCCTGTGAGTGCACTCGAGTTTTCAGATGATCTGTTTCCAATACACCTATTCATTGACATTGAATGAATGAGGAAAGAAAGCCTGATATGTTCGCTATATAATACCATTATAGTTAAATAAAAAAGAGGATGTTCTTTTCCGTAAATGTTTATTAACTAAGTGGTTTCCAAATCGCCTCTGCCTTCATCATCAACAGCCTATTAATTTCCCCACTGCAGGGGCTCAGGCCTACCCTATCAACGAGGGCGTTCGGGCTATAGTCCACCACGCTAGCCCAGTGCGGGTTGGTGGACTTCACATGCGCCTAAGAATTTCTCATTCGGCGTATGCAGGTTTCCTCACGATGTTTTCCTTCGCCGTTTGAGAGCAGTCAGTAAATGTACTTAAGCTTCGAGAAAAAACCCATTGGTACATGGCCCAACCGGGGATCGAACCTCGGACCTTTCGATATGATAGGTCGCGTCTTATCCCCGAGGCCACTGACGCCTCTGCCTTATAAAGGGTTGCTGATTTCTTTTTGTCCAGCAATTCTATATTCGCGAAATGTTAACGATTTTATTATAATAAGTAACCACAGAATATTTATCGTAACGGACGTTTGTACGGTCGACCGCACGTCAGTGGAAACAAAACCAGTATAAGCTGGTCTCTCATAGTATTGAAACTCCCTAATAGGCCAGCTCAAGTTCAAAGTGTCTCCACTGACCTGCGGGCGACTGTGTGACCTTAGTGTATATACGATTCTTATATATTTTTAAACGTAATTGTTTAATGAAACTTAATAAATATAACGTTCAAAATTACTATGCAGTTTCATTTTGATGACTGGCCTGTTGGCGTTGGTAGTGGCCCTGCCTGCTGCGCCAGAGGTCGTGGGTTCGACTCCCACCCGGGACAGACATTTGTGTGATGAGCATAACTGTTGGTTTTCGGATTCTGGGTGTTTGTATGTATTTAAGTATTTATTTAAAAGTATTTAAGTATGTTTATCAGTTGAGTACCCATTTACAAGCTTCGGCTTAGTTTGGGACTAAACAGCCGTGTGGGGATTTGTGCAAACATTATTATTTGCGATATTGTCCAAAGTCAAAATATGTTAGGCCTCAGGTGGGAATCGAACCCACGACCTCTGGCGCAGTAGGCCAACCGGTCACGATGAATGACGATTAAGCATGAGACTAGGGACTGTCTTGCCAATAAAAACAATACAATAAATAATTACCCATGGTATAATTAATAAATTACAACAAAAATACACGTTTTGTACCTAACATTTGTAAATAATTATTAAATGCTGAACTAATAATGAGATTAACAGTGACATATTACATTTAGCACCTAAACAGATAAACATTTGGTAGGTAATTTAAAAAAACAAATTTTTAATTTTTATTCCGACATGAGTTTGGAATTTTATGAAAATTGCCAAACTATTCTGAAAGGCACTTGTGTACATTCCGATTCGTATATAGTCCCCGTGAATCTTTTTGGCGGCTGTGTGAAGTTGGCTGATTTCTGCGCAATGACTAATTTCAGGTGACAAAGGGAAACTAGAGACGCTCATTCAATTTCAAGAAATAGTTCATTGATTCGATCAACCGAATCAAACTTTCATGTTTTTGGACATCCCTATGTATCACACTATCTCGCGTACGCACACATAGACTGTAAACACTGTCAGCGATGTGAAAACAATCTGTGGCTATGATCACTCAACCGCCAAAAAGATTTACGGGGACTATACGGGGTTGGAGTGGAGAAAAAAGGGGGTGCTGAGGAAAAAAAATGTGACAGCAGTCGGAGCACCCCGAAGGTTAGATTCGTTAGGTTACTGGTGTCTCTTGGAGCGAGCGAAGCGACAGTACCTGGAAGGAGGTAGTACAGTCGACCGCACGTCAGTGGATACACTTTGACCTTGAGCTGGCCTAGCCTATTAGTGAGTTTCAATACTATGAGGGACCAGTTTATACTGGTATGTTTCCACTGACGTGCGGTCGACCGTACAAGAAAGAGCCATATGTGTGTTTTTCATTGCGCCCCCTTTTGTCCACACTGACCTTATACGAGAAAAAACACATTATAAGGGACACTAGCCTACCAGTAAAGGTTGGAAAACAAGCTTCCATAAAAAAGGTAAATTTACGCATAATCGACTATTTGTTTTTATGACATTTGATGAAACAGAATACTGATATTGCTTATATTTCACTTCTAACGAGACTTAATTGTTATTTGTTATGCAAGGCTGCAAAGTTGGTTATTTTGTGCGAGTACTAGTATTGAAAACTGAGCAAGCGAAGGTAGCTAGAATCCTGAGCGTAGCGAGGGTTTCAAGGTACGAGACGCAAAATAACTTTGCTGCCGAGCGCAACACACAATTTTTCACCTCACTACAGCGAGGAAAATACTAGGTGAATTGAATCCTTTCGTCGGTTTAGAACCACAAATAATAATAACCACAATTAGAATTGACCACTTCTTTAAATGTCCACCTTCTACAAATTAGAAGAAAAGTTTTAAAAAGTTATTTTCCAGGTGCGGTCTTCCACGCAGATTTCGAGTGAGAAAGTATACCCTTCCGAGCCGGTGAGGTGAAAAGTATATTTTTCTTTTAAATTCACTTCAACCAGGACTAAAGTATGTTTATTTATTTAAATTCAATGCTACACAATGAATGTGAAAGATATATAGAATTTCCATTTCTTTTCCATCATCATTATCATTGATAATTAGCTTTAAAAGCTAGAACATCATCATAAAAAATTTGTACATTCACTTAAGACTTAATATTTGTACTGCACGTAGAACTGTTTTTAACCTGAGTTTCTAACTGAGCGACTCTCTTTTGTAAGTGCATTATGGTTGCATCCTTCTGTTTTAGCTGCATTTTTAGTGTCGTGATGGAGTCTTCCAATGCTCCGTACACCGCCTGAACTTCGGGCTGGTAGCTGAACACCTGCGAAAGAGACAACAGCTAAAATGTCTTCGTGTTTACTAAGCGGTAATGCAATCAGTAATAACCATGCGTTTCGTTGCTATTTATCCCATTCTGAATAAATTATTTCTTGTTACATTTTAAAAAACCTAATTATTTGATAAAAGGCTGTACTAATTTATTATATATTTATTTAAAATCCTACTATTCACTTTATATACTATCCTATCCTACTAATATTATAAAGGCGAAAGTTTGTGAGGATGTGAGGATGTTTGTTACTCTTTCACGCAAAAACAACCGAACAGATTTTGATGAACAGTGGTAAGTAGATTATATCATGGAATAACATATAGGCTACCTTTTAATGCGGACAAAGTCGCGGGGCGTCCGCTAATACCCCCTAAATAACAAAACGCCTACATAGAGGGCGCTGTTTCACAATGTACACGGGAAAAACTTTACGCGGGCGAAGCCGTGGGAAAAAGCTGGTAATAATAATATGTACCTGTGGAGGCTCGTCCAGGCAGAAGAACTCCCTCACGACCCGATGGTTCGGAAGCTTGCTGAGTATCGCGTTCACAAACACTTGCAACCCCCTCACCCGCTCTTCTAGGAACGCCGGCTCGAAATTATCGCGAAACCACCTCTTTCCAGGCAGCGGGAGCATCAAATTCGGCAGCTCTGACTTGATACGCGAGTACAATCGCACAAAATCGGTGTAGCGACGGAAAACCAACCACGACTGGTCCCGTTTATCATCCTCCACCTTCAGCTTGTAGATGGTGAACCTTGCCCGTTCTTCCATCACTTCGTAACCAACGATTGGTATTTGCAGAGACTCGAATTTCTTTATTTCACTGTTGTGGAGACTTAAATCAATGTTGCTTATGCTATTTTGTACTCTGTTGTAATTGAGGTCACTATTTCTGAAGTTGTCGTTAATATTTCCCATGCTTCTGTAGTGGCTACGAGATTGTATATGAGCAGTTTTTGGTGCCTCGTTGTCGGATGATGGTGATTCGTATCGTTTGTAGTACTTGATTTTGGCAACGGGACGGTTCGGCATGTCATCGCTGGATGATGATGTTTCATTGTTATTGTCACGTGTTGTGTTGTTTGTGTGGATTGGTCCGTTGTTAAGTGAAAGAAGATTGTTTTGTACTGTGTCCATTTTGCTGTGTTTTTGTTGGTAGAGCTGGAAAATGAAGAACTATTTTAACATCCCATCTTACTAATCCTACTTCCTACTAATATTATAAAGGCGAAAGTTTGTAAGGATGTGAGGATGTCTGTTACTCTTTCACGCAAAAACTACCGAACAGATTTTGATGAAACTTGGTACAGTGATAGCTTATATCCTGGAATAGCATATAGGATACTTTTTAACGCGGACAAAGTCGCAGGGCATCCGCAAATACCCCCTATTCTGCTGTTTCACAATGTACACGGGAAAAACTTATCTAGGCGGGCGAAGCCGCGGAAAAAAGTGAATTATAAAGGTGAAAGTTTGTGAGGATGTTTGTTACTCTTTCACACTGTAACGGCTGAACGGATTTTGATGAAACTTGGTACAGTGATAGCTTATATCCGGGAATAACACATAGGCTACTTATTACCGCGGTAAACTGTTCCCGCGAAAAAAACTTACTCCACACGGACAAAGCCCCAAAACAGCTAGTTTTGAATATTGTTTTTATTCTCAGACGGGTGGCAGTTTCTGCACGGACTCCACGAAAGCAGGGCATATTTTGTAACATATTTTTTATGAAAAATTACAGTTCGAGTTAATTTACAGTAAAGAAATTTGACTTAATAACAGAGTAAACAGATTCTCAAGAGAAAAATTGTTTAGTCAAATGAATACAGTTGGTAATTTATGTTAATGATGTCTTGCTCTAAAAATAAGCAGGCTTCACAACAGAAGACCAAAATGACGACGGACCGTAGCCTTATAAATGAATAAACTGAATGACTCATATTATATTATGTACATTGATTTAATAGGCTTAAAAGTCAACCTTCTGGTTCAATTACCAATTTTAAGGCGTATACCTAGGTAAATTTACTTACATTCTAGGAAATCAACGCAGATTGGATCCAAAATGAGCGTCAACCTGTACAACGAAGTATCACACACCTTACTAGATACATTTGAACACCATTAGACTATAATACAATAGGAATAATCAAAACATCTGGTATTGCTGTGAGATGGACTATATTATTTTACGAAATTCAACAGTGTTAAACAGATTCTAGCACCGTAATAAGGCAGTATCGTTTGAGCAAGATATGTTGCTTATGATTTATAATACTTTAGTTACCAAAAAACACTGAAAAATCAAATTTATTAACAAAATAGACCAACGCAACACAAAACAAAGCCCACTGAAGCGATAGCGAAGCGTTTTGTTTGACATTGACAGACAGATGATATGTGTTACCAGCTGCTACAAAAATATCTCCCCAAAATCAATCAAACCAGTCACTAGATTCTTGTTGGTGTACGGTAGGTAGGTGGCAAATTTTATCCGAGGCACTTGCCTTACCCTACTAACATAATAAAAGAAAAAAATCGTACATATATCCGATAGCCTTCTCCTTTTTTCGAAGTTGGTAAAAAACTGCCTTTAAAAAACTGTCATTACTAATCCTTGTTTCCAGGGCCGTGAAATTGATTTAAAAATCCGATATTGTTTTTGTTTACTTTTCAGTTTGGCTCGAGTTTATTTTAATTTGTAGAGAAATCCTAAAATATGACTGAATTAACAACGTTAGCCACAATAAACTGCAAGCAGCAGGTCGTCCGCGCCGTGAGATTCAACGTCGACGGTTCGTACTGCCTCACTTGCGGCGCAGATAAAAAAATCAAGCTATGGAATCCTCACCGCCAACTATTGCTGAAAACCTACGGAGGGCACGCCAACGAAGTACTCGACGCTGCCGGGTCATGCGACAGCAGTCACATTATCTCCTGTAGTGTGGACAAATCTGTTATTCTATGGGACGTGACTACAGCACAGCCAATAAGACGATACCGAGGCCATGCTAGTAGTGTTACCTGTATAAAATTCAATGAAGAATCAACAATGGCTGTTTCAGGCTCTGTTGACAACACTGTGTGTTTCTGGGACGTCGTCAGCCGAAGACAGGAGGCTGTACAAGTTCTAAAGGATGCCAAAGACACGATAACTTCAGTACAAGTCACCGATCACGAAGTTATGACTTGTTCGGTTGATAATCATGTGAGGTTATACGATCTGAGGGTGGGGAAGATGTTTTCTGATTACATAGGACATATTGTTACTTTTGGAAGTTTAACGCACGATGGACAGTGCTACGTCCTCAGTTGTGCCGATAGCATGGTGAGACTCTTTGATAAGGATTCCGGGGAATTACTGAATACATTTTCAGGGCACGACAGTAAAGATTATTTATTAGAAAACGCCATCAATGCGAAGGATAGTCACATCTTGTCGGGGTCTGCGACCGGAGAAGTGTTCTGCTGGGATTTGATTTCTAGTACATGTACTCAGAAATTGGTACACAGTACGACTAAACCCGTCGTGTCATTGAGCTATCACCCTACTGAAGATTTCTTATTGACTGCTTGTGAAGACGAGATTAAGCTATGGGGCGTAAAAAAAAGATAACGTAGACGAATAAATAAATCTCAAGTTGTCAGAAATTTTCTAAGCAACAGGGTTGCATCCAAATGGAATAATCTGCCAGAATCTGTTGTATCTGCCACTTCCGTAAACATGTTCAAGAACAGACTAGACAACTTTCTCAAATCTAAAAAGATGCAATAAATTAATATAAATAATGAAAGCAAGTCGACTGCTGATATGGAAGCATAAGCTTTAGCTGCCTTTCCATTTAAATAAAATAAATAAATGCTAAGTTATTTCATTCATTAGTCATAAATACTGCTGTCACCTAAACAATTTTGTCTAATTGATGGTATTCTTGTCCAAAATGATGAAACAGATTTCTTTGTATTATTTCATATTACAGAATTTTTACAGAATGATTGACATTATTTTTATCACAGATTAATATAAACCTGGGAGCGTAGCGAGCTTTTTCCGTGTTCTGTGATTTTTATATTAACCCATACAAGACAACGCAGGACCGGTCGTCGCGGAGATCCTTGGGGGAGGGCTTTGTCCAGCAGTGGACGTCTACAGGCTGATATGAGTTGATTGGACAGAGTAGAGCTTAGTCCTTCTAGTCCAGTTCTACTGCTCCGAATTACTTATTATATTTGAAATGAATTTTAGTAGTAATCCGGTAACAAAGTTAGGGATTTAAAAACTTGGAAGAATTCAGTTCAAATTTTACCGCTATTTTCTTTTCAATTCTACGATTTTTTAAATGGATTTTACGGCCCCGGTCCTTTTAGGCATTCGAAGTTTTTAATATTTTATTAGGGGTCAACATACTACAATGCTAATAGTGGGTACAAGGTAAATTTACTAAAGTACTATCGCAGATGTATCTGGTGCACACCAAATAACAAATTTTAAATTGTATTTAGTGCATGACCAAATCACAATGTACATTTTTTAGAAAAACGCGAGGAAAAGATACTAAATGAAGAAGGACGCAACGTACGAGATCCCGCCAAAAAGTTCCATTTATGAAACAAACGTACCTATTCTGCTCGGCTCTGCTTGCTCTTTGCTAGAAATGAAAAAAGAAAAAAAAATGTCAGTTAACTGTCAAAGTGCGTCACCCGCTCAGTTGCATTTTGTTTTGCGAAATTTCTTGAAGAAAATCTTGAATTAATGTTGAAAATACCCAGAGTTGTTATCAGATGCATAGTTGGTAATGGGCGCTAAACTTCCCGCAAGTAAAAGGCCCCGAAATGGCGGTTTCAAATGTGAATTTTGTGGCCGAAGTGTTATGACTCTCTCCAGTCTGCGTTCTCACCAGAGATCCTTACACGCCACAGCGCTGAAGGATCGAGAAAAACGAGGGATAACTACTAGGTCTAGGAACAATAAGAACCGTCCTAAAATAACCCTGAAAGCAAAGCCGAAATCTAGCACTTTTGGCGGTAAAATCAGAGTTGTGAAGATGCCATTGAAGGATGACAACATTCCGCCTACAAAAGTGTCTCTAGAAGTAGCTGAGAAGCCGAAACCACCTAATAAAGTGACTCCAGAAGTGGCCGAGAAGCCGAAACAGTCGTTCTCGAGGAGAAAAATCGTGTTTAATTGTCCGAAATGCGAGAAAGTGTTTCCTGTGTATTTCTCGGCGCTGAGACACGTAAAGAAGAATCATTGTTTTAACAGCAAGGGAATGATAGTGTAAGTTTAGTTTTAGTCGCATATTAAGGTGGGTTCACACGCACGCCGTGCAGCCCGGCACGCAGCCGCGCGCTCTAGTGCATTCATCCTTTGATCTGTGTCAAAAGTTCAGCCTTTTCACACGCGTGTGCCCGTGCTTGTGGTCGAACGGAGCGTGTGAACGCCACATTATATTGTGTAGTTATTTGTTTGCTTGCACTTGCAATTCTACTTTAAACTAAGAACAAGTATCCCATAGAACAGACGCTAAAATAATAATAATAATCAGAGAAGGACACACTTATTCCAAAAGTGGTAAGAGTAAGCTAGACAGGTATAATATCTTCTATCTCTTTCTACGTATGCGAATTTTTCTGTCAACAAATAACAACCCGACTAAAATAGATAGTGTTTGTTTAGCTTGACCCCGCCATATAAGAAGCGTCTTCTCAAATTATTGGAGTTAAAGACTATTGCTATTTCATGCTATATGCTGAGTATGGTTCTATGGGATATCAGTTCTATCATTTTAAATGGCTTATGTTTTGTTTTATTACATGGTGAAAGGCAAAAGTAACTAAAACATACATTCCTGTTTGCAGCACATTTAGAAGTCAATATTCAAGCTAATTCAAAGTTGAAACTTGTACTCTTGTATTGTTCTATTCTTTACTGTTTCTTCATCACATTTTCAGAAAACCAGATGACCCGGACCTCATAAAACCTATCCACACTGAAATTTGCACGTCATGCAACTTGAAAGTTGACAGTGACAGCCTCCACCATTGCACCGATGACTCCAACATTGAGGATGTGATGTATGCAGTAGCTGTTGTTGTGTGCACGGGATGCAATCAGAAGTTTGGCAGTGTGAAGATGTTTGACTTCCATCTGCCCGGGCGGCACGGAGACGGAGTACAGAGCATGTTCTTCCCAACTAATGATGGTATGTTTCTTGATTACATTCACAGACTATAAACAAACACATGCACAATTAGGGCATCACAGCGATACGGTGGAGGAGAGCGAGACGGTGGAGCATGCAGTGCTACACTGTCCCGCAACACAGGAAATCAGATCCGCAACGGGGCTGGCACAAGTGTACCCTACACATTATTGTGCATGACAATTATACACTTTGTTGAATTTTTAAAAATATGTTTATGTAATTGATTTCACAGAGTTCTTAACTTGGAAAGAGGATATGGAGAAACAAACACAGTGCACCTACGTTGTCATGGGGAAATATAACTCCAAACAGTTCTACCGGTGCTCGGACACATCCAACTACGATGACATCAATACGGTTCACTTCTGCCCATCAACCATCGTCTTCCAGGAGTTCAGCAAAGGAATCCAGGTGCATTTCTACAAGCAGCACAGCAGTCATACCCTCAAACACTACGTACTGACAGATAAATTCAAGTCCTATTCAATATCTGACATATTGCAGCAAGCGTCTGGCTATGCTGATATGACAGACATAAAATCAGACGAGAATGACCTTTATTTGCAGTTTAAAACACTAATGGAATCTATAATACTTGACGCCGCAAAGATTAACATCGATACGTTAAAAGGTTTAATGGGCAAAGCTTTAGAGATGACCTCCGTATTGACCAACTATGATGAGGACGGTGATTCTGTGACAGATATGAGGACTGGTACATCTGTGACGAAAGAAGATCCTGATACACGCATAACGAAAGCTTTAGAAGATTTTAAAATGACTCAGAAAGGCAAAAGAAGCGTTGAAAGCGTAGTCAAGGACGAGGTGAAAAGACCAAGAAGGAAATCAACTATGCATATCGAAGAGAAAAAACCGGTATTGCTAAAAACATACGGCAGACCTGCTAAAGCTCCCAATGCCTTCTCCTTAGCTAACGATAAGGACACCATCAAGATTTTGAAAGAGCTAGACGATGGTAATGTGAAAGAAACTAAACCTTTCACCAAACTCAGTCTGCAGCCAAACGAAAACGCGAAAGAGAATCCTAATGAAGCAAAAACTCCCGAGTCGCCACCCGTCAATCAAAACAAACCTAATCTCGATCAATCACCATCATCGTTCAACGATTCGTACAAGGATTTCGTCGTGAAGAGCTACAAGAAACCGGAAACGCCGAAGCGCAACACGGCGAGGAAGCCTGTGGTCAAAACGAAGATCGGTCAGTTCAAACCGAACACGTCAACGAGTCCTGTGATGAAGAAAGAGAGGGAGACGAGGAGTAGTACCGGGAACATGAAGGATGTGGAGTATGAAGTGCAAGAGCAGGAGAACGACTGTAATATTTTGATTTTAAAAATATAGCCGTGTTGCAGTTTGCTGAGTTTACTAGTAGGTGTCTCATATACAATCCATGGTACGGTAGATCGCACGTCAGTGGAAACAAAACCAGTATAAAATGGTATCTCGTAATTATATAATTATTTATCGGTTTTACACACGAACAAGTATTATTTACCTTTGCCCGACGTTTCGACCAGGTTACACTGGCCGTGGTCACGAGCTGACTGGAGAGGCGAGCTGTCAATGTCAATTGTCATCGTCGTGGAATCCAGTGATCGATAAAATTAAATCTCGCGATGTATCGCCGAGTACACCCGCGGATACCGTGAGTGTTGTGTGCCGGGACTTTTCAATAATACAAGACCAGCAGAGGGTAGTTTCAGAAACTACTCGCAGCGATCAACAATGACAGCTCGCCTCTCCAGTCGGCTCGTGACCACGGCCAGTGTAACCTGGTCAAAACGTCGGGCAAAGGTAAATAAAACTTGTTCGTGTGTAAGACCCGCAAATAATTATATAATTATGAATACAAAGCCCGAAAGTCTAAAATGTACTGGTCTCGCGTAGTATCAACACTCCATAATAGGCTATACCAGCTCAAGGTCAAAATAGTTTCCAATGACGTGCGGTATCGAAAGTATGGATATTTAAACTCATTCTAGTAGAGAACTAACAAGGAAAGGTATGGTTCCGATTTGATTTTCACAGAAAAGTAACAGCGTTTTTCAAATCAATCAGTTTAGTGCGGATGTGAGCTGCAGTGTGGATCACCGACTGGCACTAGTTGTGCCCTGGAGGCAGTGCTGCGGTTTTATGTATTCGTGATTATAAACTACGATTTGTTACTCATGCATGACCGTCTTAGCTGTAGTGATTGACGTGCATGACATGCAAACTACGTGCTGGCCGTTGCTTCACTGCACTGATTGATAGCAAGCATGACGGTCCATCATGACATTCACGTAAACGTTGCATGTCATGCAGCATGACTGTTTGGGGACACTTAGAATAAATCAAATCACAGCCTGACACTTTCCTTGGGAGCTGAAAATCTTTGAACATACATGAAATTGTCGAACAATCTATGATAAAAAAATGTGTCATCAGGAGAAATTATTTACACAAGATTTAAGTGCTTGTAATTTGTTTTGTTTAGCGAATATAGTTTTGTTTTACTTGCAGAATTGAATCTGTATTTTAACGTATTTTGTATGGCTGTTGTATATCTATTATCAATGCGGAAATACACAGCTGTATTCGGCATTATGAACTAAATCCATAAATAAGGGGCAAATTATACTTTAAATAGAAAATGTTATTTTAAGATTTGTTTTAAAATTAAATATTAGTCGTATTTTGAATAAATAGGTTTGGTTCTACATTTTAATTATTATATTGTTTTTTAATTCGTATTGTATTTTACCAGGAACCTTTGTCTCACGATCATAGCATGAAAAAAAAAGTCCACAAAAGCTACGACAAAAAGGCAAACAGCCCGTGTCAATAAAAATGAATACAAAAGAAATGGCCAATTTGTTTACACCAGTAGAAACTACTCTGAGAAACCTAGCGCTATCGATTTATAGTAAAAAAAATCAAATCAACGGACTAATAAATATCCTCACTATTAGGACCAAGGCCTGCCCTCTCAACGAGGGCGTTCGGGCTATAGTCCACCACGCTAGCCCAGTGCGGGTTGGTGGACTTCACACGCGCCTAAGAATTTCGGCTTATGCAGGTTTCCTCACGATGTTTTCCTTCACCGTTTGAAAGCAGCTGGCAGTGTTAAGTTTTGAGAAAAACCCATTGTTACATGGCACGGCCGGGGGTCGAATTCTGAACTCTTACTCAACTCACTACGCAACTGGCCTGTTGGCTTAGTGACCCTACCACAGAATATATGCTACGTGGTAGTCGTGGTTCCACCCCGGTTCAATATTTGTGTGATGAGCATAACTGTTGGTTTTCGGATTCTGGGTGTTTGTTTGTTGTTAATCAGTTGTTCGGTACCCATAGGACAAGCTACGGCTTTATAAACTACTAAACAACCGTGCTTGAATTTGATTTACTCGAAAAATTGCAAGACATGAATTTTACTTTATTTTTGGGAATACTATATTTTACAGGCAACTCTGGGCTCAAAGTCATAAGAGCGTAGCGAGCTTTCGGTGTTCTGTGACTCTGCCAATATTTTGTTGTCGTATAGCTTTTTGGCGGGATTTTGTCGGAGACGGCTGTAACCAAAGACTTTAAACTTTTTGCTACGCTCTGAAACATCCTAAATCTATGGCTGTAACCGCCAGTTCTTGAAGAAAAACAAACAAAATATGACTTGGCTGTATGGTCTATGACTTTTGCCTGTCCATCATTGGAAGAATTTAACAAAAAAAATCGGTCCGTCCGTCGCAATATTTATCTTGGCTGTATGGTCTGACGACTTTCACCTGTCCATCATTGGACGAAATCAACAAAAAAAAATCTGTACTCTGTGGTCCGTCGTCAGTCACCTGGTAAAATGTTATTTTTCTTTTCTTTCCTATCCGAATTGTTTACAAAAATAACACAAGATTACTCCTTGAAAAACCGTTCTATTTAGTTAGTTTATAGTGTAGCTATCTCAAGTATCGTTTTTTAAAGCTTTATGAAATGGCTTCTCATGATGATTATAATAAAAACAAAGAATTTTCCGCCACCCATATAACTCTGATGGACGGTCCCTGCGATTTCTGCAGGCGCGATGTCGACGACGAATTGATTTACGGCAAGTGTTACGTTATTGGTCACATACAATGCCATTACAACTGCGTCGTAAGTAAACCTCTTTCTTAGAAAACCTTAGGCCATGCTTTCCAATGCATTACGCCGTCCAATAGGCCTTATCTTTCCGATTAGATGCATTACAATCAGGTCAATTTCAATTGTGTTTGGACAATAAATGGTTTCTTTCTTTCTTTTCTTTCAATTCCGGTTTTTTTTAATGCTCCGCCAGAATTTGGCGGTAATTCTGCCAAGTTCTATCGTAAAACTGGAACTGGGAATAAATATACTTTTGGCGGGTGCGAAGTGTCATGGTCGTCTCTTCTATTTTATTTTCTAAAAATAATTATTTTGAGGGTTTTAATGTTTAATGGTGATAGTATTTTACACATTAGGTGCTTGTGGTTGTGCATATTGTGCGGGAAATTAAAATAAAAGCGTGTAACAACTCTTTCGGCTCGTACCAAAATGTCCATTGGAAATCTTCATTAAAGTTACTATCGATTTAGTGAGGATAAGAAAGAACCTTAGTGATAATCGCCGACTGACTCCAGTCATGCTCTGTTTTTGTGGAGGCCGTGCTGTAACCGCTGGTTTAAATAGATTTAAGAAATAAAACTTTAAATTCAAAATAAGATATGGCTTAAAGGTCTCGTTACCAAGCCAAAACCTACTTAATAAAGAACAGGGAATAGGGAACTAATTAAATAAACCAGAACAAAAAACTTCTCAATCAAAAACAGCATTCAGCATGCGTCTTGTCGAATATAAATAAAATTGTCAAAGATACTATATCAGTAATCCTTACTATATCAATAAGGACGAAATAAAAAGAACCGCTGGCCCAATATGGAGAAGAAAAGCAAAAGAGAGAGAGATGTGGAAATCCTGGGAAGAGGCCTATGTCCAAGGGCAAGATGAAGGAAAATAAAATAATTAAAAATAATGTTTTGTAATATTTTATACAGCAATAAAGGCTATCTTATCTTACATGACCTGAAATACGACTATTGTGTTCCCACCAAAAAATTTAACTTTGTTTTCAGAATCTGTCCAGCAATCTTAAACAAAGAGGCGACTACGACGAGGGACTGTTCGGGTATTTATATGATGATATGCTAGAAGAAATTGAAAGCAGCGAGAATAACGTAAGCATCTTATCTTCTTCGGGGGCCAGGAATACTGGCGACACTTGGACCCTATAGGATCTGTTGATCCGTTTATTTGGTGGACTTCACATACGCCTTAGAATAGCAAATACCAGTCTTTAGCATTCCTCATGATGTTTTCCTTCACCGAAAAACCTGTGGTATAATAAACCATACTTAAATTTTCGAAAAACTCATTGGCTCGGGCCAGGATCAAACCCACGACCTCATGAACGTGAGGCGAGTGCACAAGCAACTAGGCTACCATGGCTCTTAAGCATATTATGTAACATAACCACCACTGGGCTAGCATGGTGGGCTGTTGCCCGTTAGCTCTCGAGAGGGTAGGCCTGTGCCTCAGCAGTGGGGACATATCAAAGTAGGCTGTTGATTTGATTCGGAAGTAACTGCTAGGCATAAACCAAGTGTTTATATTATACCCTTCTTGTTTCCTCAGGTATGTTCATACTGCAATGAGGGTGGAGCGACCCTACATTGTGCCGTTGCCAAGTGTGGAAACCACCTGCATTTCCCATGCGGGAAGGAGCGCCACGCTGTATTCATGACTTACGGCATTCACAGGTAAGTTATCATGAGTGAGTCTAGAGGATTCTGTAGCAATCGATATAATGTTGTGGAGTCAATGTTTATATTCTATTTACAACTCATTGGTATGTGCCAAGGTACGAACCCTTATGAATGTAAGGCAAGTGCACAACCAACTAGGCTATGGTCCCCGCGGAGTTTAATGGCGACTGTGTGAAGTTAGCTGATTTCTGCGCAATGTCAAATATTACGTGTCAAAGGGTTCACTAGAGACACTCATTCAATTTCAAGAAATAGTTAATTGATTGATCTACTCTAGTTTTTGAGCATCTCTATGTAGCATACTATCTCGCTTACGCACACATAGACTATAAGCACTGTCAGCAATGTGCAAACAATATGTGACTATATTCATTCAGCCGCCAAGAAATTCTGTGGGGACTATAATACCACGGCTCCCTGTTATTTTATAATTTATAATGCCGTTTTGCTAATTGCAGATTGTACTGCCAAGGGCACGCACCCAATCCGAATGCAGTCATAAAGAGACGACCAAAGAAAAAAAATGCAAGCAAATTGAGAAAAGGAGGCTCTCGTGTCAATAAGAAGAAAAAGTCGTTGGTAGACTTCACTTTATCGGTTAAAATGGTAAAGGAAATCAGGACGGGACGGAAATCAAAGTTTGTGAGCGAGAAGAAGCGGGTCAAGCGTACCGTGGAACCTGCCCCGGACAGGAAAACCAGAAGCAGTACACAGCATAATGTAAATAAAGCAGAAATACTAGAAGAAGACTTCGAAGTGCTAGAAAGGGACGATGACTGTAGTACACAGCGTAATGTTGTAAATAAAGCAGAAATACTAGAAGAAGAATACGAAGTGCTAGAAAGAGAGGATGACTGTAATATTTTAATTTTGAAGATGTAGTAATAAAATTGTTATATTACCTAAATGTTTATTTTTTGCCAGGAATAGTATTAACTTGTTAACAATTTTTAACAAAGGCCTCTTGCAAGCGCGCTAAAGAATATTAAGCGTCATTGTTTTATCACAATTCAAAATTGACCTAAAAATCGTTAAGATCAAATTAGGCTGTATAGTCTCGAATTCCTTTGCTTTTGCTAACATGAATTAAAAAAGCTAATGTCAGATGAATGGTTCAAACTAGGCTGTATAGTATCGGATTCCTTTGCTAACACGATGAATTAAAAAAGCAAATGTCAGATTTAATGGATCAAACTAGGCTGTATAGTATCTGAATCCTTTGTTATCATGATTAATTAAAACAGCAAATGTCCGATTTAATGGATCAAACTAAGCTGTATAGATAGTCTCGGCTCGGGTTCCTTTGCCTTTGCCGACATGATGAAACAAAAAACCAAATGTCAGATTTAAAAACCAACGGTCACGTACGTAGTATCCCTATATAGTTTGTGCCAACGGTGGTTCGTGCGATTTGTTTGGTTTTGTTTGTTTATTGTTGTTTTCTATGGATTAACCTGCAGAATTAATATAAAAATAGTGCAACATCGACAGGAAATATTAACATTACTGCAAAATGGAGGCGGCATCAAGAGCCCGTAAGATAAATGATTTTCAGCAACTTTTGGTTATTGTCATTAGAAATAACTTTCTGCATAAATAAAACAACCTTTATTTCCCATTGGTTGTTGATTTCTTGAATGATTGATGTATATGTATGCAGTACCTGGCTGTTAATTACTCGTAATATGTCGTAATAGTTCTACACCTCATCTTGCCAGTGTCAGCAACACATCAGCCTATTGACGTCCACTGCTGGACATAGGCCTTCCTCGAGCGCTACCACACCTGGGCGTCCGCATCGAGCCGCTTTCATGTCATGACTGTCTATAAGCACTTTGAGCTATATGAAGACTTGAGTTTTCCAAATGCTGCCCAGGCCAGCTGAATTCTCCTATCAATTCGGACTCCTCTCCTGAACAAATTTGATGCAACAATTTCAAAGTCATCCTCATATCAGCCTGTAGATATCCACTGCTGGACAAAGGCCTCCCCCTAAAGATCTCCCCGACGCGCGATCCCGCGCTAACCTCATCCAGCCGGGTCCCGCGACCTTCACCTGATCGTAGGTCCACCTTGTGGTTGCCACTCGAGAACCTTTCAAGGTTCAAAGTACTATGGCTTGATTAATAAATTTCCAGAGATATTGGAGCTGCAAACATTAATCTCCAAGGTGCCAATACCCGACTGCTGCGTGAGCCTGCTGCCCGAGCTGGGGCTGCGCTGGCGGGAGGTGTCGCGCGCCGTGCGCGGCTCGCGGCTGCACATGCAGCCGGCCAGCGTGGCCCGGGTGCTCGCCCAGCACGCGGCCAGGTCGCTCACCCGGGACGAGGTGGACGATCTGCTCCGGGTGGTCCGGCTTAAATGTAAGTGTTATACTAGTGTAAACAGTAGGGCCTCCCTGATCGAACTGGGAATTAAATTACAGATTGTCAACGTGTTCCAAGGCAAGGAAAAAGGAACAGAGGAAGGCAAAAAACGAGGTGGGAAGATGAAATAAAGAGAACCGCTGGTCCAACATGGAGAAGAGAAGCAAAAGACAGAGAGATGTGGAAATCCAGGGAAGAGACCTGTGTCCAAGGACAAGCTGAAGAGAATCCTACTAATATTATAAAGGCGAAAGTTTGTGAGGATGTTTGTTACTCTTTCACGCAAAAACTACCGAACAGATTTTGATTTGATTTGAACCAATGGTGCCTGTTACAGGGGGGGTGCGGACAAAGGAAGCGGAGTAGCGGGAGGAGATTGCTAATACAAATTTATATGGAGTTTGAAAATGAGAATGTGTGAGTGAGTCACAGTATTGTCATACATTTGACACGATTTTGACACACATAGAACGCTTCTTTTACGCATCTTTAATGGGCCGCGAGCACGCACCAAAGAGATCTTAACTATATGCCCGCAACGCATGTTTGATGCCTCCCGCCTCCCACGGACGCCCCCGCCGCCGCCGTCACCCCTTCTGCTAGAAGATTTCTGGGTCAGATCATATACCAATGGGTTTTTTCTCGAAACTTAAGTACATTTACTAACTGCTCTCAAACGGCGAAGGAAAACATCGTGAGGAAACCTGCATACGCCGAAGAAGAAATTCTTAGGCGCATGTGAAGTCCGCCAACCTGCACTGGGCTAGCGTGGTGGACTATAGCCCGAACGCCCTCGTTGATAGGGTAGGCCTGAGCCCCAGCAGTGGCTGTGACATGTTAATAGGCTGTTGATGAATTGTTCCAGTGGTGGCGCGGCAGGAGCGGAAGTGGCACGTGGTGACGCTGCGCGCGCCGACGGGCGAGGCGGCGCCGGCGCGCGCGCTGCCCGCCCGCGTCGCCGCCGAGCTCAGCGCCGCCCGCGCCGGCCGGGGCGCGCGACCCCAGGTACAGGCCTCCCACTCTGACTATCAGCCTGCTGCATATAGCAGTATGACAGCTAGCTGGTTATTCCGCCGGGTAATAATATGTCATAGTAATATATATAGTGTCAAAATAATATATCAATATCATTCAATTCAAGACAAAAAACAGATACAGTAATGTACATCTAGGCGATCTTATCGCTAAGAGCGATTTCTTCCAGACAACCTTGGGTAGGGAATTTAGAGCAAATTAGAAGGTAGGTTGTGCAATTATAGGCATATTTTAAAAATCTACATACACTAAAATACATAGGTATACAAAAAAATATATATACATACATATATGCATACAATATATATGCGTACATACATACATACAATGTAATCGATAACAACAGAGTTCATTCGCAAATAAAGTTCACAAAGTTCGCACTGTCATCCGACAGGACTATAATAATAATGTTTTATACAAATTCACACACGGCTGTTTAGTTCCCAAATTAAGCCGAACAAAAAAAAATCACTTTGCAAAATAAAATTGCTTAAATCTCAACTCATCTGTCATAAGGAACATATTCAACCCTAACCCCATAGAGAGACTGAGAGGGCACAACTTGAGAATACAAAGAGCCAACGCACAGCTGAACCCCTACAGACATGTTCTAAGCAACAGGGTTGCATCCAAATGGAATAATCTGCCAGAATCTGTTGTATCTGCCACTTCTGTAAACATGTTCAAGAACAGACTAGACAACTTTCTGAAACTTAAAAAGACGCAATAAATAAATAAAGATTGTGAAAGCAAGTCGACTGCTGATATGGAAGTATCAGCTTTAGCTGCCTTTCCATTTAAATAAAATAAAATAAATAAATAAAATAAAAACTAAATGATCAAGTTGAATTTTTCATTTCAAAGTTTTGAATCACCACACACACACAATCATACACACACACACACATTCACACATTTAAAAGTATTATATATATACATATAATAATAATAATAATACACCCCTTGTAACTTGTTTTATATTTGAGTTACTGTGCACTCATGTATCTGTTCAATTATCTATGATAGTTTTACTCTCTAAGTGCAAATGTAATTATGTTATAAATTGTTGAACAATTCCTCAAATAGGTCAATTTGTAAGTCCAAAGTGGCGGAGAACTGGTGACTTGACCCACAAATCGCTCGCGATTTAGTTCGGGCACCAGTCTCCTGCAATCTCTTACATAATCTAAAATTGTACAAGTACCATTGTTTACCCTGTCACTGTAAGTTTGTGGGAGAAAATAAATGACTATTTGATTTGATTTGAATTCCACTGCTGTCAGTGCTCTGCAGACTTATTGTTGTTCTATTCTAGCACTAAGAAAATGAATGTACATCTGGAAATGCCAAAGACTCCGACTCCTGTCGAAGGCGTTACATAAATATATTTAAAAAAATATATATGGTAATATGGTCGTCGTGGAGATCCTTGGGGGAGGCCTTTGTCCAGCAGCGGACGTCTACAGGCTGATATCATGATCATGAATATGTCACGTTTATATTCCTTGTTAGACTATAAAAGTCGTAATCTTCCTTTTAGAAATTACTGACTGTTGTGCACGGCTTCGCCCGCGTAGAATAAGTTTTTTTACCATTTACCTCGGTAAAAAGTAGCCTATATGTTATTCCAGGGTATAAGCTATCCCTGTACCAAGTTTCATCAAAATCTGTTCAGCCGTTCTTGAGTTATAAAGCACTAATTACACCACACATCTTAGGCGTACGCCCGCCAAGGTCATGTTAGACGTAGCATTCACACCATCTAGCGCGGCACCTAGCAAGGCATCCAGCAAGGCATAGACAAGCTTTAAAAGGTAGGTTTTGGCTTGGTTACAAGACTTTTAAGCCATATTACTTGATATTTTAATTAAGATATGGCTTAAAAGTCTAGTCCAACCAAGCCAAAACCTACTTTTTAAAAACGTTAGAGCTTGTTAGGTCCACAGAGTACATTATATATAGGGAAAGTTAGGTCCAGCACACATCCTGCATGTCGTGCAAGCAAATAATAATAATTATTGCTGTATAGCAAGCCTTTTCACGACAGTTTTGCATGACCTTCTAACATGACCTTGGCGGGCGTACGCCCAAGATGTGTGGTGTTTTTAGTGCTTAAGTGGTCTAACTAACACGACTTTGTTTTATGTAGATAATAAAAATAAATAAATAAAATTCCCAGAGCACGTGGTCTCTGTACTATAAATCGACGAGGTGCCAGAATTGAAAGCACACTGTCCAGGTGGAGATGACGCTGGAAGACGACCTGGTGTACCTGAGCGTGCAGATGGTGTCGGCGGGCAAGTGCGGCGGCGCGCTGTATGTGGCCGCGCCGCTCGGCGAGCCCGTCGCGCTGGTCAGCGCGCTCGGCAGCAGGCTGCTGCGCGCCGTCGTCGCGGGTGAGACCAACTACCATCCACAGATCCTCAGAAGCACGGTCACCGATATGGCTCAAAGAATTACATAGCGTAGGCCGTTGGGGCAGAAAGGTTCTCGAGTGGCGGCCACGTATCGGAAGACGCAGCGCGGGCCTCCCACAAGGTGGACCGACGATCTGGTGAAGGTCGCGGGGCCCGGCTGGATTAGGTTAGCGCGGGACCGGGCGTCGTGGAGATCTCTTTGTCCAGCAATGGACGTCTACAGGCTGATATGATGATGATGATGACCCCTCTTTTTCCCAGCTCTCGGCTATGAAACGTACGAAGACGCCCAGCTGTCCGGCCGCGACATCCGCTCCCTGCTGCGCATCCACAACCGAGGCTGCACCGACAACGTGGACCACCTCGTCTCCATGCCGGAGTACGCTCCAGCCCCGATCGTCTCCGCCACCGGCATTGACTACACCAACCAGGCGTATGACCTTGCTTACGTCAGTCGAGTCATCGGCCCGGATCCTCCGAAGTTGACTGAACTGACAATAACTTCGACTAAAGCCTTCTACGACCCGTCGCGGCTGATCAAGGACATGACGGTGACGGTCCAGCTGAAGAGTGAGGACGTGGCGGGCACCTTGAAGTCCTGGGTCGGCAGGAGAGCGCTGGCGCCGACGTCGGACCTGTTCCAGCTTTTCCACAAAATTAAGAGCAATAGAATTGAGTATAACAATGAAGATGACGAATGACCTCTTACAAGATCTAGCTGTTTTAAAAGAGTTTTGTAACGACATGAGTGTAAAGGCCTCTACTCACGACACGACCCAGGCCCCGATCGGTAGGGTCCCTACCACGGAGTAAGATGGAGATGCCATAAAGACTTTTGTCCTAATAATATGATGTCTCTGGGGGGCGGGTTCCGGGGGACCCAAGAGCATCTAGCGGCCCGTAGCAAAACCAGAACATATTCAGATGGCTGAACGGTTCTGCTATATTTAACTAGGTGTCCCTGGTGTTAAATATGAATTTAAATATAGCATGACCCAGTAATCTCTGGTATTGTCTTAGTATTTGCTACTAGGCGATAGATGGCGTGGTGGCGTGGTAATCACCGAATATTCTAGAAGAAACAAATATTATTATCGAGTAGAAATATATAATTATCTCATATAATTTAGATCTGCCCGTGCAACTGTAACACAACGCTTCAAGTTAATGACGTGCGCGGGGTGAAAGACGGAGCAGTTATTCCATGCGTAAGCCATGGCGATCAGAAGCGAACTGACGACAGCGACACCTGGTCGCAGGTAGTTCAACAACAGTCTGAATCACTTGGTGGGGACACGACTACCTTGATCGACCACCTCCATCTTACTCCGTGGTCACTACCAATCGGCATGTCAGCATGCAAGTTGACTGGTAGAGCCGATTTTAGTTGGCGGTTGGGTCGCCTCGACTGCCAATCTCTATAAATATAATAAAATTAGCCTTTATTTTGCTGAATCTTATTTGCTAAAAGAAATGTTTCTAATTTATTACTTAAATTACATACTAGCGGCCCATTTCCGGGCGTAGGCCTCCCCCAAAAATTCCCATTCCTTTTTTCCTTCCGTGTTCCTGGTCCATATGGCACCCGCTTCCTTTCTTAGATCGTCCACCCATCCCTTCCATCAATCTTTATAGGGCTCCGTAAACGATCATGCGGCATGACATGCAATACGTGCTGTCACTCATAACTGTCTAGTTGTAGTGATTGACGTGCATGACATGCAAACTACGTGCTGGCCGTTGCTTCACTGTACTGATTGATAGCAAGCATGATGGTCCATCATGCAGCATGACATTCACGTAAACGTTGCATGTCATGCAAGCGTGATCGTGTAGCGACACTTTATGAAGTTGGGAGTCGGGGCGACCTAACCGCCAACTAAAACCGGCTCTGCCAGCCAACTTGCCTACTGACATGCCGATTGGTATGGCGGGGCCTGGGTCGCGTCGTAAGTAGAGGCCTTTAGGTTTTAATAATTAAATACGATTAATTAATTTTAAAATAAAATGACATAATTAAATTTGAGAAACCGCATTTTAATTTCCGGATCACACCAAAACACCGGTTTCCTTTGAACACCGTACATTGACTTAACAATAGGGCTTGGCCGAAACATTCTTACATTAATTGTCGAATGAACCCGCCATATTAATATAGTCCTGAAAATCTGTTGCTCTAAGAACAAGGATCCCATAGAACCGCACCCAGCGTATAGCATGAAATAGCAATAGTCTTTTACCCCAATAATTTGAGAAGACGCTTCTTGCATGGCGGGGTCAAACTGAACAAACACTATCTATTTTAGTCGGGCTGTTGTTTGTTGGGGGGCAGTTGGTATGCAGTTACACTGCCCCCCAACAAAAAATTCACATACGTAAATAGAGATAGAAGATATTATATATACCTGTCTTGCTTACTCTTACCACTTTTGTAATAAGTGTGTCCCTCTCTGATTATTATTGTTATTTTAGCAGCTGTTCTATGGGATCCTTGTTCTTAGGTTGCTATCAAGTTGCTATGAAGACGGAGGATTTTTTAAATGGATTTCACGGCCCTGGAAACAAAGTCCTTGTAGTTTTAATATTTAACATACAAAAAAACTCGTCCTCCACAACAATAGGGCACAGCTATCGCCAGACGGCGATCCACACTGCAGTTCACATCGTCACTAACCTGATCGTAGCTTTAATGACGATTTAATTTAACAATACAGTTTGGAACGAACTGGTTGAGTCGTTACACGCTTTTATTTAAGTTAGCACTTTATTAGGCACTAGTTGAATATAAACTAACAAGTCGCAAAAACGTTCATTTTGCAGAAATAAAAATAGAATTTTCTTTTCATACTAGTTGATGTGAAAAGCAGGGCAGCTAAATCGTCGTGTAAAATTAAAATTATTTTTTAAATGACTCACAATATCCAATTCATTCGACATTTGTTCTTACATTTAAAATTACAATTACACAATATGGCAAGAGAATTATCTACTATATAAAATTTTACCTATCTATGGTGTTAATGAACAAAAGAATATGATAAATTGAGCATGCCAGCCGTACAGACAATCGGTTGGTCAAAAGCCCGTGCTGCAAGGCCATAAAATTAGTTTAAAAAATTTGACCAACTGTCAAAACGCCCAATTGTCAAAATGTCCAAACATGTTACCAATGTTCTTATATTCATAACAACAATTAAACGAACACTAGTTATTTTGCGGTTTTTTTATGTGAGTTTTTCTATGAGAGAATAATTTGGACATTTTGGACATAACGCAAACAATTTTTTTTAAATAATTTTATGGCCTTGCTTCACGGGCTTTTGCCAACAACAATCTTGCCACATTCGACATTTGATGATACAGTCAAACCATCAAGGTTTTTCGAACTGTCGTTTTTTAAGGAGGTACCAGAAAATCTCTAATTAAGCAGTTTTGGAATTTTAGTATAGACTTACCAAGTTATCTGTGAACTGAAGGGTAGGTATATATATTGTTCTGACGGCCGAATGACATTATGCGTAGTTCCTGATTCTGTCACTTCACAGATAACTTGGTACATGTATGACGTGTACTAGCCTGTTTTTGTTTAAATAAAAATGTCAATGTCACACAATGCGCAGAAAAGAGAAGGAAACATCATTTCATTTACAAATGACAGGCTGTCTCTCTCGCACCCGTTGTCACTTTGACAGTTATTTAAATAGAAAACAGATTTTAATGCGGCGGAATTCTTTTTTGTGCCCAGACGAGACTGTGACATGTTTCTGATAAATGCTAAAAAGTTACAAATTGTCAAAGTGAGCTTATGAAATAGTTATTAGTTATTATGAATTTATGACATTCAATGATTCAAGCCTGAAATGCCCGATTCCTACAGTTGGTCCATTGAATTCTTATACCTGTCCTCTTCCATATGACAATCATCAACAGCCTATTAATCTCCCCACTGCTGGGGCTCAGGCCTACCCTATCAACGAGGGTGTCCGGGCTATAGTCCACCACGCTAGCCCAGTGCGGGTTGGTAGACTTCACATGCGCCTAAGAATTTCTTCTTCGGCGTATGCAGGTTTCCTCACGATGTTTTTCCTTCACCGTTTGAGAGCAGTCAGTAAATGTACTTAAGTTTCGAGAAAAACCCATTGGACCTTTCGATATGATAGGCCGCGTCTTATCCCCAGGGCCACTGACGCTCTCATTATTCCATATGACAATAATATAATATAATTTATTATAATATAATAATAATAATTTATTCAAGAACTATAACAATTGTGTGCCATGAATTAAACATCATTACCTATGACCAATTCTCTCTTCTAAAAAGTCCATTTCCCCGAATGTAAAAATAAACATAATATTGATATTCAGTTTGATTCCTTCAGGATTCGATACTGGACTTCAGTTAAAATTGGACATTCCAGGAAATGGACGTACAGAGAACTGGACATACGGGAAATGGACATTCCAGACTTGAATACATTAATTTTTTTAAATCTAAATCGAAAAATAATTAGACTAGACAATTAGACATACAAATATAATATTAAAATTTCAACTTAAACATACGTCAATTCCATAACAAATGATAAATTCTTATTCTTTTCTTTAATTTACACATTACAATTAAAAAGCTGACTAGGTAGTAATTAAATAATAAGGGCTTCTTTCACCACTTGCTGACAAAGTCTCAGATACCCTATCTGACAGATAGCCTGTTTTTTCGTTTCACAGGTATCTGATTGCCTATATCTAATATATTTTATATAGTCTATCACACAGATTTATCTGATAGATTAGTTTATCACTAAGATTACTATCTGTAGCAATATCAGGAAGCGGTGAAAGAAGCCCTAAGGGTTTCTTTCACCACTTGCTGATAAAGTCCCAGATACTCTAACTGCAGGTAATCTGACAGATAGCCTACGTTTTTTGTTTCACAGGTACCCGATTGCAAGATCAAGTGGCTGTTATCTGTCAGATATTTTATTAGATATACTTGAGATGTGAAACACGAAAATATTATCAGACAGATTTATCTGATAGATAAGTTTATCTGGCACCTTACTATCTGTAACAATGTCAGCAAGTGGTGAAAAAGGTCCTAAGTGTAGTTTTAAACTGAAACACTTATTTCTATTGTGACGTGTTATGGGCTCCCTAAACGATCATGCGGCATGACATGCATTACGTGCTGTCACTCATGCATGATCGTCTAGCTGTAGTGATTGACGTGCATGACATGCAAACTGCGTGCTGGCCGTTGCTTCACTGTACTATGTCATCATCATCATCTCAGCCTTTTAGCGTTCACTGCTGGACATAGGCCTTCCCTAACGAACGCCACCACACCCGGTCCTTCGCTCTCCGCATCCAGCCGCTTCCGGCCACCTTCGTCAGTCCACCTGGCGGAGGGACGTCCCGGTCCGCGGTCTCCACTCCAGAACCCGTCTGCCCCAACGGCCGTCGGTTCTGCGACAGATGTGACCCGCCCATTGCCACTTCAGTTTGCTAATCCTTTCGGCTATGTCGGTAACCTTGGTTCTCCGTCGGATCTCCTCGTTACGGATCATGTCCTTCAAAGAAACTCCGAGCATAGCCCTCTCCGCAGCTCGCTGAGCGACCTTAAACTTATGGAAACTGTACTATGTGATTGATAGCAAGCATGATTTTCCATCATGCAGCATGATAATTCACGTAAACGTTGCATGTCATGCAAGCATGATCGTTTAGGGACCACTTTAGAGTGTACAGTTTTGTATGCGGAATTGTCTTGCGAGCAGTCAATAGGAAAACTAAGGTATATTTTGTTCTACGTTGTAAAAACAAAGTGAAAACAATTTAAGAACAAAACCCTAGCCAGCTTTTGTTTTAACAATAAAATTAATGATAATTAAACTACAACATTAATCAATATTTCTATTTAAAGGAACAATATTGATATTCTAGGAAAAAATACAAACGTTTTTACATCGTCTGTCTGTGGCAGACAGGCACTCTGCGGTTAGTTCCACGTAGATAGCCAAGTTTGATAGCCAGTTGTCTACGTGGATTTTTTTTTCCAGATAGATAACCGAGTTATGAACGTCGAAGTTTTCGTTTACTTCGAGATAACCAGTTACCTAGCTGGAGTCAATTTTTTTCGTAGAGAACTGCTGCCACTTCTGCAAGTTGCAAGCTTTGTTTAAAAAAATATGGCCACATAAACATTGCACCAAATATAATGTAATAATGACACACTGGAGATCAATATAGAGCATCCAAAAAAACCTTACGATACTTAGAAAAAAAAATGAACCATAGAACCGTGATCAGCGTATAGCATGAAATAGCAATAGTCTTTTACCCCAATAATTTGAGAAGTCGCTTCTTACATGGCGGGGTCAAACTGAACAAACACTATCTATTTTAGTCGGGTTGTAAAAATTCACATACGTAGATAGAGATAGATGATATTATATCTGTCTTTCTTACTCTTACCACTTTTGTAATAAGTGTGTCCCTCTCTGATTATTATTGTTATTTTAGCAGCTGTTCTATGGGATCCTTGTTCTTAGTTACGATATGACAATTACAGTCTTCATCATACAGCATGGTGCGGGAGACGTTTTGTCAGTTTGGACCTATTTTAAATTTTTTATAGTATTTTTTGTGGTATCCAAACCTTACAGAACCACTACCTTTGGATACTATAGTTGCCTAAAAATGTGGTGTACCACCTTAAGGTGGAAATTGGTTTGCACGTCACAAAAAAAGATCTAATTTCATTTTCAAACTACTACTGGTTTTTTTTTTGCAGTCATTATTGCAATTGTTTGACAACTGTAATGTCAAAACTGATTCGACCACTGTCTATGGCCTACTGTACAAGGCGTCGAATGATAAATCCTGATGATGGGCAGCAGTAAACCGCACAAACAACCCAGCATGGTGGTTATGGGATAACGTCACACGCAGCAATCTTTATGAAAAAGACTATAATGTCTTGTTACTAAGGGTCTATGCATATCTAGTGGAGACGGTCCGCTAGTTCTCAAAACCTATGGTTCAGCCTATCGTCGTCCACTGTTGGACATAGGCCGTCCCCAATGTGGGTCAGCACACGGTCCTTCCGACTTCGTATAGGAATTACTTAAAAACATAATTTTGAATTTGAGTATACGCCGCCAGGAAGACCGACGACCAGAAGAAGGTGGCCTGAAGCGGCTGTATGCAACGGGCCGAGGACCAGGTATGGTGGCGCCCATTGGGGAAGGCCTATGTCCAGCAGTGGATAGGCGGCGATAGGAAATATCCAAATCCGTCCCGTCCAATCGTCAGTTTATTATTTAAATGCGAATTTTCTTTACATTGTGCCACTTTGACAGATTATATAAACTTTGCATTTAAATAATAAAAAATCTGATTAGATATGCATATTCCTTTATAGCGATGATATGTACAATATGTAGTCACCGTAGAACTTTTTGGCGGGTGTGTGAAGTCAGCTGATTTCTGCGCAATGACTAATTTTAGGTGTCAAAGGGGGTGCTGCGCGGGGTTCACTAGAGACGCTCATTCAATTTCAAGAAATGGTTCATTGATTTGATCAACGGAATAAAACATTTCAAGTTTTTGGACATCTCTATGTATCACACTGTCTCGCGTCAGACACTGTCAGCGATGTGCAAATAATCTGTGACTATATTCATTCAACCGCCAAAAAATTCTACGGGGACTATACATGGGAGATTTATTTTTATTTATAACCATTTTTCTTAACCTTTTTTTTACCAAACTTTTGACTAGTCCCAACAAAAATGTTCCAACAAATGCTAATTTAAATCATTAGCACCTTATAATAATGATCAAATATAACTATGACAACGTTTTTCTTATTGCAATATCCCTTATGTTCAACTAAAGGTAAAAGCACGCTGGCGCGGGGCGCGGCAAGTACTTAGCAACGACAAGCTTAGCAATAATGATATTGACAAATTAGTGACAAATAAGTTGTTTGTGACACAATTGTTTTTATTAAATTTTCATGTAAGTACCTAAGGCAAATAAGTATAAAGAAAACCACTAAATGTATTTAATTTTGAGGGAATTTCTAGAAATTAGGAAACAAATTGCCATGGTTTTCTAAAATTGAAAATAATTGTATCTATTATTCTTGTTTCTACCATCAGTATTTTTTACAATTTTCTCAATATTTACTAAAAACAATTACTTTGGTATTATTTATTAGATACATCCCACCCGTAAAATTTACCTAATTATGATAATAAATCAAGATTCATTTAATTGCGCATTTTACCGTAACCGTACACATGAAAAAGTAACAATAAATTGCCGCGCGTCGCTGCGTCATGCCGCACCGCATCAGTCTGCTTTCACCTTAAAAACTTAACCTACATTGCTAGACATGTATTCAAAAACATAGATAAAAAAAATTAACACCTTTTCAACTAGAAGATAGAAACATTTAGATCCTAGAATTTTTTTAAAGACTTATTTTTACATCTTTTTTAAATAGAATTTTGTACTCAAAAACGGCCGATTCGATTTTTTTTTTACTTTCTCCCTCTCGCTCTAACCTACAATCACATAATACCGCTCTGATCACAGACTTTTGACCCTGCCTCATACGTTTGAAGTTGTCATGTTACACTAAACATTTGTTTATCGAATAAAAGCTGTAAGTACCCAGTTTTTTAAATGAATTTTTTGTAATTTTTTTTAAGGCAATTTTTTAATTAATTTTATTTTAAATTTACCCGCAGAGGGCATAGCGTGAAGATATGTACTCAATGTACGTATAACATGACAACATCAACTCCACGGCTATAGATTATATGGGGACAGATTTGTTTTATTTCATTTATTTGTGTAAAATCAACAGCCTATTAACATGTCCCCACTGCTGGGACTCAAACTTACCCTCTCAACGAGGGTGTGCGGGCTATAGTCCACCACGCTATGACATTTTCGGTGGTATGGAAATAATAATAATAATAATGTTTGGACAATTTTACACACGGCTGTTTAGTCCCAACTAAGCCGATGCTTGTACATGGGTACTCGACAACTGATAAACATACTTAAATACTTTTAAATAAATACATACAAACACCCAGAATCCGAAAACCAACAGTTATGCTCATCACACAAATGTTGGTCCCGGGTGGGAATCGAACGCATGACCTTTGGCGCAGTAGGCAGTGTTACTACCACTACGCCAACAGGCCAGTCAAATAATAAATTATATATATTTTTCTAATAATATAGGTAATTGTCTAAAATATTTTATTATTATAAGAAAAATAAACCAGTCTGCCAACCAAGTCCCCATATAACCCAAGCTTCACGCCCATACTGTCTTCTTAAAGATTACCAATTCCTCTTGCGATTTTGTATGGACACACTTGCTTTATATAAACTCCTACCCATAGATATTTTTTTCAAGTCTGTTTTTTATTTAAACGCGAATAACAGATGGTATGTACAGTAAGGTTCGTAAGTGCAGTAACTGTAGCATTTAGTACCTGTATTTATACATAATGTATAACCACGATTTACTGTAATAATGTCCAATCTGAAAAATGTCCAACGACCATGCTCGTACTGAAAAATGTCCAAACTGAATAATGTCCGTACTGAAAAATGTCCAAACTGAAAATGTCCAATTTGAAAAATGTCCAAACTGAATAATGTCCGTACTGAAAAATGTCCAAACTGAAAATGTCCAAACTGAATAATGTCCGTACTGAAAAATGTCCAAACTTAAAATGTCCAATTTGAAAAATGTCCAAACTGAATAATGTCCGTACTGAAAAATGTCCAAACTGAAAGTGTCCAATTTGAAAAATGTCCAAACTGAAAATGTCCAAACTGAATAATGTCCGTACTGAAAAATGTCCAAACTGAATAATGTCCGTACTGAAAAATGTCCAAACTGAAAATGTCCAATTTGAAAAATGTCCAAACTGAATAATGTCCGTACTGAAAAATGTCCAAACTGAAAGTGTCCAATTTGAAAAATGTCCAAACTGAAAGTGTCCAATTTGAAAAATGTCCAAACTGTAAATGTCCAATTTGAAAAATGTCCAAAATGAAAATGTCCAATCTGAAAAAGCTACCAAAAGTTACTTATTTAGCCAGTTATTAGCATTCAAATAATAAAACAGACTGTCGCTCGCAAACATCTCTTGCGCATTCACAATTACAATATTAGGATCATTATGATAGTATGACCTCTCGAATTTCTACTCTTCATTTGATAAAATATTTCTCTTGACAGACACTCCGTCATACTGGTGTCCATTCGGATGTTGCACGCTTCAGGCGTATCACAGACACACGCGGCCTGCGGTGGCGGCGGCGGCCTGTTGTATTCCCTATGCAATGTATGCGAGACTTGAGACACGCGCGGCCTGCGATTGCATATTGAAGCTGCGGCCTGCGGTAGGCCGCGTGTGACTGGGATACGCTTTACCCGGCGGAATAACTAGCCAACTGTCATCATGCTACATGCAGCATGATCTGTGGAAACTGTCTCTGTAGGACTGTAAGTTTCCTGAAAAAAAATAGATAGTCAAAGAGTGTCGTGCACTATCCGAATGGAGACGACTGATCGACTGGGCATACGTTACCGCTCTAAGCTGGCTTCGCCTCGCGCCGGTCCAGCCTGCTGGATATCGGCTCCTCTGGTGTTATATGAGACAACGCCAGGTGACGCCTGGAAAAAAACTTAATATACTTCAAAATTCATCAAAAAATCAAATCAACAGCCTATTAACATGTCCCCACTGCTGGGGCTCAGGCCTACCCTCTCGACGAGGGCGTGCGGGCTATAGTCCACCACGCTAGCCCAGTGCGGGTTGGCGGACTTCACATGCGCCTAAGAATTTCTTCTTCGGCGTATGCAGGTTTCCTTGCGATGTTTTCCTTCACCGTTTGAGAGCAGTCAGTAAATGTACTTAAGTTGCGAGAACAAACCCATCGGTACATGGCCCAGGCAGGGATCGAATTTCGGCCCTTTCGATATGATAGGCCGCGTCTTATTCCCGAGGCCAATGACGCTTTTTCTTTATCGATATAAGCAAAATAAGCGGTATATGGGAGATTCTTACATTACATGCTCAAGCAATGTATCCGATTTATCCTACTATATAAAGGCGAAAGTTTGTAACGAATAGTAAGGATGTTTGTTACTCTGTCACGCTGTAACGGCTGAACGGATTTCGATGAAACTTGGTACAGTGATAGCTTATATCCTGGAATAACATATAGGCTACTTTTTACCGCGGAAAACTGTTCCTATAAGGATACCATCGGAGAGATACGTAGAATGACGCAAACAGGTGGCAAGACGAAGTCGATTGGGACAAAGTGGAATGGCCATTGCCATTAGGTTCGCAGGGGTTTTAGTGGGTAGATCCATAACCAGGCCTTTCTCCCAGTTGGGTATCTCGGGAAGATTTCCCCTACGTGAAAAAAATGGGATAGATAGATGGAACGGGTGATATACATGAGGTCGTGGGTTCGATCCTGGCCCATACCAATAAGTTTTTCGAAACTTAAGTACGGTTTATTATAATACCACGGGTTTTTCGGTGATGGAAAACGTCGCGAGGAAACCTGCATACGACAAAGACTGGTATTTACTATTCTAAGGCGTATGTGAAGTCCACCAAACCGTTTGTCGGACAGGGGTTTGTCACAACAGATCCCATAGGGTCCAAGTGTCGCCAGGTATTCCTGGCCCCCGAAGAAGATAAGATAAGATGGGTGATATACACCTACCTTAGTCCCCTCTCACTGCGAAATGGTAAGTTGCACATGCCACATGTCTTCGAATCCTTGGAACTCTTCTCTTTGGGCAATTGCAACGTCTCTTCCGTGTCTATGGTGCTCTCTTTCACCTCAGACTCGATCTTGTCTTTGTTAGATTCCCTATTCGGACTTTTCGGTGTGGCAGTTTTTTTCTGTTTCGCTGTTTCAGTCGACTTTTTTGCTGGTTTCTTCTCGGGTGACAGGATTTTTGGTTTTAGATCTGGAATTTAAAAAAAAGTTGCATCATAAACAGTCACAGATTAATTTGGAATTGCGCTCGGTTTCGTCTCCGTCTTTTAATTAGTACGTGTTATGTCATTGTGAGTCCAATAAAATCAGAAATATTTTATTGGGTTCATGTTTATACAATTCTACACTGAACCGAATGTTCGGTGGTAGATAAGAATAGAATAGAAGAGGCCTACAAGAGGGTAGGCCTGGCCTTGGCTTACCCTCTGGTAGGCCTGAGCCCCAGCAGTGGGGACATATTAATAAAATAAATAAAAAAGTCATTTATTCCTTACATTTAAAAGCAATTTGTACTGTGTTTCATTACAAATTATAAGATAGTTTTGTTTTTACACCGAATTTTTGTTTCATTTCCGTAAGGAGCCCTTTTGGGTATAGGCCTCCTCCAACCCCTTCCACCTGCCACTGTCGTCGTCGGGGACATATTAATAGGCTGTTAATAATAATAATAATGTTTGGACAAATTTACACACGGCTGTTTAGTCCCAACTAAGCCGAAGCTTGTACATGGGTACGCGACAACTGATAAACATACTTATATACTCTTAAATAAATACTTAAATACATACAAACACCCAGAATCCGAAAACCAACAGTTATGCTCATCACACAAATGTTGTTCCCGGTTGGGAATCGAACCCACGACCTTTGGTGCAGTAGGCAGGGTTACTACCACTACGCCAACAGGCCAGTCATAATTTGCTTTGATTTGACTCTGTGTTTACCTTCAGTGTCAACAAAGCATGGAAAGAAGCATGTTAGGAATAAAAAAGGTCAAGAAAAACAACAAAAGTAAAGAATATCACGACTTGTATTAAAAAGCTTAAATGGAGGTGGACAGGTCACATGATGAGATCAAACCTTGAGAAATGGACCAGAGATATAATGGAATGGTATCCAAGGCAAGGAAAAAGGAACAGAGGAAGGCAAATAATGAGGTGGGAAGATGAAATAAAGAGAACCGCTGGCCCATTATGGAGAAGAGAAGCAAAAGAGAGGGAGAAGTGGAAATCCAGGGAAGAGACCTGTGTCCAAGGACAAGCTGAAGATAATATAAAATAATAATAATGCTACCTTATCTTATTTTACCTTTAGTGAGGATGACGATGGCGGGCAGCGCGCGGCTGAGCGGCAGCGCCTCGTCGCTGGAGCCGTCGGACTCGCTGCGCGGCAGGCTCGGGCGCTTCTTCACGCGCTTGCGGAACCTGCCACAGACAAACAATTACCCGTGTCATCATCATCATACCAGCCTGTAGACTTTCACTGCTGGACTGCCGGCCTGGGATCTCCACAACGACCGGTCCCGCGACCTTCACCAGATCGTCGGTCCACCTCGTGGGAGGCTTACGCTGCGTCTTCCGACACGTGGTCGCCACTCGAGAACCTTTCTGTCCCAACGGCCGTCAGTTCTGGCTACTTTGACAAGATCATTGGCCCACCGTTCCTTTTACCTATTGTGACACATAATAAATAGTCGGAGTGACTCGCCCGTTCCTCGCATTGCATCGAGGAAATATCACACCTGGCAACACTGCCCCAATGTACAGCACTGGAGCAGTGCTACGGCCGACACCGCGCTGAGCGATCGAGTCACACGCACAAACCAATAACTAAATTTATTTATTTATTTTATTTTAATGGAAAGGCAGATTATAGCTGATGCTTCCATATCAGCAGTCGACTTGCTTTCATTAATTATATTAATTTATTGCGTCTTTTTAGATTTGAGGAAGTTGTCTAGTCTGTTCTTGAACATGTTTACAGAAGTGGCAGATACAACAGATTCTGACAGATTGTTCCATTTGGATGCAACCCTGTTGCCTAGAACATGTCTGTAGGGGTGCAGCTGTGCATTGGCTCTTTGTATTCTTATGTTGTGCCCTCTGAGTCTCTAAACATTTAAGTAAATGAAAAAAAAAAAGGTAAATATGGTGTTATTTACGAACGAGCCCCAATACCCGAGCCACCACACCTATAAAGCAATGGAGCCTTTATAACATTTGAAATCTTCCAAATTACGATCTTTCAAACAAAAACACTTACTTTTTCCGGGGCCTCTTGTACAGCGTCGCTTGTTTCTTGTTCTCCTCATTGTTGTTGTTGTTGACCACCTTGTCGCACTTGGTGGCGGGCTTGCTTGGGGGCTCCGCCTCGGTGCTGCTCGGGATGCTGTCCGACTTGTCACAAGCGAACAGGTCTGTTTCGTTGCTGAGTTCGTTGCTGTCTATTTGGTCGCTAGAAATGCAAGTGAGAGGAGACTTGACTGCATTTGTTGTCTTCACACATATACACACATAGACCTTAGTTAGACTGGCATCAAAAATACAAAATTGTTTTATTTAAAACCTTGCCTTACATAGATTAAAATTATGCCAAGGTCCTCTTGTTAAGCATAAGAACATGCCTGTGTTGGAAGACCCCAACACCTTCAAGGTTCAGTTTCACATCAATGTTATCCGACTGATGCCAGACTGATTGTCTAACCGACGACTTAGAGCAACTCCAGCCTCAGCTCAACCAAAGTAGTTGAATTATAATTAATAACTGTTTTCCATGGCCTTGCCCGTGTTTAATTAGTTATTTCTGCCTTTTTACTTTTTGTTCAGCTCCTAAGGGTCGTAGCCTGATGTTAAATAGCTTAAAACCTTCCTCAAAATTTGTGCTATCAAATGCAGAAAGAATTCTTCAAATACGACTGGTATTTCCAGAGATAATGTTCATTAATAATAAAAAACTTTAGTTTCGTTAAATTAGTATAGATGATGGTACAGATAGATAGAGGCAAACTTCTCTCCATCGGACAGTGCTTATTCACCTTCATTAGCATGACATTGTAATGAAGGTATGTAAATTTGTATGAGTTAGCAAACAAGAATGACCAAGGTCATTTCTTAAATACAGCAAAAACTTACCTATGATAGGAGACGTCACTCTGGCTGGCAGTCTCCAGTTTCTTTATTTGGAACGTGATATTAATCCTCTTATATATCTCTTCGGTAATATTACGACATTTCTCGTATTTAGAATCGAGATCCTCTTTAGAAATTGGTCTGGACCATGTTGCTGGGGTGCTCTGTACAGCTGACATGTTTTAATCGTTAAAATTCACAGTATCTTATCAGATTAGCTGCTTTCGGGCTTCTTACCAGCATGTGGCGGGTTTTCCAACAGGATTTCGGCAATACAGCCATGATTACAACAGGAAGGAGTTGTTGCGAAATTGGTACGAATATCGGCTGAAAACAGGTTTTCACTACTTGTTTATACGCCGAACTGACTTGGAACAAGTTTTATAAACGTTTCTCGTGGAATTTTCACTGGCTAGCGGTCTAAAGCAATAAAAATCACTATTTTGAAAACAAAGGATCGTTAGTCAACAAGTTTATGGCACTATAAAATGGTCATCCAGAACGGATTGCAAGGTGGAGCTAGAATAAATATATTTGAGACTAGATGAAATTAGGTTTCCTTCACTCTTCTCCAATTGTTTTTAACAATTTTTAAACAAATAACAATAAAAATAAATAAAAACTACAATCGCCCTTCCGGCTTTTAGGTATTTTTGACATTTACAAATTCGGTGTTGCTCGTAAATGACGTTAATTACCCAATAAATTATGAAAAAAAAAGTACTTTTTCACCATAGACAATAGACTTGCCGTTTCTCTTTTTCCGAACGAGAAACATGTTCTTGCACGAACTATTGATGCGTTTTTATAGCACAGTAGTCGAGTATGATAGAATGTTAGACAAAGCAATAAAATGAATATTGTATAGCGTTTGCTTTGTCACTTAACTCATTACGCTACAAAAGATACAATCAAAAAGCACTTTAAAAAATTCAAACTCCCGCCAAATCGGGTCGCCATATTTTGTATTGACGTGTAGAAGGGAAGGGAATTTTGCAATTTGTGTCGAGAAATAAGTGATTTTCATATGAAAACCTATCATCATTTGTGAATCAAGTGTTACTGTAGAGAAACAAATAATCATGCGTTAACTTTAGTTATATAATACTGTAGGAATTAGTTTTGAAACATGGCTACTAGAAAGGGTCCAAAACGTAAACATATTCTGGCTACTCTTGTGACCGGAGAGAAAGCTCCGTGTGCCTTTTGCCAGCGTAATGTTGATGACGAGATTACTTACGGCAAGTTATACGCCATTGGAGACATCCAGTGCCATTACTTCTGTGTTGTAAGTACCTACTTAAAAACTGGAAATAGGAAAAAACTTTAATAGGATCACTTCATTGTTCGTCTGTCAAGACTCTTTTTCTCAGGAACTCGTGGAGGTATCAAGTTGAAATTATTATTTAATACTCAGGTCTGCAGTCCCTTGGAGCCGTGAAAAAATCTGATTTCTAAGTCATCGCAGTCAAAAGATACGGCCGATTTTGCCGCATTTTTTAGTATGTTAGTAGGTAATCAAAACCTATGGGGTACTTCCGGTTGACATAGAATATTGAAATTTGGCAAGAAGCAAGTTTTTATAGCACAAGTAACGGAAAAATCCGAAAACCGTAAATTTGTTTATTTACATCACAAAAATGTATTTTTGTTTCTTGTACCAACAAACTTAATTTTGCGTACGATTTTCTGCTTATTGCTTTAATTAAGTTTGTACGGAACCCTCTGGGCGCGAGTCCTACTCGCACTTGTCCGTTTTTATTACCAAATTTGTTATTCCGCCCCGTTTGCTCCGTTCTGATCCATTTCTCATTTCCAGTTACTTTCCTGCTGCCTGATACAGAAGGGCAAGGATGAAGAAGGCCTGTTTGGATTCTTGTATGCTGACATTTTGGCAGAGATTGAGAGAAGCAAGAAACATGTAAGAAAAACCAAGTCATTAATTTCTGGTATTTGATCTGAACTATGACTAGCATTTTGACAAGTTATTATAATTCTTAGTTACTCATTTAACTGTACAAATATAAAAATGCTGAAGAGTTTGAACGCGCTAATCTTTGGACATACTATTTGTTTATTTTATTTTAAATGGAAAGGCAGCTTATAGCTGATGCTTCCATATCAGCAGTCGACTTGCTTTCATGATTTATATTAATTTAATGCGTCTTTTTAGATGTGAGGAAGTTCTCTAGTTTGTTCTTGAACAATACTGGCAGATTGTTCCATTTGGATGCAACCCTTTTGCCTACAAAATTTCTGTAGGGGTTCAGCTGTGCATTGGCTTTTTGTATTCTCATGTTGTGTCCTCTGAGTCTCTGTGGGGTGAGGGTTAAATATGTTCTTTATGTCGGATGAGTTATAATGATTACTCAGAATCTTGAATGTCTCAATTAGGTCTACTAGTCAGATTTGATTTCTTTTGCATTCAATAGCGTAATTCTTGAGGAAGGTTATGTTATATAACATCACTCTGCAACCCTTATAACAGATTATCGATATTACGATACAAACCCATAATAAAAGTAACTTAAAAAATGCTTTAAAACATTTCACAGAGGTGCTCATATTGCATGAAAGAGGGTGCCACGCTGGGGTGCAGCGTTGGGCAGTGCCGCAAGCAGTTCCACCTTCCATGCGGGAGACAGAAGGACGCTGTCTCGCTCTTCTACGGCAACTACAAGTGAGTCATCCCAGAGCCGTGACAGCCTAGTTGGTCGTGCACTCGACTCACATTTATGAGCTTGTGGGTTAGAATCTTGACCCTGTACATTTTCAGAACTTATGTTGTCGATTTGGTGGACACTGTAATGACATCATAAATTGTCTATAAATTTAAAAAAAAAATTAAAAAACTTAAGTAACATCATGTACTAGTCCACTGCTGGACATAGGCCACCCCCAAGGCGCGCCACTGAACCCGATCCTCGGATCTCCGCATCCAGTCACTGCCAGCCGCCTCACCCAGGTCGTCGCTCCATCTACCCGGGGGCGTCCCACACTACGCTTGCCAAGTCGTGGTCTCCACTCGAGAACTCGTCTACCCCAGCGGTTATCGGTTCTCCGGCAGATGTGACCAGCCCACTGCCACTTCAACACGCTAACCCTTTGACCCATTGCAACTTAAGTGTGGTCTATCATAATACCACAAGCTTTTTGGGGAAGGAAAACATCGTGAGGCAACCTGCATACGCCAAATATTATGGTTTTGGCGTGTAGAAAACCGTTGGTGGACAGGGTGTTGGCGCAACAGATCTTGTACATCAATAAACATGGTTAGAACAGAAGACTTCAGAGCAACCATTTAAATAAAAATTTGTATTTGATCCGATCAGGTCATTCTGCCAGCTCCACGCGCCAAAGCAGAAGATTCCTGACCACATCATGGTGCAGGCCCGGCTGAGGATGAGGCAGGCGAAGAACCTGAAGAATGCGACGACCTTGAATAGTCCTAAGGAATTGTGCATGGAGAACCAAAGTGATGGTAAGAAAATTACTAAGAGCCTACCTACATGTTTTTTTTTCATAAGTCCCCATAGAATTTCTTGGCGGCTGAATGAATATAGCCACAGATTGTTTGCGCATCGCTGACAGTGTTTACAGTCTTATGTGTGCGTAAGCGGGATAGTGTGATACATAGAGATGTCCAAAAACTTGAAAGTTTGATTCGGTTGATCGAATCAATGAACTATTTCTTGAAATCGAATGAGCTTCTAGTGAACCCCCGCACAGCTCCCCCTTTGATGCCTGAAATTAGTCATTGCGCAGTAATCAGCCAACTTCACACAGCCGCCATTAAACTCTACGGGGACTATAGTACATTTAAAATTCTCATGCCTTTATATGAGTTGTGAAGAATGCGCGGCCTGTCACGTCGAGAGGTCCAAGTTCGATCACGAAACTTAAGTACGGTCGCTCGCTCGTCAGTGGAAACAAAACCACTATAAACTGGTCTCTCATAGTATTGAAACTCCCTAACAGGCTAGACCAGCTCAAGGCCAAAATGTTTCCACTGACGTGCGGTCGACTGTGCATTTACTGACTGCTCTCAACCGATGAAGGAAAACATTGCGTGGTAAAGGAGGAACGCCGAAGAAGCAATTCTTCGCGGTATGTGAAGTCCACCAACCCGCACTGGGCTGGCGTGGTGGACTATAGCCCGATCGCCCTCGTTGTGAGGGTAGGCCTGAGCCCCAGCAGAACTGTAATCGTTACATCCGCCCGTGTTAAAAATTTTTAATGAAAGAAATGATTTATCATCATCATATCAGCCGGTAGACGTAGAAGGCCTCCCCCAAGGATCTCCACGACGACCGGTCCTGCGCTAACCTCATCCTGCTCATGAAATGATAATGTTCCAGAAGCTGTGAAGCAAGAGCCGGAGTCGGTGTGCGTGATCTGCTACGAGGAGGTGGAGGGCTACCCCACGCTGCACACCTTCTGGCCGACGTGCTGCGCCAGGGACGCCTGGTTCCACCGCACGTGCGTGCAGGTAAACTGTCACTAAGGCTTAGTAAAGTCAGTAAATCGGGTCTCTAAATGTAGTTCAAATACTAGACTTATGTAATGCAGTTCACGTCCGCATTAAACTGATAGTAGGTTTAATGAAGATTTAACAAGGGACAATTTGGAACGATCCGGTAGAGTCGTTTACACGCTTTTATTTAACTATCGCACACAATATACCCTTTAATAGGCACTTGTTGCATATAAAACTATCACAGTTAAACACCAAAACCTACAATATACATTTTTTTAGAAAGCTAATACAACCACCTCTGCCAAAATCCCACCAAAAAGCCTCAAACAATATTAAATGAAATGCAATCAAATTTTTTTCAAGATTTGTGGTTTTGGAATCACGCAATTACGCACTATTTGAGGTTGTCATCATCATCAACAGCCTATTAATGTCCCCACTGCTGGGGCTCAGGCCTACCCTATCAACGAGGGCGTTCGGGCTATAGTCCACCACGCTAGCCCAGTGCGGGTTGGTGGACTTCACACGCACCTAAGAATTTCTTCTTCGGCGTATGCAGGTTTCCACGCGATGTTTTCCTTCACCGTTTGAGAGCAGTCAGTAAATGTACTTAGGTTTCGACGAAAAACCCATTGGTACATTGCCCAGCCGGGGATCGAACCTTTGAGGTTGTAATCACTTAAAAATGCTACGCACGCGTGCACACTACGCGAGGCACGCACGCCGAGGCACCTTTGAGCACTGTTGAAAAAAAATTGACGTTGTACCCAGTGTACTTACATGCAATAAAATAGTTTTGACTTTTGACTTGACTATGATCTCAAGCTCCGGAACACATCGCATAAATCATCCCTGTAAGTTCCCTCAGTGCGCGAGTGCTACTCGCACTTGCCTGGTTTTTAGGGTCCCGTAAGAACCGCCTCACGTTCATGAGGTCGTGGGTTCGATCCTGGCCCGTACCAATGAGATTTTCGAAACTTACGTACGGTTTATTATAATACCACAGGTGTTTCGTTGAAGGATAACATCGTGAGGAAACCTGCATACGACAAAGACTGGTATTTACTATTCTAAGGCGTGTGTGAAGTCCACCAAACCGTTTGTCGGACAGGGGTTTGGCACAACAGATCCCATAGGGTCCAAGTGTCGCCAGGTATTCCTGGCACCCTAACAAGATAAGATAGGGTTCCTCAAAAGAGGAAAAAAGAAACCCTTATAAATTCAAATTCAAAATGCGTTTATTCAAAATTGCAATACAATATTCTCTTTTTGACATCAATTCTGTGTGAAACTAAAACTCCTCTGTTTCCACGTGTACGACCGAAGGGAAGAAACAGCAACAAACAGATATAAGATCATTCCGTTGTCCGTCTGTCATTTTTATACCGTGCGTATGTTGTTTGTTGGCAGCGCATGGCGCTGAGCGCGGGCATGCACTACCTCAAGTGCCCGCTGTGCAACGACAAGGAGACCTTCTACGAGGCGGTCGTCAGCCAGGGGTACTACGTGCCGGACAGGTGACACCCCTTATATACTCTGTACCATGGACAAACTTCCAGCCTTACCACCTTAAAGTGGTCCCTACACCATCAATCTGCATGACATGCAATTACGTGCTGTCACTCATGCATGACCGTCTAGCTGTAGTGATTGACGTGCATGACATGCAAACTACGCGCTGGCCGTTGCTTCACTGTACTGATTGATAGCAAGCATTACGGTCCATCCATAATGCAGCATGACATTCACATAAACGTAATGCACGTCATGCAAGTTTAGGCTTGTTATTACTAAGCGCCGAGTGACCGCCTGCTCTGGTCCTCTTTCTGAATGTCCTCTCCTCGCTTCGAGCGGTCGATTCTGCTGATATTTGTGTCTAATCTCGAAGGAAAATCAATAGAATCGACCGCTCGAAGCGAGGAGAGACATTCAAAAATAGAAAATAGTGGGTCGCCGAATAATAATAATTAATAATAGTTAGTATAATGTACATAATAATGCAGTGTTTAAAGTCTAGTTGCAATGTTTGTGACCTCTTAATTTTGAATTGTAAGGCGCTTTGGAATATATCTGTAATGCCTTACAATTGTGTCATCATCAACAGCCTATTAATGTCCCCACTGCTGGGGCTCAGGCCTACCCTCTCAACGAGGGCGTTCGGGCTACAGTCCACCACGCTAGCCCAGTGCGGGTTGGTGGACTTCACATGCACCTAAGAATTTCTTCTTCGGCGTACGCAGGTTTCCTCGCGATGTTTTCCTTCACCGTTTGAGAGCAGTCAGTAAATGTACTTAAGTTTCGAGAAAAAACCCATTGGTACATGGCCCGGCCGGGGATCGAGCTCCGGACCTTTCGATATGATAGGCCGCGTCTTATCCCCGACGCCACTGACGCTCTCACACATGAATATAATATAGTCCTACTATTATCAGTGCAATGTGGCCCGCTGATGCGTAAAAGAAGCGTCCATCTTTGCAACTACCTGCTTCAACCCGATGAAGTAAAACTAATCAGTGCCAAATGCGTGCTCAAGTTCCGAACGGATGCAGAGCTCAACGCTGAACTATAGTGAGGCGGCGATCACAATAGATCAGCGATGGTCGCAGTGATACAAGGATAGATAAGACTTGAAGGAGCCCTACCTCAAATAATAATAATTATCTGTGTGGATTGCCGAACATACTAAGCAGCGAGAAACTCATTAATTTCCTTTCTTTAGATTCTTCCTCTGTTTAGATTTAAATCCAAGAATAAAATAATGGTGTGTGTTTGTTTGTTTGTCTGGTGAAGGGACGCGGCGTGGGAGTTGGAGCAGGACGCGTTCGCGGAGATATACGAGCGGCGCGCGGCGTGCGCCGCCGACCAATGCCTCTGCCCCTCGGGCCGCGGACACGACGCGGACGCCGGGTGAGTCGCGTCGCTGGCACCACGCAAGTTACATTATAATGAGGGACATGGAGCGAGCTATGCTCGGAGTTTCCCTGCGAGATCAAATTATAAATGAGGAGATCCGCAGGAGAACCAAGGTCGCCGACATAGCTCAAAGAATTGCGAAGTGGCAGTGGGCTGGGCACATCGCTCGCAGAACCGACGGCCGTTGGGGCAGAAAGGTACTCGAGTGGCGACCACGTATCGGAAGACGCAGCGTAGGCCTCCCACAAGGTGGACCGACGGACTGGTGAAGGTCGCGGGACCCGGCTGGATGAGGTTAGCGCAGGACCGGTCGTCGTGGAGATCCTTGGGGGAGGCCTTTGTCCAGCAGTGGACGTCTACAGGCTGATATGATGATAATGTTGAGAGACATCTGCTCCCTATGTGTGCTCTACCGCCTGCATAATGGGAAGTATTCCGAGGAATTGTTACCGCACCGCGCGCCGTCAGGATACGGTTCACCCACATTACACAGACCCCTGGCGGACCAGCTCCGTACGCTTCTCGCGTTCGTTTTTGCTGCGCACGCGCAAAATGTGGAACGACCTTCCCTCGGACACTTCCACAGCGCTACGATATGGGGTCCTTCAAGAAGAGAGTCAAAAGACCCCTTCAACCAAGGCCGGCAACGCACCAGCACCCCACAAGGTGGACCGACGACCTGGTGAAGGTCGCGGGACCCGGCTGGATGAGGTTAGCGCAGGACCGGTCGTCGGGGAGATGTCTGGGGGAGGCCTTTGCCAGGCTGATATGATGATGATGATGCAAGATGGACCATGTTCGACTGTCTTGAAATATGAATCGTGTGTTGTCAGCGAGTGGGAGCTGAAGCTGTGCATCCTGTGCGGCACGGAGGGTGCGCACGCGCAGTGCCTGGCGCGCGCGGGCGCGGGCGCGCGGCTCGTGTGCGCCGCGTGCCGGCCCGCCGCCCCCAGCGACCTGGAGCGCCTCGCCAGGACCATAGAGAACGGTAACACACACCCCACGTTATATTAGACGTCTACTGCTGGACATAGTCTATCAATCAATATTATATTTGGTAAATACATTTTACAAGTCAAGTTTACATGCACACATAATAAATACAAATACACACAATTACATACAAAAAATTAAAATTAAACTTTAAAATGTCACAATTAATCATTCAATTTTTCTTTTAAATTTTCATTAAGATTGTAATATTAAGATTATAGTCTATAGTCCCCGTAGAGTCTACTGGCGGCTGTTAATTAATTGATTAAATTATTTTATTTCGAAAAACAAGTTTCACAGTTCACATAAATCAACATAAATAAAATAAAATCATAAGTCATGTCATAAATTAAATGACATAATCATCACGTCAACATGTCAAAAAGTGATTTGGCTGTATGAAGTTGCAGATTTTTGCGCAATGACTACTTTTAGGTGTGGGGGTTCACTAGAGACGCTCGTTCAATTTCAAGAAACAGTTCATTGATTCGATCAACCGAATCAAACTTTCAAGTTTTTGGACGTCTCTATGTAGCACACTATCTCGCTTACTTACGCGCACATAGTACTTCCTACTAATATTATAAAGGCGACAGTTGGTAAGGATGTGAGGATGTCTGTTACTCTGTCACGCAAAAACTGCCGAACAGATTTTGATGAAACTTGGTACAGTGACAGATTATATCCTGGAATAACATATAGGCTACTTTATAACGCGGACAAAGTCGCGGGGCGTCCGCTAATACCCCCTAAGCAACAAAACGCCTACATAGAACGTATAAAGGACAGTCATTCGTATGACACCTTTGTTTCTCACATAAAAGACTTCCTGTTAAAAAGGCTTATTCTAATTTTAATGAATATCTAGAAGAAAAGTTGAATAAATAATCGTGACATTTTTAAATTTAATTTTAATTTTATTAATTATGTAAGTAACAGTATTAGTTAAGTATGTAATTGTGTGTATTTGTATTTATTATGTGTGCATTTAAACTTGACTTGTAAAATGTCTTTACCAAATGTTCCCGCCTATGCTAGGTCCTCCCAAAATAAAACGACGAGGTACGAAATTGAGAGCTTTTAATGCTCGCGTAAGACTCAAAAACAAAATAATTTACCAATTTTACTTATAATTATCATGCGACAATTCAATAGCGCGTTGTAAACGCCTACTGGCGCCATCTAGCGGCGGTTGCCAAAAACAAACTAAATAATTACAATAAATCAACTAAACACCAAATATAATATTGATTGATTGATTGATAGAGGGCGCTGTTTCACAATGTACACGGGAAAAACTTTTCTACGGGGGTTGCATTTTGTCCAATATGATTTTTTTGTGTACACCTGCAGTGATACTGTCGGAGCAGGCGGCGGGGGCTCCGAGCGCCCGCCGCGGGCCCGTCATGCCGAGCCGCATGTCCCTGCGCCGCACCAAGCGCAGGCTCGCGCACCACGCGTAAGTACCCTTGGATACCAGCTGGCACTCGCCAGCGCCGCAACGACAACATACCTAGCCTATCATCATATCAGCCTGTAGACGTCCACTGCTTGACAAAGGCCTCTCCCAAGGATCTCCACGACGACCGGTCCCAGCAAGGTCCCTATATTAAGTCAGAAATGAGGAGATCCGCAGGAGAACCAAGGTCACCGACATAGCTCAAAGAATTGCGAAGCTGAAGTAGCAGTGGACGGGGCACATCGCTCGCAGAACTGACGGCCGTTGGGGCAGAAAGGTTCTCGAGTGGCGACCACGTATCGGAAGACGCAGCGTAGGCAGGCCTCCCACAAGGTGGACCGACGATCTGGTGAAGGTCGCAGGACCCGGCTGGATGAGGTTAGCGCAGGGCCGGTCATCGTGGAGATCCTTGGGGGAGGCCTTGTCCAGCAGTGGACGTCTACAGGCTGATATGATGATGATGATCTATGAAAATCTTAAAGTTCATGACGACGATGCTGCTTCCAAACGGCTCATCTGATCAGTTGGATATCTATAGCGATCTAAAAGTCCTCCATCTACTCTCTCGATGACCGTCATCAGATCACGCCCCGGTCTATCCTTCACGGAGACCTATGGCTTCAAAGTGACCTCGATTGTATGAAAATCCTGCGCTGTTTCTAATTATCGGTCTACCTATGTATGCTGAGCCATCAGGTATAGCCATCAGTATTTAGATTCAAACACCAAGTAACTATTGAGCATTATATTTTATTTATTTATAGTGGTCTTAGCACTCATCATATCAGGATTTTAACGTCCACTGCTGGACATAGGCCTTCCCCAATAAAAGCACTGGAAATTCACGCAGAAAGCACTTGAATTTTTCTATATTTTCAGCCCATCTACCTCAAAAACTGTGTCAACTGCCATCGCTGATCAACCGGAAGCAGTGGTAACAGAAAAAGGTAATTTAATACTCTTTTATTGCACATTTAAAAATTACAATCAAAAATAATAATAAAAAACTAGGCGGTAATATCGCTAAGGGCGATTTCTTCCAGACAACCTTAGTACCCTTTTATTGGGTCCTTGCTTATAGTCCCCGCGTGATTTCTTGAATGAATATAGCCACAGATTGTTTGATCTCAATCTGAAAACCCCGAAACGCCCCAAAAACCCCAACCTCTTGCAACCGATTGTTTTAAAAGACATAGTATTATCTCATTCCTATTTTATATTCCAGCCACAAAACCAGACACAGAACCCAGTCGTCTGGAGCTCAATCTGAAAACCCCGAAACGCCCCCAAAACCCCAACCTCTTGCAACCGATTGTTTTAAAAGACATAGTATTATCTCATCCCTATTTTATATTCCAGCCACAAAACCAGACACAGAACCCAGTCGTCTGGAGCTCAATCTGAAAACCCCGAAACGCCCCAAAAACCCCAACCTCTTGCAACCGATTGTTTTAAAAGACATAGTATTATCTCATCCCTATTTTATATTCCAGCCACAAAACCAGACACAGAACCCAGTCGTCTGGAGCTCAATCTGAAAACCCCGAAACGCCCCAAAAACCCCAACCTCTTGCAACCGATTGTTTTAAAAGACATAGTATTATCTCATCCCTATTTTATATTCCAGCCACATAACCAGACACAGAACCCAGTCGTCTGGAGCTCAATCTGAAAACCCCGAAACGCCCCAAAAACCCCAACCTCTTGCAACCGATTGTTTTAAAAGACATAGTATTATCTCATCCCTATTTTATATTCCAGCCACAAAACCAGACACAGAACCCAGTCGTCTGGAGCTCAATCTGAAAACCCCGAAACGCCCCAAAAACCCCAACCTCTTGCAACCGATTGTTTTAAAAGACATAATATTATCTCATCCCTATTTTATATTCCAGCCACAAAACCAGACACAGAACCCAGTCGTCTGGAGCTCAATCCGAAAACCCCGAAACGCCCTAAAACCCCCAAATCTCTTGCAACCGATCATTCTAAAGACATAGTATTATCTCATCCTTATTTTATATTCCAGCCATAACACCAGACACAGAAACCAGCCGTCTAGATCTCAATCTGAAAACCCCGAAACGCCCCAAAAACCCCGGCTACCCCAAACTCTTTGCACCGACCGTTCTGAAAGACATAGAGAACGTTCTGCTGTCACCATTGAAGTTGTTGGAACAAGGTCTGAATGAGAAGATTCAGCGCATGGGAGTGAGGGAGATAGAGCTGGACTCCGGCAAGGTGTTGGAGCGAGTGAGAGAGCGGTTTAAGAAGCCTCGGCCCTTGAGTGAGAAAAAGAGGATTATTAAGTGAGTCATCAAATCAACAGCCTATTAACATGTCCCCACTGCTGGGGCTCAGGCCTGCCCTATCAACGAGGGTGTCCGGGCTATAGTCCACCACGCTAGCCCAGTGCGGGTTGGTGGACTTCACATGCGACTAAGAATTTCTTCTTCGGCGTATGCAGGTTTCCTCGCGGTGTTTTCCTTCACCGTTTGAGAGCAGTCAGTAAATGTACTTAAGTTTCGAGAAAACACCCATTGGTACATGGCCCGGCCGTGGATAGAACTCCGGACCTTTCAATATGATAGGCCGCGTCTTGTCCCCGACGCCACTGACGCTCTTTCTCTCAATAATTAGTGTTACCAATGAATTAATGTATGGCTTTTTATTCCAGCGACATACTTGAGAGTTTGTTTGACAATATGTCCAAAGAAACCTCCAAAACCAAGGAGCCGATCAAGGAATGGAGTACACCGAAGAAATGCAGTGGCTTCAATATGGAAGTCGATGAGGTATGTAGAATAGAATAGGATAGAATGGAATAGAATAGAATAGAATAGAATAGAATAGAATAGAATAGAATAGAATAGAATAGAATAGAATAGAATAGAATAGAATAGAATAGAATAGAATAGAATAGAATAGAATAGAATAGAATAGAATAGAATAGAATAGAATAGAATAGAATAGAATAGAATAGAATAGAATAGAATAGAATAGAATAGAATAGAATAGAATAGAATAGGATAGGATAGGATAGGATAGGATAGGATAGGATAGGATAGGATAGGATAGGATAGGATAGGATAGGATAGGATAGGATAGGATAGGATAGGATAGGATAGGATAGGATAGGATAGGATAGGATAGGATAGGATAGGATAGGATAGGATAGGATAGGATAGGATAGGATAGGATAGGATAGGATAGGATAGGATAGGATAGGATAGGATAGGATAGGATAGGATAGAATAGAATAACAATATACACATAATATATGTAGTTGGAGCCTTCAGCCGCCTATTTTTTTTTATTACTACGGGGGCAACAAGCAGGCGGGCCTCCTGATGTTAAGAGGTCACCGCCGCCCACAGACACCTGCAACATCCGGGGGGTGCTGGTGCGGCGCCGGCCAAGGTTGCAGGGCTCTTTTGACTCTCAATTGCCAAGTTGGAAAATATGAAGGAAAATCAAATGCAAATACTACAAATATTTAAAGGCGAAAGTTTGTAAGGATGTTTGTGACTTTTTGAGGATGTGTGTCAATGTAACGGCTGAACGAATTCTTACAGTGATAGCTTATTTGTATCCTGGAATAACATAGCCTACATTTTACCGCGGTAAACTTCCCGCGAGAAATAACTTATTCCACGCGGGCAAAGCCACGAGCGAAAACTAGTCTATAATAATGAGTAAATATAGTATATGAGTATAAATATGAGTATAAATAATGAGTTGATAATAACAACATACAAGCAAGAGGTAGCTGGAGGAGGCCGGAGCCCAAAGGCTCTCCAAGCCAAATAATTAATTTAATTATCCACAAACTATATTAATTGTTAAAAAAAATTAAATTATTATTTACTTCAAAATTTTAAAATACTTTTAATGCATGATGGCTGGAAAATAAAGGCTTTTTTTATTATTATTATACATTTTTTTCAATAACAACATATACAAAGGATATAAAAATACATTTTCTTTTGCAGGAATTGATGCAAGAAAACATAGAACCGATACAAGACAACATCAAACCGGAAGTTCCAGACTTAGACATCACAAAAGAAACCAAAACGAGTGTAGTACCTGTAGAAATTACCACCGAATCATCTAAAACAGAATTAGAATCTCAAGAAGTCAACATCGAATCATTTGTAACAAAACTAGAACCTGAAACTGCTGAAGGTACTTCTCTAAATGATTTAGAAAAGCCTGGAAATATAGAAACATTAACAAATACTGAAGAACACAATACAGATTTCGATAATAAAGAAGAAACTTGCGACAAGGGAGTGAAAATTGAAGATGATTCTTCTAACAGTACATTTGAACTTCCTCCCGAGTTCGTAGCGGACCATATTAGCGATGACAGCCTATCTTTATTCGAAACACCTAAAAAACTAACCACTGTAGACATACAAAAGGATTCCAGTCTTGAAATAAGTGCAAGCAATGAAATTGTTAACGTAGATATATTCAAAATGGACGTAGATGCTAATGCTGAAGATACTATTGGAACTTTAAAAATTAAGACCCCTGTTAAATCTAAGAATTGCGCTTTCAAATTCAACCCTTTAGATAAGGATATTGAAACCATCGATCTAGATATAGATATGGAGAGTTTTAAGAATCAATACTTAAATGAGGTGGATAGAGAATTCAAATGTTCGTATGACCATAGACACAAGCACAATGACAGCGTTCATAACGCTAAAAAAATTCGCACCGCCATAGACTTCGCTTTGGAAGCTTATAAAAAAGAACAAAGCGAAATTCACAAAGCAAACAACTTGAATCGGAAATCAAAGACAACTGATGCCGTGCCAAAGAGAACTGAAGGGAATGGCGATACAGAACACAAAAAGAAATTCTCGGAAACCAAACTGCTCGTTTCTAAAGGAGAATCTCAGAATGAAGTGAAGGAAACCATTGAAGAGAAGGTAAAAGCTGCAAGAAAACGTAGAAAATTGAAGAAATTAAAAAAAATACCTATGCGCGTAATAGATTTTACCTTAAACGCCACAGGAAACAAGCGGAAAAAGTTAAAGAACGAAATAGATTTAACTTTAGACACGACGCAGTTAAGAGATAGCGGAAAGGAACGTAAGAAAACGAAGAAAAACAAACGGGCGATACAAGTGAAGATACGGTGGAAGAAGGAGCAGCTGCGGCTGAAAATCACGGAGTCGCAGTCCAAAAAAAAGAAAAAGGAAAACAACCCGTTGAAGCAGTACATTCTGAAATACTCCCCGGAGACGAGGTCTTCTGACGCTGTACTCGCTAAGCCGGACAGCGATGTCGTTTTGAAACGGAAGTACGTGAAACAGGAGAAATCTGTCGATAATTTGAAACAGACGTCGATACAGAGTTTCTTTAGAAAAGTTCCCGAAAAACTGTGTCCCGAATAAAAAAATACGTCAATCACAAGTAAGAATAATAGTTCAGAGGTAATTACTAATTAAACAGTAATGTTTGAACAAAAGTAGTATTTATAATGCTTTTTATTTTTTACATTTATTATTAGACACTGGTCTAGAACCATTGGTCCACAAGGAAATATTTATAAAGTATTTACAATGACAACATAAAATTATTTTTAATACAATAGAGTGGACTGACAGATGCTAATGTCACTTTGTAAAATAATGTTGCCATGTTATGTATAAGGTTTTCTTTTTAATCTGTGTCACATAATATTACCTACACTGAATATACCATACTATATCAATTCTCCTACAATCTTAGCCTTTTGAAAGATAATTTCATCCTTTTGAGAGATCCACAGATTATTAAGAAAACTTAATTGAAACATTGATGCATTCAGGTTTTTACCCGACTACGGCGAAGCAAAAAGAGAGTGTTCAGTTATCAAAATTTACATTAATCATGATAACAATAAGATGAGGGAGGACATTTATTTACGAATTGTCTTTATACTAAAAAATATTTAAAGATATTTTAAAACATTTATTGAATAAAATAGTATTTCAGCAGTCATTCCTATTGTCACAACAACATTGTTTCGTCAAAACCTGGCAACCCAGTAAACGTCATCCAATTCCATTGTATTAAAAATACGAATTACCTAAAAGTTTTGTTAAGAATATTGTTTTTATAAATTATTATTCTTTTTGAATATATAGCTGTAGTATAAAAATAAATATAATTAAATTGATGTAAAGGCTGTTTTTATTATTTTTTTATTGGAACAGCTCACATTCACAGAAGTATACAATTGCCTTTGAAATATTTTCCCTGTAAGTATATCTCCTCAGTGATTTCCCCCAACAACACGAAAGACTCCTTACACTAGACAAGGTGTGAGACTGAACAGATTATGATTATTTACTTTCATTATTAATATTAAATTTAAATTGGTTCCGAAAATTTAACTAAATGAAAGTTATAGAATTCGTATTCTGCCGCGCTAAATGTTAGCCAATGAATTTTCTAGTGTTGCCAGATTTCAAACAAATTACTATTTTAGAAGATTTTGTCGCTTTCACACACAATGTTAGTTTAACAGTATACGCGCCTAAATGAAAAAAAAAATTTTGTATGTTTTATTATAACGATAAAACTTATCCAAAGAGTCAGATTACAATGTAATTTGACATTATCCGGACCTTTCTAAAATTTAACATCGTACATACACTATTTGCAGTCCCGTTAATGTTGTTGTACAATAAATTATCGCCATTTCGTATTTGGTGGAAAGTCCAACCGTGAGAGCCATTTAAATATCTAGAGCGTTCGCCCACAGAGTACATTATAATACTGCCTCCCTATTCCATTTTAACCATCAAATCCAACTGGAATATAAAATAAAGATAGGTTTTAAGGCGCACTGAGCTTGGTAAAAAGGCGATTTAATGTCCATGATAGTATTTTAATTGCCAATAGTAGAATTTTTACTGCAACACAGGGCAACATTAGAGTACGGTTTTGTTTACATGATCTGTCTGTCTACTGCAAAACAAGTTTAACGTCGGATTTAGTTGTATTTACACCTTCATAATTTATTGTGACTGAGTTTTACTACATAAATTAATTAAATAATTTAGAATAATTGTAAAATAACCAACCGTAGTTTTCATTTAAAATGAGCATTTCTTTCATTTTTGATACTTAATTTAAAATCGTTTTCTTTGTTTAAAAAGTGAAGAATAGTTTCGCGACGTTGCCGTTTTTCTATACAACTTTTGTGACAGTAAACTCTTGAGAAAATCAACTTTTTACATAGTTTAAACTTTTCTAATTTAATCTGTGATATCTTTATTCTTCATTAAATAACCAAGTTATGAACAAGTGTTTTGAAATGTGTGAATTTGAACGATACGAAATTTCTGACGCAATAGCGGTCTGGCAACAACGCGCGGAATCTTATTGAAAACGGACTTTCTCATGTATTGAAAAACCAATTGGATTCATTGCAGTCCACAAATTAAACTCTATGAGGTAAGTGTAAATGATTACATTTCGTCGCACCTTAGTTTAAATACTTTTACGTGTTAATTAAAAGTTTGTATTGGCAATTTCAATTTTTCCCGCGAAAGTGACGTAATTCCTTTGTCATCGGCCATCTTTTTTTGGAACGGTCAGTCTTCTGTCAAGCTATCCTTGGATTTGTTCGTGCCAGTGGAAAAATAATTTTCACATCCCATAGGGTGGTTCGAATACAGAAAATCACCACGGAGGCATCCGGGTAAGTCTCGAATTGCCATTACAAACAAAATTAAACACAATTTCTCTTTGTATTTGCGGGAAATTCTACTTTTTTGTTCGTCCATAACCTCAGTGACACAAATTTATTTTTGCCGATGACTGGGGGCGCTGGCGGTGAGAAATTCCGTCTATCGTCATTGTATGTGAGCATCTGCCTTGTTTCGCCGCCGGCAAATTGAATTTGTGGTACTGTAGTTGCTAGGGTCCTCTTTTTTGGGTCAACCGCTAAAACCAGTGTCTTCTTCGCCGCGAAACGCCATAATTTGATCATAATTTACATATTACAACATTTCCCTCCTTTTGCGTTGGTGAAATCAACTGTACCTACCTACATAGAAAGTTTGTTTCTCTGAGAAGGTCCAAAAAAATTTAAAATTTATTTTTTATAATGGTAGAATACACAATTTGAGAAATATTTTTTGTTTAATACTATGTTGACTTGGATGATTGATGATGAAATTAGGCTCAAGTTTATGCATGTCGAGACCTGTTGAATGAACAGACAATTTCATAATGTTGGTTCTTAATTTTTAATTAGTAATTACTTATCAAAATTTCTTCAGAAATTCCAGAATTTGATGTATCAAGTAGTATAGAAATATTGGGTAAGGTAACTAGTTAAATACATGCATACTGATCCAACTTCTAGATGACATCTGGCCATAGTTCACCATGCTGACCCAGTAATGGTTAGTGGACTTCACATGTGCCTTAGAATTCCTTCCATTACACTTGCATGGTCTTTTTCCTTCACCGGAAAGCTTGTGGTAGGTATAATAAACTATATACTTAAGTTCTGTAATACTCATTATTACGTCCCAAGGTTTGAGTTCCAGGCTAGCTATCACATTGTTGATCTTATAATTTGAAATTGTTTTTTTTTTTAAAACATTATATGTCCTACTCCACTACATTGTAGCCCTACTCCACTACTTTAAGGAGTTGGGATGGCTGGACTTACGGCCCGGAGGGAATTGCACAAAACTCCCGTCTTCGTGGAGTCGATGCAGGGACTGCCACCCCCGTCTAAGAATAAGAATATTGAATATTATTTCTAGAATCTCTCAAAACTTATATTACAACTTCCAGTTTGGTTTCCTAGTTTTATTATGTTGACAATACCCTGATTACTATAGTTCCGTGCTAAGCAGCTTTGCGCCGGTTAGGACCTTCATCACGCTTTCGGCACTGATTTGTTTAACTTTATCAGGCTGAAGTGAGTAGTTGCCCAGATGGGTGTTTCTTGTATGCATCAGCAAGACCACACTCGCACAGAAGGTGCGATGGTGTTTCCTCTGCTTCCTGGCAGAGTGTGCACACTTTAGTGTCCCGGAGATTGAGGTGGAACATGTGTTTGTTCAAGGTCTAACTTTGATAGAGCTTTGAGTATTGCTCAGCTGAATGCCTTTCTACATTCAGTGCACTGTCACAAAGTCTTGGATTCCTTGGAATTGCAGGCAATGAGCACTTAATCTCATGATTATGATAACAATGTTTACACTTATTAATTAATATGTAATCAATTTTGGTGATTACAGACATTTACAGATTACATTAATTCAGTTCAATTCAATTTGTGTGTATCTACTTAGTCATTCATTAGGTACAACAGTAAATTAAAAATAACTTATTAAAAAACTAAAAATAACTACAAATAAATTAAATTAAAATGTTACTATAATTAATCTAAAATAATAATAATATTACAATTAAATATTAAGGAAAACATCGTGAGGAAACCTGCATACGCCGAAGAAGAAATTCTTAGGCGCATGTGAAGTCCACCAACCCGCAATGGGCTAGCGTGGTGGACTATAGCCCGCACGCCGTTGTTGAGAGGGTAGGCCTGAGCCCCAGCAGTGGGGAGATTAATAGGCTGTTGATGATGATGATGAATTAAATATTATTAATTACAACTAAATCAATTTCAATTAAATCATTAGTAATTTTATTTTAGTATCCAACTTAAATTAAACTTAAAACTTAAATAAATTACTTCAATTAAGATATGTAAGTGGTAGCAAAATACCTGTACTTATTCACCCCTTACAGAGACATTGTCGAATAGGTCTTATATTTGTATGGTGACATACAAAAATTGTTCAGAGTTTTTGGGTAGGCATATTTATAATTATTGACATAATTATGATTTTTAATATTCATGTAAATATATTTTTGTTACTACAAAAATAAGTTGAATTTAGTCTGATACAGGGTGTAGTAAGAAGAGTATTAGCATTTGACTCAGGGATATACACTTGGCTGCCATTAATTCGAGCCAGGAGGCCTTTTTCATACAAACAAGATCACTTTGTGCCCTTTGATCTCCGTCATGGAACGGTTTGGGTGAGACGTGTTGATGGCTGTCCGCAGTACGGATAGAGGAGGTCCAGAGAGCCTTACACTCCTCACTGATCAGGCAAGCCGTTTTCATCATAAACAAATCAGAATAAAAAGGATCTAAAATGGCATCAGAATGTATGGAAAACCGCATGCGCAGGACTCTGATTAGTCTGTGGTGAAAACGGCTGGCCTGATCAGTTGCGTGCATACGGCACTCTGGACCTCCTCCATCCGTACTGCGGCCAGCCACCATCAGATCTCATGCAACCGTTCCCTGACGGAGATCTAAGTGCTTAAAGTGATCTCGTTTAGGTATATGAAAAGGGCCTTCTGACCCAAATTCATAGCAAAAGTGTGTAGATTGGTTAGAACATTGCGGGAATTTCAGAAACATCTTGTGCACTACTACTATAACTTGAAAAACCGGGTTATTACTGTAAGAATATTAAACATATTAATTTTATGTAAAATCCTACCAATCACTGGTAGCCTCCTGTAGATTTAGATAAAATATTTGGAGCACAGATAACTATCTGGGTTGAGCTATTGCGTTGTTATTTCATCTGTACAAACATGAAATTAAAAATGTTGCTGTGAGCATAGGCTCATAGGCCACTGCTGGACACAGGCCTCCCCAAGGCGCTACTGGACCCGATCCTCGGTTCTCCGCATCCAGTCACTGCCAGCCGCCTCACGCAGACCGTTGCTACATCTAGCTGGGGGGCGTCCCACACTACGCTCCCCCACGCACGGTCTCCAGCCCACCACTGCCACTTCAACGTACTCGCAACTGCTTGATCTATTGTCTCTGGCGGTTCGTTTTGGATGCTGTCTCTCAGAGAAACTCCGAGCATGGCTCTCCATAGCGCGTCGAGAGAATTTTCAAGTTTTCGGACTAGTTCAAATTCAAAAATATTTTATTGCATGTAAGTACACTGGGTACATTTATGGCCATAATGCATGCTGTGTACATATATGGCCATATTTTTGGGCTATAATGCTAAAATTACGCAAAGTACCAGAAACCCTACTTGGTACGCCCTGTACAGTTCGATAGTGATAGTGGACAATCTACGCGCATGCGTGATAGCAACATATAAATGTTTACGCAGCTGGCGGGCTACTGCGCACTGGTTACTGCGCACATCCTACAGTCGTCGACATCAGGAAGTTATGTTCAAGTGGCAGTGGGCTGGTCGCATCTGGGCACTGACAGTGGGACCAGTCCGAAAACTCGAAAATTCGCTCAACGCACTATGGAAAGAGCTATGCTCGGAGTTTCTCTGAGAGACAGCATCCGAAACGATCCGCCAGAGGCAGTTGGTATGTTGAAGTTGCAGTTGGCTGGTCACAGCCGGAGAACCGATAACCTCTGGGGTAGACGAGTTCTCGAGTGGAGACCACACTTAAGCAAGCGTAGTGTGGGACGCCCCCCGGCTAGATGGAGCGACGACCTGCGTGATCCGGCTGGCAGTGACTAAAATGCGGAGAACCGAAGATCGGGTTCAGTAGCGCCTTGGGGGCGACCTGTGTCCAGCAGTGGACTAGTAATGGTAGTTAGTGGGTTTTGATATGAAGGGGTTCATACTATTTCGAACATTACAAAACGCTGCCGCACCGCTCAGTGTGTGTCGCGCTTTATGGTTGTACGCGCCAGTCGAACTCCTGGGCGGCCTTGTGCGTAAATGACGTCACGATGACGTCACGCACACCTGGGGCGCTATTGCTATGTATTGTTCAAGTCGCAGTATAAGAAAAAAGTTGGTAATACCACAGAATAGATAATTGGTAATACCTCGCAACAATATAGAGTTTAAACTGAAACAAAAAACAGGATAATTGTTCCCAATCATTATCATTGGCAAAGGTATTTTTTTTAGTCTCTCGACATGTTGTCCAATGGGTACTGCATATTTTTGAACTAGCTGTTTCGCACGGCTTCGCCCGACAAGAAAAGTTTTGGGAGAACGGTTTCTCCCCTTTTAGGTATCTACGAGTAATTGATTCTGATGTAAATCTATATTACTGTATCTGTTTTTATTAAGAAGAAATTCTTAGGCGCATGTGAAGTCCACCAACCCGCACTGGGCTAGCGTGGTGGACTATAGCCCGATCGCCCGAGAGGGTAGGCCTGAGCCCTAGCAGATAATAGTCTGTTGATTTGATTACTGTATGCGTGACAAACAGTCAAACATCCTTACAAACTTTCGGGTTTTTAATATTAGTAGGATAGCCACATAGTTCTAGTCTCGTATTTTTTTATAATCGCAATTTTATGGAGAAAGCATCTTCCATATTTAGTATGGGAACCTGCGATCATCAATACTTGATCGCAGATGGGAACCAATGGTGCCACTTACAGGGGGGGGGGGGGGGGGGCGGACAAAGGAAGCGGAGTAGCGGGAGGAGGTTGCTAATACAAATTTATATGGAGTTTGAAAATGAAAATGTGCGAGTGAGTCAAAATTTTGTGCTTTCAGTCCTTATTCTGAGTACATTTGGCACGATTTTGACGCCCATAGAATGCTTTGATTACGCCTCTTTAAGGGGCCGCGAGCACGCACCACAGAGATCTTAACTCTATGCGGCAAAAGAAAAAGGCAAAAGAAAAAGGCAAAAAAAAAACCAACCGAAGCGGTCTATATTCGGAAGGTGATCTAACACTTGGGATTCGTAAGATTTCCAAGGCGACAATCAGCGCAAAAAAAAGTTGGCTCGCCTTGCTTTACACATCCCAGCTGAACTTGGTATCATTGTCGGTGAAGGGAACTGTTCTGACCTTCTAGACCATTCTAGAATGTTTAACTCGCCGAGACTACAAGGAATACGGAGACTGCAAGGAATTCTGGTCAGATACAAACGATGTTTGGTTCCACATAGTTATCCAAGTCTGATGATAACCATTTCTTGATGTGGATTTATTTTTCTGTTGATAACCAAGTTATGAACTTGGAAGTTTTCGATTACCAGTTACGGTTACCCAGCTGGAGTAAATTTTCTGTATTACATTGTGGTCAGTAGGTAGGTACCTATATTGTAGACATGACTACCTCATGCTGCCCAGCCTAATACTCCTGCAGGTTTCCCTCTCGAAGCAGAAAAAAATGAATTATGTACACCGATGACTTACGGATCCGAAAACCGCCTCAGATGGTATGGACATGTACAAAGGCGCAGCGAAGATCACGTGGTAAAAACTGCCCTGAATCTGCCAGAACAGAAGAGAGGAAGAGGCCGCCCCCCATCGACCTGGTGGTTAAACATAGCGAGAGATTTAAAGAAAGCCCAATTGCCAGAACCGACAACCCAAGACAGAAGCACTTGGCGCAGAAATGTGAGGAGACCCGACCCCAAATAACGGGAAAAGGGAAGGACAATGATGATGACTTACGGATCCCCTATTTTATATTATCCACCCCTAGAGGCTGGAATCTTGTATTCCAATTGAAATGGGACCACCCTCGAAATATAGCCTATTCAATAAAAAAAACGGTTCACAATCGGCGACGATGTCGTGTAACATACAATCCAAAAAGAAACTGTCGAATTCAGACGCTCTCTCTTTTTTGAAATCGGTTGAAAAAGATCTAAATAGCATCAAAATGTATGGAAAACCGCATATTCTGACTAGTCTAGTGAAAACGGCTCATCAATTTGTGCTCCAAATGTTTTAAATTAAACTTACAAAACATGTGGAACAATAAAAATAATCTGCAATCAAAATGAGTTCAACCTAATTCGCTGGGATCCTGCGCGCGCGCCGCTCGCCGTGACACGTACTTACGTGACCTTGTTCGGAGGCTGCGCATCTCGCGGGCGCGTGTCGCCGCATACGTGACTTTGAACCGGCGTGTTTTATTAAACGAAAACATATCAAAGCCCTTCAAAGTAACACATTTTAATTACTAGACTATGCGTAAAAGAAGCGTCCATCTGGGCAACTACCTACTTTAACCCGATGAAGTAAAACTAATCAGTGCCAAAAGCGTTCTGAAGTTCCTAACGGATGCAAAGCTCAACACTGAACTATAGTAAAGGCGGCGATCACAATAGATCAGCAATGGTCGCAGTGATACAAGGCTTTGAAAGAGCGCCACCTCAAAATAATAATAATCAATGAATCGCGTAAATAAACAACTATAAGAAAGCTTATTATAAAAGACGATAATTTGAATGACTGACTGGTATTAATAACCTAACTTAACCTCATCCAACTAGGTCCCGCGACCTTCACCAGATCGTCGGTCCACCTTGCGGGAGGCCTACGCTGCGTCTTCCGATACGTGGTCGCCACTCGAGTACCTTTCTGCCCCAACGGCCTGGAAATTTCCATAAGAGCCACTGTTGTTTTGCCCTACGACCACGGCGTTTTTGTCCAGTGTTTACATAATTTCAAAATGATCGCCTCGCTAATAGCACGAGTATTAGTATAGTTACTTACTCTGTGGTGTCAGCTAAAACACGACCTTCAACTGGTTAGCGCCTGTATGTTGACACCGCATCATCACTGTGTCGCAAAACAATGGAAACATCGCGCTATATCGATCAAAGTTTATCTACGCTACAACACTATTATGTAAAATATTGGGCTGCTGTTTGTATGCGATAAACTGGAATCAATTCGCTTTTATCATGAGTCAAAAAAATTAGCCACTCCCATATGGATGAGTAATAAAAGCATTCTATGTGTGTCAAAATCGAATCAAAATAATCACAAAATTATGACTCACTCACACATTGTGATTTTCAAACTCCATATAAATTTGTATTACCAACCTCCTCCCGCTACTCCGCTTCCTTTGTCCACACCCCCCCGGTAAGTGGCACCATTGGCTCCCATACTAAATATGCAAGATGCAGTTTCGTTGACTTTCGATGTGGGTGTTTTCCTTTGTCTGAATCTAGAACACTGGAAGTTAGAATACTGAAAGTTAGATTAGAATATTGAAAGCTAGAATAATGGAAGTTAGAATACTTTTACAACAATGATCAAGTTTTTGAGGTTTTGGATGAGATTCAGGAGAGTCAGAGATTCGTCAATTACTATTTAAATAGTGGGAATTCCTAAGGGTTTAAGTTCCAATTGTAATAAAGTCTATTTTTAAATTATGCCGATATATCAACATTAGACAAATGATAGGCCTATCATATCGAAAGGTTCGAAGATAGATCCCCGACCGGGCCATGTACCAATGGGTTTTTTCTCGAAACTTAAGTACATTCACTGACTGCTCTCAAACGGTGAAGGAAAACATCGTGAGGAAACCTGTATACGCCGAAGAATAAATTCTTGGGCGCATGTGAAGTCCACCAACCCGCACTGGGCTAGCGTGGTGGACTATAAGCCCGAACGCCCTCGTCGAGAGGGTAGGCCTGAGCCCTAGCAGTGGGGACATGTTATTAGGCCGTTGATTTGATTTGAAGTAAGACAAACAAAAATAGCTTCTATTGAAGTTGGCTTTTGCCTTCTAACTCTTCATGTACCCTTGCTACCTTTCTCTCAATCAAAAATAAACAAAAAAATAACACAATTATATAATTATTTACGGGTCTTACACACGAATAAGTTTTATTTACCTTGCCCGGCGTTTCGACCAGGTTACACTGGCCGTGGTCACGAGCTGACTGGAGAGGTAAATACAATATAATAGTCGATAAACTTAAATCTCGTGACTTATCGTCGAATACACCCGCGGATACCGTGAGTGTTGTGTGCCGGGACTTTCCAATAATACAAGATCAGCAGAGGGTAGTTTCAGAAACTACTCACAGCGATCAACAATGACAGCTCGCCTCTCCAGTCAGCTCGTCACCACGGCCAGTGTAACCTGGTCGAAACGTCGGGCAAGGTAAATAAAACTTATTCGTGTGTAAGACCCGTAAATAATTATGTAATTATGAATACAAAGCGCGAAAGTCTAAAATGTACTAAAAAATAACACGTTTTCAGTGATGTTAACATCGCGTAGTTGACGTAACAACTGTTTTGTAATTTCGAGTGTAGTGTCAAAGCCATGGACGCGTGCCCACTTTTCTTTTAGCTTCAACGCAACCGGTCAAGGTATTGATGTTATTCCCGATTGAACTCTAACGATCGTTCGAGAAACTACTGTTACTATTTTGCATGAATTTAAAAAAAAGCTACTCCCATATGGATGAGTAACAAAATCATTTTAGGGGGTGCCAATATCGTGCTAAATGTATATCGAAATTGATACTCACTCACACATTCTCATTTTCGAACTCCATATAAATTTGTATGAGCAACTTCCTCCCGCTAATCCGCTTCATTTGTCCGCACCCCCCCTGATTTTGACACAGAATTTTTCATCGTTTCCCATACTAAATTTGCAAGTTGCGATCTCCACAGGGAGCGCGCGCGCGACAAAAGAGGTTCGAATCTCCCTGCTATTTTGAATCCAAAAATTTAGCCACTCCCATATATGGATGAGTAATCAAAACGTTCTATGTGTGTCAAAATCGTGTCAAATGGGTTACAATATTGTAACTCACTCACACATTCTCATTTTCAAGCTCCATATAAATTTGTATGAGCAACCTCCTCCCGCTACTCCGCTTCCTTTGTCCGCACCCCCCCTGTAAGTGGCACCATGATAGGTTCCGATACTAAATATGCAAGATGCGATCTCCACAGGGAGCGCGCGCGTGACCAAAGAGATTTGAAACTTCTTGGTTACTATAGACTTCGTCCGCGGTTTCGCTCGCGTCCCCGGGAACGACAATCTGCGGAAGGCTGGCAGTGACTGGATGCGGAGAACCGAAGATCGAGGTTCAGTAGCGCATTGGCGGAGGCCTATGTCCAGCTGTGGACAAGTGCAGGCTGTAATGAGGTTTTTAATAACCCACACCACACATTACAAACTGACACGTGAGCAGTACCTAGTGAAGAGAATGATGAGAGTGAGCGAAGCGACAGAGTGGTCTCAGGATCGCGATACTTGGCGCTCCGTTCTCTCTGCCTACCCCGCCAGGGACAGCGTGAAGATATTTGTGTGGAGAGCGTCAGTGGCGTAGGGGATAAGACGCGGCCTATCATATCGAAAGGTCCGGAGTTCGATCCCCAGCCGGGCCATGTACCCATGGGTTTTTTCTCGAAACTTAAGTACATTTACTGGCTGCTCTCAAACGGTGAAGGAAAACATCGTGAGGAAACCTGCATACGCCGAAGAAGAAATTCTTAGGCGCCTGTGAAGTCCACCAACCCGCACTGGGCTAGCGTGGTGGACTACAGCCCGAACGCCCTCGTTGAGAGGGTAGGCCTGAGCCCCAGCAGTGGAGACATTAATAGGCTGTTGATGATGATGATTTGTGTGTGTAGTTTTAACTGCAAGCGTTCACAGATAAACATTGTAAACAAGTAACATTTTGTGGCCAAGGCGAGGCGTCGAGTTATTTTTAACTGGCATTCGCTGCGGTCTTGACATCGGAAGGGTATCGTCAGCTTCTAGCTAACAAGGTGTTTTGTAAATAACCCACATGACAGACATTCACCCAGACCAGTGGAACGATTTGTACGGTCGACCGCACGTCAGTGGTAACAAAACCAGTATAGACTGGTCTCGCATAGTACTAAAACTCCCTAAAGCGTGACACACACTGAGCGGCGGCGTTGCGAAAGCGTTGCGGTTTTTTTCTGTAATGTTCGAAATAGTATGAAGCCCTTCACATCAAAGCGGCGGCGGCGCGGCGCGTTCCTCATACAAACCTTCGCCGCCGAAACGCTTTCGCAACGCCGCCGCCCACTGTGTGTCACGCTTAATAATCTAGGCCAGCTCAAGGCTGAAGTGCTTCCACCGATGTGCATGCATATGCATGTCGACTGTACATGCATACATATCTTCATGCTGTGTCCGTGACGGGTTAGGCAGGTAGAACGGAGCGCCAAGTGTCGCGATCCTGTCACCCCTCTTTCGCTTCGCTCAGTCTCATCATAATTCTCGTCACTCATGCGCATACGCGAGCGAAACCGCGGACGAAGTCTAGAGCAATAGTGAATTCTCGAAGGAATAACGCCAATGCCTTGACCAGTTGCGTTGAATTTAAAAAAAGTTAAAGATAAAGACTGGCTAGAAAGGGCTCGCTCCCGAGGCCGTGAAACTTTTAAAAAACCATAGTTCCAGCTCATTCCAGCTGCTCACGAATAATCATGGCTGTGACACGAGCAGCTTCACTTCGCTTACGTCCCACTTTCCCGCCAATAAAACGACTGAAATAGACGCATTTGAAATTAGAGCGCGCGATGCTACGCGTCGCCAGGGCCGTTGCCAGGCTCTGCCTTTTTAAAAAGTTAATTTTTTCCTGAAATTTCCATAATTTTCTCTTTTTCTCCGGCCAATTTTAAATGTTCAGTGTTTTTTGACAGACGAAAAGGATAACCTGATTTTTCACAAAATATTAAAACCGACTTTGTAAACAAAATATGATTTTTGTACATCGATGACTTATTGATTCACCAACTTTTTTTACTTTCTTGAAAAAGTTTTTCCAATTTGCGCGAAAATGTGTTCTTTACCGTTAACACATACCGAAAAATCGAATATCGGCGTTCCGTCCGTGCATCCGTCCCCACGCTTGGCTCTGGAGGCTAAACCTTTTGTCCGATTGGGACCAAACTTGGAACTTAAGAGTTTATAAATTATCCAGCCTTAGCAGTATCCACACCTCATTGTATCAACTTCTTTCTTAGCTATGAATATAAATATAGACAACACATAAACTCCGGAGTACATCCCTGTGCGCCGCCATATTGTTTCTACTATTTGTAACGGAATTAACTGTCATCAAGTCATCATTTTGTTTATGGTTTTCATCTATGCTAATCTTCGTAGCGCGTTTGTTTTTTCGAAAGTTATGAACGGTGACTTCATTATTCACTGTTATTATCACCGCTGTGGTCGGTCTAGCTAGTGATTATTTAACTTGATTATCTTTGTTTTTTTTTTTAATTATTATCGTTCACCTACGACAGTCGGTCGGAGTCTTTTGACATCACAGAACACGGAAAAAGCTCGCTGCGCTCTATTTCTATGTTTGACATCATGGTGAGTTAGTTTGTCACGGTTTCTGTTGGTCGCAGCTAGGGTTTTCTTTATTGAAATCTTATTTATCTTATCTTTGTTGGAGGTCAGTAGCTCTATTTTTGGATCGCTCTCCCCGCTTCGGGCGGTCGATTCTACTGACTTTTGTAGTGGACCGCTCGAAGCGAGGGGAGCGATTGATAAATCTCCAGGAACTTGACAACAAATCTACCTGGTATTAATGTTACTTCAAAAATTCTACGGGGACTATACTCGTATGCAATAACACATTTTCACTTTGAGTTTGCTCTTTGTTGGTCCACGGAAGTTGTTGAATCGAGCCATACAGGCGGAAACAGAGTAGTTTTAAGACGAAATTGACGTCAAAAGAGAATATTGTAGTCCTATTTTGAATTTAAATCTAATTTTAGCTTTGTGAAGTTGTTAAAAAGTCTAATGGCGAATTGTCTTGCCTTTCTCACGGCCGTAATGATGTAAAATTATACAAATAAACATAATAGAAACGTCTCCGAGTAATCAAGATGTTTTTATGAAATTCTTACGTAAATAACACACGGTTTGTGGTTACACGGTTGCCTAACCTTTAGGCTGGTTTCGCAGCTGTACGGGAACCAGCCTTAAAGGCCGGGTCATACCGAATGCGTATGCGGTGCAGCACAGAGCGTTGCAGCGCAGCGCGTTGCGTATAGCACGTCACACCGGCCACTTGTCGCGACGTGCTGTGCCGCAACGCAATGGCCGCATGCGGTGTGACGTCAACTAATGAGGACCAATCACGGCACGCCGCGCGCGCGATGTTGCCAGACCACGCGCTGCTGCGGATACGCGCGTAGCTGCGCAGCGCTGTGCGGCATCGTGCGTTGGTGTGTCCTCTCCCATAATATTCCATACATTTACAACGTCATAAGCCGTGCTGCGCTGTGCTGTGCTGCGCCGTGCTGCATTCGGTTTGACCCGGTCTTAAAACCAGCCTTAGTGACGAATTGAGACTAACTGCACTGGCCAACCAATTGTTGGTCCGTTTGTCCAGGATTGGGAAACTATTTTTTATCCTTACATGGTGGTAATTGTCTATACGTAACAAAATCGTATGAATAACACGCTTCTCGCGTTCTTTTTGCTGCGCACGCGCAAAAAGCCTTCCCTCTGACGCTTTTCCACAGCGCTACGATATGGGGTCCTTCAAGAAGAGAGTCAACAGAGCCCTTCAACCTTGGCCGGCGCCGCACCAGCACCCCCCGGGTGTTGCAGGTGTCTGTGGGCGGCGGTGACCTCTTAACATCAGGAGACCCGCCTGCTTGTTGCCCACGTAGTTTCGATCATCAAGTACATAGGTGGACGGATAATTAGAAACAGGGTGAGATTTTCATACCGTCGAGGTCACTTTGAAGCCGTGGGTCTCCGTGACGGATTGATGGAGACATAATCTTATGACGGTCATCGAGAGAGTAGATGGAGGACTTTTAGATCGCTATAGATATCCAACTGATCAGATGAGCTGTTTGGAAGCAGCATCGTCATGATTTCTTATCTTTAAGATTTTCCTACACTTTGATGCCATTTTGCGGGTTTTTTTTCTTCATGACGATGCTGCTTCCGAACGGCTCATCTGGTCAGTTGGATATCTGCAGCGATCTAAAGTCCTCCATCTACTCTATCGATGACCGTCATCAGATCATGCCCTGATCAATCCTTCACGGAGACCCATGGCTTCAAAGTGACCTCGATTGTATGAAAATCGTGCCCTGTTTCTAATTATCCGTCCACCTATGTATAAGATAGGCGTACACCAGTTTTTCCTCTTTATTATTAGTATAGATTAGCCAGTAGCTAACTGCAATAATGCTAGGTATCTTTCGCGCCGCTGCGTACGCTGGAGCTAGTGAAAGTTGTGCGCGCACGCATGTTTACGTTTCGCTCTGGGATTCAGCGGCCCGGCCAGCACGGTGCCTGCAAGTCTGCGACAGTCCACGCATTCACAATCTCACAAATTGACGAACTCACAAACAGCCTTATAAACTTTCGCGTTTATTTATAACTAGCCCTTTCCCGCGGCTTCTCCCGCGTAGAAAAGTTTTCCCGTGTACATTGTGAAACAGCGTCCTCTATGTAGGCGTTTTGTTACTTAGGGGGTATTAGCGGACGCCCCGCGACTTTGTCCGCGTTAAAAAGTATCCTATATGTTATTCCAGGATATAAGCTATCACTGTACCAAGTTTCATCAAAATCCGTTCAGCCGTTACAGCGTGAAAGAGTAACAAACATCCTCACAAACGCACAAACATCCTTAGAAACTTTCGCCTTTATAATATTAGAGTGTCAGTGGCCTCGGGGATAAGACGCGGCCTATCATATCGAAAGGTCCGAAGTTCGATCCCCGGCCGGGCCATGTACCGATGGGTTTTTTCTCAAAACTTAAGTACATTTACTGACTGCTCTCAAACGGTGAAGGAAAACATCGCGAGGTAACCTGCATACGCCGAAGAAGAAATTCTTAGGCGCATGTGAAGTCCACCAACCCGCACTGGGCTCGCGTGGTGGATTATAGCTCGAACGCCCTCGTTGATAGGGTAGTCAGGCCTACCCAACCGTGGGGACATGTTAATAGGCTGTTGATGAATATTAGTAGGATTTACGGCGTTTTGCCCGAACATGGTCGATTTATTTGTGTTTTATCATTTCAACTACACATATACGTCATGTACATGTACCTATTTATTCAACAGTGTTTGACTGATTACATTATTTTGCTGACCTATTAAAATTATATTATCATAATTAATGTATTGATACAATTAACTGGTTTGAACCAGTATTCGCTAAACGTTATACTATCATGTTTTTAAACCCGCCTGAACACGGATAGTACGGTCGACCGCACGTCAGTGGAAACAAAACCAATATAAACTGGTCTCTTTAATAGTATTGAAACAAACTACCTAATATGTTAGGCCAGATCGAGGTTAAAGTGTTTCCACAGACGTGTGGTCGACTGTACAAATTTAAAGGAATCGGGAGCTCTATTTTTGAATCGCTCGCCTCGCTTCGAGCGTTCGATTCTACTAATTTTGCATGCGTTCTTTATCGGATGTCGAAGGAAAATTAGTAGAATCGACCGTTCGAAGCGAGGCGAGCGATTCAAAAATAGAGCTTCAGTCTGTTGTCACGCGCCGCACACGCCACGCAGTCGGTGCGACGTCTCCCGTACGGTTTCACACATTACAACGGAGCTGCCACGCGACGCAATCGCACACGCAAGCGCGTTCGGGCCATTGATGCGATTTCTTAGAACAACTTTTCTTTTGCAGTCATTTGGGTACACCATTCTGTTTATTTTAGTTTACGAGACGCAGCAGGAGCTCTATTTTTGAATCGCTCTCCTCGCTTCGAGCGGTCGATTCTTTTTCGACATCCGATACAAAAATAAGTAGAATCGGACCGCTCGAAGCGAGGAGAGCGATTCAAAAATGGAGCTCCGGGTGCGTTATTTTTTCATATGCCATATGTGCATTCTGTATTATTATTCTGTATCTAAAACTTAATAACTATTAATTGCTGTTGACATACATCTATGAGCGCTTATTGGAAGCAATTGGTATCTAATAGAAACAATGAAACCCCATTGAACGAATTGACTAGTGTTTTCTGGCTAGGCGACACGATTCATCTTGTTAATTATTTATGTCAAAATATGTATTATAGAGAAGGCACAGACCACCCAACCAATTGACTGCGCATCGACGGCGCTTGAGAAGGCGACAGCGTTCACCGAACACAAGGCCATCTCCGCTTGCATCAAGCCTTAATTGTTTTAGTGTGAGTTTGATTTTGCCTAAGGTAAGAAACAAAGTCCCCTTGTAACACAAATAATTATTGCGGGAGCTCTTACATTAGACAAACTCACACTAAAACAAGTATGGCTTGACGCCGGTAATATACCTAGATGATGGCCTTATGTTCGGTGAACGCTTTCGCCGTCAATGCGCAGTCAATTCGTTGGCTGGTCTGTGAGAGAATTTAACTTCATTTTTAAACACTTTTTGAACTTATCTGTCGAATTTGTTTACGTTTTTTTAATAGCAAATTTCTTTATCTATTGTTATCGACGCAACGCATAGGGGCTTCATATCCGAAGTCGTTGACATGATAATATGCGTGTTACTATTATATTCTATTGACATGCCATTCACCCGTTCACCTTAAGTTTATTGTTCTTGTTGCATTTATTAAAACAGTAGGCATGTATGGTATCTTATCTTGTCACACGTCGACTTGGGCTTGACCAAGCCTGACTTGTGCCAAGCCTTTGTCCACCAACGATGCTCCACTCCTCTCTTTGGTCGACTTCACATACGTCTTAGAATAGAAATTTTAATCTTTGCCGTATGCAGATTTCCTCGCGATGTTTTCCTTCACCAAAAAGTTATAACAGACCATACTTAAGTTCAGAAAAACTCATTTGTACGGACCAAGATTCGAACCCTTGAAGGGTTCGAGCTCTTGAACGTGAGGCGGGTGCACAACCAACTAGGCTAGTGCCACGGCTCTATGGTGTCGTTCAGTCCATGAATTACGTAAGACGTTGATAAACTACTCATCATATCACAAGCTCATAAGCAAGCATGACTGTTTAATATTTTGAATGCGACACGAATACGATTTGCATATCTGAGTTGTTTATCTGACTTTCAGAATAATAAACGCTATCGGACGACGTGTCTTTTGTATTATTTAACTTTTTGTTTACAAAATAACTTGTTTGTGTTTACCAATTATCTAAATTTCTTCTCCTTCGTTCCTCCTCCTAAGATAAGTATGTATGTATGATGAAACCCTTCTGGAGAGATCGTCTATCTTAGACTGACATGTCATTTGCATAAACGATTTTAGAAACTAGCGTTAAGATCACGGAAATTCATTTAATATTATTTGCATTCGTTTCTAATTTTACGAAGAAGACACTGGTTGACATAGAATATCGGTATTATTTTTCGCGACACTCCATTATCATAAATGTAAATTTTCTTGTAATAACTTTACAGGTAACTAATTAATGCAAATTGTATATAAAAGTATACGATAATTGTAAACGTCCCTGTCAAGCGACCCATCTCGCTGGCTGCGAGCGAACCTTCGACGGTTCTCATAAATATAGTATCAAGGGTTCACACCCGGTTTATACTAGTGGGTCAAGGGACCGACCGAGGCTTGTCTCCTCGAAGCTTATGTCGCTGCGTCTTGTTTCGCACGAGCGCAGTGAACCAGCCCTACAGTGAGTGCTCAACCACTGCTGTACGTATCTGATCTTTGCACGAGTAGCGCAAAGGCGGCTAGGCAATTGTCTTTCAACAAGACATTGGCCCTGGTAACCTTGCTGAGTTTCCTGAATCCTTACGTATTGTTATTTGACAAGCGTATCACCAAATCCCAAATCCGTACACGTCTTAGCGTACTTATCACGAAATCCCGAATCCTTACACGTCTTGGTATCTGAAAAGCGTATCACCAAACCTCGATTCCGAACGACTTGTTATTTGACAAGCGTATCACAGAATCCGGAATCCTTTTTTCTTATCTATTAGTTACTTTTCGGGTTTACACAACCCCTGTAACTAATCCGCATTTCTCATCCAAGTATTTAACATCCCGAATTCCAAAATCCCGACACCTACGTAGACGATTTCCTTTCCGTTTCAAACTAACTCATCAGCGCTCAGCGGCCAGTTTGGCTGCAGTGCGTTGACCAGCGCTCTCTTGTGGTCAGGTACTAGGGCCTTCGCGCCCGGTCGCTCACACCTTCGGGTCGACGAGCTGTGGGGGGATCGGCGCGGGCATATACAACGACACATCGCCGCTGCTTGCTCCTGCGCCAGCTTAGGTAAGAACCTCTTTCACATCAACAGCCTGTCGTGGGGTATTACCAGTGGACCAACTGGATTGTCCAGCTGGTTGTTCCACGAGGGTCGTCAACACCACGTAAATCTGAATCGACTGTTCATGGGAGAAAGTAGACGGACGGAAAGACATACAAACATATTAATTGGAGATTTTTAAAGTATTTGATCGCATTTGAAGTCCAAAGAGTGTCCGCGTGATGCGTAATTGCGTACACAGGTGGGTAGGGACTAGGGATGTGAAGTCAGCGTTCAGAGCAGACAAGTTGCTCTCGAATAGTCTGAGAAAAGGGCAATTTATTAACGGGCCATTTTGAGAACAGGACATTTTGGGCATGCGGGTGACATCTTGCGAAATGGATATTACCGTCCGAACTGCAGAATCAGTTGCTGGCATTTTGAGCATTTGATGTTAATGCCCCATTTTTAGGTCAAGTGAATAATATATTCTTAAATCACATTACCGTAAATCAGTAGAGCCAAGGTGGGTTTGTCTCAGTAATGTGAGTATATCAAATAAATGTCCACATAACATTCGTAGAAATATCGCGCATCCCTGGCCCGTAGCCAATGTATATTGTCGCGTTCATATTAATCTCGTAATAAATGATGAGATTAGAAGTATCCAAGGCGTCACCTGGACGAATTCTAGCGTTTTAGGGAAGGCCCACATGGCGATCTTCGTGCTCCATTCACCAGACTGTACATAGGAGATATTTAAGGAAAATTGATATGAGGGTTTTAATAAGAGCAATAGAACCCAAAACAATAAGTTTTAGAATTTATGACAGTCTATGTGTATTCCGGCAGCGGCACCACGCAAAAACTACTGCACCAAATCGGATGCGGATTTCACAGTTGTGTTCCCGAAGGTCCAACTTAAAATCTGGTGTAAGTTTTTCCCATAGGAAAGTTATAACTAGACGAGATCTGCACATAAGTAGCGGGCAAGAGCTTGTAGATGATATTGAGTTCAATGCAAGTGTATGTGTGAATCAGGTGCCGATTCACCCGCCGCTCGCACTAAACCCCGACGATGTTGAGAGCGGGCGCGAGGCACCCGGATGCTGACGAGAGCGCCTCCACGCCGGCGCCGGCGCCCGCGCAGGCGTCCACGTCGCGCGGGGACGACGCGCAACAACTGTACGCTACGCTCAACGAGTACCTGCTGCTGGAGAACAAGTTCCAGCCGAGACTGGCTCTGCCCAACGACTCGGAGTCCGAGGTGAGCATAGCATCTACATACATACATAGGTGAACGGATAATTAGAAACAGGGCAAGATTTTCATACAATCGAGGTCACTTTGAAGCCATGGTTCTCCGTGAAGGATTGATCGGGGCATGATCTGATGACGGTCATCGAAACAGATGGAGGACTTTTAGATAGCCGTAGATATCCAACTGATCAGATGAGCCGTTTGGAAGCAGCATCGTCACGATTCCATATCTTTAAGATTTTCATACATTTTGACGCCATTTTGCGGGTTTTTTTCTTCATGACGATGCTGCTTCCAAACGGCTCATCTGATCAGTTGGATATCTATAGCTATCTAAAATCCGTCTACTCTCTCGATGACCGTCATCAGATCACGCCCCGGTCAATCCTTCACGGAGAACCGTGGCTTCAAAGTGACCTCGATTGTATGAAAATCTTGCCCTGTTTCTAATTATCCGTCCATCTATGTTTGTATTTATAATCCAGACCTAAATTGCCGACAAATTGCGTAGTTGCAACTGTTACCCAATATTTGTAAGCAAATAAAATATTCCGCTACAAACACCGCGCACATGTCCCGCTGTTTCGCACACAATACAAACACTCTAGCGGCATTGACGCCGCCACAGCCGACCTTCGGTTGATGCAAAGTGAATGCCTTGCAAACATAATTATTAGCACCTGTAATATTTGGGTTTGCGACGTCATATTATTGTTTTGGTCGTAGGTTGAGTCCACTTTATTTTTGTTCACATCAAATAAATACAAAAAAAAACTGTAGACAGTATTTTTTTATGTGCAAATCAGATTTTTTTCGATGTAGGGTAGGTTAGATGTTTATTTATGTATACAACCCAAACTTTTCGAGCTACCTAGTACCTATGTTGGCTGTTCTAGTTTTTTTTTTTGGATTTGTATTAGGACATTCATCATCATCAACAGCCTATTAACATGTCCCCACTGCTGGGGCTCTGGCCTACCCTCTCGACGAGAGCGTTTGGGCTATAGTCCACCACGCTAGCCCAGTGCGGGTTGGTGGACTTCACATGCGCCTAAGGATTTCTTCTTCGGTGTATGCAGGTTTCCTCACGATGTTTTTTCTTCACCGTTTGAGAGCAGTCAGCAAATTAGGACATTTTAAATTTATTTATTTATTAGACAATTTCACAGCACAAAAATTACAATGTAAACAGTGATTAAAATTCTGAAAGCCAGTAAAAGAGATTTTTAGAGACTATAACTTAAATTGGTTAATTACTTATCTTATTCTTAGGTTAGTTGCATAAGGGAAAATCTTATTATAATTTGAATGAATTCTTTGACGATAAATTTGATTGTAATTGACTTAATTAGATAGATATCACAGTTCGACAACATCAAATCAACTGTTTCTTATATAATTATATATTGATTGATGAGCTGTGTGTGTTATGTCAGAATGGGGAGGTGACGACGGGCGCGCGCGACGGCGCCGCGCACGTGCTGCGCTGCCTCAAGGTGTGGTACGACCTGCCCGGGGAGGTGCTCATCCACGCGGTCAGCCTGTTCGACAGGTGAGTCTACAACCTACCATATACATAGGTGGACGGATAATTTGAAACATGTCACTCAACAATCGAGGTCAATTTGAAGCCATGGTTCTCCGTGAAGGATTGATCGGGATATGATCTGATGACGGTCATCGAGAGAGTAATTGGAGGACTTTTAGATCGCTGTAGATATCCAACTGATCAGATGAGCTGTCTGGAAGCTAAAACTCTTGCTGGATTAAAAAGATAATAAATAAAGCATACATTATTCAGTCTTCACGCCGTCTGACTGGACTGCCTGCCACTTGTGTGCTGACGTGTCTTGTTGTTGGTGTCGCAGGTTCCTGACGAAGATGAAGGTCCGGCCGTGCCACGTGCCCTGCATCACGGTGTCGTGCATGAACATCGCCATCGAGCAGCTCGCGGAGCGCGCGCACCGCCCGCGCAACGTGGGTGTCGACGAGCTCGGTCGGTATCGCCTGTTCTTATTTTTAACCAGTTTTACGGCCCCGGAGACTAGGTCCTTCTAGAACAATCTTAGGTTTCTTATGGGTTCTACGGCCTCTGAAACTAGGTCCTTCTAGGCCAATCTTAGTTTTTTAATGGGTTTTACGGCCTCTGAAACTAGGTCCTTTTAGGCCAATCATAGTTAAAAATCGGTTTTACGGCCTTGGAAACTATATCCTTCTAGGCCATAGTTTTAAAATAATCATACAAAAATGCATCACCGTTTCGTGCATGAACATTGCATTCGCAATGGGTTTTACGGCTCTGGAAGCAAAGTACTAACAGTGAGTGTTGTGTTGCCAACAGTGTCGATCTCGCAGTCGGCGTGCACGGCGCGCGACGTGGCGCGCATGTCTCGCGTGATCGCGGACAAGCTGGGGCTGGTGGCGGGCAGCAGCAGCGTGACCGCGCTGGACTGGCTGCGTCTCCTGCGCCGCATCGTGGCCGCCGCCGCGCGCGAGCTGGACCTACCGCCCGTCTGTCAGGTGAGAAAGAAAAAAAAAAAAAAATTTTATACAAATTTTTAGACTACACTAGATATAATTCGTTCATTCCCTTCACCATGAGTTGACAGCGTCGATACGCGCTTACGACTATGTAAATACGTAATAGTGCCGTCTCTTTTCGACTAATTACGAAGATTTTTATTACTCTTTATGTAGTCGCTAGCGAGTATAGTCCCCGTAGAGTTTTTAGGCGGTCTTGTGAAGTTGACTGATTCCTGAGCAGTGACAAATTTTAGGTGTCAAAGGCGATCTGTGCGGGGGTTCACTAGAGACGCTCGTTCAATTTCAAGAAATAGTTCGTTGAATCTCTATCTAGCACTATAGGCTACTTTTTAACGCGGACAAAGTCGCGGGGCGTCCGCTAATACCCCCTAGGTAACAAAACACCTACATAGAGGGCGCTGTTTCACAATATACACGGGAAAAACTTTTCTATGCGGGCGAAGCCGCGGGAAAAAGCTAGTCGTATAATTTTATTTTATTTATTTATTTTCGAAAGACCAACAGCAATAAACACAGTGTAACATAACAAAAGTACATGATATGAGGCCAATTATAGGTCTCCGCAGATAGTAATATTAATAAGTAATATAAATAAAGCATGGTTATCTAACCGCATGTTTGTTTGTCCAGGAGAGCGAGCTGGTGAACCTGCTGGAGATCGCGGTGTGCGACGCGGGCTGCGCCAACGCGCGCACCAGCGAGCTGGCGCTGGTGCTGCTCTACTACAAACTAGGTACCTACACACAACCAACCAGCAGACACACATCCTCATCAACAGCCTATTAACATGTCCCCACTGCTGGGGCTGAGGCCTACCCTCTCAACGAGGGCGTTCGGGCTATAGTCCACCACGCTAGCCCACTGCGGGTTGGTGGACATCACAACTTCTTCGGCGTATGCAGGTTTCCTCACGATGTTTTCCTTCACCGTTTGACAGCAGTCAGTATAATGTACTTAAGTTTCGAGAAAAACCCATTGGTACATGGCTCAGGCGGGGATCGAACTTCCGACCTTTCGATATGATAGGCCGCGTCTTATCCTGGACGCCACACTTCTCAGGAGGATAATTGGCACGCGCCAGGTTTGAACCCACGAGCTGATGAACGTGAGGCGAGTGGCACAACCAACTAATCTTGTTGTTGTTGTTTCCAGAGCAGGAGATGGTGGGGTGGTCGGCGGAGGGCGCGGCGGTGCCCGACAACGCTTACTACCTGTTCGACCTGGGCGCGCAGCTGCAGGCGCACTGCCGGGTGAGCGAGCTAGCGAGCGAGCACACTGTACTTCACTAAGACGAGTTGAGAACGGGAGGGGGTGCGAATGGGAGGATTTGAGAACGGGAGGAGGTGCGAATGGGAGGATTTGAGAACGGGAGGAGGTGCGAATGGGACGAATTGAGAACGGGAGGAGGTGCGAATGGGACGAATTGAGAACGGGAGGACGTGCGAACGGGACGTGTAGCTCGGAACGTGTCTACAATGTACTAATGTTGTGTGTTGGTTGCCCCACCACAGATGTGGGACGTGTCTCTGGGCGCGACGCGCGCGCTGGTGCGCGGCGTGCTGGCGCGTTACGAGGCGCGCGGCGCGGCGCCGCACCGCCAGCGCCTCGTGTGGCGGCTCTCCTCGCGCACGCTCAAGGTGATCAACCAGCAGCCTATTAACATGTCCCCAGGGCTCAGGCCTACCCTCTCAACGAGGGCGTTCGGCCTATAGTCCACCACGCTAGCCCAGTGCGGGTTGGTGGACTTCACATGCGCCTAAGAATTCCTTCTTCGGCGTATGCAGGTTTCCTCGCGATGTTTTCCTTCACCGTTCGTGAGCAGTCAGTAAATGTACTTTTTTTTTTTCTTTTCTTTATTTAAAGAGCTTAGTCACCCTGTGACTATGCCGCTCTGTAAAGTTTATATTTTAAAACAAAACTAAATAGAAAACACACACACATAATTTAACTACGCACCTTAGAATAAAATTTAATCAGCTTGTAAAGAAGTTTGGCATCCCCCGAAAAGGGGAATGCCAAGTAAATGTACTTATGTTTCGAGAAAAACCTATTGTTACATTGCCCGGCCGCGGATCGAACTCTGACTTCCCGATATGATAGGCCGCGTCTTCCCCACCACGCCACCATTGCTCTCATCAATAATATAAAATTATTTAAATGTACTTAATTTTATTTTGTCAATCATAGAGTATGTTCGTTATTCTTACCGCATTGGTATTACTTTAAATATAAAAAAAACTTAATTATTAATGATGAGATCTCATGAGAGCGTCAGTGGCCTCGGGGATAAGACGCGACCTATGATATCGAAAGGTCCGAGGTTCGATCCCCGGTTGGGCCATGTACCAATGGGTTTTTTCTCGAAACTTAAGTACATTTACTGACTGCTCTCAAACGGTGAAGGAAAACATCGTGAGGAAACCTGCATACGCTGAAGAAGAAATTCTTAGGCGCATGTGAAGTCCACCAACCCGCACTGGGCTAGCGTGGTGGACTATAGCCCGCACACCCTCGTTGAGAGGGTAGGCCTGAGCCCCAGCAGTGGGGACATTAATAGGCTGTTGATGATGAATTATTAATTGTGGTGTACAGGTGCTCCGGCCGACGGACCGTCTGACGTCGCTGCTGCCGACCATCGAGGAGCAGCACCTCGCCGCGGACGCCGCGCCCGCCAGGAACAGGTAGCTACACCCACCCACGTGCCGGTGTCATGCCACAATAGTGGCGGCACACGCACTCTATTGAGGATCCCCATCTTCCAACCCCGATCAGCCCATCAACGTCCACGGCTGGACTAGGCCTGCCTCAGTGAACGCCACCACACCCAGACCTCCTCGCGTGCCCAAATGTATGCCCAGAAATCGCCATTAGTTGTTATTCTAATTATTTGGCTTTGAATTGATTTTGGTTTCGTGTTTGAACGTAAATATTACAGGAAAATAAAACGATTCTCTCTAACCAGCAGTTCTTTTAGACATAAGCAAATATACAGTGGTGGACAGCTAATTAGAAACACAGTGTGATAGCTTTTTGTTTCAATCAAATAAATCAAATAAATAATGTTTTAAATATCAGTGAGGGCTAATATTATATCTAATGTACCCACTCCTTATCGTGTTGATTCGCTGGGTGTTCAAATACCAAACTACACTTGTGTGTTAGAATAATTTATGAAACATTATGCAAGAAGTCGACATTTTACAGTACATCATGGTGGACAACTAATTAGAAACAGAAAAATATTAGACAAAACATGAACAAATTTTATATTAACAAGAAATAATATGGTTAGTTAATACAAATGCTTTATCCACAGACGATTAGTACTTGGTTGGATAACCGCTGTTTTTGATTACAGCTGTACACCGACGTGGTATTGATTCTATTAATTGTCCACACCTTTCCACAGGAATACATCTCCAAGCTTCTGCAAAAGTGTCTTAAAGTTCATGAATATTGGTGATACGTTCATCTGACATTGTTTTCTTTCACAGTGTGTCACAAATTCTCAATTGGATTGAGATCCGGACTATTTACTAGCCATTCTAACACAGACACCAATTGATCTCTAAGAAAATGCTTTAACACTATTAGCTGTGTGCTTCGGATCATTATCCTGTTGAAATATCCAAGTAACTGGTAAATGTTTGTCAGTGTATGGAATCGTCATCACCAATATATTTTTGTACTGAAACTGATCCAACATGCCTTCAATCATTCTCACAGGACCAACCCCCCGTGTCCAGAAAAACACCCCCATACTTTAACATTTCCACCGCCATGTTTAACTGTCTTTTTTGTGTACTTGTTATTTAATGCCTTATAGATTGGGCGAAGTAGGTACCTTTTGCCATCAGAATTTATCAAATTAATCTTAGTTTCGTCAGAAAACTTTTTTTTTCCATTGGCGGACTGTTCATCTGCTATACTTTCTAGCGAATGTTTGTTTGTTTGAATTTCCCTATGTTCCCTAGTAAGATGTGGCACCTTCCTAGCAATAGCAACTCTTCCAAACAAATTTGCTTCTAGCAGCCGCCTGCGGACTAGCCTTGCAGATACGTTGCAAAGATCATGTCGACAAAAAACTTCCTTTCGAATTTCATTTGAGCCTTTTAAAGGGTCTGCCTTAGCTAAACGAATCATAAGTCTGTCCTCACGAGACGTGGTCTTCCTTGGCCGTAAATTTCTAGGTACGTTGTTCGTTGTCCCTTGTTGTTTGTAATGTGCAATGGCATTAAAACTATCTTCCCGGCACACTCCAAATGATTGGCGATCTTTCTGTACGTCCAATTTCGATTGCAATGCAAATTCACTATAATTTTTCTGGTCGATGCATCACAACTCTTGCTTTTACCCATTTTAACAATAAAATTAGGCGAAATAATTTAAAAACGGCGACAAAACTCCTAATATACAGCTAACTGAGCTATAGTGTTGAGCTAAGGAGTCATTTTATTTTAAATTTCAACTTTATAACATTAACCATTCTCTGTTTCTAATTAGTTGTCCAGCGGCCAGTACTAAGGAAATTGGTATTTGTTGAGATGTACAGGCTTTTTTATTTTAAATATTAAATGATCATCATAAAATGTGGTTTGTTGTAAAACTAAGACCATGTAGTACATTGTGACGAAATAAATAGTCCATGATCTCTGATGAATTGCAGTAGAAATATTGATTACATTTACAACATACTTAGTCGTGCTATCTGTTTCTAATTAGCTGTCCACCACTGTATTTTACAAACAGTGTTTTGCGGTCCCAAAAATGAACTCTGTAGAAACTATACAGGGTGGAATTTTGTAATGCCACCCTGGAGGGAAAGTACTCTTAATACTGTAGATAGAAATTTTTTCTCAAATAAAACATTCGTTTATTTTTGAAAGGAAAGAAAACTGCGTTCAAAGATTTTCGAAAATCCCCTCGCCGCACCCGGGAATCGAACCGACTAAAATCTGTAAAAATTACACCCTGTACTTTTATTGCATCGATCGTTAGGGTCAATTATAATGGTGAAATCTCTCCAACGAACTTGATAAATTAAATGAAAGGAAAACCTTTCATGTTTTTTTTTTCTTTCGTTAAATTATTTTAATTATTTTCCAAAAACGTATTAAGAGTACTTTCCCTCCAGGTGGCATTACAAAATTCCACCCTGTATACTATATTAAGCGTATCCACTTTCAAGGTACGATACGCAGGCTCAGGCCTGAAAGATCCGTTTTCCTAAAATGTATTTTTTCGCAAAATGTCTGCTATTCCGGAATGTGAGCACGTCTTTAGCATAATGTCATATTGAAAAGCTGACATTTTGCGAAAGACGTGCTCACAGTCTGGAATAGCAGACATTTTGCGAAAAAATACATTTTAGGTAAACGGATATTTCAGGCCTGAGCCGATACGCACTTATCCGTGTCTTTATATTTAACGTTGTTGGCCCTCAGGTCTGGCAGCGAGAGCAGCGAGAGCGAGGAGACGAGCGACTGGCCGCGCAGCCCCGTGCTGCCCGTCTACTGCGACAACTGAGCCCCGCCACGCGCACCCCGCCCACCACACCCACCCCGGTAGACCCCGCCACTGTACACGCCAGAGCCACGCTCAATCCTAACCGGTAATTCCTAGGATTTACCGGTTATTCCTAAGATTTACTGGTTATTCCTAGTATTTACCGGTTATTATTAGTATTTACCGGTTATTCCTAGTATTTACCGGTTGTTCCTAGGATTTACCTGTCATTTCTAGGAGTTACCGGTTATTCCTAGGATTTACCTGTCATTTCTAGGAGTTACCGGTTATTCCTAGGATTTACCGGTTATTCGTAGAACTTACCGGTTATTTGTAGGATTTGCGGATAAACACGGACTTTTACCATCATCGCTTAATAAATCTTAGGTGTTACCGGTAAATCCTTAGGTGTCTTTTACAAGATACCGGTTAATCCTAGAATTTACCGTAGTTCGGGCTTGTACAGTAACACCCACTCAGGAGTCACAACCATCCACCAAGTCAAAATTCACCTGCAGTAAATCGGAATTACCTCGGCTCGGTCTATACGTAATGTGACCCGGTTTTAAAACAGTACACCCGTAGTCTCTGTTTTATATTAAGGTGAACGCACACTTGTCCGCAACGTCCGCTCTGTATTAACAAGAAAAGAAAGAAAAAAAAAAGAACAAGGAAGGCCTATTATGTCTATTACATCTTGTTTTCCCTTTTCTTATTGCATTAGTTTGATAAGAATGACAAGAAGTGCTCCATCGACCGCGTGGTGCCAACGCAGGTAGTGGTTGGACGCAACCTGACCAGCAAGTCAGCTATGTCGATTGCTACTGAAGTGGCTATACATTTCATAGATCCCTGGCAGACCAGCTCCGTGCGCTTCTCGCGTTCTTTTTGCTGCGCACGTGCAAAATGTGGAACGACCTTCCCTCTGACGCTTTTCCACAGCGCTACGATATGGGGTCCTTCAAGAAGAGAGTCAAAAGAGCCCTTCAACCTTGGCCGGCGCCGCACCAGCACCCCCCGGGTGTTGCAGGTGTCTGTGGGCGGCGGTGGCCTCTTAACATCAGGAGGCCCGCCTGCTTGTTGCCCCCGTAGCAATAAAAAAAATACAAATTAATTGCAAGTTAACATCCATGTTTTTATGTCTTTACATCTTAAGTCATCACTTGTATTGTCCTTTTTCTTCATATACTCAATAGTGCAATACATGTAAGCATTTAAAAATAGGAATGTCAATAACAAAAATGAATAATTCCAATAAAGTCAAATGTAGTAAAAATAAATAAATTTCAAAATTAAACATTTCAAATAAAAATAAAATGTCGAAACAACAACAAAAAAATTTCAATCACGTTATACTGAAGATAAACAATTTGGCTTTCGTTGTACTTCCTTCAACAAATGTCTCGAAATGAGGTTATTTTTTCGTACGAAACTTTTCCAACGACGAAATTTTTCCTTCGTGACGTGACGGCGATGCGCGCGTGCGGCGCTCAAGTGTGCGTCAACCTTCAACAAACGCGTGATCCCACTTTTGAACGAGTCAAAATTCCGTGATCCCATGTCTTTTTTTAACTCTACCAGCCTGCTGCATGTGGCAGCATGACAGCTAGATATTCTGCCGGGTCATGTCATATCATACAGTTCGCAGTCACTCCGACACCTGTCATTGTCATACTATCTCGACCTAAAAAAACGTATCCCATAGAACAGACGCTAAAATAATAATAATAATCAGAGAGGGACACACTTATTACAAAAGTGGTAAGAGTAAGCTAAACAGGTATAATATCTTCTATCTCTTTCTACGTATGCGATTTTTTGTTGGGGTGCAGTAACCCTATAATACTAGATGCTGTCAACAAACCGACTAAAATAGAAAGTGTTTGTTCAGTTTGACCCCGCCATATAAGAAGCGTCTTCTCAAATTATTGGGGTAAAAGACTATTGCTATTTCATGCTATACGCTGATTGCGGTTCTATGGGATCCTTGTGCTTAGGTCTCGACCAATACGTTTCGAAATGACAGTTTTTTCGGGTGACTGACGTGAAATACGTCCGAGTCTCAAAGGTATTGCGCTCTGAAGCCTGCGAGCCGAAGGGTTAAACGTCAGGGTCGTATGAGCCAGTGGTCTGCGGAGGTGTTAGTATGTAATAGATTTAATTAACAAATGGACTTAGAAAGAAGAGCTATCCTAAAAACAAACTAAAACTATCACTGAACCTTTTTATGGTTCCGTACCTTAAAGAAGGAAAAAAAAACGATAGGATCACTCCGAAATACTAAATTCATTTAATGAATCATTTTTTTTCTAAATTCCTTTATTTCTAAGTCCATTTAACTAAACTAAACATTTATAGGTAATTTTTTCTACACAAAAATAAAACTGAACGATTCTGTTTTATATAAAGAATCGAGATGCAATTGTCGAGTTCAAAAATGTTAAAAAAAAATTGCATTCGTTTTTTATAAATAACATATTGATAAGGCAACGTTTCTTCCTCGTATACAGCCAAGTTTATCGGTCATGAGAGCTTTACTAAATGTAGTTACTTTTTAAGGATTTTTTTTGTTTTATTCGGTGTTAATTGAGGAATAAGCGATGCCGGCCGGTCCATAGCTTTCTTACTGTGATGATGTTTTTTTTATAAGGAGAAATAGTTTGAAGAAGATTCCATATTTTTTAGTATGTAAGTTTGTCTTTTATATGTCCTAAGAATGAATGGAGTGAAATATACACAGACAAGTGAAAAAATCAGATCCACCGATTTTTTTAGATAAAAGTACATCTAATTAAATGTAGTATTATAAATAATATATGATAATTATCTAATATATTTTCTATTTAGTTCATGACTGACTCTGTTGTGGAGTTTAAAAAAATTATAAAAAAATAACTATCGTCATAAAAAAGTTGGCATTATTATTTTTTCATTTTAATTATAATTTCGAATAGTGTAACGATAACTATAATATTTGATAATTATTTCTTAATTATATCTAGTGATAATTACAAAGAAATGACAAAAAAATTACAAATCTAACGAAAAATCAAGCAAAAAAATGATCTCAGGTAATTTTTCTTTTCATTATAGCTCATGTAAAAATCATCTTTAAAAAAATACAAAAAAATATATTTTTCAATATTTGAAAGTTTGATAGGAAAAGTATAAGGAATGTATGGGTGTCTAGTGTTTAATTTTATTTTGCATTTCTCCGGCAACTGCTTTTTATTCAGGCCTGGAATGTCCAGTCAATTCAACCTGTATGTCCATTTCCGCGAAAGTTCATGAAATCTATTCCCTGCATGTCCAATTTGAAGCTGAAAAATCCGGTATCGAATCCTGAAGGAATCAAACTGAAAATCAATATGTATTTAGACATTCGGGGGAAATAGACGTTCCGAGAAATGTATGTTGGACGTTTGGGGAATTGGACACAACGGACCAACTACACATTCGAGAAGTTGGACATTGGAGGCCAGAATCGCTTTTTTTTTCTTAATTTCTTATAAACGACACGTATACATGGCTTATGCTTGAAAATAAATCTTTTTTAAAAGGTTTTTCTAATGAAATAGGCCTCGTGTCTGGCGCGTGTACGAAAAAGTCCAAAAAAGAATATAAATGTACATAATTCTCTGTGATAATGTCTTATGGATAATGTTTCGATCATTGAATTGTTTAAAAAATAACTATTTTTAAGATCATTTTTGTATGCAAAGGAAATCGAATGTACAATAAATGCGAGAAAAATACCAAGAAGCCTATATCTGCACTCAGTATCAGACACTGAACGACTTTTTATAATAAGAAAAAAACAAAAACTAAAGAAAAAACTTTTGGTAATGAGAAAAAAAAACTACAAAAGAAAAAAAAATATTTTTTTTGTGCAACCGTCTAAGGAAAGAAGTAACTTATTCAGTATCCGATACTGAGGTATTGTAACAGCCTTCATAAGCTCTTGGTATTATAATAATGTGATGAGAAATGCAATTTGGTAATGAATAAAATATTATGAATAAGATAAAAATTCACTGGAGATTTCGAACGCTTAAGACTAACTGCAATTTGATTTTATCGCTTCAACAAGTCCAAATTTTTGACATAAATGTTGACATTTTACATTCACTTTGGAATTTATGGCAAATATAAATGAATTTATAATAATAAATATTCTCGCGAGAAGTCTTTTCCTCGTAAACATTGGAACTGGTTGCAGTTTTTTTTTTCAGTTTTAGAACCAGTTATCAATTCCAGTTATTAAATGTATTATTTTTAGGAATGAAACCCAGATTATCGCTTTTTGAAGGTATTTTTTTTATTTTGCGTTCAAAAGTAAAAAAATATATATGTTTTTTTTTTGTGTAAACAAGTACTTGTATGTTGGAAGTCTTAAAAAAATCGATGATTTACGGTTGGATGTAAATAAATACGTGTAGTAATCCCCCAATTTTTTTCTTCATACAAATGTTGGATCAATTTGCATGAAAGGAAAAAAAACGTGTAAATCCCAAAGCGTCTCTGTAAGCGGTCATTACAGAGACGCTTTGGGATTTACACGTTTTTTTTCCTTTCATGCAAATTGATCCAACATTTGTATGAAGAAAAAAATTTGGGAATTTCCAAGTCGCTGTACAGTCGACCGCACGTCAGTGGAAACACTGACCTTGAGCTAGCCTAGCCATTATAGAGTTTCAATACTATGAGAGCCCAGTTTATACTGGTTTTGTTTCCACTGACGTGCGGTCGACCGTACAAATAGTTGTTCAGTATCTCTGTTGGACTTGTAATTTTTTTTAACTTGACTTTAAGAATAACTTCAAATTGCATTTGGTCCTGTTTTCTCTGCATTTAATATCACTATTTATATTCAGTTTGCCTTATGTGTCTTACGGAAACAAACTCTATTTGCGTCTTGCGTGCAAAGGACTCCAGCAGCAAAACAAATTTGTATCACCAATTCAACTTTGCGGTCCGCTTAGGAACACCAGCTATTGTTTATTTTGTTTTCGACCCGCAAATGCGTTTGTTTTCGAAAGAACCAAAGACAAACAGATTTTTTTAGTAGCTGTGTGGTGGTAGCCGTGTAGAGTGCTTGTTTTCCAATGAAGTCAAAAAGAAACACTGTGTATACTTCGTTCTTACCTAAGATCATAGAAAACAAAGTTTTTGGACAAAATGAAAAAAAAAAAAGTATACAGAAAATTTTTTGTCGACTGCATATATAAGTTGGTAATACCACGTTAGTTTTGCAGCCGGCGTACCTGTACCGAGTATTGGGAGTAGACGCAAATGAAGTTGGTTTCTCGTTGGTCGCTCCGTGTGGACGAACTGTTTCAGCAATGTTTGTGAGAAAATGTAAAAATCTGAAATCTCGAATCGATGAGAATGAACGAAGTTGGGACTCTGTTTTTTTTGTTTTATTTTTTATCATCATCAACAGCCTATTAACATGTCCCCACTGCTGGGGCTCAGGCCTACCCTCTCGAGGGCGTTCGGGCTATAGTCCACCACGCTAGCCCAGTGCGGGTTGGTGGACTTCACATGCACCTAAGAATTTCTTCTTCGGCGTATGCAGGTTTCCTCACGATGTTTTCCTTCACCGTTTGAGAGCAGTCAGTAAATGTACTTAAGTTTCGAGAAAAAACCCCTTGGCACATGGCCCAGCCGGGGATCGAACTTTGGACCTTTCGATATGATAGGCCGCGTCTTATCCCCGACGCTACTGACGCTCTATGGAGGATATCCTATTCCTACTAATATTATAAAGGCGAAAGTTTGTAAGAATGTTTGTTACTCTTTCACGCAAAAACTACCGAACAGATTTTAATGAAACTTGGTACAGTCATAGCTTACATCCTGGAATAACATATAGGCTACTTTTTAACGCGGACAAAGTCGCGGGGCGTCCGCTAATACCGCCTAAGTAACAAAACGCCTACACAGAGGGCGCTGTTTCACAATGTACACGGGAAAAACTTTTCTACGCGGGCGAAGCCGCGGGAAAAAGCTAGTATATAAATAAATGAAATCAATTGTAAGTTAACAAAATTTATTGTCTTCAAAACATTTGTTATTGCTCTTATATCTAATGGTTTTCATGTCCAATGATTTATAATACAACGTCTAAAACAAATAAAGTTAAACATACAATAATTCATACTTTGTGTCGAAAACTCGTTTACGAATAGAGATTAGCAATTTCTTTTTGGTTTTAAAAAGGAAAGCAATCTAGTTCGTATTTCATTAGGCGTATTACAGACACGCGGCCTGCGGTGGCGGTGGCGGCCTGTTGTCTTCCACACGCAATGTACATACGGATAATTAGAAACAGGGCAAGATTTTCGTACAATCGAGGTCACTTTGAAGCCATGGGTCTCCGTGAAGGATCGATCGGGGCGTGATCTGATGACGGTCACCGAGAGAGTAGATGGAGGACTTTCAGATCGCTATAGATATCCAACTGATCAGATGAGCCGTTTGGAAGCAGCATCGTCATGTAGAAAAAAACCCGTAAAATGACATCAAAATGTATGAAAATCTAAAAGTTAATGAATAATGACGATGCTGCTTCCAGACGGCTCATCTGATCAGTTGGATATCTATAGCGATCTAGAAGTCCTCCATCTGCTCTCTCGATGACCGTCATCAGATCACACCCCGATCAATCCTTCACAGAGAACCATGGCTTCAAAGTGACCTCGATTGTACGAAAATCTTGCCCTGTTTCTAATTATCCGTCCACCTATGTATATGAGACTTCAGACAGCGTTTTCATATTGAAGCTGCGGCCTGCGGCAGGCCGCCACTGCAGGCCGCGTGTGTCTGGGATACGCCTTAACCTTTCGTTAGATCATATATCAAATCAATGCTTAAAAGACTGCGAAAACAGTGCTTAAATATACACCAGGCATTGTTTATTTGCACATATGGTTATGTGACTTCTTACTTACGTTATTTCGGGTTTAGGACATTTAGTGTTCATGGAACAGGACATTATAGTCCAGGAAAAATAAAGAAAGTTTTTTTTCTAAGATATTTTGTAAGATATTTTTTCCAATTTTCCACTATTTTTAAATGATTTTTCTTTATTTTGGGGTTTTCTAATTTGGGAAAAAGTACAACAATCCTTACAATTGTTATGACAAATGTTCATTTACAACAAAAAAATACAATTGGATTAAGGAAATTTTGAGGCCGAAATCTCTCCAGTGTTGTGATGGTAGTATAATTTATTTATTGTATTATAATTTTTTTGCTGTAGTAGTAAAAATACTTTTAAATTGAAAGACATTGTGGACCCTCTAGCACCCAAAATCACAACCGTTTCTCATATATATTTTTTATTATTATAATATTATATTTACAACCTTAGAAATAATTTTGAACGACAAATATATCCGTATTTGTATTTGGGGCATATTAATTAACGCGAAATGAAATGGTGGGAAAGTGCAGCATTTTTCAACTGATTCTTTTTTTTAAATCTAAACTAAATTGTTCACGGAATACATAAAATGTCAGATCAATCACGCGAAAAGGGAGATCAAAACTATGAAATAATAAAAAAAACAATGGGAAGATGATTTTAAAACTATCACCAACTACCTTTGACTGGTAAAAGTCATTTGTAAATATCATTTGCAGAAAGGTTCAAAAATAAAAGAAAAAAAAAATTCGAAAAAATGAAAAAAAAAAAAAAAATTACACGTCTGTCTGTCCGCTAATAATTGTTGGTATTTCCGGCGTTTTCGGGGCAAACGCTCTAACCACTTGGCCGCTGAAGCGTCTATTTTAATATAAATAAATACATGTCATTGTCAGAATAAACCATTTAATGAAACCTTTCTGCAGCTGACGGACAGACTGACATTTTACGAGCGAAACAAAATCTTCCTACGGTAAAAAGAGAAACTGGTTGCAAAAACGGAAAAACATTTCCAGTTTAGAAACTGGTGACGAACGACTAAAGGATATTAAACGTTACATAGGTACAAAATTTGCAAAGAATTGTAAACTTGTAAAAATACTTTACCAATAAAAAAAATATTGATTTACAGAAAAAAAAATGATATTTCTTACAATAGGTAATCAATAACAAAAATTATGTCCGTCTGTCCTTCGCAAAGAATAATTAAAAAAAGTAATTCAACAAAAAAAAATTGTACTTCAAAGGTTCATGGAAGCGGAAAAAAAACCGGGTAATTTTCACTGTAACTTTTGCATGTACGGTCGACCGCACGTCAGTGGAAACAACAGTATAAACCGGTCTCTCATAGTATTGAAACTCCCTGACAGGCTAGGCCAGCTCAAGGTCAAAGTGTATCCACTGACGTGCGGCCGACTGTACAAAAAACACCAAAATTTTCCGAAAACATTTAGAAAAACGTAAAAAACACTTAGAAAAGCTTAAAACTATAGAATTCCTTACAATCTACGCCACTTAAAAAATACGTATATAAAAAATACGATGTGGGGACACAAGATATTACTATCTCTTTCTAATGTTAAGAGCTCCTCTCAACCGTCGCCGGTTGCGAAGCTATATCACGTCGGGGTCACCACTTTGGGGTCGCTGCTTGCAGGTGAGAAATGAAACAACTGATGATCTGTAGATGCATATTTTATTAACAATTGTCCTTAATAATATTTACAATATTAGCTTCGCAACCGGCGACGGTTGAGAGGAACTCTTAACATTAGAAAGAGATAGTAATATCTTGTGTCCCCACAACGATAACATTTGTTCCTTTCAAAAAAAAATTGTTCATGTACTTACGTTAATCTCATCGCTGGAAAGTCCATTACAAAATGTTTAATGTACCCTTCTAAGGCGGTCCCTACACGATCATGCGGCATGACATGCGTTACTCATGCATGACCGTCAAGCCGATTGAAATGCATGACATGCAAACTACGTGCTGGCCGTTGCTTCACTGTACCGCTTGATAGCAAGCATGATGGTCCATCATGCAGCATGATAATTCACGTAAACGTAACGCATGTCATGCCGCATGATCGTTTAGGGACACTTTATCAACACACAGTTGCTTTGTATGCCTTTGGTCAAAATTGCTTTTCGTCAAAACACACTTTAGCCAAATGTCCGTTTGGTCAAACAGTTTTTAGTCAAGGGTGCCTTTCGTCAAAACACATTTTGGCAAAAATGCGTTTGGTTCAAACAGTTTTTAGTCAAGTTAAGTGCGCTTTTCGACAAAACACACTTACCAAAAGTGCGTTTGGTCAAACAGTTTTTAGTCAAGGGTGCTTTTCGTCAAAATGTTAAATTTGTCAAAATTAGATTTGGTCGAACGACGCTTTTCGTCAAATATGTTAACATATAGTCGGTATGTTAACATATGGCCTTGACTGGCCTGTTGGCGTAGTGGTAGTAACCCTGCCTACTGCGCCAAAGGTCGTGGGTTCGATTCCCAACGGGGACCAACATTTGTGTGATGAGCATAACTGTTGGTTTTCGGATTCTGGGTGTTTGTATGTATTTAAGTATTTATTTAAAAGTATTTATGTATGTTTATCAGTTGTCGAGTACCCATGTACAAGCTTCGGCTTAGTTGGGACTAAACAGCCGTGTGGGAATTTGTCCAAACATTATTATATATTATTATACAACCTTTGACGAACCACACCTTTGGGCGAAGTGTTTTGACAAAAAGCAATTTCGTCCAAAGGCATCAAATCCATCTTTTTTCAGAGGAAAAATCCATTTTGGTCCAAATCTGAAACAGCTGGCCAAAGTGGTGCTATGTTATGTCCAACAGTGGGGCTTGGTCGAGGGTTTAACGGCATTTCTTGAGGAACTCGAGCACCTCGTGAGGGTAGTTGTGCCTGGTCGTGGACTTGGCGGCGCTGCGAGCGTACTCCAGCGGAGTCACCGAGCTGCGGACAACAACAGTTTGTTTACCCTAATCATCATCAACAGCCTCTTAACTCTGTAACTCTTATCTCTCTTAGCTCGGTAGTCTGGATACCTTACGAAAATAAGAATAATCTTATATTGGAACAAGTCCAAAAGCGGTTCCTTCGTCACTTGTATAAACGGAGACACGGGTACTATCCATTTATGTACCCTACGCTTTTCCTACAAGGAGATCTGGGATTTGACTCCCTCCAGCTTCGAAGATACCTGGCATTGACTAAGTTCACGTTAAATATACTTCGGGGTAAAGTCGACAGTAGTTATCTACTGCAGCGGTTGCTGAGGCTGCCTGTGCCAAACTCGTGGCGGCGAGCGCGCCGTCACGAGCCACTGGCTCGGCCGCCCGCGCGCGCGCACCGTGGGTGGTGGCGCATCGGCACTCTCCGGTGCTACGCGCTATAACCCTCCTTAACTGTGCACTCACGGCAGCACCACACTGCGATCTCTTTCACAGCTCGCTGGCTTGTTTGACGAGAGAATTTAAAAAATCATTTGAGCCTATGATGCCAGTCAGCTCTATTAAATATTAATAAAAATTCCTATATAATTATATTCTAATTTAGTATAAGCATTTATTATTGTTACTTTTGTTTGTAATGCCATGGATTCCTGTAATGTTACAAATATTGAATTGAATTGAATAAATTGAATAAATAAATAAATAAATTAACATGTCCCCACTGCTGGTGCTCAGGCCTACCCTCTCAACGAGGGCGTGCGTCTATAGTCCACCACGCTAGCCCACTGCGGGTTGGTGGACTTCACATGCGACTAAGAATTTATTCTTCGGCGTATGCAGGTTTCCTTCACCGTTTGAGAGCAGTCGGTAAATGTACTTAAGTTTCGAGAAAAAACCCATTGGTACATGGCCATGCCGGGGCTCGACCTTCGGACCTTTCGATATGATCTTATCTTCTTAGGGAGCCAGGAATACCTGGCGACACTTGGACCCTATGGGATCTGTTGTGCCAAACCCCTGTCCGCCAAACGGTTCGGTGGACTTCACATGCGCCTTAGAATTGTAAATACCAGTCTTCGTCGTACGCAGGTTTCCTCGCGATGTTTTCCTTCACCGAAAAACCTGTGGTATTATAATAAACCGTACTTAAGTTTCGAAAAACTCATAGGTACGGGCCAGGATCGATCCCACGACCTCATGAACGTGAGGCGAGTGCACAACCAAACGCCACTGACGTGAGACATGTCGCCCCATACACCCACCTCCGGTTGGAGAGATGGGCCAGTCTCTTCCACATCTTGCGGTCCACGTGCCGGAAGAGCAGCATCACCAGCTTGAGGTCGCACGTCGCCGAGTTGACGGCCAGGTGCAGCGCCGTGTCCTCGCCCTTCACGTCCTGAGACAACATGTTACAAATTAGCAGTTTATGACACTGGTACACTCGCGTCGGTTCGGGGGTGCGCACGACTTAACTAAATTTTGTCTATTGTACTCTTTTTTATCTGTAGAAATAAAAAAGAGATGGCATGTATTTCAGAACTGTCAATATTTTGAATACTGCCAATACTTCCCTCTGTCTGACAGGACTAAACTACTGTTTAGTCCTGTCAGACAGAGGGGAGGGGGAGGCTGGGTATTCAAAGTATTGACAGTTAGTCCTGTCAGACAGAGCCTCCCCCTCCCCCAGACAGAGGGGAGGGGGAGGCTCTGTCTGACAGGACTAACTGTCAATACTTTGAATACCGTCAATACTGCCTTCTGTCTGACAAGACCAGAGATCCGATAGGCCTCCCCGAAAATCCCCTCTGTGGGAGGCTCTGTTTGACAGGACTAAACTACTGTTTAGTCTGCGGAAGACTGTGGAGCGGTCCGATCGGGTCTCGTCGATGTAGGCTAATACCAGATTTATCTATGTCTAGATAGGGATGATTTTTCGACACACCAATTGACACAAAAATTTACTCTAAAGGTTGTCTCTCAAAGTGTCCAGGTACGTACCCCCTGCCAGAGGTCCGCGGCGGCGTGCGCGAGCAGCACGTGCGCGGCGTGCAGGCTGGGGGTGGTCGCGCCGTGCTGCCGGCACGTCACGTGCAGCGCCGAGTACCCTGCAGGCACAACACACGTCATCATCATCGTCGCCTTCACTATTTTCCTTTTAAATGGATTTTACGGCCCTGGGAACAGAGTCCTTTTAGGCCAATCCCAGTTTTAAAATAGTCATACACAAAAAAATCGGCGTTCTCCTCAAAAACAGCGTTAGTTGGCGATTTCCATTAAGGTTCACATCCTCACTAAGGTGATGGTAACTTAATTGAAAGGAACTTGATGTCTAGTAGTAGTTTATTACTGGCACATCATCATATCAGCCTGTAGACGTCCACTGCTGGACAAAGGCCTCCCCCAGGGATCTCCACGACGACCGGTCCTGCGCTAACCTCATCCAGCCGGGTCCCGCGACCTTCACCAGATCGTCGGTCCACCTTGTGGGAGGCCTACGCTGCGTCTTCCGATACGAGGTCGCCACTCGAGAACCTTTCTGCCCCAACGGCCGTCAGTTCTACGTGCGATGTGCCCAGCCCACTGCCACTTCAGCTTCGCAACTCTTTGAGCTATGTCAGTGACCTTGGTTCTCCTGCGGATCTCCTCATTTCTGATTCTATCTCGCAGGGAAACTCCGAGCATAGCTCTCTCCACTAGCACATAACAGGAGTTATTAAAACATGAGTTATCATCATCATCAGCCTGCACTAGTCCACTGCTGGACATAGGCCTCCCCCAAGGCGCGCCACTGAGCCCGATCTTCGACTCTCCGCATACAGTCACTGCCAGCCGCCCTGCGCAGGTCGTCGCTCCATCTAGCCGGGGGCGTCCCACACTACGCTTGCCTAGTCGTGGTCTCCACTCGAGAACTCGTCTACCCCAGCGGTTATCGGTTCTCCGACAGATGTGACCAGCCCACTGCCACTTCAACGTGCTAACCCTTTGAGCTATGTCGAAGGCTTTGGTTCTCTGGCGGATCACCTCGTTTCGGATCCTATCTCTCAGAGAGAGAACATGAGTGCGAGTTTAAAAAACGAGCGTCGCGAGTTCTTTAATAGTATCACGCGAATGTTTTATTCGTGTACATTCAAATCGACACCATTGTATACGTACAGTCGACCGCACGTCAGTGTCTGTGGAAACACTTTGACCTTGAGCTGGCCGGACCTATTAGGAGCAGTTTTATAGGCGTTGAGCCGTTCAAATATATCAATTGAATTCAAATTAATTTCTTAGGAACTCTGTATGTATATATTGTATTGTCTTTCCTACTTTAGACTCGACCTAAGAGACTTTTATTGATCATTTAGCCTTAACAATGTCTAAACGCCTATTAACTGATGGAACTAGCTACTTAGCTTCTTAGTCTTCTGTATACACGAAGCCAGAGTCATTAGCTTAAATCAAACAAACAGCCTATCAACATGTCCCCACTGCTGGGGCTCAGGCCTACCCTCTCAACGAGGGCGTGCGGGCTATAGTCCACCACGCTAGCCCAGTGCGGGTTGGTGGACTTCACACGCGCCTAAGAATTCCTACTTCGGCGTATGCAGGTTTCCTCACGATGTTTTCCTTCACCGTTTGAGAGCAGTCAGTAAATGTGCTTAAGTTTCGAGAAAAATCCCATTGGTACATGGCCCAGCTGGGTATCGAACTTCGGACCTGTCGATATGCACATTAGTATTCGAGAATTTCTCGAAAATTAATTTATCTCATCGAATTTTATTTATATTCAATTTTTTTAACAATTTCATAATTTATTATGTCGACATAAAAGCATGCTATTTTTAATGATGAAACTTTATTTATACAATAAGACCACAAAAATTGTAACCTATTCTTAGGTCCTCTTACACCGCTTGCTGATAAAGTCCCAGATACCCTAATTGCAGGTTATCTGACAGATAGCCTATTTTTTTGGTTTCTCAGGTATCTGATTGCCTATATCTTATATATTTTATATAATCTATCACACTGATTTATTTGATAGATTAGTTTATCACTATGATTACTATCTGTAACAATATCAGGAAGTGGTGAAAGAAGCCCTTAGCAAATAAAGAATTTCAATTTCAATTTGATAGGCCGCGTCATATCCCCGAGGCCGCTGACGCTCTGTCGCGTCACCAGCTTGCGATCCTGGCTGCTGGCCTCGCTGCCACGTACCTTCAGTGTTGCGGTGGTGCGTCGCGAACAGCGGCGGCTCGCCGGGCTCGCGGCGAACAAGCTCGGCGAGCACGTCGGCGCACGCGTCGCCGGCGCGCGCGCACGCGATCACCAGGTTGTCGCCCTGCGCGTCGATCTGACAACAATCAATCAACAGCCTATTAACATGTCCCCACTGCTGGGGCTCAGGCCTACCCTCTCGACGAGGGCGTGCGGGCTATAGTCCACCACGTTAACCCGGTGCGGGTTGGTGGACTGCCAACAATACCATTACTATTTACCAGCTGTTTCCCGCGGGAACCCCTTTTCCCGAGGTATCTGTAGCCTGTGTTATTCTGATGTATAATCTACTAGCTTTGTCCCGCGGCTTCGCCCGCGTAGATAAGTTTTCCCGTGTACATTGTGAAACAGCGCCATCTATGTATACGTTTTATTACTTAGCGGACGCCCCGCGACTTCGTCCGCGTTAAAAAGTATCCTATATGTTATTCCAGGATATAAGCTATCACTGTACCAAGTTTCATGAAGATCTGTTCGGTAGTTTTTGCGTGAAAGAGTAACAGACATCCTCACATCCTTACAAACTTTCGCCTTTATAATATTAGTAGGATAGGATTATCCCGACATTGTCATACTTGTCCTTGACCTAGTAAAAATGATAGTCTTTTGAGTGACAATTGTCAGGGTGTCTGACTGAGAGCCAAAGAGTTAAGTTAGTGTGATAGTTTTTAAGTAAAGCGCCATTTTCACCATACATCTTGGGCGTACGCCCGCCAAGGTCATGTAAGACGTAGCATTCACACCATCTAGCGCGGCACCTAGCAAGGCATCCAGCAAGGCATAGACAAGCTTTAAAAAGTAGGTTTTGGCTTGGTTACAAGACTTTTAAGCCATATTACTTGATATTTTAATTGAGATATAGCTTAAAAGTCTGGTCCAACCAAGCCAAAACCTACTTTTTAAAAACGTTAGAGCTTGTCTATGCCTTTTTAGGTCCAGAACACATCCTGCACGTCGTGCTATCAATTATAATAATAATTATTGCTGTATAGCAAGCCTTTTCACGACAGTTTTGCATGGTCTTCTAACATGACCTTGAGCGGGTGCACGCCAAAGATGTGTGGTGTAATTAGTGCTTAAGCCAAGGCTTTTAGGTTTCGTATCCAAGCCACAAACTCACCTCGGTGAAGACGCAGGGCTGGTCGCGCGGGGGCGGGGGCGCGTGCGCGCGCGCCGCGGCGCGCACGCACTGCACCACGTAGCGCGTGAGCAGCGGCCGGCGCGGGCAGCGCAGCGCCGCCGCCTTCAGCACGCTCAGGCCTGCAACATTGCACATTTTTCATACTCATTGCTAGCTCATTATTTAATGTAATCATTTATTTCAGACATGAGATTCTGAGCAACCATTACAACTCATCTGTCATTCACAAGGAACATATTTAAGCCTAACCCGATAGAGAGATTGAGAGGGCACAACTTGAGAATACAAAGAGCCAATGCACAGCTGAACCCCTACAGAAATTTTCTAAGCAACAGGGTTGCATCCAAATGGAATAATCTGCCAGAATCTGTTGTATCTGCCACTTCCGTAAACATGTTCAAGAACAGACTAGACAACTTCCTCAAATCTAAAAAGACGCAATAAATTAATATAAATCATGAAAGCAAGTCGACTGCTGATATGGAAGCATCAGCTATAGCTGCCTTTCCATTTAAAATAAAATAAAAATGAATCCACTAAGAACATGTATCCCATAGAACCGTAATCATCGTGTAGCATGAAATAGCAATAGTCTTTTACCCCCATAATTTGAGAAGTCGCTTCTTATATGGCGGGGTCAAACTGAACAAACACTATCTATTTTAGTCGGGTTGTTGTGCGTTGACAGTTAAGGTAGTAAAAAATTCGCATACGTAGACAGAGATAGAAGATATTATATCTGTCTAGCTTACTCATACCACTTTTGTAATAAGTGTGTCTCTCTCTGATTATTATTGTTATTTTAGCAGCTGTTCTATGGGATCCTTGTTCAATGTGAATCCATATATGTTAGTAATACATAATAAAACTATGTAAGTAAAATTAAACTGGTTTTCGTTTGTTGTCGACAAGATGGACAGTGTCCCAGTGCCTGAGCACTGGGCTGTCCACCTCGTCGCGCAGCACGCTCAGGAGGCTGTCACGAACCCGACGCACCAGGGAAGCGATTCTTCTGCGCATGATGGCGTAGAAGTCATCGACGCGAGCTTCAGCGAACATTCCTGATGCACTGCAGTATCGTGGCAGCCCCAGCAGCATCCCCATTATTGTCATCATGTGGCCGAGGACTCTGTGAGTATAGCCAGGACTCACCGAAGTCCTCCAGGAACAGCTGCGGTTTGTGCGCGAGGACTCGCTCGCATATGAGCGTGAAGAGCGCGTACTGCACGTCCTCCTGCTCGGGGCCCTGCGACAGGCTCAGCAGGATGTGGTGGAGGACTCTGGGAGAAGAACAACATAAGGTTGAAACAGTTACTCTATCTATACCAAGAAGGTCGCGCGCGCGCTCCCTGTGGAGATCGCATCTTGCATATTTAGTATCGGAACCTATGGTGCCATTTACAGGGGGGTGCGGATAAAGGAAGCGGTGTAGCGGGAGGAGGTTGCTAATACAAATTTATATGGAGCTTGAAAATGAGAATGTGTGAGTGAGTCATAATTTTGTGATTACTTTGACACAATTTTGACACCCATAGAATGATTTTATTACTCAATAAATTTTTTGATTCATGATCTATACAGATATAACATCTTCTATCTCTTTCTACGTATGCGAATTTTTTGCAGTTGAACTGCTTCCCAACAACAAGCCATAACTGCCTACAAACAACAACCCGACTAAAATAGATAGTGTTTGTTCAGTTTGACCCCGCCATGTAAGAAGCGTCTTCTCAAATTATTGGGGTAAAAGACTATTGCTATTTCATGCTATACGCTGATCACGGTTCTAGGGACAGTTCCTGTCAGACATTTTTTTTAGGAGTTTGTGGCTTGGTCTGTCAGACATGAATTTGATAGTTCTAAAATTCATGTCATATTCTTTCTCAGATTAGAATTAGAATTTTCTAATCTGAGTATTCTTTCCTTTTTTTAAAGAAGAAAAAGAGCAGGCTCGTCTTTAGAACACGACACGTTAGATACCGAGTTCATAATTTTTTTATAGATAGTACTTGATGGTAGGTTTAACATAGCTAAAGCGCTACTTACGAAAATTAGTAGTTTAAAAGATATTAATTTTTGAAAATTGAGTTTTCTATAGCAATTTCATCACAAACTGTGCATAATAAATGGATACTGAGTTTATATTTTTTTATAGATAGTATTTCATGGTAGGTTCAACATACGAAAAGCGCTACTTGAGAAAATTTGTAGTTTGAAAGATATTAATTTTTTAGGTTACTGGTGACCCAGAAATGTAGTCAGACCACCCCGAAGGTTAGGTGCGAAGAGCGAAGCGACGAGCATGTTAGGTTACTGGTGACCCTTGGAGCGAGCGAAGCGAGCGACAGTACGCAGAAAGGGGTGCAACACAAGAGATTTTGATGACCTTTTTTAAAAGCGGTAGCTGTACAATGTACATAGTGACTTAACCTCAAAATTTTCAAAAATTCATATCTTCAAAACTACAAATTTTCGTAAGTAGCGCTTTAGGTATGTTAAACCTACCATCAAGTACTACCTATAAAAAAATTATGAACTCGGTATCTAACGTGTCGTGTTCTAAAGAGCTTCCAAAGAGCACAACAGATTAAAATACAATAATAGTGGTTGTTTCGGCTACAAGGACTCTTTTGGCGGGAGCGAAGTGTCATGGTCGTCTCTTATATTATTATTTTTTTAATTATGTATTTTGCGGGTTTTAATGTGTAATGGTGATAGTATTTTACACATTAAGTGCTTGTGGTTGTCCATATTGTGCGGGAAATTAAAATAAAAGCGTGTAACAACTCTTTCAGCTCGTGACAAAATTGTCCATTGGAAATCTTCATTAAAGTTACTATCGATTTAGTGAGAGATAACAACCTTAGTGAAAATCCCCGATTAACTGTAGTCGTGCTCTGTTTTTGCGGAGGCCGTGCTGTAACCGCCGGTTTAAATAGATATAAGAAATAAGACTTTAAATTCAAAATAAGATATGGCTTAAATGTCTCGTTACCAAGCCAAAACCTACTAAAAAAACCATTAAGGCTACAACATTGAGGAATTCTGTTATTACGGTATTCTTTTTCCTTTTCCTTTATGTACTCTGTCTTTGATTAATGTATTATTCATACATTCTATAACAGCGTAGTTTCCCTACAAATACTTAACCGACCCACTCGGGTGGCGGCGCCACTGTCCACGCAATACAATTAACCGGGTGACGGTAAACAAAGAGATGTTTAGTTCCTACGGTCGCCGCACGCATCGATAAGTTTGTCGCGTTCCAATAAGGTTACAAACGGCCTTGACTTTGGTTTTTAAACTATGTGCTATTAGGTTATCATAGAGTTAAGATCTCTTTGGTGCGTGCTCGCGACCCCTTATAGAGGCGTAAAAGAAGCATTCTATGGGTGTCAAAATCGTGTCAAATGTATGACAATACTGTGACTCCACTGACGCTGTCAGAGAGCGTCAGTGGCGTCGGGGATAAGACGCGGCCTATCATATCGAAAGGTCCGGAGTTAGATCCCCGGCTGGGCCATGTACCAATGGGTTTTTCTCGAAACTTAAGTACATTTACTGACTGCTCTCAAACGGTGAAGGAAAATATCGTGAGGAAACCTGCGTACGCCGAAGAAGAAATTCTTAGGCGTATGTGAAGTCCTCCAACCCGCACTGGGCTAGCGTGGTGGACTATAGCCCGCACGCCCTCGTTCAGAGGGTAGGCCTGAGCCCCAGCGGAGCTGTTGATGATGACTGTGACTCACTCACACATTCTCATTTTCAAACTCCATATAAATTTGTATTAGCAACCTCCTCCCGCTACTCCGCTTCCTTTGTCCGCACCCCCCCAGTAAAAGGCACCATTGGTTCCCATACTAAATAAGCAAGATGCAGTGGTTTGATAAACCTTCATATTATTTTTGCATTTTTTTAAGCTGAGAATTCCAATTTTTTTAAAACCGAACCGATGCAAAGCCGCAAGAAGGATTTTGCTTAAAGATTTAAATAAACATTAAATCGGCACCCTGTATTGATGTGTAACAGGAAATTACTGTAATAAAATACAGTATAAATAATATTTGTTAATTTATTAATAACAAAACAAAATGGCTGACTACAGACCAAGTGTGATATGCGATCATAATAAAGTTTCTATTGGTCACCTCCTATATAACCTGAGGAAGTTCAATTCAATTCAATTCAATACACTTTAAACGTGCAATACGTTTAAAAATTACAGACGAAAAACAAAAACAGATACAGTAATGTACATGTAGGCGGTCTTATCGCTAAGAGCGATTTCTTCCAGACAACCTTTGGGTAGAGAATTTAGAGCAAATTAGAAGGTAGGTTGTGCAATTATAGGCATATTTTAAAATCTACATACACTAAAATACATAGGTATACAAAAAAATATATATACATACACACATACATGCATACAATATACATACATACATACATACAAGATAATTATGTTATCGGCTCAAATTCGTACCAATGGGTTATTTCTCGAAATTTAAGCACATTTATTGACTGCTCTCGAATGGTGAAGGAAAACATCGCGAGGAAACCTGCATACGCCGAAGAAGAAATTCTTAGCCGCATGTGGAGTCCACCATCCCGCACTGGGCTAGCGTGGTGGATTACGCTTCGAAACCCAAAAAGCAGTCAAAATTAAATGCTTAACTCACCCATAAGACGTCTTCAAATCCAAATTAGCCACCTTCAGGCACAAGCTTTTCCTCTCTTCAATCTTCAGCTTCTTCACGTGCTCCTGGAACAGCTCTTTGCAGCTCTGCCTGCCCACCTGGCAGCATTCCTTCTTCGCGAAACTGGCCGACAGCTCCTTCTGCAAATCCTTGTATTGCTTCATGGTCATCGATGACGTCGACGAGTTCCTTTCGCGAGTCTTCTTCTCTTTATCAAATTCGGAATCTTTCTCCAGACACTCGGAGTCTTTCTCGTTGAAGTCGGAGATACAGCTTGGGTACTGCTCCTCGAATTGTGCGATTTCTTGGTACTTCTCATACTCGCTGCTCGGCGAAGACAGTTGTGGGGATAGAGTGTATTCCGATGTGTTTGAAGGATAGAAGGATGCTTGCGAATCTGAGAAAGGACTGGGAACGTTTTCGGATCGCGGTGGAGTAGGAAAGATGCTGCCGTAGGCTTTTTCATTGTTGGATATATAATCTTCATGGATATCTGGTATGGATGTCAGTTCCACGTTGTCATACTGTTCGTAGTTCGTTAACTGCTCGAATTGTTCAATGGGATTCGGCTCTGACACTTCCGATATGTCGTTTGGAACGAAGCTTTGCAGCTGTTCAAAGTTTTCTTGTATGTCCGAGTTCTTTATGAAGTCTTCTAGGATATTCTCGGCGCTTTCATGGCACGAAGGATGCGATTCTTCGTCAATTAACTCTTGGACTAATGACCAGTAGTCTTCTTGCTGTTGTGAGTTCGATGGGAATTGTGGCACGTTCTGTTGGACCTTCTTTAGAGCAGCGTCTACTTCTGTGAAGGTGTCAGGTGCATTCTTAGCGTTGAATATGACATGGCCGCCAGAGAAGGTTTGCTTGTTTATTTGGTTTATCTGTAAGTGAAACAAATCATTGAATAAAAACTTAGTTAAATGTGTAATTTTCTATGTTTACATTCCAACAGCAATGTTTCTAAATAAGGAGACAACCTGATTTTAATGAATTTTTAATGAATAATCAAGGAGAAAAGTGGTTTATGGACGTTTTCAGGAATTTTAGACATTGAAAATTGGCCCAGTACAGTACCTAGATAAGGGGAGTGGATGACCTTTTCCATTCTCTGTTCAATACACTCGATCTTTAGTCACTTCCTATCTAATTTTTACCTGTCTAAAGCTGCTATCAGCTGATTCGTCGAACGCATAAGGATGCGCGGACGCACTGAAATCATTTCTGCTTCTGATCGGTCCTCTCGACACAGCCACCGTTTGTAGTTTCTTCTTCTTCGTTCCATCTTCTTTATCCTCAATTTTTAAATTCTTTAAACAATCTAAAACATTGTCATCTTTCTCGTCTATCTCACCTTTACACAGCTCATCTTTCTCAGAAAATCCACTATCCTGAGAAGACTGCGAATCAGTTCTTTCTGTCTTTCGCTCTTCTTCCACTGGTTTGTAAGAGAAGTTGTCGAGTTCTTTCTCTTCATCGTCGACCTCTTTGAACGAGAAGTGTTTTAACTCATCATCTTTCTCGATTTCCTTCTCCATTTGTAGTTTATGAAAGTTCTCGACAATTTTATCGACTGTGATGACGTTTGGTTTGTTTTCCTCTGTTTTTGTTTCTTTCTGTTTTATCTTGTCTTTCTTTTTGTTCTGAAAGAAGGCTTGGTTCAAAGCTCTTAAAGGCTTCGTTAGTATATTCTTTATTGATTTCTTTTCCTCCATTGTTGGTAAGTGAGGTTGTGTGTTTGATACTTTAGCACTTCCCATAGTAAAACTTCGACTTTCCTCGTGTTCAGCTTGTCATCCTGGAACAATAAAAAATAGGGAATTAGGCGTTATTTTTCAGGCTTTTCTTGGAATTCAGATCGAGTTTCAATTCAGTTTAAATTATTTATGATATTGTAATGCGATCGCTTAAGTAAGTGACTTATGACGAAATTGTTTGTTTTTAGGGGTCTGTCAAAACGGACACAGCTGGGTTGTTTTGTATGTATGTCTATCCGCCAGACAGCTAGGAAACTACCAGACGGTATTAGCAGAAATTTTGAATTAAATAAAAATGACGTTTTGAATGCGTAAATCATGTCGCAGGATAGTCGGGAACATCGGAACATTATGATAATACTAGGACGATTGCAAAGGACCAGATAATTGGAATCCAAGATAGATTTTCGTAATCATCCGAGCTATTATCATGATCATTGCAAATATCAAATATCTAAAGCACTAATTACACCACACATCTTGGGCGTACGCCCGCCAAAGTCATGTTAGAAGGCCATGTTAGACGTAGCATTCACACCATCTAGCGCGGCACCTAGCAAGGCATCCAGCAAGGCATAGACAAGCTTTAAAAAGTAGGTTTTGGCTTGGTTAGAAGACAAAATAAGCCATATTACTTGATATTTTAATTAAGATATGGCTTAAAAGTCTAGTCCAACCAAGCCAAAACCTACTTTTTAAAAACGTTAGAGCTTTTTAGGTCCAGCACACATCCTGCACGTCGTGCAAGCAAATAATAATAATTATTGCTGTATAGCGAGCCTTTTCACGACAGTTTTGCATGACCTTCTAACATGACCTTGGCGGGCGTACGCCCAAGATGTGTGGTGTAATTAGTGCTTTAATCCAATGTCCTATAGGGTTATCAATTTTGTCACTAACAAAGCACAGGAGACCAGGGTTGGTGTAATTAGTGCTTAAGTTTGTTGAGGACGAATTGAAACTTTAACGCTGATTGGCTAATTTAAGAGTCGATTTATAACATCTTCATTTATTTTTTTTATTTGGCCATTAGCCAAAAATAGGCCGGAATGTTCCAATGATCGTACGACATACAAAACAGTCCAGCAATTATAAAAAAAACATTGAAATTTCAAGGAAAAAAAACATTTTTTCAATTTCAAACAACCAACGATGCCCCAGTCCGTTTTTTGGTGGACTCCGCCATGTATGCAGGTTTCCTTAAGATATTTTCCTTCACCGGAAAACCTGTGGTATTAAAAGGAGTAGGTACGGAATACTGTTTTCAATTGCAATTCTATTTATATGTATTATCGAAAGTGCGTCAGACGATTTCCGGTATCGAGTCACCTTGTGCCTGTTTTTTGTTGTTATCTATCGCTTTTCGCATATCGGTGGCTTCCACCGCCGATTTCGGCGCTCGCAGCGGCGAATATTGTGCAACCATGTCATGTTGGGCGTCACATTGTCTAGCTAGAAGTAGCATTTCTACTACATTTTCGTGTCGAGCCGGAGGTGCACACGACTTAACTAAATTTAGTCTATTGTGCTCTTTTTTATCTGTAGAAATAAAAAAAGAGATGGCATGAATTTTAAGCGGTCCCTAAAGGATCATGCTTGCATGACATGCGTTACGTTAAGTGGTCCCTACACCATCAATCTGCATGACATGCAATCACGTGCTGTCACTCATGCATGACCGTCTAGCTGTAGTGATTGACGTGCATGACATGCAAACTACGTGCTGTCCGTTGCTTCACTGTACTGATTGATAGCAAGCATGAGGGTCCATCATGCAGCATGACAATCACGTAAACGTAACGCATGTCATGCATGCATGATCATTTAGGGACCGCTTTACGTGATTGTCATGCTGCATGATGGACAATCAATCAGTACAGTGAATCAATCAGGCCAGCACGTAATTTGCATGTCATGCACGTCAATCACTACAGCTAGACGTTCATGCATGAGTGACAGCACGTAATTGCATGTCATGCCGCATGATCGCCTATTAGAACTGTCAAATCAGTTAAGACCTGTCAGACACAAGAAAATGCATAAAGTTTTCTATTGTAACTACAACATGCCGATTAAAATTCCATCTGTCTGACACGTGCATGCAGGTTTCCTCGCGATGTTTTCCTTCACCGTTTGAGAGCTGTCAGTAAATGTACTTAAGTTTCGAGAAAAACCCATCGGTACACGGCCCAGCCGGGAATCGAGCTTCGGACCTTTCGATATTACAGGCCGCGTCTTATCCCCGACGCCACTGACGCTTCTGTGTAGTTTACTCGATCCTAATACTCATTCCAAACTGTATTTTTGTACCTCTACTCTCTAACCTTGTGATTCTGTACCTATTTGATTTTGTGTGAGAAATGAATAAAATTTGAATTTGTTCAACCCAACCGATTTCTGTTTAACCCTTATAAGGCCCCAGTTATACAGATATGCTACGTGAAAGTTAAATACACTACCATGTTTGTAATGCATTGGGGAACACATCTACGGCAAAAAAAAAATCATTAAGAAAACCATGTGGTCAATATATGCACTCAGCCTGTTAGTGCACTTGAGTTTTCAGATGATCTGTTTCCAATACACCTATTCATTGACATTGAATGAATGAGGAAAGAAAGCCTGATATATTCGCTATATAATACCATTATAGTTAAATAAAAAAGAGGATGTTCTTCTCCGTAAATGTTTATTAACTAAGCGGTTTCCGAATCGTATCTGCCTTATTAGAACTGTACAATATAATTCTCTATTATGACAGATACTGGAAGTAAATATCTATAGACAGATAATAAATATCTATCAAGTAAGTCATGTTTCGTAGAAAACTCTCCAGCAATCTAATTTTATTTCTTTGAACAGTTATCGGTAGATATAACACCGTGATATACCGACTAATAAAAACTTACAGGTACATAAAATAGTACATTATGATGCAAGTGAGCTAACTGATCATTACAAGGCTGGAATGTACAGCACGAGCCGAAGCCGAGTACGTAACGTAGCCGAGAGTGTAAAGACCGATGCTCACGAGTTTCATAAGACGTTCTTAATATACTTTGCGAAAGGAAATTAAAAAAAAAATGATTTTCCTCTGATTTTGATGGCAACAGGCTATTTCTGTCACATTTTGTGAGTGACTTGTTCAGGCGACGTCAACTGTTCTTCAAACTTGAAGTCGACATTTTATTTTTTAAAAATAGAGGTAAAAAGGCAAGGTTGTGTTAAAGTTATTCATAATCCGATTTCTATTATTTCAGATTTGGTAGAAATTCGTAGAATATTTGTCCTTTGGTTGTCGTATGGTCGACCGCACGTCAGTGGAAACAAAACCAGTATACACTTGTCTCTCACAGTATTGAAACTCCCTAATAAGCTACGCCAGCTCAAGGTCAAAGTGACCCTCTGACGCGCGGTCGACTGTACAAGACGAAATCCAGGTGATGATCTGAGACTGGTCTGTTGGCGTAGTTGGTAGTGACCCTGCCTACTGCACCAGAGGTCGTGGGTTCGATTCGCACCCGGGACCAACATTTGTGTGATGAGCTTATATGTTGGTTATCGGGATTCTGCTTGTTTGTACGTCTTTATGTATTTATTTAAAGTATACTTATTAGGAGAACCAAGGTGTCACCGGCATAGCTCAAAGAATTGCGAAGCTAAAGTGGTAGTGGGCTGGGCACATCGCTCGTAGAACTGACGGCCGTTGGGGCAGAAAGGTTCTCGAGTGGCGACCACGTATCGGAAGACGCAGCGTGGGCCTCCCACAAGGTGGACCGACGATCTGGTGAAGGTCGCGGGACCCGGCTGGATGAGGCTAGCGCGGAACCAGTCGTCGTGGAGATCCTTGGGTGAGTCGTTTGTCCAGCAGTGGACGTCTACAGGCTGATATGATGATATTTATTAGTTGTCGAGTACCCATGTACCCTTCGGCTTAGTTTGGGACTAAAAGCCGTGTGTAAATTTGTCCAAACATTATTATTATCTATTTCATGCTGACCGTACCTCTATCAAGGTTATAATAAAATTTCGGCCGAGATGCGAATGGGAAGTAATTCCAGGAATGAGTAAAATTGGAAGCCATAACATAGGCAGTTACCAGCACATAAAATAAACTTCAAAATGGCGGCTTGCCAAGCCTGTGGGGAATAACATTTTCTCACCTAATATCTGTGCTTTTTACTTTATTTAGGAAACTTACAGTGTAACAAAGAATATACTATTATATTGATAAACAAAAAAAAAATTTTTGAAATCGGTCCACAATTGACGGAGAAATCGGTGAACATACATAAAAGGAAAAAAAATAAATACATACAGCCGAACATAGTACCTCCTCCTTTTTTGGAAGTCGGTATTAATAGAATGAGTTCTCGAGTGGACACCACGCGTGGGCAGGTGGGACGCCCCCGGCTAGATGGAGCGACGATCAGCGTGAGGCGACTGGCAGAGGGTTCAACGCCTTAGGAGAGTCTTAAACTTTTTTTTTAACTTTATTCTTTATTATTACACAATTTGTACAATATAATAATTACTCGACTGCAAAACAGTTTGTTGGCGAGAAAACGACGTTTGACGAAGTGCAACTTGAAAACGGTTAAAAATATTAACAACTAGCTTTTTCCCGCGGCTTCGCCCGCGTAGAAAAGTTTTTCCCGTGTACATTGTGAAACAGCGCCCTCTATGTAGGCGTTTTGTTACTTAGGGAGTATTAGCGGACGCCCCGCGACTTTGTCCGCGTCAAAAAGTAGCCTATATGTTATTCCAGGATATAAGCTATCACTGCACCAAGTTTCATCAAAATCTGTGCGGTAGTTTTTGCGTGAAAGAGTAACAAACATCCTCACATCCACCTGCCCGCACCGACCTCCACCATGGCATATACCTTCCTTTATCTTTACGTAGAAATCCGGCCGAGTTTGGAGCGGTTGAATTTTAATTTCGCGGAATCTGATTTACCGTTGTGATGTATTATTTAACCAGTTCTCTAGAATAGAATTGGTAAGATTACATTACAAGGGCTACCGTGGTGGAGGTTTATAAGCGTGACACACTGAGCGGCGGCGTTGCGAAAGCGTTGCGTATTTTTTCTGTAATGTTCGAAATATTATGAAGCCCTTTACATCAAAGCGGCGGCGGCGCGGCACGTTCTTCATACAAACCTTCGCCGCCGCAACGCTTTCGCAACGCCGCCGCCCAGTGTGTGCCACGCTTTAATGCTGCCCGTCACTTGGATTGGACCATTATTCTCCGCATACACCGAACACTGACATTCAGACCTCATCATATCTGCGTTTCAACGTCCATTGCTGGACATAGGCCCGTCCGCAGCGAACGCCACCACACCCGGTCCTCCGCATACTGCCACAAAAATCCTGAATCAAGGATTAAAGTGGACATAAGAGTCCAAAAAGATCCATCAATGGATCTTTATAATGGATTTTAGTGGATCTCGGCACTTTCTTTAGGTATTCGGTCCACGTGTCCATTCTGTCCTGAATATAATATATCTCAATTAACATAAATAACATAAGCCTACGTAATAGCTTCCCTTATACATTCGTTCGTGGAATCAGTTGCCGTAATGTATCTGCCAAAAAATTGACCTTGGCTCCTAATACATACGACGTGATGTCATTGACTCGTGTCGCATAGCAAGATGTAATTAACAGCCTACTATAGTCCACTCCTAATGTTACCAACAGCAAGTCCACCGCTGGACATACGCCTTCACCCATGAACCATCCGTTTCCAACCCCCTTCTTGATGTCGGTCCACCTGCAAATTTATCTGGACAGTCCCATCCTAAGGTGCGGCTTCTTGTGAATCGAACATAGACTAGCTGCTTCCCCAGGCTTCGCTCGCGAGAAAAAAGCGAGTTTTTTTTAACTATACATTTATGTATTTTTACTGACTGCTCTCAAAACGGTGAGGAAACCTGCATACGCCGAAGAAGAAATTCTTAGGCGCATGTGAAGTCCACCAACCCGCACTGGGCTAGCGTGGTGGACTATAGCCCGCACGCCCTCGTTGAGAGGGTAGGCCTGAGCCCCAGCAGTGGGACATGTTAATAGGCTGTTGATGATGATACATTTTTATGGGCAAGCGTAGTGTGGACGCCCCCCGCTAGATGGATCGGGTTCAGTGGCGACTTGCGGGAGGCCTATGTCCAGCAGTGGACTAGGCTTGATGATACATTTTTATTTCCAATTGCATTCCCAAGATCAAGGGCCCGTCGGAAAACACGCAAACAAGAAACAACGAAGAGAAAACTTGTTTTATTCGATCATTGTATTATGGGGTTTTACGACGTAAAAACGTGGGCATTATGAAATGATTAGCTATACAACGTTTACAGACAGTAATAATCACAGAAAAATAGGTATAATTTGATAATTGATACAACGTACTCTTAGAGGAAGTTATATACATAGGTGGACGGATAATTAGAAACAGGGCAAGATTTTCATACAATCGAGGCCACTTTGAAGCCATGGTTCTCCGTGAAGGATTGATCGGGGCGTGATCTGATGACGGTCACCGAGAGAGTAGATGGAGGAGTTTTAGATGGCTATAGATATCAAACTGGTCAGATGAGCCGTTTGGAAGCAGCATCGTTACGATTACATATCTTTAAGATTTTCATACATTTTGACGTCATTTTGCGGGTTTTTTTCTTCATGACGATGCTGCTTCCAAACGGCTCATCTGATCAGTTGGATGGTCTTCCTTTAATTTAAGATGCTATGTAATTTAGAAGGAATAGATTCTTATGATGATATGTTTAAAAATAATTTTAAAATACAGGGTGTGTTTCCACATTTGGCGAATTCCACATTAAACGAAGTACCTAGCTATAATTGTAATATTTTACCGTTTTTAGTAGCACGAGGAAAATACATGGATTTACCCGGCGGCGCGGCCGCGTGCTGCCGAATTAGATTATACCTATGCGACCTTCAATTCGAGATGATGTCAGAAACAAACAGGTCGGCGCGGTGGACCGTAGCGGTAGGCCGAAGGACGAATGCCTGAGTCGGCAGTACAGAGTTCGGTCCCCGGCCGACACGGTTTAAACATTCACTGACTGCTTTCTGCATACGCAGAAAAGGAATTCTTAGGCGCATGTGAAGTCCGTCGGGAATAAGACGCGGCCGATCATATCGAAAGGTCCGGAGTTCGATCCCCGGCTGGACCATATACCAATGGGTTTTTCCTCGAAACTTAAGTACATTTATTGACTGCTCTCAAACGGTGAAGGAAAACATCGTGAGGAAACCTGCATACGCCGAAGAAGAAATTCTTAGGCGCATGTGAAGTCCACCAACCCGCACTGGGCTAGCGTGGTGGACTGTAGCCCGAACGCCCTCGTTGCGAGGGTAGGCCTGAGCCCCAGCAGTGGGGACATGTTAATAGGCTGTTGATGATGAAAGATAAAAAATAACAGGACATCAATAGATGTGAAATATATTGAAATGTTCAAACAAACAGACAAGAACTGGGCCCCAGCAGTGGGGACATGTTAACAGGCAGTTGATGATGATGATGATGTGAAGTCCAGCAACCCGCACTGGGTTGGCGTGGTGGACTATAGCTCTCCAAACGTGTAATAAACAACCTGTATTTTTAAAGATTCCAATCGAAAGGGTTCATCAGAAGAATCAATTCCTTCTAGTAACATAGTATCTTAAATTAAAGGAAGATCATGAAAGACCTTTTCTATAGGACAATGAGTATAGGTAGGCAGGCCTCCACGAGGTGGACCGACGATCTGGTGAAGGTCGCGGGACCCGGCTGGATGAGGTCAGCGCAGGACCGGTCGTCGTGGAGATCAGGGGGAGGCCTTTCTCCAGCAGTGGAATGATAGGTAAAACATGCAGATTTTTTTTAGATCACAAATAATTTAGACCTAAAGGTGGCCGGTGGAGAGCTGGATGCGGAAGGCGGACGCCCGGGTGTGGTGGCGTTCATTAGGGAAGGCCTATGTCCAGCAGTGGACGTTGAAGGGAATTATGATTCTCTTGTTTTAAGTGCTAAATAGCGACACGCAGCTGTCTCAAGGTCACCGTGTTTTTTTCTTTATTTTTAGTACAGACATGTTGTCTTGTTCACCTTCATACGTTTGCGATTTGATAGCTGTCTGATTTCTATCAAACGTCGAATCGTTATGTAATCTGTATTCGCGCCACAGATAATGCAAGTTGAAAAGTTTCCGCGCGTCCTTGGAGATGGAATGCTAAGGTTGCTAGGTGCTAGAAATCGTTAGTTTTTTTAAAGTGTCCCTAAACCATCATGATTGCTATCTATCAATACAGTGAAGCAACGCCCAGCACGTAGTTTGCATGTCATGCACGTCAATCACTACAGCTTGACGGTCATGCATGAGTGACAGCACGTAATGCATGTCATGCCGCATGATCGTTTAGGGAGCCCAGTTCGTATAGTTCAAAACTCTATCGCCTTTTTTTATTTTAATAATTTTGGCGCCACGGCTTTCCTCAATGTGGCGAGAGTAAAAAATAAATCCAGAAACAACTTTGCAATCAATCGAAGAAGACGAAGTGTTTGCTTTAAAAACAATTTAATTGTTGTCTAATTGTTATTCCAAACATTATTTTTCCTCATAATCGTTTGGGGAAAACACAGCCGCTGTGAAGTGTTGAAATAAAAATAAAGTGTACTCGTTTCAATACATTATACTTGTCTTTTATTTGTAGTTTAAAGAGGGCACAATAACATCAGACGGTCCGAATACCAACCGTGGAGCCAACCAATCTTTGAAACGCGGTAAATTGTCGGTATGTTTTTTTAAAATAATGTTTTGGACAAATTCCCACACGGCTGTTTAGTCCCAACTAAGCCGAAGCTTGTACATGGGTACTCAACAACTGATAAACATACTTAAATACTTTTTAAATAAATACATACAAACACCCAGAATCCGAAAACCAACTGTTATGCTCATCGCACAAATGTTGGTTCCGGGTGGGAATCGAACCCACGGCCTATTGGCGCAGTAGGCAGGGTCACTACCACTACGCCAACAGGCCAGTCGGTATGTTTATTTTTATTCAAATACGAAAACTAACGTTGTATAAATGTACCCAGTGTACTTACATGCAATAAAATAGTTTAGACTTTGACTTTAACTATTTCAGTTCATACCAAAGTTATTATCGGTTTAGTGCTGATGTGAACCTCAGTGGAAATCGCCGACTAATCCCTTTTTTGTGGATGATAATTTTAAAACTGCAATGGGCCTAAAAGGACTTTGTTTGGGCCGTAAAATCCATTATAATATAAAAACCAGACGAAGAATTACAAAGAAAATATAAGAAACTAAAAGATAAAAACGCAGCGTCAGTGGCGTCGGGGATAAGACGCGGCCTGTCATATCGAAAGGTCCGGAGTTCGATCCCCAGCTGGGCCATGTACCAATGGGTTTTTTCTCGAAACTTAAGTACATTTACTGGCTGCTCTCAAACGGTGAAGGAAAACATCGCGAGGAAACCTGCATACGCCGAAGAAGAAATTCTTAGGCGCGTGTGAAGTCCACCAACACGCACTGGGCTAGCGTGGTGGACTATAGCCCGCACGCCCTCGTTGAGAGGGTAGGCCTGAGCCCCAGCAGTGGGGACATGTTAATAGGCTGTTGATGATGAAAGATAAAAAATAACAGGACATCAATAGATGTGAAATATATTAAAATGTTCAAACAAACAGACAAGAACTAAAATCAGCTTTATTATGTACAGTCGACCGCACGTCAGTGGAAACACTTTGACCTTGAGCTGGCCCAGCCCATTAGAAAGATTCAATACTATGGAAGACCAGTTTTTACTCGTTTTGTTTCCACTGACGTGCGGTCGATCGTACTATCCGATGCCCCGCGACTTCATCCGCGTTACAAAGTATACTATTTATTCATTTGATAATCAAAAATTATTAATCCGTTCTAATCATGCCAGTTTCTTAGTTTTAAAGTTTGTCAATAGATGGCGTTAGGTGTATTTTACACACCGCTATCGTTTGGTTCTTCGCAACATATATATGATAGGCGTGCAAATAAGTATAGATGGCCTGTTGGCGTAGTGGTAGTAACACTGCCTACTGCGCCAAAGGTCGTGGGTTCGATTCCCACCCGGGACCAACATTTGTGTGATGAGCATAACTGTTGGTTTTCGGATTCTGGGTGTTTGTATGTATTTATTTAAAAAGTATTTAAGTATGTTTATCAGTTGTCGAGTGCCCATGTACAAGCTTCGGCTTAGTTGGGACTAAACAGCCGTGTGTAAATTTGTCCAAACATTATTATTATTATATTATTATTATTATATTATTATTATTATATTATTATTATTATATTATTATTATTATTAGATCTAGGCGTCACTTTATTCCCGCCACTGCGAATCCGGCCTATGTACAGTCGACCGCACGACAGTCCACTGTGACCTTGAGCTGACCTAAATGGAGATTCAACACAATGAGAGACCAGTTTATACTGTATTTGTTTCCACTGACGTGCGGTCGACCGTACATGACAACGAGCTATCAGATTTTGGTCCATACGTATGTAAACAACCGGTCGATAAGCTTCTATCAATACATGCACGAAGTTATCGGGTTTACCGAGTGGTATTTAATTTTATTATAGGTAGTGGAAAACCCGACTTCAAGCAAAAGTTATGGTATATGATCGACTGGCCTGTTGGCGTAGTGGTAGTGAAGTGACCCTGCCTACTGCACCAAAGGTTTGATTCCCACCCGTGACCAACATTTGTGTGATGAGCATATCTCTAACAGATATGATATTTTCGGATTCTGGGTGTTTGTATGTATTTAAGTATTTATTTAAAATTATTTATGTATGTTTATCAGTTGTCGAGTACCCATGTACAGCTTTGTGTGTGCATTTGTCCAAACATTATTATTTTTATAATTATACACAGACCTATGTTATCGTTTAACTAGATGACGGCGGGCGGGGCACGCGGGGGTGTCTCCGTTCCCATAGACAACATTCAATGCGCACAGATGCGACTTTTGTCTGATTAAGAATGAATTTCACCGAAATACGGCCGCTCCGCCACGTGAGTTGGTGCCAATGAACACCAACTCGTGTTGTAAACAGTCGAGTTGGGCTGTCTTCTCTAGTACGTAGTAAATATTACCACGATGTATTTAAATTATAATTAGATACTCGCATACAGCAATCTCCTTGCGGAAAGCTTGCGACTTGAATTTTAATGTATTCTAAATACCTAAAGTTTTAACTACAGGTTGTAGGTACAAGGTAGTATTTGCATTTCATCACCTGCCTATATAGGCAGGTATTCCTTCAAGTATATACTTGAAGGAAAAAATTAGCTACCCAAAGAGATCCTAGCTCTATGCCTGCCTACTTGAAGGAAAAAAATTAGCTAATACCAAAGAGATCCTAGCTCTATGCCTGCCTACTTGAAGGAAAAAAATTAGATAATACCAAAGAGATTCTAACTCTATGCCTACCTACTTGAAGGAAAAAAATTAGATAATACCAAAGAGATCCTAGCTCTATGCCTGCCTACTTGAAGGAAAAAATTAGCTACCCAAAGAGATCCTAGCTCTATGCCTGCCTACTTGAAGTAAAAAAAAATAATTAGCTAATACCAAAGAGATCCTAGCTCTATGCCTGCCTACTTGAAGGAAAAAAAATATCTAATACTAAAGAGATCCTAGCTCTATGCCTGCCTACTTGAAGGAAAAAAATTAGATAATACCAAAGAGATTCTAACTCTATGCCTACCTACTTGAAGGAAAAAAATTAGCTAATACCAAAGAGATCCTAGCTCTATGCCTGCCTACTTGAAGGAAAAAAATTAGTTACCCAAAGATATCCTAGCTCTATGCCTGCCTACTTGAAGGAAAAAAATTAGCTACCCAAAGATATCCTAGCTCTATGCCTGCCTACTTGAAGGAAAAATTAGCTACCCAAAGAGATCTTAGCTCTATGCCTGCCTACTTGAAGCAAAAAAATTAGCTAATACCAAAGAGATCCAAGCTCTATGCCTGCCTACTTGAAGGAAAAAAATTAGCTAATACCAAAGAGATCCTAGTTCTATGCCTGCCTACTTGAAGGAAAAAAATTAGATAATACCAAAGAGATCCTAGCTCTATGCCTGCCTACTTGAAGGAAAAAAATTAGTTACCCAAAGATATCCTAGCTCTATGCCTGCCTACTTGAAGGAAAAAAATTAGCTACCCAAAGATATCCTAGCTCTATGCCTGCCTACTTGAAGGAAAAAATTAGCTACCCAAAGAGATCCTAGCTCTATGCCTGCCTACTTGAAGGAAAAAAATTAGCTAATACCAAAGAGATCCTAGCTCTATGCCTGCCTACTTGAAGGAAAAAAATTAGCTAATACCAAAGAGATCCTAGTTCTATGCCTGCCTACTTGAAGGAAAAAAATTAGATAATACCAAAGAGATCCTAGCTCTATGCCTGCCTACTTGAAGGAAAAAATTAGCTACCCAAAGAGATCCTAGCTCTATGCCTGCCTACTTGAAGGAAAAAAATTAGATAATACCAAAGAGATTCTAACTCTATGCCTACCTACTTGAAGGAACAAAATTAGCTAATACCAAAGAGATCCTAGCTCTATGCCTGCCTACTTGAAGGAAAAAAATTAGTTACCCAAAGATATCCTAGCTCTATGCCTGCCTACTTGAAGGAAAAAAATTAGCTACCCAAAGATATCCTAGCTCTATGCCTGCCTACTTGAAGGAAAAAATTAGCTACCCAAAGATGTCCTAGCTCTATGCCTGCCTACTTGAAGGAAAAAAATTAGCTACCCAAAGAGATCCTAGCTCTATGCCTGCCTACTTGAAGGAAAAAAATTAGCTAATACCAAAGAGATCCTAGCTCTATGCCTGCCTACTTGAAGGAAAAAAAATATCTAATACTAAAGAGATCCTAGCTCTATGCCTGCCTACTTGAAGGAAAAAAAATATCTAATACTAAAGAGATCCTAGCTCTATGCCTGCCTACTTGAAGGAAAAAAATTAGATAATACCAAAGAGATTCTAACTCTATGCCTACCTACTTGAAGGAAAAAAATTAGCTACCCAAAGATATCCTAGCTCTATGCCTGCCTACTTGAAGGAAAAAATTAGCTACCCAAAGAGATCCTAGCTCTATGCCTGCCTACTTGAAGGAAAAAAATTAGCTAATACCAAAGAGATCCTAGCTCTATGCCTGCCTACTTGAAGGAAAAAAATTAGCTAATACCAAAGAGATCCTAGTTCTATGCCTGCCTTCTTGAAGGAAAAAAATTAGATAATACCAAAGAGATCCTAGCTCTATACCTGCCTACTTGAAGGAAAAAATTAGCTACCCAAAGAGATCCTAGCTCTATGCCTGCCTACTTGAAGGAAAAAAATTAGATAATACCAAAGAGATTCTAACTCTATGCCTACCTACTTGAAGGAAAAAAATTAGCTAATACCAAAGAGATCCTAGCTCTATGCCTGCCTACTTGAAGGAAAAAAATTAGTTACCCAAAGATATCCTAGCTCTATGCCTGCCTACTTGAAGGAAAAAAATTAGCTAATACCAAAGAGATCCTAGCTCTATGCCTGCCTACTTGAAGGAAAAAAATTAGTTACCCAAAGATATCCTAGCTCTATGCCTGCCTACTTGAAGGAAAAAAATTAGCTAATACCAAAGAGATCCTAGCTCTATGCCTGCCTACTTGACGAAAAAAATAGCTAATACCAAAGAGATCCTAGCTCTATGCCTGCCTACTTGAAGGAAAAAAAATATATTAATACGCGCGTAGCTGCGCAGCGCTGCGCAGCATCGGGCGTTGGTGTGTCCTCTCCCATAATATTCCATACATTTACAACGTCATAAGCCGTGCTGCGCTGAGTCGTGCTGCGTTCGGTTTGACCCGGCCTTTAACGCGCGCATCTAGTGTGCTCCCGACTTTACTTAGGTCTTACTAGGTTGACAACCTGTCCCAGCTTATACGTATGTACAAACAAATCCAAGATGGCGTCCATACCCGTTCGTTTAGATGACCGCTTACGTCATTCTTAAGGACAAATTTAAAATGCAAATTTGAACGTACAGCCTTCGTCCAGTCCTATGTTTTGCACTATGGAGTTTCCGACGGGAGCCGTGCCATGATCCTGAGATAAAAACCGGACAAGTGCGAGCAGGACTCGCGCTCTGAGGGTTCCGTACAAATCAATCAATCATTTATTCAAAAAACAATGTAGGTACATTGTATACCAATTTGTCAAAAGTATAAAATTAAATAAAAATAATAGTAAGTACCTACTTAGTTACTAAATCTAAATGAAAAAAAAGTGAAAATTAATAAGTCATGTGAAATGTCAATGAATAGATAAATAAATGTTTATTAAAAAATAATTCGAAAATGGTTTATTTGTAGTTTTCCTTTTGAGGTACGGAACCCTAAAAACGAGCTATTTTGATACTGCATCGAGTTTCTAATTTAAGTCTCTGTCAACGCAACGCCCAAACCGGGTCAAAACCGTCAAAACGAAAAATATTGCGTTCACACTCCATGAAGTTGCAAGCGAATGAAGCCGTGCGCAGAAACCAAGTGGCTATGACACCTGTTTCCGGCAGAAACAGCTTTTCTCGAGGTATCTAGCTATCGCCTATGTGTTATTCTGATATATAATCTATATTACTGTATAGTTTCATCAAAATCTATGCCGTAGTTTATGCGTAAAAGACTAACAAACATCCAACCAAACTCACAGATACATCCGAAGAGTCCGAACAATTTCACGTTTTCGCGTTCCTCATAATCAAAAATTTTCGCCCCAAAAAAAACAAATAAATTTTGTAAAATTTTCGGACATGTGTTTTTTTCAGTTTTAGCAGTATATTTACCTCCGTGAATATGGCAACCATGCAGCTGTATATTAGTACAGATTTTATTATTTCGTCACATTTTAAATTTGAGATAAAATGAATGACAGAGGGACTAGCGGGGTCCGAAAACAAAGTCGCCAAAGAGTTTCTCTGAAACGAGTTGATCCGCCAGAGAAGCAAAGCCTTCGACATAGCTCAAAGGGTTAGCACGTTGAAGTGGCAGTGGGCTGGTCACATCTGCCGGAGAAACGATAACCGCTGGGGTAGACGAGTTCTCGAGTGGAGACCACGACTTGGCGAGCTGCGTTGGCAGTGACAGGATGCGGAGAACCGAGGATCGGGCTCAGTAGCGCCTTGTGGAGGCCTGTGTCCAGCAGTGGACTAGTACAGGCTGATGATGACTCAGTAGGAACATTTTTAATTTTTGTGATCATTTGAAATGTTTTTAACATGTTTATTGTAGACGACGGAAATAAGCTAAAACATACAAGTAAACAGTTTTATCTTATAGCAACCTTGACAGTTTAATTCATAGCTTCATGACAGTGCAGAATGACAGACATACAGGGTGTACCCATCGGGAGTCTTGGTAGCCAAGTTGGTTCCAACCGAATATCTCTCGTCTATTCTACAGGCAGTGAATAGACGAGAGATACTCGCCCACTGCCACATCAGCTTCGCAATTCTTTGAGCTATATATCGGCGACCTTGGTTCTCCTGCGATCTCCTCAGTTCTGATTCGATCTCGCAGGGAAACTCCGAGCATATCTCTCTCCATTGTCTGGGAGACTGTGAGCCTTCTTATGAGGCCAAACACGTTTAACCAACTCTTGAAACAAGATGACATGACAATTGAAGAGTCACTGTTAGAAGAGGCTTCTCACTGTTTGAGCTAAGATTGTCTAATTAAACTAAAAAACATTTCCGTTTCGCTATCAGTGATGAAATGTTTGCGAAATATCTGCAGATCTCAGTTTAAAATTGTAAATTCTTTGCCTCGTTTCCACTGTGTAGGGAATCCTTGTGATCTTAAGTGGCAAAGGGTCCCACCACACCCTACCATCTTATCTTCTTAGGGGGGCAGGAATACCTGGCGACACTTCGACAATATGGCCAAACCCCTGTCCGCCAAACGGTTTGGTGGACTTCACATACGCCTTAGAATAGTAAATACCAGTCTTGGCGTATGCAGGTTTCCTCACGATGTTTACCTTCACCGAAAAACCTGTCGTATTATAATAGACCGTACTAAAGCGTGACACACACTGAGCGGCGGCGTTGCGAAAGCGTTGCGGTTTTTTTCTGTAATGTTCAAAATAGTATGAAGCCTTTTACATCAAAGCGGCGCGGCGGCGCGGCGCGTTCTTCATACAAACCTTCGCCGCCGCAACGCTTTCGCAACGCCGCCGCCCAGTGTGTGTCACGCTTAAGTTTCGAAAAATTCATTGATACGGGCCAGGATCGAACCAACGACTTTTTTTACCACCCTGGAAATATAGCCAAACAATATTTCATAATGGTGGATGATAATTAAAAAATAAAAAAGTTGTTTTTAATGTGATTTTTCAAGTCTCGGTCCTTCATAGGCAAGATCCTCCTTACGGGGTGATGATTATCCAGACGGATCCTGCATAAGAACCCTGAAATCGTTAGGCCTCCGCCAAGGCGCTCCACCCGATCTTAGCTCCCCAGACAGTATGACGTGATATTTGTGTTTGGGTGGTAACCAGATTATTTCGAGCTAACATATCCCTGTATCAGATACGTAGTCGATATTGATAAAATAATGAATGTTGAATTAATATTGATTCAACGGCAGACGTGATAACAACATGACGTGATGGAATACCAATAGATATGGGGGTGATTCGCAAAGGTCGTGATTATTGCGTGTTCACGTATCGAATAATAGTGCATTATGTATGATACAAGTTAGCTATCGGTCGCTACACTAGATGACTAGAGGCTGGAATGCAAAGCACGAGCCGCAGACGAGCGCGTAATGAAGCCGAGAGTGTAAAGACCGATGCTCACGAGTTTCACAAGACTAATTTGCGAAAGAAAAGGAGACGTTTCACGAATGTATGGAGCCCCGGCCTGGACTTGTACACTTAAAATTATTAAATGTCAATATTATTTAAAAGTGTTTTAATGATCATTTTGGTATATTTTGGCTTAGTTTTTGTGAACAAAAGCATTAAACGTTATATTATAGGCAACACTTAATCCCAAAAATAAAGATGGCTGTCACTGTCAATGACATATCGATTGACGTTTTCCACGACGTTTCAACTTACAAATTACTGAAAATATTGCAATTTTAGTATTATTTTAATAATTTTCAGATTTTTCCTCGAATTTCCCAATAGTGTACATAGTGCAGGCCGGATCTGAAACGTCTCCTTTATATATAAAAAAGATTTTCCTTTGATTTTGATGGCAACAGGCTATTTCTATCACCGATGCTCACGCGTATCATACGACGGTTTTCAACACACTTTGTGAGGATAAACATAAATAAATGTCGTAAATTTATTTTCCTTTGATTTATATGTGTTGAAAAATTTTTTGAAGAACATTCTGGGTGTAATGAAAAAGGTTTCATCATCGGCCTGCACTGGTCCACTGCTGGACATAGGCGCCACTGAATGATCATTATTCAATGTAAATGCAAAATAGTTGGGTTAGATAGATATAGAAGGTATTATACAATATCTAGATATGAAGTGACGGACGCAATTAATTTATTATCTAATTACTTTCTGACTGATCTAGAAAGTTAGATAATGATTTGTTTTCCTCAATCAACGCGGATGTAAAGGGGCATCATCATATCAGCCTGTAGACGTCCACTGCTGGACAAAGGCCTCCCCCAGGGATCTCCACGACGACCGGTCCTGCGCTAACCTCATCATCGGAGGGGCATCAAAAAATCAAAAATCAACGCCCAATACTGGGCCACCGTGGTGGACTATAGCCCGTACGCCTCGTTAGGCCGTTGATAGGCCCGTGTCTGTATAATATTCCTTTAATTTCACCACATTGCGAGACGGGGAATCAAAATTAACAAACAAATCACCGTGAGCCTCTATTCGTGTAGTAAACCAAATAAAACTAATTTATATATGATGTCATTGTATTCAGTCGCCTTATCAACTTTATTGTTATTTGTTCGTGTATTTGTCATGTTTTCTGCCACATTTTTATTATGTCCCACGGCGCAGAAACGTGGACACTGACGGTGGACCTGACCCACAAGTTCAAGGTCGCTCAGCGAGCTGCGGAAAGGGCTATGCTCGGAGTTTCTTTGGAGGATATGAGGAGATCCGACGGAGAACTAAGGTTACCGACTACAAGATAAACAAATCCAAAACTAACAGCCTATGATTCATACTGGGGCACAGGTCTATCCTCTCAACATACGCACGGGCTATAGTCCACCACGCTAGCCCAGGACCGGTAGACTTCGGAGAAGGCAGGTTTCCTCGCGATGTTTTCCTTCGCCGTTTGAGAGCCAGCACAGCCGGTGCGACGATACCTCCCATACGTTACAAAGGGGTTGCCACGCGACGCAGACGCACACGCCACGCATGCGCGCACGCAGTTGGCCTTAACCCTGTCTGATAGAATAGAGAGGTCCATGTGCTTTTTACACGTTTATATTGGCTTCCTCTTGTTCGACGCAGTTGTTTGCGCTTCTAAATTTAGACGCCCACGCAAAATGCGCGTGCGGTCTTATCTGAGATATTATCATACCTACCTAAACATCTCCACTAGCAGTTTCCCGCGGCCCCGCCCGCGTTTATAAGTTGCTTTTGACTTTTCCCGTTTTGCTCGGCTGTTAAGGGTCGTAGCGTGATGTTAATGCCTGTAGCCATCCTCGATAGTTGGGCTATCAAATGCATACTGTAGGAAATCGCTTTTAGCGATAAGACCTTCTAAATCTACTGTATTATTGGGTTCTGTTTGTTTTTTATGTGCAATAAAGTGTATTGAATTGAAGAAAGGCAGATTATTAAATAACTTTGGTTCCAATATAGCACAAAATCGTTGTATTTATGGCCATTAATAGCCACCGGGTTCTTACCTACCTACTACCTAAATACCTCATACCTAAAATAGATAGGTTTTCAATAGAATTCTCTTGAAAACCTATCTATTTAGGTAGTAGCAGAACATTTAGGGCTTCATTCACCACTTCCTGATATTGTTACAGATAAACTAATCTATCAGATAAATCTGTGTGTTAAACTATATAAGATATATGCAATCAGATACCTGTGAAACCAAAAAAACAGGCTATCTGTCAGATAACCTGCAGATAGGGTATCTGGGACTTTATCAGCAAGCGGTGAAGAGGCCCTTAGTCTGCTTAATTAACGACAAGTTCAAATGGGGTCAAAGCAATAAAAATTAATGATCATTAATGCCATTTATAAATAAATTTACATAGATAAACTAAAAAAAAAAAGAAAACAAACTAAACTAAAAAGATTACCTACCAAAAAAGAGGGGACAGCCCTACACTAATATATATGCCATTGCATTATCTATATGGAGCTCTATAGATGTGTTGTTAATTCATACTCATCTTCAACCCATGGCGTGCTTCCGTCGACATAGAAACCCCGTAGAATTTTCATTTCATTCATCAGGCAACTTGACCCATTACCTATATCAATATTTGTAGCTATAAACGTTTCTTAAGCGGTCCCTAAACGATCATGCTTGCATGACATGCAACGTTTACGTGAATTATCTTGCTGCATGATGGACCATCACGTCAACAGCCTAATAATGTCCCCACCGCTGGGGCTCAGGCCTACCCTCTCAACGGGGGCGTGCGGGCTATAGTCCACCACGCTAGCCCAGTGCGGGTTGGCAGACTTCACATGCGCCTAAGAATTTCTTCTTCGGCTTCGTAATCAGTTTGTCCCTGAAGTATTACCTAATTACAAATCCTTTGCAACTACTAGAAATTATAACCAAAATGATGGAGTTGTGGTCTATGTAGACTCGTCAATTACAGTGACAGCCACTGAAGAGCCTACTTTATTAGATTGCACAAACTTAATAATCTCTGATAATCAAGAATTTGTCGTAATAGCGATATATCGTTCACCTTCCTATAAAAATCCCAGTAAATTTATTGAGAGCCTAATCAACTACATTCAGTCTATGCAGAAATACAAGCATGTAATTGTCACTGGTGATATCAATTTAGACATTCTGGATGATAGAGATGAAAAAGCCCAGGCTTACCTCACTGGTTTAATGGAGTACGGTTTCATATCAGCAATAAACAAACCCACACGGGAAGGTGCTTGTCTGGATCATATCTTTATAAATACAAAATCTTCAATCAAAGCTGCTGTCTGTCTATCACAAATTACAGATCATACTCCAACGCTCCTGGGCATAGAGGAATTTGCAAATAACCGTAAACTTACTTTTAGACACACCAAAATTGATGTGTCAGCATTATGCACAAAAATAAATAACTTCGACTGGGCACCACTATATAACTTAGATAGTGTCAATGAGGGCTACACATATCTCAAGACTATATTGTCTTCTCTTATCGTACAAAATTCTCAAATAGCTAAATGCAAAAGTAAGAAACCGCTACGTCCGTGGATTACAACCTCACTTCTTAAGTGCATCAGAAAACGTGATGCTCTTCACTTGGCGACCAGGCGAAGTCCACTGGATGTAACATTAAACAACCAATACAAAACATACCGCAATATCTGTAAGAACTCTACTCGAATGGCAAGAGCGTTGTACTATAGACATCAAATAAAAGATAACATTGGTAATCCTCGGAAATGTTGGCAGCTTTTGAACGAATACGTGGGTGCCGACTCATCCAATAAAACTAACTCCAGTCTGGACAAATTATTGCAAAAACTACAGTGCACTGAGAACAGCCCCTTAAATATTATTAACACTTTCTTCCAAAATGTAGGACGACGTTTGGCTGATGAACTATTAAACAGAACCAAGAATACTATCCAAAATCTTACTTATACTGTAAATTTAGAACAATCAAATGCAGTCCACTCCTTCTTTCTGACACCTACTGATCCCATAGAAGTGCAGAAAATAATAATGACCTTAAAATCTAATTCCTCATCTGGCGAAGATAATATATCTGCGAAAATTCTTAAACTATGCAAAGATTCACTCTCTGCTCCACTTAGCTATTTATACAACCTTAGCATGTCTGAGGGAAAATTCCCTGACAAAGTGTCTGTTATTGTTCCAATACACAAATCGGGCAAGAAGGATGAAATTACGAACTACCGACCAATCTCACTGTTAAGTACACTATCTAAAGTTCTGGAAAAGATTGTTAAGGCTAGACTTTATAGTTATCTTGAAAAAAAGTCGTTTCTCTCAAAAAACCAATTTGGCTTTCGTAGGTCCAGAAGCACCGAAGATGCTTTGTTACAAGCTACGAACTATATCTCTAAGCATCTAGATAAGGGTCGCAAATGCATTGGTGTCTTCCTGGACCTTGCAAAGGCCTTCGATACAGTTGCTTTCCCGATACTTATAGCTGAAATGGAGAGAATAGGAATTAGAGGTGTTGGGCTTGACTGGTTCCGCTCGTACCTTAAAGGCAGGACACAGAGAGTATATATAAAACACCTAAACCTTTCATCTGATACACTGCCAGTTGACTATGGCGTTCCCCAAGGCAGTGTGTTAGGACCTATTTTATTCATTATATATGTAAACAGTCTTTGTGATATGGTTTTGGAAAACGGCCTCGTCACGGCTTTTGCTGACGACACTTTATTATTATTTCATGGGAGGGATTGGAATGAGGTCTTCCGCCATGCACAAACCGGCCTAAACAAAACTTTAAAATGGCTAGACTCTAGGGTACTTACAGTAAATCGTGAAAAGACTAAATACATTTGCTTTACAATAAATGTCTCTTCTCAGCCACATGATGAATTTAAATTAACTGCTCACAATTTTGGCTCATGTGCTGATCCAAATCTGACCGACTGCAACTGCCCATTGTTGGAACGAGTGACAACCATTAAATATTTGGGAGTTACTCTGGACCGCCATCTAAGTTGGTACACTCATATTGAAAACCTCTACACGAGGCTAAAGAGATTGGTCTACTTCTTTCATAGGGCGCGCGATGTCCTTGACTTTGGCACTCTAATCAGCGTCTACTATGCAATGGCCCACTGTATAATAAACTATGGTATACTTGCTTGGGGCGGTGCGGCAAAAACAATACTATATAAAGCCCAACCAGCACAAAATGCCATACTCAGAGTCATGTTACACAAAAACTTTAGATATCCTACTGAGCAAACTTTGCAAGAATCGGGAGTCCTTAATATCAGACAAACATATATGCTTAGGTTATGCCAGTACCACCTCAAAAACAGTACAGAACTGAAGTACATAGATCGAGTGAGGTCTGCAAGGCCGGCTGTGGCAGGTAAAATCTATTATGTAGAGCCCTGCAGAACTACTTTCGGACAGCGATTCCACTGCTGGTTAGGACCTCGATTATTAAATCACCTTCCGGATAAGGTTAAATCCATACAATTTCCCAAAGCCAGAAGCAAGGCAATTAAAAAGTGGCTTATGGAGATGGGTGGTGAAAGTTCCGAAACCATACTTACGGATGTAATGGTGTGATAGGGTAATGAACATGAAAGCATACACACTCATCCTATATAACATACATAATACATACATATATATATTTATATATACTTATATATATACAAATACACACACACATACTCAAACATAATAATAATAAATAAATAAATAAAATAATTTCGTAATACATATATACACATTTAATACGTACTTGGATTAATTAACTTGATACATTTTTCTTTTGTAAATCAAGCATAGCATGTAACGAGTGTACCCCGGCCGTGTCCCTCGGCCGCGGCGGTCGCGATGTGTTTCGGTGGACCTCGAGACGGGCCTGCCTAGTGAGGACCACCCACACAACATTAGCTTGCTGCGTCTCTTATAATAACTTATTTATTACAGTGTCTGTCTAGTATTATAATATTTATCAGTGTACATGATATTGTGCTTAACGATATGTAATTGAATTTGTTTGAATAAATTGAATTTGAATTTGAATTTGAATTTGAATTTGAAACACTGTCAGCGATGTGCTAACAATCTGTGACTATATTCACTCAGCCGCCAAAAAATACTACGGGAACTAGTTATTACGTTTTTGTCATTTTTGCGTATGAGAATGTGGCATTTTTGCGTATGAAGAATGTGGCATTTTTGCGTATGAGAATGTGGCATTTTTGCGTATGAAGAATGTGGCATTTTTGCGTATGAGAACGTGGCATTTTTGCGTATGAGATGTGGCATTTTTGCGTATGAGAATGTGGCATTTTTGCGTATGAGAATGTGTCATTTTTGCGTATGAAGAATGTGGCATTTTTGCGTATGAGATGTGGCATTTTTGCGTATGAGAATGTGGCATTTTTGCGTATGAAGAATGTGGCATTTTTGCGTATGAGAATGTGGCATTTTTGCGTATGAAGAATGTGGCATTTTCGCGTATGAGAATGTGGCATTTTTGCGTATGAGAATGTGGCATTTTTGCGTATGAAGAATGTGGCATTTTTGCGTATGAGAACGTGGCATTTTTGCGTATGTGATGTGGCATTTTTGCGTATGAGAATGTGGCATTTTTGCGTATGAGAATGTGGCATTTTTGCGTATGAGAATGTGGCATTTTTGCGTATGAGATGTGGCATTTTTGCGTATGAGAATGTGGCATTTTTGCGTATGAGAATGTGGCATTTTTGCGTATGAAGAATGTGGCATTTTTGCGTATGAGAATGTGGCATTTTTGCGTATGAAGAATGTGGCATTTTTGCGTATGAGAACGTGGCATTTTTGCGTATGAGAACGTGGCATTTTTGCGTATGAGATGTGGCATTTTTGCGTATGAGAATGTGGCATTTTTGCGTATGAGAATGTGGCATTTTTGCGTATGAAGAATGTGGCATTTTTGCGTATGAGAATGTGGCATTTTTGCGTATGAAGAATGTGGCATTTTTGCGTATGAGAACGTGGCATTTTTGCGTATGAGATGTGGCATTTTTGCGTATGAGAATGTGGCATTTTTGCGTATGAGAATGTGGCATTTTTGCGTATGAGAATGTGGCATTTTTGCGTATGAGATGTGGCATTTTTGCGTATGAGAATGTGGCATTTTTGCGTATGAGATGTGGCATTTTTGCGTATGAGAATGTGGCATTTTTGCGTATGAGATGTGGCATTTTTGCGTATGAGAATGTGGCATTTTTGCGTATGAGAATGTGGCATTTTTGCGTATGAGAATGTGGCATTTTTGCGTAACCATTTCCGAATGAACTGCAATTTGTATTACGTTTATTTTGCACGTTTATTTATGTATTCTGTGGCACGGGTTCAATTTTTCCTGGACTTATCTTCCTAGAACCTACCTAGTAATAGAGTCGGAGTTTGATCACGCTCCTATCAATACCTACTCATAGCAAACAAGTTCAGAATAATAATTAACAACCAATTAATTTTATGGTCGTTTATGATGAAGCGGCCTAGTTGGTTGTGCCTCGCCTCTCGTTCATTAGCTCTGAGTTCGAGCCTTGCCGCGTAATTATGAATTTTTCTAGTCTTATGTACGTTTTATAGGCTTTTCAGTGAAGAAAAACATCGTGAGGAAACCTGCATACGCCAAAAAATAGAATCTTTAACCCTAATGTGAAGAAAACAGAGCGTCAGTGGCGTCGGGGATAAGACGCGGCCTATCATATCGAAAGGTCCGGAGTTCGACCCCGGCTGGGCCATGTACCAATAGGTTTTTTCTCGAAACTTAAGTACATTTACTGACTGCTCTCAAACGGTGAAGGAAAACATCGTGAGGAAACCTCCATACGCCGAAGAAGAAATTCTTAGGCGCATGTGAAGTCCACCAACCCGCACTGGGCTAGCGTGGTGGACTATAGCCCGAACGTCGAGAGGGTAGGCCTGAGCTCCAGCAGTGGGGACATGTTAATAGGCTGTTGATTAGATTTTTTCTGTGTGAAGTCCACCAAAAAACTGATTGGGGCACCGTTGGTGGGCGGGGGGGGGGGGGGGGGGGGGGGGGGGGGGGGGTTTTGGCGCAACAGATCCTGTAGGGTTGCCAGGTATTCCTTAGAAGATAAGATAGACGGCATTACGTCTATCTTCTTTGTAAGTGGCTAATTATATAGCTAACGAGGTAGACAAGTTTTTTCCCAAATCTCCGTGACCGCCAAATTGATTCTTTTGTCGACAGTTCATTGACTCCAAATCATTGGAGTTGGTCAATTGATTAAGATTGAATCATGAATGCAAGAAAAAACATCACTGGAACATTGAAAAAACCAGGCAGAGGCGAGTAGCACTCGCGCCCTGAGGGTTCTGTACAAACTTGATTCATCAACAGCCTATTAATGTCCCCACTGCTGGGGCCCAGGCCTACCCTCACAACGAGGGCGTTCGGGCTATAGTCCACCACGCTAGCCCAGTGCGGGTTGGTGGACTTCACATGCGCCTAAGAATTTCTTCTTCGGCGTATGGAGGTTTCCTCACGATGTTTTCCTTCAACGTTTGAGAGCAGTCAGTAAATGTACTTAAGTTTCGAGAAAAACCCATTGGTACATGGCCCAGCTGGGGATCGAACTACGGACCTTTCGATATGACAGGCCGCGTCTTATCCCCGACGCCACTGACGCTCAAACTTGATTATGTATGTAAATTTCATTTCAAATACACCCATCCATCGAAAAAAAATCATAGCTCAAAGTATGTTGAAGTGGCAGTAGGACAACCGCTGGGGTAGACGAGTGGAGACCACGCGTGGGCAAGCGTAGTGGGAGCGACAACCTGCGTGAGGTGGCTGGCAATGACTGGCAGCGGAGAAACGAGGATCGGACTCAGTAGCGCCTTGGGGGAGGTCTATGTCCAGCAGTGGGCCCTGTGCAGGCTTATTCATTATCATCATATCAGTTCTTTAACGTTCGCTGCTGGATACAGGGCTCCCCCAAGGCGCTACTGAACCAGATCTTCGGCTCTCCCTTATCCAGCCACTGCCAGCCGCCTTCGTCGCTCTATCTAGCCGGGGGCGTCCCACACTACGCTTGCCCACGCGTGGTCTTCGTCTACCCCAGCGGGCATCCCACTGCCACTTCAACGTAGGCAAACCGCATCCAGCCGCTTCCGGCCGCCTTCTTTAAGCGTGTCCCAGACACACGCGGCCTACCGCAGGCCGCAGCCTCAATATGCAAACGCAGGCCGCGCGTGTCTGAAGTCTCTCATACATGGCATAGGGAATACAACAGGCCGCCACCGCCACCGCGGGCCGCGTGAGTCTGGGATCCCCTTTAGGCAGGGTTGCAAATTATCAAGATAATTATTTTCACTGATAATTTTTCATCTGATAATTATCCATACACGGGTAAATAATTTATGCTTATAAATAAAAGTATTTTGTATTGGATTTGTATTTGTATATTGGATTAAGTTTTCTCGGCATAGCGTATTTCTTTAATTTCATTTTGACGTTTGGATACACGCAAAACATAAAGTGTTGCCTGTGTTTGGATACACGCATTTTTTTGTACACGTTGTTTATTATCAACGATAATTATCAAGATAATAATCTTGATAATTATCAAGATAATAATCAAGATAATTATCCAGTGCAACCTTGTCTTTAGGTGATCGCAGACTGATTAATTACATAAACACTACAATTGTCGCAAGCTTCGCTGACACTGGGCATTATTCAGTGGCCATTTGTCACAGTTGATCAGCTTTGATCCATGTAGTAGGTATGTACATACTACATCTGACCAATTGATCTAGTTCAGCGGACCATAGCAATCGAATTCGAATGTTCACAGTTTTGTAAACACAGTCACGTCAATCATAATCATCAGCCTATTAACATGTCCCCACTGCTGGGGCTCAGGCCTACCCTCTCAACGAGGGTGTTCAGGCACCACGCTAGCCCGGTGCGGGTTGGTGGACTTAATATGGGCTTCAACAGGAGCATACCAGAGGCATGGAGTGAGAAATTGTCCAAACCAAAGAGCAAATATAGAGTCCTGAAGTGTGCCATTCTCCTAACCAAAGTGCATGTTATGTTTTACTGTCTCATTGGTCTAGTGGCTTGGTTGCTAGACTGGAGAGAGATTGTGGGTTCGATTGGGACGGACAACCTTGCACAATTTGTCCTAGCTGGGGTCTATATTGTGAATTGTCTTTCCATGTCCACATTTCGAATTAAAAGTGACCAGTCTCAGCCAGCACCATAAACAATATTAATAAAGTTAAAGAATGAATAGAGCTTCAAGATACACAATCGGATATTTATGAATAGAAAGTTTGTTTACGTGTTTTTATAAAATTAAGCTATTTATAGAACCTTCTGATACTGACCCCTAAAGTAAAATGGTATTTTTTATCCACTTGATTCTTGAACTGAATGGTATTTTATTGTTTTTTTATACCATTACACAATTAACGCAGTGGGCACGTACGTACGTAAGCAAAATTAGAATGTATTGGTTTTGCAAATATCTAGGACAACTCACCTTACCGCATTCACAAGAATTAATGTTAAATCCTTCGGAGTTTTTTCACTAAAACCGTTTATCACCGCAATCCAGACACTGGGTTTTCACTTTTACAACAAAAGAAATCACACATAGAGTATAATCGCGCGATCGCACCTTGTTTCTTAGAAATCGGCACTTGTTTTTGTTAATTTTTGCGATAATTTCGCGAGCTGCGCACGAGCGCCCTGTTTCGTTCGTTTTGCGTCTGCGTCATTGAATGAATGAATGAGGAACAAAGATGGAGAATATTGAAGGTAAGGAATGAAAGAGACAAATAATACAGACACGCCATGTGCGTCATAATTTTTGTTCGGCTAAATCCGGTGGTACACGTAATGTAAGCAATGTGTATGAAATTTTAGTCTTCTGATTTTTGCTAGATATAAAAAGATGCGTTTCAAAACAGAAGATGATAGATACTTTGAAAATAAGAAAACGCATGATTTTTGATTTTTAAATAAATAAGTAAAATTACTTTAGTGATCTTAGCTTGATATGCTTTGTGTATGAATACCTATTTATGCTTATTATGGCAAGGTTTCTAGGGCCGTAAAATAAATCCTGAATTGCACGCGGATGTGTAGGTACAATTAAATGAAAAATGTATTGCTCGATTCATTTATTGCTTCTGCGAAACATTGAGCTGGCGGGCGTGTTCATTTAAAATTTACCAGATAAACACAGAAAGGAACCAACCCAAAACAAAAAAAAAACAAGATAAGTAATTAGGTAATAAATCTAATTAAATTAAAAGTCTAATTTCTAAGAAACAAGGTGCGATCCCCGGTTGGGTCATGTACCAATGGGTTTTTCTCGAAACTTAAGTACATTTACTGACTGCTCTCAAACCTGCATAGTGAGGAAACCTGCATACGCCGAAGAAGAAATTCTTAGGCGCATGTGAAGTCTACCAACCCGCACTGGGCTAGCGTGGTGGACTATAGCCCGAACACCCTCGTTGAGAGGGTAGGCCTGAGCCCCAGCAGAGGGGAGATTAATAGGCTGTTTGATTGATTGATTGAAATTAAAAGATTGTTTTTCACTAGAACCTCAAAATATCTTTTATGTGGGTTGATTCCTTTCTGCTTATAAAATAACAGAGCTTTTTAATTACTCCATCACATCAAATGTTTTGGAACGCACATCGGGCATCAGCCTTTTGGCGGGAGTTTGAAAATGTCATTGTCATCGTAGTTCGATACGAGTGCGATAGATGGCGCTGTGACGTAAAAATGGAAGGTTTTATTAAAGGCTGGAGTCAGATGGCGCTACTACAGGTATATATACCTATCCAATACCGCCTAAAAGACGCGGCCTGCAGTGGCGGCCTACCGCAGGCCGCAGCCTCAATATGCAAACGCAACCCGCGTGTGTCTGAAGTCTCACATACATTGACTATGGAATACAACAGACCGCCGCCGACACCGAATTTCGGCCATATACTATGGGGGGTTTAAATTGTTGCATTTGGGCTGCCCCATAACGGCCGGTAACCCTGTTTAAAGCTTCGAGTAACATAAAACTGGTTTTCTTTAGGTCATATAAAGGTAGTGTCCGAGCACCTCGGATCTCCATGGTATTTGAATTTCGAACTCTGTCATATGTGTCAAAAAGAAACAAGGGCTAGAGGCTTCCACGACGTCAATGGTGGGCGACAAGCGTCTCTCGGCTTTTTCACGTTCTGTTCGGGTATATACTAAATAATTGAAGAAAGACTTTCATATTATAAATAAGTGTATCAAGTGTGGCCTGGTGCACCAGAAAAATCATCCAAGGACTTTTTTATTTGTGTCATCGGAACATTGCAACCCTTGCACGAGAGCACGCCCATATCTTCGGTTTCACGTCAGGCACTTCGAATACCATCGAAACAGGTACGATTTTCTTTATTATGTTGATCCTGAGGTGCTCGCAGTGACCTAATACTAATACAGTCCACTCTTATAAACTGGGTTATTGAACAGGTAGGTACCTATTATTGCGATGTTTTAAAAATAAAAAATAGGCATTTGTATGGAAACTATAAATCTTGTATTCGTCTAAGGTCTAAGTAAGAAATATAATTTTAGAAAAATGTAGATTTAACTAAGTACCTAAGTAGGCTTGTTTCCAAAGGCCGTAAAACTCATTAAAAATATATATCTGCAGATGCTGCCAAAGAAATTGAAAGGTTATTTTTCTAAGGATGCTGCCGACATGTACCTAGCTATGAATAAATAAAACAAAACAAATCTAAAGGGCTCCCTAAACGATCATGCGGCATGACATGCATTACGTGCTGTCACTCATGCATGACCGTCTAGCTGTAGTGATTGACGTGCATGACATGCAAACTATACGTGCTGGCCGTTGCTTCACTGTTCTGATTGATAGCAACCATCATGCAGCATGACATTCACGTAAACATTGCATGTCATGCAAGCATTATCGTATATGGACACTTTAGTTTTGTAGTGGTGTCAATAAAGAGTACCCACTCTTTTCTTTCTTTTTTTTAATATTGTAATCGGGGACGCAACCGTGCTTTCAACAATCTTGTATACACGACGTTGTAAAAATCCAGATTAGCCGCTTTCGGCGCCATGTCCTCTTCAATTTTGTGGCTGAGCTCAATGACAAACGTTCCAGCTGTCAGCGAAGACAACAGTATCTTGTGTCCGTTGACGGTTTCCACGACGCCAATCTGATGTATTTCCAGGTCCACCGAAGCAGAGACTTCTGTTAAATCGATGGATTTCGTCGGGGTTGCTCCATCCTGAAGTTCACCGTAACAGTCGTAAGGATTGTTCTGCAGTACGTCATACACGTCGATCGTAGGCGAATAGTTTTCAGAGTCATGCACTATGACGACTTTGCCGTAATTGTAGGCGACTTTTGTATACTGTCTTAGGTATAGCGTGCAGAAGTTGAATATGCGCAGACGCCGCCATGTGAAGCCATGTTTTCTTAATAAATACTTGAATCTCTTGTCGTGAACGTCTACACGGAAGATTAGCTTCAACTCCTTGCCGATTAGAGAATATATCCGCCCATCAGTCGCTAGAACGTTGGTTTGCTCGTTGTTTATCTTCGCAACGCCTTTCACTATCAAGTGATCTTCCCTGTATTTGAAATCGTCAATCTCCAATGTTGTATCGTTATTTTTTTTGACTACCCTCATTCGGTACAAATGTTTGAACTGGAAACACGAGCATTGCAGATAAATCTCGTTTTTAAACAAAAGCCACGACCAAGTGCTGGTGCACACGTTCTTTCCGAAGACTACGCTTTTCATATTCGCTTTCAATACCACATTGACGTACACCTGACTTGAATTTCTGGCTCCTCTCACCGTCATGATGATGAAACTATCATTTTCCTCGAATCTCATGAATGTGAAGTCAAACGTTTCTCTGCGACGTTCTTCTAGAGTCTCTAGGTCGTAATAAATGATGGTATCATAGGATATGAGACCGTCTTCGACAAATATGCTCATAAAAGGGCAGGCGATCACGCCGTTGGGTAATATTTGGAATTTGTTAACCTTTTCGTCTGGTATTCTATGGATTTTGACGTCAGCGGCCGCTATATCGGACCACAGGTTTAAAGACGTGTACAGTTGACGCCATGACAAGCTGGTTTTTCTGTAGGCCGGCTCGTATATTTCGAAGTGCTCCTTAGCACAGAGACCGTTCCAGAAGCTGCCCCCTAATCCTTCCACAGCGATATTCCATTTCTGGCACACCTTACGGCATTGATAAACATCACTGCCACATAAGTTTTCGAATATATGCTGAAGTATTTCGACTGGTACGTCGTTGAAACTCATTTTGAATCAGAAAATAAAGAATGAGATTACGTCCGCCAGCAGTCTAGGGAAATCACTTCATCAAGTCGAGACTTAAGCAAACTTGCAGCGCATTTTGATGAAGTTATTCACGCAATATCTATTTAAATGTCCTTTGTTCTCGAAATTTCCACTATTATCCAAGCCAAATCTCGAAGTAACACCAGTTCTACATAAAATAACTTTAAAAATTTTGCACAAATAAAATAAAAAACTAATAAAACGCTCCAATTTCTAATGAATACAATGACATTTCTAAGTATATCTTTACCTGATTGAAATGCGCGTTTTCATATCAATTGCTAATAAGATTAGATTAAGCATTTGTTTCTTTTTATGTAACATTTTTATGTAGACCAGTGGATTTACCTATTTGGCTTTCTTTCGCAGAAAGATCAGGCAGATAATAATATTTTTGTTTATTTTTTGATCATGCTCTTAATAGGGCCTTGTATCAGCTGATGTGCCGTGCGTGCTGGAGCTTCCAGGCCACAGTCGCGTCGACGGCAAAATACGCGACGAATTGACATTGCTACCAAGGGAAGGAAGTGTTATGTTTGCTCTCTCGCCGCCAGCCAGGCACCACCAGAAAGGCCAGGATCTCAATTTTTTAATCACTCGCCTCGCTTCGAGCCGTCAATTCTACTGATTTTCCTTCGACAGTAGAATCGACCGCTCGAAGCGAGGAGAGCGATTCGAAATAATTCAGCTCTATGGCTGCGCATTTCCCCACGGATTCGGCAGCGGCTCTGAGCTCCAGAGCCGCTGCCGAATCCGTGGGGAAATGCGCAGCCATAGAGCTGAATTATTTGTTCGTGCCATTGGCTGTGGCAACCGGCTGCTTTGGCTCAGAAGCCGAGAGCTTCGTTGACTAAGGAATAAGTTTCTGGTGCAAAGGTTGTCGGCAGCGATACAGGGCGGGAACTCCGCTAGTGTTATGGGTGTACCCCGTTATCAAGCGGGCAGTTTAGTGGCCACCTAAAGTGGTCCCTACACGGTCATGCTGCATGACATGCTTTACGAGCTGTCATTCATGCATGACGGTCTAGTTGTAGTGATTGACGTGCATGACATGTAAACCACGTGCTGGCCGTTGCTTCACTGTATTATGTGATTGAAGCAATGAGGGTCAATCTTGCACCATGATAATTCACGTAAATGTCATGCATGTCATGCCGCATGATCGTTTAGGGACCGCTTGTGACTCAGCCAATGAAACTGAACAATTTTCACAGATAAAATGTTGTAGTCCATACATAGCTACAACGTTGAGACTTGGAATATTCAATTCAATTCAATCATTTATTGGTAAAAATAGTTTTTAAAAGTTTTTAAAGATGGTTTGTACTGCGCTTCACTACGTGCCCTGCTATTCTGTAAGCGTATTTGTGCAACTCGATCCTGAATCCGCAGTGAGATCGGTCTCTAACTCAATGATGCACAGTTCAATACTCACTTTACTTCGCAAGTGAAGTGTTTATTGTGTAGCTTGTATTTGTTTACACAATGCGAAATCAAGGTCTTTCATGATCGGATGCGAAGTGAAGTAAGTGACTTGCGATGTGATGGTCGAGTTTTAATTCGTATATTACAGAATCACACAGCTGTTATGTAGCCAACAAACTGCCAGCTTCATAAAGTGTCCCACAGAGGAATTAAACGTGCCTAAACCGCCACTGTAGCGCGTCGGGCGTGTTCGCGGGGGCGCGCGTCGACTGCTTCTACGCCACCATGCGCAAGCGGTGCACGTCCCTGGTGCGCCGGGTGCGGGCCAGCCCCAACATCGTCCTGCAGATGGTCGCGGGCAGGCTGGACTGCCCCTACATCCGGCGCTGCTGCGACCTTCATGTCGCAAGCAGCGTCGTATGATATGTTAATTATTTATTTTAATTTGAATTAATTTGATTTTAATTAATTTTGTAATTTTAATTAATTTTACTGGGACCCAGCTGGATGAGGTTAGCGCAGGACCGGTCGTTGTGGAGATCCTTGGGGGAGGCCTTTGTCCAGCAGTGGACGTCTACAGGCTGATATGATGATGATGAATTAATTTTAAATAATTTTTATTTTAATTTTATTAAGATTAATATTTTTAGTTAAGTATTACTAACAAATAGGTTTTAAGTCTGCTACTAACAATTTGTGTGAGTTATTTAACTTGAAACAAATGAATTATTATTATAAACGATCATGCTTGCATGACATGCAACGTTTACGTGAATGTCAAGCTGCATGATGGACCATCATGCTTGCTGTCAATCAATACAGTGAAGCAACGGCCAGCACGTAGTTTGCATGTCGTGCACGTCAATCACTACAGCCAGACGATCATGCGTGAGTGACAGCACGTATTGCATGTCATGCCGCATGATCGTTTAAGGAGCCCAATAACGGGGTATGCATGGGCTATTTGCACCAGCTTCGACACGGGGTGGGATTGTTGAATAAATTAATTTAAGTTTACCTTTAGGACATTAATTAAGTGTAGGTATTTTATTAAAATTTTACATACAATATCTATATCTACTTAATCTATATTTATAACATAGCAGTAGAATTCATGTGTCTGTACATTGAATAAATTTATCAAAAAAATTGTGTGGGCGATAAAAAATGAGTAACGGAACACAAGAAAGCATTTTTGAAAATTTTGTCTTTGTGTCTGTCTGTATGTAATCGCTTATCTCCGAAACCACTGAACGGATTATCTTGCGGCTTTCACAGGAAGATTAAGCACAGCTTGGAGCAACATTTAGATTTTGTTTCATTGAAATCGGATGACAGCGAAATAAGTTATCATCAATTACAGTTAAATCATTTATCTGTAAACCATCTACGCCAACAGGGCTACCCCTTACCAATGAATACAACTTTGATTGCGCTTATAATTATTTACGGGTCTTACACACGAATAAGTTTTATTTACCTTGCCCGACGTTTCGACCAGGTTACACTGCCGTGGTCACGAGCTGACCGGAGAGGCGAGCTGTCATTGTTGATCGCTGTGAGTAGTTTCTGAAACTACCCTCTGCTGATCTTGTATTATTGGAAAGTCCCGGCACACAACACTCACGGTATCCGCGGGTGTATTCGGCGATAAATCGCGAGATTTAAGTTTATCGATCACTGGATTCCACGACGATGACAATTGACACTGACAGCTCGCCTCTCCAGTCAGCTCGTGACCACGGCCAGTGTAACCTGGTCGATACGCCAGGCAAGGTAAATAAAACTTATTCGTGTGTAAGACCCGTAAATAATTATATAATTATGAATACAAAGCGCGAATGTCCAAAATGTACTGTTTAATTGCGCTTCTTCGGTTTCTGAATCAATTTGGAGTACAGTGAACCTTTAAATCCGAGTTCGCCCGTATCCGTGTGATAGATGGTGATGTCTCCACGAAAGTTCGCGAAGCTCTGGTGCTCCCACGCGAAAGGTATAACGTACGGGAAATTCGTGAACGTAAACGCGAACTTTAATGATTGCTTGCCCTGAAAAATTTGACTTGGTTAAAAAAATATATATACATAGGTGGACGGATAATTAGAAACAGGGCAAGATTTTCATACAATCGAGGTCACTTTGAAGTCATGGATTTCCGTGAAGGATTGATGGGGGCGTGATCTGATGACGGTCATCGAGAGAGTAGATGGAGGACTATAAGATCGGTATAGTTTTCCAACTGATCAGATAAACCGTTTCGAAGCAGCGTCAATCAGCGAGAGCAACAATCAGCGCTACTGACGTGTTGTGACTAGTAGCGTCGCCCCGAACATTTCGAGACTGTTCAGACCCGTGCTTACAGTTCAGACTTGCTAACGCGCGCCGCGCGCTCTATGTATACTAACAACTCTCTGCATGCAAACTACGTGCATGACATGCAAACTACGTGCTCTAGTAAGTAAGTAATGCTTTTATTTCAGGGAAACAAGTAATTACATAAGCACAATTGTATTACACAGCTGATAATAGTTAGATACTAGTTAATAATGATATTACAAGTACAATGCAAAACTGTACATTATTAATTTTCTCGAAACCAATTGTACGAATGAGGAATTGTACAAATACGGAAATTGTACCAATGTGGCGGAAGGCGCCGTGAAAAGGGTGCTGGCCGGTGCTTCACTGTACTAAGTGATTGATAGCAAGCATGAGCACTGATTATATACATAATAGTTCATCATGCAGCATGATAATTCACGTAAACGTCACGCATGTCATGCCGCATGATCGTTTAGGGACCGTTTAATACTCACAGCTGGTATTGGACATACGAATTTGGGTTTAAACTGTTTCCCTAACATCTGGCCCATTAGAGGTTCTTTCTCATAGAAATCGCATAACTTCATCTTAAATTGGATAGGTGTCGAAGTGTACTGGCCGCTGCTCAGTTGCTCCAGCATCTCCAGAGAGCCCTGATAGACAAACAGAATAGAATAGAATAGAACAGAACAGAACAGAATAGATAATAGAACAGAACAGAACAGAATAGAATAGAATAGAGCAGGGCAGGGCAGGGCAGGACAGGACAGGACAGGACAGGACAGCACAGGACAGGACAGGACAGGACAGGACAGGACAGGACAGGACAGGACAGGACAGGACAGGACAGGACAGCACAGCACAGCACAGGACAGGACAGAATAGAATGATATTTATTTGCCGCTACAAAACACATACACAAACAATAATTACAATAATAAAATTAAAAAGAAATAAAACACACAAAGTATCTACTTAAAATAATAATAAAAAACAGAGAAACCATTAAAAATCAAACAAATCAATCTACAATCATAATTTTTTACGAAAATAAAACCGACTTTTTTGTAAAAGTTTATGATTTTTGTACAACGTAGTGTCAGTGGCGTCGGGGATAAGACGCGGGCCTATCATATCGAAAGGTCCGGACTCCGATCCCCGGCCGGGCCATGTACCAATGGATTTTTTCTCGATACTTAAGTACATTTACTGACTGCTCTCAAACGGTGAAGGAAAACATCGTGAGGAAACATAAGCCGAAGAAGAAATTCTTAGGCGCATGTGAAGTCCACCAACCCGCACCCTACCGCCTACCATCTCGACGAGGGCGTTCGGGCTATAGTCCACCACGCTAGCCCAATGCGGGTTGGTGGACTTCACATGCGCCTAAGAATTTCTTATTCGGCGTACCTATGCAGGTTTCCTTCACCGTTTGAGAGCAGTCAGCAAATGTACTTAAGTTTCGAGAAAAAACCCATTGGATACATGGCCCGGTCGGGGATCGTACTTCGGACCTTTCGATATGATAGGCCGCGACTTAATCCCCGACGCCACTGACGCTCTATCTACTACCTAGGTACCTACCGTAATATTAGTACATTTTAGACTTTCGCGCTTTGTATTCATAATTATATAATTATTTACGGGTCTTACACACGAACAAGTTTTATTTACCTTGCCCGACGTTTCGAGCCGGTTACACTGGCCGTGGTCACGAGCTGACTGGAGAGGCGAGCTGTCATTGTTGATCGCTGCGAGTAGTTTCTGAAACTACTCTCTGCTGGTCTTGTAAAATTGGAAAGCTTATTAATTGACAGCTCGCCTCTCCAGTCAGCTCGTGACCACGGCCAGTGTAACCTGGTCGAAACGTCGGGCAAGGTAATGTAGGTTAGTAGATTATATGACAAGTGAATAAAAATTGAAATTAATTCGAGGGACTAGGTTGGATCCCAAGAGCAGCGAAGGATTCTAGATTAGAATCCCGAGCGGAGCGAGGGATACAAAAGGACCGAGAATAAAAAGAAATTCCACGAGTTGTGTAGTCTACTTTATACCATTGACTGCGAGAAAATAAATAGTATAGTATGGTATTTAAATTTATCACATTTTATTATATGATAGGAAGGTTGTAAAAACCATCCTTATCTGACAGATAAAAAAATAACAGCCACTTGATCTTGCTGTTAGTTTATCAAGCAGCTATAAAATAAGGAAGGTTCGAAAAGAGATTTTAGCTCCATGGTGAAATTAGAACATAGCTCTATAGCCAGCAATATTTTTTATTATTATTCTCTAGTGACTAAAAGAGAGTTTTATTCACTGTTTTCGATGAATAAAATGCTCTTTTTAGAGTGAGAATTATGTAAATAAAACTTATTCGTTTGTAAGACCCGTAAATAATTATATAATTACCGTAACATTATTGCCGAGAGGGGTCAAAATATCCGCATCTATGATCATGTAGTACGGGCTGCGGCGGCTCACTCTCCGGACAGTGAAGTTAGCACTCCTCACGTATTTAGTGTTGATGTAAGTGACTTCCGCCCTTAGAGGGATCACTTCTAGACCCTGAAATTATTTAATGTACATTTTCATCACACTTGCTCGTTAAGGGTCTTATTATATGCATGCATACAGAAACACAATGGCCTATACATATATACCCGCGGGAGAATAATGACAATCAGTACATATATTATACCCCGAGGGGCTGTAATGTGTAGCTGGCTGTACTGAACTGGTTTATTAAATTAATTAAGTTAAACTGAGTTAACTTAATTTAACTAATTTCAGCAAAGTCAAAGAAAATAGATTTGTTTCGTTGTGTCGTAGGTATTTATTTCCTCGCAAATGTGATATAAAACATTGTGTGCATCACGGGTAGTAAGGGTATTACAAACTCGAGTCATTGAAATCCCTCCGCCTTCGGCGTCGGGCTTCTAACAGACTCTCGTCAGTAATATTCTACTTACTACCCTAAATGCACAATGTACTATTATTAACGCACATTTGAATGATTACGGATCATTCAACGTATTAGGTACTATAATGCCCCTGCAACTCCATTCCATAAAGAATAATTCATTACAAGTCATTCATTATAAAAGATATTATCCCTAATGAGGAGCGGATCTCCTCATCGACCGAGAACCGACATTTTAGTTTATCAACGAGGGCGTGCGGGCTATAGTCCACCACGCTAGCCCAGTGCAGGTTGGTGACTTCACATGCGCCTAAGAATTTCTTCTTCGTCGTATGCAGGTTTCCTCGCGATGTTTTCCTTCGCCGTTTGAGAGCAGTCAGTATATGTACTTAAGTTTCGAGAAAAAACCCATTGATACATGATCCTGCAAGGAACTTTGGACCTTATGATATGATAGGCCGCGTCTTATCCCCGACGCCACTGACGCTTGAGGTAACATTCATCATATCAGTCTGTAGACGTCCACTGCTTTACAAAGGCGAGAGGCCTTTGGATCAGGATCTCCACGACGACCGGTCCCGCGCTAACCTCATCCAGCCGTGTCCCGCGACCTTCACCAGATCGTCGGTCCACCTTGTGGGAGGCCTGCGCTGCGTCTTCCGATAAGTGGTCGCCACTCGAGAACCTTTCTGCCCCAGCGGCCGTCAGTTTGAGGCAAGATTAGTGACTGAAATACTTGCCATCGAGTATCCAAAAGCAGTAAATAAAATATACACTGCCAACATTGTACAAATTCATAAAGACCCGTACTAAGCTAACGCGAAACTCGAAATGTACAATTATAATGTATTTAAAGTATAATGTAGCCTATAATAATGGTAATTTTCCGGTATTTTATATTCCGAAATAATTTAAATAAGTGGAGAAATCAGCTAGCGTTTATGTTTTGATTGAATGTTATTGTTAGTTAGGCTAATCAAAACAAAATAATCACCAGAGGTAATTTTGAGCCCTTGAATACCGTCAGGAAACCGTAGAGAGGTGTTCATTTACCTTCCGTTGGGTAATTTTCCGGTATTTTATCTTCCGAAAAACAAAGTGCAGTAATCTCTTAGCGTTTATGTTTTGAATGTTGTTGTTACTAGTTACAGATTTTATCTAAGTACAACTACCTTATGCCCCGCGACTTCGTTCGCACTAACATTTGCATATTATGTTTATTACTAACTGTTACCCGCTGCATGTAAATTTGATGTAAATTTTTGTTTCCATAAAACCTTAACATCCCTTTTCACCCCTTCAGGGTTGGTTTTTAAAACATCTAAGTACACCAGATTTTAAGTGAGACCACATGCTTTCAATAAAAAAAACCCGGTTCAAATCGGACCAGTAGTTTTAGCGTGATGCGGGTTCGTAGTGCTATTCTGTAAGCGTATTTATACAACTCGATCCTGAATCCGCAGTGAGATTACAAATTGGCATTCTATAAAATTCAACAATAATCGAGTTCTACGTCAGCGCTACAGTTGCGTGCGTGGCAGCGAGTTGAACTACAGCCAGGTGAGATTTTGACGTTTGTTAGTATGGTATGACGTTTAAAGTGGCATTCTGTAAGGGAATCCCGCGTTCACTTCGACCAACACTACGCACTTCATATTCGAATTAATCTGTCAAAAGTGCTATTCTGTAAGCGTATTTGTACATCGATTTCGTCCTCGACCTCGATTTCTACAACAGCGCCGCCGTTGCGCGCGTGGCGGCGAGTTGAACTACAGCAGGTGAGATTTTGACGTTTGTTAGTATGGTATGACGTTTATAGTGGCATTCTGTAGTGGAATTCCGCGCTCACTTCGACCAACACTACGCACTTCTATCTCGAATGTATCTGTCAAATTAAAAGTTAGTGTTTTGTAAGCGAGATCATTGTCGAGACGTGAAAATTCTTTTAAAATGCAAGTTTTGTGGCTTTGTAAGCTTTTAGCAAACCTAAAGTAAGTATTATACGTGTTCTTAAAATTGTTCTATTACCATTTTACCTACGGTTAGGTACAGGGTACAGTGTACCAGAGCCTAATAAAATTCTCTGTGCAAACAACCTTTTTACTCCTTTGGGTGAGTTTGCTATACTATCAAGAAGTTTCAAATCTCTTTGGTCGCGCACGTGGGAGTGGCTAAATTTTTTGATTCATGACTAGCATCTTAAAGGACAATAAATATAAATAATGGTATTTTAAACTTCTTGTAGGTTGTTTTAAAATGTACTTATAATTTCAGGAACCAGAGCAGCTTGATGACCTAATATCACGGAAGACGCCTACATATAGCCAGGAGAGTGAATTAAAATTAAATAAAATTTGTAAATTTAAACTAGAATAGAATTAAAATAACAATATAGCAGATTAAGTTTTTGACATGTTTTATGTACTTAGCTTAGTTTTATATATGATTGATTATTTTGTTTGACTGATTAATATACCTATTACTCAAAGTAATACTCCTGATTTTTTGTTGTTGCATTGATTTTTAGGGTTTCGTACCTCAAAAGAGAAAAAGGTACCCTTACAGGATTACTTCGTTGTCAGTCTGTCAAGACCATTTTTCTCAGGAACGCTTGGAGGTATCAAGTTGAAATTAATATCAAATACTCAGGTCTGCAGTCCCTTAAAGCTGTGAAAAAATCAAACTTCTAAGTCAACGCATATGTCAGAAGATATGGCCGATTTTGCCGTATTCTTTAGAATCTTGGTCATCAAAACCTATGGGGTATTCCGGTTGACCTAGATTCTTGAAATTTAGCAATAAGCAAGGTCTTATAGCACAAGTAAAGGAAAAATTCGAAAACCATAAATTTGTCTAAAATCTTTTTTCTTGTACCAACAAACATAACTTTGCGTAGGTATGAAATTAACGATTTTCTAATTATTTCTTTAATTAAGTTTGTAGGGAACCCTCAGGGCGCGAGTCCTACTCGCGCGCGTCGGGTTTTTTAATTAGATTTCTACTAGGTAATAAATGCAAAACTCAAAATTGTTTGTAACTCAGCTCAGTCGACACTCAGTTACATCGAACTTACAATAAATTATGATAAATAAATGTACCTATCAGACTATTGGCGAAACACTGTTTCTATTCTACTGAATGAGTGTGCAGTGCAGTCCGTGGATGCCTCCATGGACTCACTCCTCGATACTGGTTTTCTGTCATACTTATAATATTCATAATACCTTACTGTACGGTCGACCGCACATCAGTGGTAACAAAACCAGTATAAACTGGTCTCTTATAGTATTGAAACTCCCTAATAGGCTAGGCCAGCTCAAGGTCAAAGTGTATCCACTGATGTGCGGTAGACTGTACCTACCTTACTGTTGGTGAATCAAATAAATAAAATAAATATAAACAAATTATAAGAATGTGATCAATTGCAAAATATTAACATAAAATAAATTTTATTATAAAATTTTAACAAAAAACATTATTTTCTACAAAATATTTCAATGTTTTATTAACACACGCCATCATAATAGTTAGGTTAGGTACACAATCACCACTTTTTATATTTCTTTATCCCAATACTCTATGTACTATGCACCTAAAACGACCTTTTGAAACACCAATTGTACCTTCCACCGGGTCGAGTGTCTCTGATTATGAGATGCTTCTGGAGTGCAGTCTGCAGTATTTTCTTGGACATTTAGTATAGGCGTCATGAGGAACACGCTCGCTGTGCATAGACCGAGGTAAAATGCCAAGAGTCACCTGAAAAATACATTGAACAGTTATAGGTAGGTGTAGTGCACAAAATATGTATTGTTTATCAGTGGTCACATACCTAGGTTATTGCAAGGAACTTTACCTTTATTCGAGTCGAAATTCCTTTGCTTCGACGTTTCATAGGTTTCAATAGCGGACTTATCATCTCATCTATAAATAGTGAATTAATCCTTGACATGATAATTTTTGCATTCCATCAGCTTGTCGGACGCATTTGGTAATTAACTAAAGCATGCTCCTTTTCTAATACAGATTTAATTAAAAACAACTAAGCAATAATTACACCAAAATCAAAGAATTAAAAGGAAAACTGATCAAAAAACAAATTGAAATCAAATTGGACTAGGTACCTATGTTTGTTTATATTGTTTTTTTTTTATTATTTTTAGGAGGCACAAGCTCTATGCTTGACATTACAATGATCACATTATTTACTGTTTAAAGTTGATTTGCACTATCATTTATCTAGACTAAGAAATTTTAAACAAAATAAAACATTTATTTTGAAGATCTATGCCTTAATTTTTCGAAATTAAGCAGGAAAAGATAAAATCGATTCATCGATAACATAAATTCTGTAATGTGTCAGTCCCTACCGCAACGATTCACAATTCGACACCCACTTCACTTCGCAATTGACTTGTTTTGTTTACAGAATGCGGAATCAAGGTCTTTCATGATCGGATGCGAAGTGTAGTGACCAGTGACTTGCGATGCAATCAGTGTTGCCATATCTGTAACCCGTAAATCTGTATTGGATATTCTAAAAATCTGTATAAAATCCACTGAAATCTTCTAAAATCTGTATATTGATTTTTAAAAATCCAATTAATTAGTAGTAGTCTTTTGAAACGAACTTTTTTCGAACGAAGGTTTTTCATAGAAAAAAACGCCACCGGTTAGGATTGCCATAATAAAACAATCTAGTACCCAAACAAATAATAAAAAACACCCCAAAACTAAAACGAATCCTTATTTCCAAATGTAAATCACCGTGGAATCCATGTATTCTATTCTTTACTTCTATTTTATCCATATTTAACATAGATTACGTTAAATTACAAATATCTGTATAAAAGTAGGGCAAAATCTGGTATCTGTATCGGTAGTCGAAAATCTGTATAAATATAGATAAATCTGTATATATGGCAACACTGAATTGCAGATTTTCATCAGTAACTGCATTAGACGATCATTCATCCGTCACTCACCGCCTAACCTTGATATAACTGACAGCATAACCTAGCGTGTACGGGGTGCCTACGCCGCCATCTTGACAAACAAAATGACAATGACAGCTGACAGACAGAAGTTAGCCATCTTGTCATTCGTTTTTTTTTTAATGGTTTAACGGCCAGTTGGAAACAAGTCCCTAAAGGCCAAATCGTAGTTTTAAATCACGAATACATTACACCGCAGTACGGCCTCCGGCAACTAGGGCCATTTGGTGATCCACACTGCAGCTAACGCCGCACTAAACTGATAGTAGGTGTTGTGTCGATTTAACAAGGGACTATTTGGAACAATTCGGTAGAGTCGTTACACGCTTTCATTTAACTAACCCGCACAATATACACTTTCAATATACATGTTTTTGGAAAACTGAACAAAAATGACAACCGTCTCCGACAAAATCCCGCCAAAAAGCCGCTTGGAAAATCTGTTTTTTTTGCTTTTAGGCGGGATTTTGTCGGAGACTGTTGTCTTTTTATTTAGTTTTCCGAAAAAGTGTATATTGTAGGTTTTGGTGTATATCTGTGATAGTTTTATATGCAACAAGTGCCTATTAAAATGTATATTTAGCGGGATAGTTAAATAAAAGCGTGTAAACGACTCTACCTGATCGTTCCAAAATGTCACTTGATAGACTTCATTAAACCTACTATCGGTTTAATGCGGACATGAACTTGCAGTGTGGATCACCGAATGGCACTAGTTGTGCCCTCGTGGAGGCTGTGCTGCGGTTTTATTGAAAATCGCCGACTAACTCTAGTCGTGGTCTGTTTTTATGGAGGCCGTGCTGTAACCGCCGCCAGTTTAAATAAATAAAGAAATAATACTTTAAATAAGACAGGGCTGTATGGACGAAGCTTCCCTTGCCCGTCCTCAATAGAGGACAAATCCATGACAATATCTATGATTTTTGTTTTGTTTTTTTAAATTGGGAGGCAGGAGCTCTGCATTGCATTACATTCATGCTCATTCATCACATTATTTATTATTTGAAGTTGATTTTAGTTGATTAAACACTATTTTATCTAGACTAAGAAATTTTAATCAAAATGAAACATATATTTTGAAGTTTCACTCCATTATTTTACCAAATTATGCTGAAAAGATAAAATCGATTCATCGATAACATAAATAATCTAATGTGTCACTCACTATTCTTCTCATCACAATTTGATACTCACTTCACTTCGCTAGTGGCTTGTACTTGTTTACAGAATACGAAATCAAGGTCTTTCATGATCGGGTGCGAAGTGTAGTGACTTGGCGATGTGATTATCGAGTTTTAACTCTTACTTTACAGAATTGCACTGCAGCACGTAGTTTGCATGTCATGCACGTCAATCACTACAGCCAGACGATCATGCGTGAGTGACAGCACGTATTGCATGTCATGCCGCATGATCGTTTAAGGAGCCCACTAACGGGGTATGCATGGGCTTTTTGCACCAGCTTCGACACGGGGTGGGATTGTTGAATAAATTAATTTAAGTTTACCTTTAGGACATTAATTAAGTGTAGGTATTTTATTAAAATTTTACATACAATATCTATATCTACTTAATCTATATTTATAACATAGCAGTAGAAATCATGTGTCTGTACATTGAATAAATTTATCAAAAAATTTGTGTGGGCGATAAAAAAGAGTAACAGAACACAAGAAAGCATTTTTGAAATTTTTGTCTTTGTGTCTGTCTGTATGTAATCGCTTATCTCCGAAACCACTGAACGGATTATCTTGCGGCTTTCACAGGAAGATTAAGCACAGCTTGGAGCAACATTTAGATTTTGTTTCATTGAAATCGGATGACAGCGAAATAAGTTATCATCAATTACAGTTAAATCATTTATCTGTAAACCATCTACGCCAACAGGGCTACCCCTTACCAATGAATACAACTTTGATTGCGCTTATAATTATTTACGGGTCTTACACACGAATAAGTTTTATTTACCTTGCCCGACGTTTCGACCAGGTTACACTGGCCGTGGTGACGAGCTGACCGGAGAGGCGAGCTGTCATTGTTGATCGCTGTGAGTAGTTTCTGAAACTACCCTCTGCTGATCTTGTATTATTGGAAAGTCCCGGCACACAACACTCACGGTATCCGCGGGTGTATTCGGCGATAAATCGCGAGATTTAAGTTTATCGATCACTGGATTCCACGACGATGACAATTGACACTGACAGCTCGCCTCTCCAGTCAGCTCGTGACCACGGCCAGTGTAACCTGGTCGATACGCCAGGCAAGGTAAATAAAACTTATTCGTGTGTAAGACCCGTAAATAATTATATAATTATGAATACAAAGCGCGAATGTCCAAAATGTACTGTTTAATTGCGCTTCTTCGGTTTCTGAATCAATTTGGAGTACAGTGAACCTTTAAATCCGAGTTCGCCCGTATCCGTGTGATAGATGGTGATGTCTCCACGAAAGTTCGCGAAGCTCTGGTGCTCCCACGCGAAAGGTATAACGTACGGGAAATTCGTGAACGTAAACGCGAACTTTAATGATTGCTTGCCCTGAAAAATTTGACTTGGTTAAAAAAATATATATACATAGGTGGACGGATAATTAGAAACAGGGCAAGATTTTCATACAATCGAGGTCACTTTGAAGTCATGGATTTCCGTGAAGGATTGATGGGGGCGTGATCTGATGACGGTCATCGAGAGAGTAGATGGAGGACTATAAGATCGGTATAGTTTTCCAACTGATCAGATAAACCGTTTCGAAGCAGCGTCAATCAGCGAGAGCAACAATCAGCGCTACTGACGTGTTGTGACTAGTAGCGTCGCCCCGAACATTTCGAGACTGTTCAGACCCGTGCTTACAGTTCAGACTTGCTAACGCGCGCCGCGCGCTCTATGTATACTAACAACTCTCTGCATGCAAACTACGTGCATGACATGCAAACTACGTGCTCTAGTAAGTAAGTAATGCTTTTATTTCAGGGAAACAAGTAATTACATAAGCACAATTGTATTACACAGCTGATAATAGTTAGATACTAGTTAATAATGATATTACAAGTACAATGCAAAACTGTACATTATTAATTTTCTCGAAACCAATTGTACGAATGAGGAATTGTACAAATACGGAAATTGTACCAATGTGGCGGAAGGCGCCGTGAAAAGGGTGCTGGCCGGTGCTTCACTGTACTAAGTGATTGATAGCAAGCATGAGCACTGATTATATACATAATAGTTCATCATGCAGCATGATAATTCACGTAAACGTCACGCATGTCATGCCGCATGATCGTTTAGGGACCGTTTAATACTCACAGCTGGTATTGGACATACGAATTTGGGTTTAAACTGTTTCCCTAACATCTGGCCCATTAGAGGTTCTTTCTCATAGAAATCGCATAACTTCATCTTAAATTGGATAGGTGTCGAAGTGTACTGGCCGCTGCTCAGTTGCTCCAGCATCTCCAGAGAGCCCTGATAGACAAACAGAATAGAATAGAATAGAACAGAACAGAACAGAATAGATAATAGAACAGAACAGAACAGAACAGAATAGAATAGTATAGAGCAGGGCAGGGCAGGGCAGGACAGGACAGGACAGGACAGGACAGGACAGGACAGGACAGGACAGGACAGGACAGGACAGGACAGGACAGGACAGGACAGGACAGGACAGGACAGGACAGGACAGGACAGGACAGGACAGGACAGGACAGGACAGGACAGGACAGGACAGGACAGCACAGCACAGCACAGGACAGGACAGAATAGAATGATATTTATTTGCCGCTACAAAACACATACACAAACAATAATTACAATAATAAAATTAAAAAGAAATAAAACACACAAAGTATCTACTTAAAATAATAATAAAAAACAGAGAAACCATTAAAAATCAAACAAATCAATCTACAATCATAATTTTTTACGAAAATAAAACCGACTTTTTTGTAAAAGTTTATGATTTTTGTACAACGTAGTGTCAGTGGCGTCGGGGATAAGACGCGGGCCTATCATATCGAAAGGTCCGGACTCCGATCCCCGGCCGGGCCATGTACCAATGGATTTTTTCTCGATACTTAAGTACATTTACTGACTGCTCTCAAACGGTGAAGGAAAACATCGTGAGGAAACATAAGCCGAAGAAGAAATTCTTAGGCGCATGTGAAGTCCACCAACCCGCACCCTACCGCCTACCATCTCGACGAGGGCGTTCGGGCTATAGTCCACCACGCTAGCCCAATGCGGGTTGGTGGACTTCACATGCGCCTAAGAATTTCTTATTCGGCGTACCTATGCAGGTTTCCTTCACCGTTTGAGAGCAGTCAGCAAATGTACTTAAGTTTCGAGAAAAAACCCATTGGATACATGGCCCGGTCGGGGATCGTACTTCGGACCTTTCGATATGATAGGCCGCGACTTAATCCCCGACGCCACTGACGCTCTATCTACTACCTAGGTACCTACCGTAATATTAGTACATTTTAGACTTTCGCGCTTTGTATTCATAATTATATAATTATTTACGGGTCTTACACACGAACAAGTTTTATTTACCTTGCCCGACGTTTCGAGCCGGTTACACTGGCCGTGGTCACGAGCTGACTGGAGAGGCGAGCTGTCATTGTTGATCGCTGCGAGTAGTTTCTGAAACTACTCTCTGCTGGTCTTGTAAAATTGGAAAGCTTATTAATTGACAGCTCGCCTCTCCAGTCAGCTCGTGACCACGGCCAGTGTAACCTGGTCGAAACGTCGGGCAAGGTAATGTAGGTTAGTAGATTATATGACAAGTGAATAAAAATTGAAATTAATTCGAGGGACTAGGTTGGATCCCAAGAGCAGCGAAGGATTCTAGATTAGAATCCCGAGCGGAGCGAGGGATACAAAAGGACCGAGAATAAAAAGAAATTCCACGAGTTGTGTAGTCTACTTTATACCATTGACTGCGAGAAAATAAATAGTATAGTATGGTATTTAAATTTATCACATTTTATTATATGATAGGAAGGTTGTAAAAACCATCCTTATCTGACAGATAAAAAAATAACAGCCACTTGATCTTGCTGTTAGTTTATCAAGCAGCTATAAAATAAGGAAGGTTCGAAAAGAGATTTTAGCTCCATGGTGAAATTAGAACATAGCTCTATAGCCAGCAATATTTTTTATTATTATTCTCTAGTGACTAAAAGAGAGTTTTATTCACTGTTTTCGATGAATAAAATGCTCTTTTTAGAGTGAGAATTATGTAAATAAAACTTATTCGTTTGTAAGACCCGTAAATAATTATATAATTACCGTAACATTATTGCCGAGAGGGGTCAAAATATCCGCATCTATGATCATGTAGTACGGGCTGCGGCGGCTCACTCTCCGGACAGTGAAGTTAGCACTCCTCACGTATTTAGTGTTGATGTAAGTGACTTCCGCCCTTAGAGGGATCACTTCTAGACCCTGAAATTATTTAATGTACATTTTCATCACACTTGCTCGTTAAGGGTCTTATTATATGCATGCATACAGAAACACAATGGCCTATACATATATACCCGCGGGAGAATAATGACAATCAGTACATATATTATACCCCGAGGGGCTGTAATGTGTAGCTGGCTGTACTGAACTGGTTTATTAAATTAATTAAGTTAAACTGAGTTAACTTAATTTAACTAATTTCAGCAAAGTCAAAGAAAATAGATTTGTTTCGTTGTGTCGTAGGTATTTATTTCCTCGCAAATGTGATATAAAACATTGTGTGCATCACGGGTAGTAAGGGTATTACAAACTCGAGTCATTGAAATCCCTCCGCCTTCGGCGTCGGGCTTCTAACAGACTCTCGTCAGTAATATTCTACTTACTACCCTAAATGCACAATGTACTATTATTAACGCACATTTGAATGATTACGGATCATTCAACGTATTAGGTACTATAATGCCCCTGCAACTCCATTCCATAAAGAATAATTCATTACAAGTCATTCATTATAAAAGATATTATCCCTAATGAGGAGCGGATCTCCTCATCGACCGAGAACCGACATTTTAGTTTATCAACGAGGGCGTGCGGGCTATAGTCCACCACGCTAGCCCAGTGCAGGTTGGTGACTTCACATGCGCCTAAGAATTTCTTCTTCGTCGTATGCAGGTTTCCTCGCGATGTTTTCCTTCGCCGTTTGAGAGCAGTCAGTATATGTACTTAAGTTTCGAGAAAAAACCCATTGATACATGATCCTGCAAGGAACTTTGGACCTTATGATATGATAGGCCGCGTCTTATCCCCGACGCCACTGACGCTTGAGGTAACATTCATCATATCAGTCTGTAGACGTCCACTGCTTTACAAAGGCGAGAGGCCTTTGGATCAGGATCTCCACGACGACCGGTCCCGCGCTAACCTCATCCAGCCGTGTCCCGCGACCTTCACCAGATCGTCGGTCCACCTTGTGGGAGGCCTGCGCTGCGTCTTCCGATAAGTGGTCGCCACTCGAGAACCTTTCTGCCCCAGCGGCCGTCAGTTTGAGGCAAGATTAGTGACTGAAATACTTGCCATCGAGTATCCAAAAGCAGTAAATAAAATATACACTGCCAACATTGTACAAATTCATAAAGACCCGTACTAAGCTAACGCGAAACTCGAAATGTACAATTATAATGTATTTAAAGTATAATGTAGCCTATAATAATGGTAATTTTCCGGTATTTTATATTCCGAAATAATTTAAATAAGTGGAGAAATCAGCTAGCGTTTATGTTTTGATTGAATGTTATTGTTAGTTAGGCTAATCAAAACAAAATAATCACCAGAGGTAATTTTGAGCCCTTGAATACCGTCAGGAAACCGTAGAGAGGTGTTCATTTACCTTCCGTTGGGTAATTTTCCGGTATTTTATCTTCCGAAAAACAAAGTGCAGTAATCTCTTAGCGTTTATGTTTTGAATGTTGTTGTTACTAGTTACAGATTTTATCTAAGTACAACTACCTTATGCCCCGCGACTTCGTTCGCACTAACATTTGCATATTATGTTTATTACTAACTGTTACCCGCTGCATGTAAATTTGATGTAAATTTTTGTTTCCATAAAACCTTAACATCCCTTTTCACCCCTTCAGGGTTGGTTTTTAAAACATCTAAGTACACCAGATTTTAAGTGAGACCACATGCTTTCAATAAAAAAAACCCGGTTCAAATCGGACCAGTAGTTTTAGCGTGATGCGGGTTCGTAGTGCTATTCTGTAAGCGTATTTATACAACTCGATCCTGAATCCGCAGTGAGATTACAAATTGGCATTCTATAAAATTCAACAATAATCGAGTTCTACGTCAGCGCTACAGTTGCGTGCGTGGCAGCGAGTTGAACTACAGCCAGGTGAGATTTTGACGTTTGTTAGTATGGTATGACGTTTAAAGTGGCATTCTGTAAGGGAATCCCGCGTTCACTTCGACCAACACTACGCACTTCATATTCGAATTAATCTGTCAAAAGTGCTATTCTGTAAGCGTATTTGTACATCGATTTCGTCCTCGACCTCGATTTCTACAACAGCGCCGCCGTTGCGCGCGTGGCGGCGAGTTGAACTACAGCAGGTGAGATTTTGACGTTTGTTAGTATGGTATGACGTTTATAGTGGCATTCTGTAGTGGAATTCCGCGCTCACTTCGACCAACACTACGCACTTCTATCTCGAATGTATCTGTCAAATTAAAAGTTAGTGTTTTGTAAGCGAGATCATTGTCGAGACGTGAAAATTCTTTTAAAATGCAAGTTTTGTGGCTTTGTAAGCTTTTAGCAAACCTAAAGTAAGTATTATACGTGTTCTTAAAATTGTTCTATTACCATTTTACCTACGGTTAGGTACAGGGTACAGTGTACCAGAGCCTAATAAAATTCTCTGTGCAAACAACCTTTTTACTCCTTTGGGTGAGTTTGCTATACTATCAAGAAGTTTCAAATCTCTTTGGTCGCGCACGTGGGAGTGGCTAAATTTTTTGATTCATGACTAGCATCTTAAAGGACAATAAATATAAATAATGGTATTTTAAACTTCTTGTAGGTTGTTTTAAAATGTACTTATAATTTCAGGAACCAGAGCAGCTTGATGACCTAATATCACGGAAGACGCCTACATATAGCCAGGAGAGTGAATTAAAATTAAATAAAATTTGTAAATTTAAACTAGAATAGAATTAAAATAACAATATAGCAGATTAAGTTTTTGACATGTTTTATGTACTTAGCTTAGTTTTATATATGATTGATTATTTTGTTTGACTGATTAATATACCTATTACTCAAAGTAATACTCCTGATTTTTTGTTGTTGCATTGATTTTTAGGGTTTCGTACCTCAAAAGAGAAAAAGGTACCCTTACAGGATTACTTCGTTGTCAGTCTGTCAAGACCATTTTTCTCAGGAACGCTTGGAGGTATCAAGTTGAAATTAATATCAAATACTCAGGTCTGCAGTCCCTTAAAGCTGTGAAAAAATCAAACTTCTAAGTCAACGCATATGTCAGAAGATATGGCCGATTTTGCCGTATTCTTTAGAATCTTGGTCATCAAAACCTATGGGGTATTCCGGTTGACCTAGATTCTTGAAATTTAGCAATAAGCAAGGTCTTATAGCACAAGTAAAGGAAAAATTCGAAAACCATAAATTTGTCTAAAATCTTTTTTCTTGTACCAACAAACATAACTTTGCGTAGGTATGAAATTAACGATTTTCTAATTATTTCTTTAATTAAGTTTGTAGGGAACCCTCAGGGCGCGAGTCCTACTCGCGCGCGTCGGGTTTTTTAATTAGATTTCTACTAGGTAATAAATGCAAAACTCAAAATTGTTTGTAACTCAGCTCAGTCGACACTCAGTTACATCGGACTTACAATAAATTATGATAAATAAATGTACCTATCAGACTATTGGCGAAACACTGTTTCTATTCTACTGAATGAGTGTGCAGTGCAGTCCGTGGATGCCTCCATGGACTCACTCCTCGATACTGGTTTTCTGTCATACTTATAATATTCATAATACCTTACTGTACGGTCGACCGCACATCAGTGGTAACAAAACCAGTATAAACTGGTCTCTTATAGTATTGAAACTCCCTAATAGGCTAGGCCAGCTCAAGGTCAAAGTGTATCCACTGATGTGCGGTAGACTGTACCTACCTTACTGTTGGTGAATCAAATAAATAAAATAAATATAAACAAATTATAAGAATGTGATCAATTGCAAAATATTAACATAAAATAAATTTTATTATAAAATTTTAACAAAAAACATTATTTTCTACAAAATATTTCAATGTTTTATTAACACACGCCATCATAATAGTTAGGTTAGGTACACAATCACCACTTTTTATATTTCTTTATCCCAATACTCTATGTACTATGCACCTAAAACGACCTTTTGAAACACCAATTGTACCTTCCACCGGGTCGAGTGTCTCTGATTATGAGATGCTTCTGGAGTGCAGTCTGCAGTATTTTCTTGGACATTTAGTATAGGCGTCATGAGGAACACGCTCGCTGTGCATAGACCGAGGTAAAATGCCAAGAGTCACCTGAAAAATACATTGAACAGTTATAGGTAGGTGTAGTGCACAAAATATGTATTGTTTATCAGTGGTCACATACCTAGGTTATTGCAAGGAACTTTACCTTTATTCGAGTCGAAATTCCTTTGCTTCGACGTTTCATAGGTTTCAATAGCGGACTTATCATCTCATCTATAAATAGTGAATTAATCCTTGACATGATAATTTTTGCATTCCATCAGCTTGTCGGACGCATTTGGTAATTAACTAAAGCATGCTCCTTTTCTAATACAGATTTAATTAAAAACAACTAAGCAATAATTACACCAAAATCAAAGAATTAAAAGGAAAACTGATCAAAAAACAAATTGAAATCAAATTGGACTAGGTACCTATGTTTGTTTATATTGTTTTTTTTTATTATTTTTAGGAGGCACAAGCTCTATGCTTGACATTACAATGATCACATTATTTACTGTTTAAAGTTGATTTGCACTATCATTTATCTAGACTAAGAAATTTTAAACAAAATAAAACATTTATTTTGAAGATCTATGCCTTAATTTTTCGAAATTAAGCAGGAAAAGATAAAATCGATTCATCGATAACATAAATTCTGTAATGTGTCAGTCCCTACCGCAACGATTCACAATTCGACACCCACTTCACTTCGCAATTGACTTGTTTTGTTTACAGAATGCGGAATCAAGGTCTTTCATGATCGGATGCGAAGTGTAGTGACCAGTGACTTGCGATGCAATCAGTGTTGCCATATCTGTAACCCGTAAATCTGTATTGGATAGTCTAAAAATCTGTATAAAATCCACTGAAATCTTCTAAAATCTGTATATTGATTTTTAAAAATCCAATTAATTAGTAGTAGTCTTTTGAAACGAACTTTTTTCGAACGAAGGTTTTTCATAGAAAAAAACGCCACCGGTTAGGATTGCCATAATAAAACAATCTAGTACCCAAACAAATAATAAAAAACACCCCAAAACTAAAACGAATCCTTATTTCCAAATGTAAATCACCGTGGAATCCATGTATTCTATTCTTTACTTCTATTTTATCCATATTTAACATAGATTACGTTAAATTACAAATATCTGTATAAAAGTAGGGCAAAATCTGGTATCTGTATCGGTAGTCGAAAATCTGTATAAATATAGATAAATCTGTATATATGGCAACACTGAATTGCAGATTTTCATCAGTAACTGCATTAGACGATCATTCATCCGTCACTCACCGCCTAACCTTGATATAACTGACAGCATAACCTAGCGTGTACGGGGTGCCTACGCCGCCATCTTGACAAACAAAATGACAATGACAGCTGACAGACAGAAGTTAGCCATCTTGTCATTCGTTTTTTTTTTAATGGTTTAACGGCCAGTTGGAAACAAGTCCCTAAAGGCCAAATCGTAGTTTTAAATCACGAATACATTACACCGCAGTACGGCCTCCGGCAACTAGGGCCATTTGGTGATCCACACTGCAGCTAACGCCGCACTAAACTGATAGTAGGTGTTGTGTCGATTTAACAAGGGACTATTTGGAACAATTCGGTAGAGTCGTTACACGCTTTCATTTAACTAACCCGCACAATATACACTTTCAATATACATGTTTTTGGAAAACTGAACAAAAATGACAACCGTCTCCGACAAAATCCCGCCAAAAAGCCGCTTGGAAAATCTGTTTTTTTTGCTTTTAGGCGGGATTTTGTCGGAGACTGTTGTCTTTTTATTTAGTTTTCCGAAAAAGTGTATATTGTAGGTTTTGGTGTATATCTGTGATAGTTTTATATGCAACAAGTGCCTATTAAAATGTATATTTAGCGGGATAGTTAAATAAAAGCGTGTAAACGACTCTACCTGATCGTTCCAAAATGTCACTTGATAGACTTCATTAAACCTACTATCGGTTTAATGCGGACATGAACTTGCAGTGTGGATCACCGAATGGCACTAGTTGTGCCCTCGTGGAGGCTGTGCTGCGGTTTTATTGAAAATCGCCGACTAACTCTAGTCGTGGTCTGTTTTTATGGAGGCCGTGCTGTAACCGCCGCCAGTTTAAATAAATAAAGAAATAATACTTTAAATAAGACAGGGCTGTATGGACGAAGCTTCCCTTGCCCGTCCTCAATAGAGGACAAATCCATGACAATATCTATGATTTTTGTTTTGTTTTTTTAAATTGGGAGGCAGGAGCTCTGCATTGCATTACATTCATGCTCATTCATCACATTATTTATTATTTGAAGTTGATTTTAGTTGATTAAACACTATTTTATCTAGACTAAGAAATTTTAATCAAAATGAAACATATATTTTGAAGTTTCACTCCATTATTTTACCAAATTATGCTGAAAAGATAAAATCGATTCATCGATAACATAAATAATCTAATGTGTCACTCACTATTCTTCTCATCACAATTTGATACTCACTTCACTTCGCTAGTGGCTTGTACTTGTTTACAGAATACGAAATCAAGGTCTTTCATGATCGGGTGCGAAGTGTAGTGACTTGGCGATGTGATTATCGAGTTTTAACTCTTACTTTACAGAATTGCACTGCAGCACGTAGTTTGCATGTCATGCACGTCAATCACTACAGCCAGACGATCATGCGTGAGTGACAGCACGTATTGCATGTCATGCCGCATGATCGTTTAAGGAGCCCACTAACGGGGTATGCATGGGCTTTTTGCACCAGCTTCGACACGGGGTGGGATTGTTGAATAAATTAATTTAAGTTTACCTTTAGGACATTAATTAAGTGTAGGTATTTTATTAAAATTTTACATACAATATCTATATCTACTTAATCTATATTTATAACATAGCAGTAGAAATCATGTGTCTGTACATTGAATAAATTTATCAAAAAATTTGTGTGGGCGATAAAAAAGAGTAACAGAACACAAGAAAGCATTTTTGAAATTTTTGTCTTTGTGTCTGTCTGTATGTAATCGCTTATCTCCGAAACCACTGAACGGATTATCTTGCGGCTTTCACAGGAAGATTAAGCACAGCTTGGAGCAACATTTAGATTTTGTTTCATTGAAATCGGATGACAGCGAAATAAGTTATCATCAATTACAGTTAAATCATTTATCTGTAAACCATCTACGCCAACAGGGCTACCCCTTACCAATGAATACAACTTTGATTGCGCTTATAATTATTTACGGGTCTTACACACGAATAAGTTTTATTTACCTTGCCCGACGTTTCGACCAGGTTACACTGGCCGTGGTGACGAGCTGACCGGAGAGGCGAGCTGTCATTGTTGATCGCTGTGAGTAGTTTCTGAAACTACCCTCTGCTGATCTTGTATTATTGGAAAGTCCCGGCACACAACACTCACGGTATCCGCGGGTGTATTCGGCGATAAATCGCGAGATTTAAGTTTATCGATCACTGGATTCCACGACGATGACAATTGACACTGACAGCTCGCCTCTCCAGTCAGCTCGTGACCACGGCCAGTGTAACCTGGTCGATACGCCGGGCAAGGTAAATAAAACTTATTCGTGTGTAAGACCCGTAAATAATTATATAATTATGAATACAAAGCGCGAATGTCCAAAATGTACTGTTTAATTGCGCTTCTTCGGTTTCTGAATCAATTTGGAGTACAGTGAACCTTTAAATCCGAGTTCGCCCGTATCCGTGTGATAGACGGTGATGTCTCCACGAAAGTTCGCGAAGCTCTGGTGCTCCCACGCGAAAGGTATAACGTACGGGAAATTCGTGAACGTAAACGCGAACTTTAAGGAGAGCTTGCCCTGAAAATTTTGACTTGGTTGAGTAGGACTCGCGCCCTGTGGGTTCCGTACAAACTTAATTACAAAAATAATTAGATAATCGTTAATAAAATTTCTAGTTGTACATAATATATACCATGTGGTATTTACTAATTTAAATGGATAGTTAATTTGCTCATACGCAAAGTTCAGTTTGTTGGTACAAGAAAAAACAGATTTTTTTGTGGTGTAACTACAGATTTACGGTTTTCGGATTTTTTTCCTTTACTAATGTGCTATAATAAGAGCTTCTTGTCAAATTTTAGATTCTAGGTCAACCGGAAGTACCCCATAGGTTTTGATGACCAAGATACTCAAAAATGCGGCAAAATCGGCCATATCTTCTGACTGCGTTGACTTAGAATTTTGATTTTTTCCCAGCTTTAAGGGACTGCAGACCTCAGAATTTGATACTAATTTCAACTTGATACCTCCACGCGTTCCTGAGAAAAGTGGTTTTGACAGACAGACAGTCAGAGAGACGGACAACGAAGTGATCCTTTTTTCCTCTTTTGAGGTAGGTACGGAACCCTAAAAACCAGTTTTCTTAGTTTTTTAAAGGTTTTTTCTTTATGTATGGAAACATTCAATTCTAATGATAATAAAAATAACTGAATTGTGAGTTTTTGCTCTTACGTGTTCGTGTCACCTTATAATTTTTATATTTTTTTCATTTTAGTACGTATAATAAAAAACTAACAAATGAAACGAAAGTTACGATGAAAGCATGAAATTAAGTACCTACCTAGATGTTAAAGTGCCCCTAAACGATCATGCTTGCATGACATGCAACGATTACATGAATGTCATGCTGCATGATGGACCATCGTGCTTGCTATCAATCAGTACAGTGAAGCAACGGCCAGCACGTAGTTTGCATGTCATGCACATTCACTACAGCTAGACGGTCATGCATGAGCGACAGCACGTATTGCATGTCATGCCGCATGATCGTTTAAAGAGCCCATTAGATGTGTGAAATGAAATTGCATATTGCGGGAATTTCCCGAGTACTTATAGTAAATCGTGTTCAAATAAGCAAAGAAATAGTATCGGTTTTTTGAAAATAAAACCGGTTAGTGCTACTTAGGGCTACAATAATAATGTTTGCACAAACATAGGTTGGCTAAATATTTTTAAATAAATAGGCCCTAAAGCACTATTTATACCACACTTCTTGGGCGTACATGGCATGACCTTCTAACATGACCTTGGCGCCCGCCAAGGTCATGTTAGAAGGTCGTGCAAAACTGTCGTGAAAAGGCTTGCTATACAGCAATAATTATTATTATTTGCTTGCACGACGTGCAGGATGTGTGCTGGACCTATCAAGGCATAGACAAGCTCTAGCGTTTTTAAAAAGTAGGTTTTGGCTTTTGACTTTTTAAAGCTTGTCTATGCCTTGCTGGATGCCTTGCTAGGTGCCGCGCTAGATGGTGTAAATGCTACGTCTAACATGACCTTGAGCGGGCGTACGCCCAAGATGTATGGTGAAAATGGCGCTTTAAATAAACACCCATAATCCGAAAATCAACAGATATGCTCATCACACAAATGTTGCTCCCGGGTGGGAATCGTAGGCAGGGTCGCCACCGACTACGCCAACACGTCAGAGCCACCCGTACCAATGAATACAACCTTTAATTGCGCTTATAATTATATTTATTTACTAGCAGACCCCCGCGACCTCATTCGCGTTAAAGACTACTATTTGAGCTGTCCTTTCTTTCTTTCAATACTTCAGACCAAACAACCAACCAAACCGCGAACGAACGCGCGAACAAACCAACCAAATAACCAACCAATCAACCCGCGAACAAACGCGAGAAACGCGCGAACAAACCAACCAACCCGCGAACAAACGCGCGAAGCGCGCGAACAATCCAACCAAATAACCAACCAATCAACCCGCGAACAAACTCGCGAAACGCGCGAACAAACCAACCAACCCGCGAACAAACGCGCAAACAAACGCGCGATACGCGCGAACAAACCAACCAAATAACCAACCAACCAACATACGAACCAACTCGCGAAACTCGGGAACAAACGCTCGAAACGCGCGAACAAACGCTCGAAACGCGCGAACAAACGCGCGAAACGCTCGAACAATCCAACCAACCAACCTGCGAACAAACGCGCGAAACGCGCGAACAAACCAACCAACCAACCTGCGAACGAACGCGCGAACAAACCAACCAACCCGCGAACAATAAATAAACAAACCCGCAATCAAACAAACAAACAAACAAACCAAAAAAACCAACACAACAAAAAATAAACTGAGATTCACACCCCCGAGAACCTAGAAAATGGGAAAAACATCGGTGAGTTGCCCGTGATAGGTACCACCAGATCAAATGGTATCGAATCTTCTTATGTTAGTACTCTTTGCTAAATAATAAATAAAGTATTCTATAGATGAAATCTTTTTTCTTCATATGGAAAGCCAGTTGCCGATTTGCGTGCATTTTGGTTGCCATGGAGATATTTCTTGTTATTTTCCGTAGTGCATAATTTATTTTTATTTATTTATTTTTAAAAAAAGACGTGTGATTACTAATTTTGCGCCTATTAGTTCTTTTTATTATTATTATTTTTTTACTGAACAATTTGGTATACAGAACATTCAAAGTTATGATTTCAAATGTCAACTTCTAACGCCTAACGTCCTGAAGAATTCCTGAAATATTCGCTGACTTACTACACTTTAATACATTTTGTGGCCGCTCCTTTTTATAAAACCCAATACCTAATGGCCTATGTTCATTCTAAGAGTATTAACTATCCAACAGCGAAAGAATTATTGAGATCGGTTCTGTAGTTACAAAGGTTAGTCCTAACACACATCCATCCATCCATCCATCCAAACTTTACCTCTTTATTATTAGTATAAATTTTTTTTATATTTCTATTACTTATAGTTATTTTCTGGCGGTGACTGGATGCGGAGAGCCGAAGATCGGACTCAGTGGCGCGCCTTGGGGGAGGCCTATGTCCAGCAGTAGACTGGTGTGGGCTGATGATGATGATGATTTTATATTTATATTTATTTATTTAATTACAACGGTTTAACCAATTACAGTAATCAATCATTATGTAATTTATATAATTATTTACGGGTCTTACAGACAAATAAGTTTTATTTACCTTGCCCGACGTTTCGACCCGGTTACACTGGCCGTGGTCACGAGCTGTCACTTAAAACACAAAACTTATTCGTGTGTAAGACCCGTAAATAATTATATAATTATGAATTGCGCTTCTTCGGTTTCTGAATCAATTTGGAGTACAGTGAACTTTTAAATCCGAGTTCGCCCGTGTCCGTGTGAAAGATGGCGAGGTCCCCGCGAAAGTTCGCGACGCTCTGGTGCTCCCACGCGAAAGGTATAACGTACGGGAAATTCGTGAACGTAAACGCGAACTTTAATGAGTGCTTGCCCTGAAAATTTTGACTTGGTTAAAAATATATATATACATAGGTGGACGGATAATTAGAAACAGGGCAAGATTTTCATACAATCGAGGTCACTTTGAAGTCATGGATTTCCGTGAAGGATTGATGGGGGCGTGATCTGATGACGGTCATCGAGAGAGTAGATGGAGGACTATAAGATCGGTATAGTTTTCCAACTGATCAGATAAACCGTATCGAAGCAGCATCGTCATGAAGAAAAAAAATCGCAAAATGGCATCAAAATGTATGAAAATCTTAGAGTTAAAGAATCATGACGATGCTGCTTCCAAACGGCTCATCTGATCAGTTGGATATCTATAGCGATCTTAAAGTTCTCCATCTACTCTCACGATGACTGTCATCAGATCACGCCCCCATCAATCCTTCGCGTAGATCCATGGCTTCAAAGTGACCTCGACTGTATGAAAATCTTGCCATGTTTCTAATTATTCGTCCAAGGTTTGTCAATAATAACAAAAAACTGACGAGTGCGATTACCTGTTATTTAATATTGGTGCTCAATAAAGTATATTTGACTTGATTTGCGCAGAAATCTGCCAATTTCACACCATCGGCACCGCTAATAAATTCTACGGGGATTATAGTTCCTCTTACCCCAGACTTAACATGGTCGCTATACGATCATGCTGCATGACATGCATTACGTGCTGTCACTCATGCATGCATGATCGTCTAGTTGTAGTGATTGACGCGAATGACATGCAAACATAGAGTTATTAAACTAGCTATAGAGCGCGCGCATCGCTCATTGCCCATTGTGCCAAGTGTAAGCAGGTGTTCTATGGACGCTTCTATATAGATTTTTTCTAGATCGTTCTTTTCCGTGAATCGTGTTCACAGCTTGGCACTGCACATTTCACCATGATTACTCCAAATCTAAATAAATACCGGCGAGAGCAACAATCAGCGCTACTGACGTGTTGTGACTAGTAGCGTCGCCCCGAACATTTCGAGACTGTTCAGACCCGTGCTTACAGTTCAGACTTGCTAACGCGCGCTGTATGTATACTAACAACTCTCTGCATGCAAACTACGTGCTCTAGTAAGTAAGTAATGCTTTTATTTCAGGGAAACAAGTAATTACATAAGCACAATTGTATTACACAGCTGATAATAGTTAGATACTAGTTAATAATGATATTACAAGTACAATGCAAAACTGTACATTAATAATTTTCTCGAAACCAATTGTACGAATGAGGAATTGTACAAATACGGAAATTGTACCAATGTGGCGGAAGGCGCCGTGAAAAGGGTGCTGGCCGGTGCTTCACTGTACTAAGTGATTGATAGCAAGCATGAGCACTGATTATATACATAATAGTTCATCATGCAGCATGATAATTCACGTAAACGTCACGCATGTCATGCCGCATGATCGTTTAGCGACCGTTTAATACTCACAGCTGGTATTGGACATACGAATTTGGGTTTAAACTGTTTCCCTAACATCTGGCCCATTAGAGGTTCTTTCTCATAGAAATCGCATAACTTCATCTTAAATTGGATAGGTGTCGAAGTGTACTGGCCGCTGCTCAGTTGCTCCAGCATCTCCAGAGAGCCCTGATAGACAAACAGAATAGAATAGAATAGAACAGAACAGAACAGAATAGATAATAGAACACAACAGAACAGAACAGAACAGAACAGAACAGAACAGAACAGAACAGAACAGAACAGAACAGAACAGAATAGAATAGAATAGAATAGAATAGAGCAGGGCAGGGCAGGGCAGGGCAGGACAGGACAGGACAGGACAGGACAGGACAGGACAGGACAGGACAGGACAGGACAGGTCAGGACAGGACAGGACAGGACAGGACAGGACAGGACAGGACAGCACAGCACAGCACAGGACAGGACAGAATAGAATGATATTTATTTGCCGCTACAAAACACATACACAAACAATAATTACAATAATAAAATTAAAAAGAAATAAAACACACAAAGTATCTACTTAAAATAATAATAAAAAACAGAGAAACCATTAAAAATCAAACAAATCAATCTACAATCATAATTTTTTACGAAAATAAAACCGACTTTTTTGTAAAAGTTTATGATTTTTGTACAACGTAGTGTCAGTGGCGTCGGGGATAAGACGCGGGCCTATCATATCGAAAGGTCCGGACTCCGATCCCCGGCCGGGCCATGTACCAATGGGTTTTTTCTCGATACTTAAGTACATTTACTGACTGCTCTCAAACGGTGAAGGAAAACATCGTGAGGAAACATAAGCCGAAGAAGAAATTCTTAGGCGCATGTGAAGTCCACCAACCCGCACCCTACCGCCTACCATCTCGACGAGGGCGTTCGGGCTATAGTCCACCACGCTAGCCCAATGTGGGTTGGTGGACTTCACATGCGCCTAAGAATTTCTTATTCGGCGTACCTATGCAGGTTTCCTTCACCGTTTGAGAGCAGTCAGCAAATGTACTTAAGTTTCGAGAAAAAACCCATTGGATACATGGCCCGGTCGGGGATCGTACTTCGGACCTTTCGATATGATAGGCCGCGACTTAATCCCCGACGCCACTGACGCTCTATCTATCCTATCTATCCTAGGTACCTACCGTAATATTAGTACATTTTAGACTTTCGCGCTTTGTATTCATAATTATATAATTATTTACGGGTCTTACACACGAACAAGTTTTATTTACCTTGCCCGACGTTTCGAGCCGGTTACACTGGCCGTGGTCACGAGCTGACTGGAGAGGCGAGCTGTCATTGTTGATCGCTGCGAGTAGTTTCTGAAACTACCCTCTGCTGGTCTTGTAAAATTGGAAAGCTTATTAATTGACAGCTCGCCTCTCCAGTCAGCTCGTGACCACGGCCAGTGTAACCTGGTCGAAACGTCGGGCAAGGTAATGTAGGTTAGTAGATTATATGACAAGTGAATAAAAATTGAATTTAATTCGAGGGACTAGGTTGGATCCCAAGAGCAGCGAAGGATTCTAGATTAGAATCCCGAGCGGAGCGAGGGATACAAAAGGACCGAGAATAAAAAAATTTCCACGAGTTGTGTAGTCTACTTTATACCATTGACTGCGAGAAAATAAATAGTATAGTATGGTATTTAAAGGAGACGTTTCAGATCCGGCCTGCACTATGTACACTTTTGGGAAATTCGAGGAAAAATCTGAAGGTTATTAAAATAATACTAAAATTGAAATATTTGCAGTATTTTTCTGGTAGAAAAGCAATATTTTATTAAATAGATGACAAAGCTGGCAACATGTACGTTTAATACGAGTCCGTTCCGAAACTGAGTCCGGAGTATTGGGATAACTGTCAATCATGAACTAAATTATCTTCCTAAGAAACAAATATATAAACAAACAAAAATGGGAAAACTGATCGTCAGTTGGTTATTAACTTCCATAAAACAGCTATACACCAACTATTTTTCATTGCATAAAAATGTGTCGAAGTTTCGAGCTGTGATTTCTGAACGTACCTACTTTATAATGTCACGAATTTGGTTTATTTTGTTGGCAGCATTGAATGTCATTTTGGTGTGTTGGCTTCATTGAGTGTCATTTTGGTTTGTTGGCTGCATTGAATCTCATTTTGGTTTGTTGGCTGCATTGAGTATCATTTTGGTTTGTTGGCTGCATTGAATGTGATTTAGGTTTGTTGGCTGCATTGAATATCATTTTGGTTTGATGGCTGCATTGAGTGTTATAAAAGCATTTTTTTTGGTAAAGGTGTCTAGCCATACAGCCAAATCCGGTCCGTTTGACTAATCCCTTTATCCTGATTCTTTCCTCGTTCTTTCATTGACGTCGGTCAGGCAATCGTTTTATATTAGTCCAAACCATCAGTCTGGTAATATTGACGCGAAACTGACCATCTAACCCACGGATTGATAGATTGGACGGATGGATTTCTGAATATTTTGATTTTTTCGTCAGTCTTAGTGAGATTGACGTCAGATTAATGGTGTGACTGCGTTCATCAGTCACGCGTCACTAGTGATGAGAACCGATTATCGGTTTTATGAATTATAAATAATAAATAATTGATGCGTATCCGAACATACTTGACTAGAGGTACTTGAAATCAGCTTTCCATGACTATAAAAGATCTGGCTTGAAAGCGTTCCTTCCACATCTAGGTATTGCGTTAGCCTTGGAAAAAAGACGACGTTGGTCTACTTTGTCTATGAATTATTAATCATAGACAGGGTAGACCAGCGTCTTTTTTAAAAATTATTATTTGCACTGTAATGAAAATAATTATACCTATGTAAATATCTAGCTGGGAACAACACGGCACAAGTTATTTTGCAGATCACGACAAAAAATGTGGAATTGTAAACGAATGGAAACGTCGTGGAAAACGTCAAATGATATATCATTGACAGTGGCAGCCATCTTTATTTTTAGGGTAAGTGTTGCCTATAATATAACGTTTAATGCATTTCTACACAAAAACTAAGCCAAAATATACCAAAATGATCATTAAACCACTTTTATATAATATTGACATTTCATAATTATATGTGTACAAGGTCCAGGCCGGGGCTCCATACATTCGTGAAACGTCTCCTTTATCACATTTTATTTTATGATAGGAAGGTTGTAAAAACCATCCTTATCTGACAGATAAAAAAATAACAGCCACTTGATCTTGCTGTTAGTTTATCAAGCAGCTATAAAATAAGGAAGGTTCGAAAAGAGATTTTAGCTCCATGGTGAAATTAGAACATAGCTCTATAGCCAGCAATCTTTTTTTAATTTTATTCTCTAGTGACTAAAAGAGAGTTTTATTCACTGTTTTCGATGAATAAAATGCTCTTTTTAGAGTGAGAATTATGTAAATAAAACTTATTCGTTTGTAAGACCCGTAAATAATTATGTAATTACCGTCACATTATTGCCGAGAGGGGTCAAAATATCCGCATCTATGATCATGTAGTACGGGCTGCGGCGGCTCACTCTCCGGACAGTGAAGTTAGCACTGCTCACGTATTTAGTGTTGATGTAAGTGACTTCCGCCCTTAGAGGGATCACTTCTAGACCCTGAAATTATTTAATGTACATTTTCATCACACTTGCTCGTTAAGGGTCTTATTATATGCATGCATACAGAAACACAATGGCCTATACATATATACCCGCGGGAGAATAATGACAATCAGTACATATATTATACCCCGAGGGGCTGTAATGTGTAGCTGGCTGTACTGAACTGGTTTATTAAATTAATTAAGTTAAACCGAGTTAAACTGAGTTAACTTGATTTAACTTAATTTAACTAATTTCAGCAAAGTCAAAGAAAATAGATTTGTTCCCTTGTGTCGTAGGTATTTATTTCCTCGCAAATGTGATGTAAAACATTGTGTGCATCACGGGTAGTAAGGGTATTACAAACTCGAGTCATTGAAATCCCTCCGCCTTCGGCGTCGGGCTTCTAACAGACTCTCGTTAGTAATATGCTACTTACTACCCTAAATGCACAATGTACTATTATTAACGCACATTTGAATGATTACGGATCATTCAACGTATTAGGTACTATTAATGCCCCTGCAACTCCATTCCATAAAGAATAATTTATTACAAGTCATTCATTATAAAAGATATTATCCCTAATGAGGAGCGGATCTCCTCATCGACCGAGAACCGACATTTTAGTTTATCAACGAGGGCGTGCGGGCTATAGTCCACCACGCTAGCCCAGTGCGGGTTGGTGACTTCACATGCGCCTAAGAATTTCTTCTTCGGCGTATGCAGGTTTCCTCGCGATGTTTGAGAGCAGTCAGTATATGTACTTAAGTTTCGAGTAAAAAACCCATTGATACATGATCCTGCAAGGAACTTTGGACCTTATGATATGATAGGCCGCGTCTTATCCCCGACGCCACTGACGCTTGAGGTAACATTCATCATATCAGTCTGTAGACGTCCACTGCTTTACAAAGGCGAGAGGCCTTTGGATCAGGATCTCCACGACGACCGGTCCCGCGCTAACCTCATCCAGCCGGGTCCCGCGACCTTCACCAGATCGTCGGTCCACCTTGTGGGAGGCCCGCGCTGCGTCTTCCGATACGTGGTCGCCACTCGAGAACCTTTCTGCCCCAGCGGCCGTCAGTTTGAGGCAAGATTAGTGACTGAAATACTTGCCATCGAGTATCCAAAAGCAGTAAATAAAATATACACTGCCAACATTGTACAAATTCATAAAGACCCGTACTAAGCTAACGCGAAACTCGAAATGTCCAATTATAATGTATTTAAAGTATAATGTAGCCTATAATAATGGTAATTTTCCGGTATTTTATATTCCGAAATAATTTAAATAAGTGGAGAAATCAGCTAGCGTTTATGTTTTGATTGAATGTTATTGTTAGTTAGGCTAATCAAAACAAAATAATCACCAGAGGTCATTTTGAGCCCTTGAATACCGTCAGGAAACCGTAGAGAGGTGTTCATTTACCTTCCGTTGGGTAATTTTCCGGTATTTTATGTTCCGAAAAACAAAGTGCAGTAATCTCTTAGCGTTTATGTTTTGAATGTTGTTGTTACTAGTTACAGATTTTATCTAAGTACAACTACCTTATGCCCCGCGACTTCGTTCGCACTAACATTTGCATATTATGTTTATTACTAACTGTTACCCGCTGCATGTAAATTTTTGTTTCCATAAAACCTTAACATCCCTTTTCACCCCTTCAGGGTTGGTTTTTAAAACATCTAAGTACACCAGATTTTAAGTGAGACCACATGCTTTCAATAAAGAAAACCCGGTTCAAATCGGACCAGTAGTTTTAGCGTGATGCGGGTGCAAACAGACAGACAAACAAGAAATTTTTTGACAACCCAAGCGAAGACTGACGTGATGATCATGAATTTTTGTGCTGATAAAGGCTTGTGAAGTAAGGATTTCTCATCTATCTATCTCTATGTTCATCCACAAGTGTTTGTAACACAAGACACCATCTCTAATTCTATCCTTTCTACTAATATTATAAAGGCGAAAGTTTGTAAGGTTGTGAGGATGTCTGTTACTCTTTCACGCAAAAACTACCGAACAGATCTTCATGAAACTTGGTACAGTGATAGTTTATATCCTGGAATAACATATAGGCTACTTTTTAACGCGGACAAAGTCGCGGGAAAAAGCTAGTAAGTAATAAAGCTCGAACAGTCACTGAAATTCATTATATACGAGCACAGTCCCAACCTCACTCTTCATCTCAGCCTTTTAGCGTCCACTGCTGGACATAAGCCTTCCCTAACGAACGCCACCACGCCCGGTCCTCCGCTCTCCGCATCCAGCCGCTTCCGGCCACCTTCTTCAGGTCGTCGGTCCACCTGTCGGAGGGGCGTCCCGGTCCGCGGTCTCCACTCCAGAACCCGTCTGCCCCAACGGCCGTCGGTTCTGCGACAGATGTGACCTGCCCATTGCCACTTCAGTTCCCTCCTAACCTCGCTCTTCAAAACGGCATAATTTTATTTCTTTATTTCTTGACTTGGTTTAGTGGTAAACCTAGGACCTAATTTGTTCAGGAATTCAAACTCTATAAGTACTTTTACTTATTTTTCATACACAGACGCAAAAAAAGACATCAATAATTGATATGGTAGTTCGCCAATTGTTCTTTTAATAATGCTTTTCTAATTATTTCTGTAATTACGTTTGTACGGAACCCTCACGGCGCGAGTCATGCTCGCACTTGTCCGGTTTTTTTTCAATTTCTGGCTGTGCGCAGCTGCCAATCACCTGGATTTAATTTTAGTGGCCTTGTGCGACATTACAGCAGTCCTGTGTATTGATTTGACCCAAATCATGTTTCAATATGAAATTAGGTCGCAAGAAACGGGTTATTCTTACTCAGATCGTGAAATTATTCCTCGTAAATAAGGAAAATTGTGACAACCACTTGCGTAAGAAGCCTTAGAGAAATCTACAAATCTAAGTTTTTGAAAGACAAGTCAATAAAAGAGAGCGTCAGTAGCGTAGGGGATAAGACGCGGCCTATCATATCGAAAGGTCCGGAGCTCGATCCCCAGCTGGGCCATGTACCAATGGATTTTTTCTCGAAACTTAAGTACATTTACTGACTGCTCTCAAACGGTGAAGGGAAACATCGTGAGGAAACCTGCATACGCCGAAGAAGAAATTCTTAGGCGCATGTGAAGTCCACCAACCCGCACTGGGCTAGCGTGGTGGACTATAGCCCGCACGCCCTCGTTGAGAGGGTAGGCCTGAGCCCCAGCAGTGGGGACATTAATAGGCTGTTGATGATGAAGTCAATAAAAGTATAGTTTTCAGGTATCCGTTGAAAACTGTTGAAATTTGAAATACTCGATACCTAATCTTTCGATGACAGTTTCAAGATTTTTAGTGTTCCATAGCTCAAAAGAGGAAAAAGGAAGGATCACTCCGTTGTCCGTCTGTCAAGACCATTTTTCTCATTAACGCGTGGAGGTATCAAGTGGAAATTAATATCAAATACTCAGGTCTGCAGTCCCTTGGAGTCGTGAAAAAATCAGACTTCTAAGTCATCGCAGTCAGAAGATATGGCCGATTTTTTTGATGCCTCGACACGAATGTGCTCGGGAGTTTCACTGAGTGACAACTTCTAAAACGATCCGCCAGAGAGCTGAAGTCTTCCACATAGCTCTAACAGAAGAACGAGTTCTTGAGTGGAGACCCACGCGTGGGCAGCCGTAGTGTGGGACGCCCCCGGCTAGATGTAGCGACGATCTAAATAAGATCTGGCACTGTGGCAGTGACTACATGCGGAGAACCGAAAATCGGGTTCAGCCCTGCTATTCTATAAGCGTATTTGTGGAACTCGATCCTGAATCCGCAGTGAGCTCGGTCTCTAACTCAATGATTCACAGTTCAATACTCACTTTACTTCGCAAGTGAAGTGTTTATTGTGTAGCTTGTATTTGTTTACACAATGCCAATTATCAAGGTCTTTCATGATCGGATGCGAAGTGAAGTGAGTGACTTGCGATGTGATGGTCGAGTTTTAATTCGTACTTTACAGAATCACACAGCAGTAGCGTCTAGAGGGAGGCCTATGTCCAGCAGCGGACTCGTGAACATTACAGGATTACGTACGTATTTAGTCATGGTGTATACCTATTAGTACGTAATAAACATACAATAATAGACTGTAAATAGTTACTTTGACTATCCGTGGCGAAAACAATTTATGTAATTAACTTTTGTATACAAGGTGATTCAAAACGAAACATAAAACCTCACAGGAAATAGATAAATGTATTTATTTTATTTTTTTAATGGATCTGTCATTGAATTAATGAAAATATCTATCTATTTATTTTAAGACTCCGTTGTTTTTCTGTAAAACACATTTTATATTCAAAATAATTCATTCGTTTTTGTATTATTTTCTTAATAAAAATTTATTTTATTCTTATAATGGATCTGTCATTGAATTAATGAAAATATCTATCTATTCATTTGAAGAGTCGGTTTTTTTTCTGTAAAACACATTTTATATTCAAAATAATTCATTCGTTTTTGTATTATTTTCATAATAAAAATTTATTTTATTCTTATAATGGATCTGTCATTGAATTAATGAAAATATCTATCTATTCATTTGAAGAGTCGGTTTTTTTTCTGTAAAACACATTTTATATTCAAAATAATTCATTCGTTTTTGTATTATTTTCTTAATAAAAAATTATTTTATTCTTATAATGGATCTGTCATTGAATTAATGAAAATATCTATCTATTCATTTGAATAGTCGGTTTTTTTTCTGTAAAACACATTTTATATTCAAAATAATTCATTCGTTTTTGTATTATTTTCTTAATAAAAAATTATTTTATTCTTATAATGGATCTGTCATTGAATTAATGAAAATATCTATCTATTCATTTGAATAGTCGGTTTTTTTTCTGTAAAACACATTTTATATTCAAAATAATTCATTCGTTTTTGTATTATTTTCATAATAAAATAAGTAAAAACTTCGATAAAAAAAACATAACAAAACACGTCCTTTAGAAATGTTTTCTTCTGTATTTATTATTCTGTGCTGTTATTAAGAACGTCGGTGGCGCAGTGGGTACACGGCCTGTCATATCGAGAGGTTCGAGTTCGATCCCCGCTCGGGCAATGTGCCCATGGGTTTCTCTCGTAAATATTACCGACTGCTCTTAAACGGTGAAGGAAAACATCGTGAGGAAACCTGCATACGCCGAAGATTAGAATTTCTTTTCTAAGGCGTGTGTGAAGTCCACCAAAATACGGATTGGGGCACCGTTGGTGGACATACGTTTGGCGCAACAGATCTTGTATCGTCAAAGTGACGCCGGGTATTCCTTGCCCGTATCAATATTAGATGTCATAAATCTACATAGATATATCCATCATCATCATCATATCAGCCTGTAGACGTCCACTGCTGGACAAAGGCCTCCCCCTGATCTCCACGACGACCGGTCCCGCGCTAACCTCATCCAGCCGGGTCCCGCGACCTTCACCAGATCGTCGGTCCACCTTGTGGGAGGCTTACGCTGCGTCTTCCGATACGTGGTCGCCACTCTGCCCCAACGGCCGTCACACCCAAATCGTAAGACTGCTAAGAAAAAAACAATAAGGTACCTACCTTCATAAATCATCATCATCAGCCTGCACCAGTCCATTGCTGGACATAGGCCTCCCCCAAGGCGCGCCACTGAGTCCGATCTTCGGCTCTCCGCATCCAGTTACTGCCAGCCGCCCTACGCAGGTCGGCGCTCCATCTAGCCGGGGGGCGTCCCACAACATCATGCGTCGTACATAAATGTTTCTAGGATTTAAATAACCTTGTACAATTTTACGAAAAATATATACCTTCTTAATATTTTAACAAAAGAACAGACTTTGGTTATGGACTAACATTACAATGAGACGTATGATGTTACAATTTGTTCAGTTGTTCCTAAGCCGCTCTCCGTGGTGGACTATAGCGCTCACGGTTCCGAAAAATATTCTATTTCTATGTTAAAATGGATTGGAAGTATATTTTCGTGGTGTTCGCGGCTGCGGTGAGTTTTCCAGTTACTTTACTACTACCTGGTTGAAAGGTGTCGGTTTGATTCTCGCTGGGGTCTAAGTCCAACAGTGGACGTTAAACGACAGATGATAGAGTGGACATGGAGAACCAATGTCATCGAATTGCGAGGGCTGGGCACATCGCTCGTAGAACTGACGGCCGTTGGGGCAGAAAGGTTCTCGAGTGGCGACCGCGTATCGGAAGACGCAGCGTGGGCCTCCCACAAGGTGGACCGACGATCTGGTGAAGGTCGCGGGACCCGGCTGGATGAGGTCAGCGCAGGACCGGTCGTCGTGGAGATCCTTGGGGGAGGCCTTTGTCCAGCAGTGGGTGGGAAAGCGCGTGCTTTTTACCAAACGCAATCGCTCGGGATTGATCGTGGGTGGGAAGGCGTGTTTATGTCCAGCAGTGGACGACGACAGGTCAACCTCCTATATCTGTTTACGATTATAGGTGTTTTGTGAGATATTAATTAATTTCCATTATAAATATTCTTTACAGATAATCAACCATGTGGTGACTAACCCGGAGAATGGTAGGTATTCCATACAACAATACCACCTGTATTGTCTGTTGTAACGTCCGTGAAGTGTTGATAAGTTGTTGTCGTCATTTACAATAAACAATAAGAGGCCTTTGTCCAGCAGTGGACGTCTACACGCTAATATAATGGTGATGAATGAGACCTAAACAGACCTAATTTTTTAGAGCAAGCAGTTTATAAACAGGAGCACTGCATCAAAATGACGCCTGAAAAAGAGGCGGAAATCCAGCTGATTATTGAGAAGATAGGCGACTGTCTGAACAAGATAGCTGAAGAGCACGAGGAGTTCGACGTGAGGCTCGTGCAGTTCGACATCGAGAGGCATTTCGAGGAGGAGGTGGACGAAAAGGAGACCACCGTTCAAGTCAACATAAACGACTGCTCTGAGGAAAAGCAAGGTAGGTCGACAGCCTTTTAACATGTCCCCACTGCTGGGGCTCAGGCCTACCCTCTCGACGATTGCGCTCGGATAGCCCAGTGCGGGTTGGTGGACTTCACATGCGCCTCAGAATTTCTTCTTCGGCGTATGCAGGTTTATTCACGATGTTTTCCTTCGCCGTTTGAGAGCAGTCAGTAAATGTACTTAAGTTTCGAGAAAAAACCCATTCAGCCGGGGATCGAACTTCGGACCTTTCGATATGATCCATCCATCCATCCAAACTTTACCTCTTTATTATTAGTATAGATTAAGAATGACGTAGGACAGGTTAACCTACTTATCTACATACTTTTCTTTCACGCAGAAATCTTCACCGAAGGAAGAAGCGACCACGAACTTAGAAGTCATTCGAAAGCAAACAGCTACGCAGAAGCCCATTCCGAAGCAAGCAGCAACACAGAAGCCCATTCCGAAGCATGCAGCAACGCAGAAGCACATTCCGAAGCAAGCAGCAACGCAGAAGCAAAAAGGAAACACGGAGTACTGGTGACGTTAGACCTCGATGACAACGGAAAAGCGATAGTGGATAAATTGGAAAGAAGTAGAGGAAAGAAGATAAATCCATTGATCGTTTACCTGAAAGAAGAACATGGACAACAAGAGTATTGGTTGTTCAATAAATAGAGTGATTTCCTTATACTGTGTTTTACTTTTCACTTCTGCTGTGTGATTCTGTAAAGTACGAATTAAAACTCGACCATCACATCGCAAGTCACTTCACTTCGCATCCGATCATGAAAGACCTTGATGTGGCATTGTGTAAACAAATACAAGTTACACAATAAACACTTCTCTTGCGAAGTAAAGTGAGTATTGAACTGTGAATCATTGAGTTGGAGACCGATCTCACTGCGGATACAGGATCGAGTTGCACAAATACGCTTACAGAATAGCAGGGCTGCTACGAAGCGGCGGAGATAGTGGGTTCGATTCCCAGTGGGTAAAGACAACTTTGTACTTGTACGATCGACCGCACGTTAATGGAAACAAAACCAGTATAAACTGTTCTCTCATAGTATTGAAACTCCGTGATAGGCCAAATCAATACAAAAGAAATCTTTTTTTTAATTTTTTCTAAAGATCAAGATCGAAGTGTTTCCACTGACGTGGGGTCGACTGTACAATTATAGTCGGCCATCTTTAATTGGCTCCCTAAACGAGATCATGCGGCATGACATGCATTTCGTTATTGGCATATTGTAATTTGTAATATCGAATGTATCTAATGCTGTGAAATTAAATAAATAAAATAATAATTATTATTACGTGCTGTCACTTATGCATGACCGTCTAGCTGTAGTGATTGACGTGCATGACATGCAAACTACGTGCATGACATGCAAACTACGTGCATGACATGCAAACGACGTGCATGACATGCAAACTACGTGCATGACATGCAAACTACGTGCATGACATGCAAAATATGTGCATGACATGCAAACTACGTGCATGACATGCATACCACGTGCATGACATGCAAACTACGTGCATGACATGTAAACTACGTGCATGACATGCAAACCACGTGCATGACATGCAAACTACGTGCTGGCCGTTGCTTCACTGTACTGATTGATAGCAAGCATGGTAGTCCATCATGCAGCATGATAATTCACGTAAACGTTGCATGTCATGCAAGCATGATCGTTTAGGGACCACATAAGCTATTAAAGTGGTCATACCAGGGGACCAATCGGAACGATGTTATAGTCCTCGTAGAGTTTAATGGCGGCTGTGTGAAGTTGGCTGATTTCTGCGCAATGACTAATGTTAGGTGTCAAAGGGGGAGCTGAGCGGGGGTTCACTAGAGACGCTCATTCAATTTCAAGAAATGGTTCATTGATTCGATCAACCGAATCAAACTTTCAAGTTTTTGGACATCTCTATGCAGCACACTATCTCACTTACGCACGCATAGACTGTAAACACTGTCAGCGATGTGCAAACAATCTGTGACTATGTTCATTCAGCCGCCAAGAAATTCTACGCGGCCTATACCAAATCCAAACCGTAACAAAAAACGTTATGCTGCGTCCACACGTTTGGCAAACCTTTACCAACGCAAGCGTGTAGCATATCTAGTCAGTGGCAGGGGTTTGGTTTGCGTTTGTAAAGGTTTTCCAAACGCGTCGATGCAGCATACAGGGGGGGGGGGGGGGGGGGGATGTTCACTGGGGGAGGCCTATGTCCAGCAGTGGACGTTTATAGGCTCACATGATGTAATTATATAGTGCTCAATGCCCATTTGCCAGCACTGATGTAATAATGTATGTAAAATGTAATAATGTTTGGACAAATTCCCACACGGCCGAAGCTAATGCATAAATGTTGGTCCCGCGAACCCACGACCCCTGGCGCGGAGGGCCAGGTCACTACCAACTGATCCAACAGGCCAGTCAAAGCTAAAACAAACCGAGCAATTTCGTGAAAACAACATTAATAACCAATATTGACAATTAACTACGCAAAATGAATTACAAACATGTTTTTCTTTCACGCATTGTACTGAATCATACGCGTAATTTTTCAACAGCTGTGAAAATACTGCATGTCTATATTGTAATAGAATAATACCTACTTAACCACTGTAATACCTAGTAAGAAATATAAAAGGAAAAGTGCGTTTCATCATCATCACATCAGCCTGTAGACGTCCACTGCTGGACAAAGGCCTCCTCCTGATCTCCACGACGGCCGGTCCCGCGCTAACCTCATCCAGCCGGGTCCCGCGACCTTCACCAGTCCGTCGGTCCACCTTGTGGGAGGCCTGCGCTGCGTCTTCCGATACGTGGTCGCCACTCGAGAACCTTTCTGCCCCAACGGCCGTCAGTTCTACGAGCGATGTGCCCAGCACACTGCCACTTCAGCTTCGCAATTCTTTGAGCTATGTCGGCGACCTTGGTTCTCGTGCGGATCTCCTCATTTCTGATTCGATCTCGCAGGGAACTCCGAAAAAATAGATACATTAAGGTACATCTAGGCGGTTTTATCGCTAAGAGAGATTTCTTCCAGTTGTCATATAACTTATAATACACTTTTTGATACCTAATAGCCAAGTTGGTTGTGCACTCCCCTCTCGTTCGGAGCTCGTAGGTTCGAGGTTTATTATCAAATCAACAGCCTATTAACATGTCCCCACTGCTGGGGCTCAGGCCTACCCTCTCGACGAGGGCGTGCAGGCTATAGTCCACCACGCTAGCCCAGTGCGGGTTGGTGGACTTCACATGCGCCTAAGAATTCCTTCTTCGGCGTATGCAGGTTTCCTCGCGATGTTTTCCTTCACCGTTTGAGAGCAGTCAGTACATGTACTTAAGTTTCGAGAAAAAACCACTGGTACATGGCCCGGCCGGGGATCGAACACGGAACTGTCGACATGATGTGGTATGGTTTATTATACCACAGGCATTTCGGTGAAGGAAACATCGCGAGGAAATCTGCATATACGCCTTAATATTAGAATTTCTATTCTGAGGTGGATGAAAAAACGGATTGGGGCACCGTTGGTGGACATAGGTTTGGCACAACAGATCCTGTAGGGTCCAAGTGTCGCCGGGTATTCCCCCTTAAAAGATCAGAATAAAAACCTGGCGTTTTGTATGGAGCTTAGTACTAAAACTTTGCCTTGGAATCGAACCTATATTTCTCGGCTCACAGCATTCATCTTCGCCTACTGAGTCAACATACTGTTACATATTTCATTTACGTCAAACAATATTTACCTTAACGTATTTATTGCTAAGTAATTACAAAGGAATTGTTTGTCCAGATGAAATTTATAATTTATTGTTTTAAACAGGCATTTATAGTTTCAAAAATTTATGTTGTTTAAACTACAGTTGAAGGGTATATAAAGGGTGGTCTGTGTGTGGGGGATTCATAGTCTTTCCGACTCCACCACTGGTTTCAGAAGTGGTCTGAAGATCTTAGGCCGTCAAGATGCGTTTGGTTATAAGTTTAGCTTTGGTCGCCGTGCTCTGTGTAAGTATTACACTAAATATTATTAGTGATAAAAACAGACAGACAGACGGACAACGAAGTAACCCTAAAAACCCTTGTAAAGAGGAAAAAAGCAACCCTCCATTTTTCCTCTTTTGAGGTACGGAACCACAGAGGATTTTAATAGTTTCCTGGAACCCTAAAAGTAAACTTTTAGGGTTCCAGGAAACCGTTGGTGGCCGGGGATTTTGGCGCAACAGATCCTGTGGGGTCCAAAAGTCGCCGGGTACTCTGGGCCCCTGACAAGATAATATTACAATTTAGTTAATAATAAAGACTGTATTTTACTTTATAATTATTTTCATGTCTTTTGTCAGTCCATCGAAGATATTTAATTTATTAAAATAAATTAAGTTATAAAAAAATGTGTGCGAAGAGAATGATGAGTCTGAGCGAAGCGACAGAGGTGTGTCTGGATCCCTAGATCCAGGATACTTGGCGCTCTGTTCTCTCTGCCTACCCCGCCAGGGACGTAGCGTGAAGATATTTAAATAATTATTTATTAAGAGCGTCAGTGGCGTCGGGGATAAGACGCGGCCTATCACATCGAAAGGTCCGGAGTTCGATCCCCGGCCGGGCCATGTACCGATGGGTTTTTCCTCGAAACTTAAGTACATTTACTGACTGCTCTCAAACGGTGAAGGAAAACATCGTGAGGAAACCTGCATACGCCGGAGAAGAAATTCTTAGGCGCGTGTGAAGTCCACCAACCCGCACTGGGCTGGCGTGGTGGACTATAGCCCGCACGCCCTCGTTGAGAGGGTAGGCCTGAGCCCCAGCAGTGGGGACATGTTAATAGGCTGCTGATGATGATGGTTTATTAAATAATTTATTTAAAAAATATTATTTCAGGTACTGAGTGCACAAGCGAAGCCCAATCGTAAGTTTTTGTTAAAGCATTAAGTACGGTCGACCGCACGTCAGTGGAAACAAAACCAGTATAAACTGGTCTCTCATAGTATTGAAACTTCCTGATAGGCGAGGCCAGAGTGCTCAAGGTCAAAGTGTTTCCATTGACGTGCGGTCGACTGTACATACAATTTAATTATCTAAAATAGTCACAACTTTTTACAATTTAAAATTATTTTTATTATAGAAATGGCTGAAGTAACAGTCAGCCTCGCACAATCTTTACAACAATACAAAAAAATATTGTATAAAAAAAGGAGTTTACTCTTTCTTTCTTTAAAAATAAATCACGAGAAAGTTCAGTGCGGGCCGCCGAACAATTTATTTTTCACCTCACCGGCTCGGAAGGGTATACTTTCTCATTCGAAATCTGCGTGGAAAACTGCACCTGGAAAAAACTTTTTGAAAAATTTCTTCTAATTTGTAGAAGGTGGACATTTAAAGAAGTGGTCAATTCTAATTGTGGTTATTATTATTTGTGGTTCTAAACCGCCGAAAGGATTCAATTCACCCAGTATTTTCCTCGCTGTAGTGAGGTGAAAAATTGTGTGTTGCGCTCGGCAGCAAAGTTATTTTGCGTCTCGTACCTTGAAACCCTCGCTACGCTCAGGATTCTAGCTACCTTCGCTTGCTCAGTTTTCAATACTAGTACTCGCACAAAATAACCAACATTGCAGCCTTGCATAACAAATAATTATCTATATTTCTTTGATGATAAGCAAGTGAATTAAGAGCGTCAGTGGCCTCGGGGATAAGACGCGACCTATCATATCGAGAGGTCCGAGGTTCGATCCCCGGTTGGGCCATGTACCAATGGGTTTTTTCTCGAAACTTAAGTACATGTACTGACTGCTCTCAAACGGTGAAGGAAAACATCGTGAGGAAACCTGCATACGCCGAAGAAGAAATTCTTAGGCGCATGTGAAGTCCACCAACCCGCACTGGGCTAGCGTGGTGGACTATAGCCCGCACGCCCTCGTTGAGAGGGTAGGCCTGAGCCCCAGCAGTGGGGAGATTATTAGGCTGTTGACGAAGTGAATTAAAATTAAATACAATAAACTCAAATAACGTAATTGAAACCTAACTAGGTAGGCACATCCCGAGTTTTGAATTAGCACATGTATGCTTTATTTATTTGTCTTTTTTTTTCAGTCGAGAAATTGGAAAAGAAACATGAAGAATTTGGTAAGTATAGACTAGTATAGAGATACTTTTTAACGCGAATTAGTCGCGCGGCGGGCTTCCGCTAGTTCATCTAGCTTTAAAAAGTAGGGTTATTGTGAAATAAATACAATAAAAAATTCATCATCATATCAGCTTGTAGACGTCCACTGCTGGACAAAGGCCTCCCCAGGGATCTCCACGACATCCGGTCCCGCGCTAACCTCATCCAGCCGGGTCCCGCGACCTTCACCAGATCGTCGGCCCACCTTGTGGGAGGCTTACGCTGCGTCTTCCGATACGCGGTCGCCACTCGAGAACCTTTCTGCCCCAACGGCCGTCAGTTCTACTAGCGATGTGCCCAGCCCACTGACACTTCATCTTCGCAATTCTTTGAGCTATGTCGGTGACCTTGGTTCTCCTGCGATCTCCTCATTTCTGATTGGATCTCGCAGGGAAACTCCGAGCATAGCTCTCTCCATTGCCCTCTGGGAGACCTTGAGCCTTCTTACGAGGCCCATAGTGAGCGACCACGTCTCGGTACCGTTATATAAAAATAAAAAATTAAATAAATAATATTTTTTACAGATAAGGAAATCGCCGAAAGTAAGTATAAACTTGATTCATGTTAAAATACCCGAGACTGGCTAGGATAAATACAGATGACGTGCGGCAAGATTCACTCCGCTCAGATAAATATTACATACATGCACTTGTCTGATCGAAGACCAAGAAACTAAGCCATCGAGTATCATCATCATATCAGCTCTTCAGCGTCCACTGCTGGGCATAGTCCTATGTGAAGTCCACCAAAATTATGCCCTTGACAAATTATGAGAATTCAGACCGCAAAAAAATCTTAGAAAATATTTAAAGCTTTAAACATTTTATTAAAAAATAGGTACTTACTAATTACTTTCCCTTTCTTTCATTAGAAAAAAAATCCTTTGAATACAAGAAGTCTGAGGAACTGAAAAAATTCGGTAAGTTTTGAGCTGCTTTAATAAAATATTATTAGGTATTTTAAGTTTTTTTTAAAAAGTTTATTATTATTTATTTGGGAAAACCAACAGCGATTTACGAAAGTGCACAGGCTGTTTCAAAACTACACATTTGGCAGTTACATAAATAATATTATTTCTTTTGAAGAAACTCCGATATTTCCTTGACGATATCCGTTACTTAGAAACTGTATTTATTTGTGATGTGATTTATTACTTAATATTGTGATTTAATATTTCGTTGTAATTACTCACAAATAATAATTAAATAATCTATCTTAAAAATAAACTTACTTAAATATAATACAAATACCTACATACTTATTTAAATAAATAAAAATTAAAACAAAAAATCTCATAATAAAAATCTTACAAATAAAAAACACCGTCCAGCTCGCTGCCTGTATGGCCAGGCTGATGCGCTGGCCGAGGTACAGTTACATAATTATAACATGTAATATGTAAGAGCGTCAGTGGCGTCGGGGATAAGACGCGGCCTATCATATCGAAAGGTTCGTAGTTCGATCCCCGGCTGGGCCATGTACCGATGGGTTTTTCTCGAAACTTAAGTACATTTACTGACTGCTCTCAAACGGTGAAGAAAAACATCGCGAGGAAACCTGCATACGCCGAAGAAGAAATTCTTAGGCGCATGTGAAGTCCACCAACCCGCACTGGGCTAGCGTGGTGGACTATAGCCCGCACGTCCTCGTTGAGAGGGTAGGCCTGAGCCCCAGCAGTGGCGACATGTTAAGGCTGTTGATGAACATGTATTAACATTGAAATTTGTTTCGGTACCACAATTTCTTTCGAGAAAAACACAATAGTCAAAATTAAATTTAAAATCCTACATTATTCAACGTAAAAGCAAAATAAATCAAAGAGATTTATTTGCGGTGTCAATAATGCGATGTCAAAAATGCCTGTACTAGTCCACTGCTGGACATAGGTCTCCCCCAAGGCGCCGCTACACCCCATCGGTTCTCCGAATCCAGCGGCCTTACGCAGGTCGTCGCTCCGTCTATGGGCGTCCCACACTACGCTTTACCACGCGTGGTCTCCACTCGAGAGCTCGTCTACCCCGCGGTTATCGGTTCTCCGGCAGTGACCAGCCCACTGCCACTTCAACGTGCTAACCCAATTTAAATTTCAAAAAAAATTTTTCGACTTCCTTTTTAATATGTTATTACTAAGTTACCTAGAAGGAATTCCTTCTTATGATTTCACCATAAAAATACAAGTGGTTTTTTCCTTGTTTGACAGATGTGACAGATGTGATTATTAATAATTTTATTATTTTCAGACAAGGATCATGGTATGTACAAAAAATTTGGTGAAGGCTTTTAAAAATATTAAACAGTGTTCTAGTAGCGATTCTTTTTTGAATCTATAGATTCAATAAATGTTATTTTCAATATAAACATGATTAATTTACAATGGAAAATAATATTTTTATTTTTTAAACATTTCAGAGAAATACAAACGTAAGTACCTACCAAAATATACTCTATTAAAAAACCTTACGTAATTATACTGATACCTTAAAATGTAAGATGGAATCTAGGACCTTCTCTAATTCAATAATAATCATTAATAAATAAATATTAATGATTATTAATTTATTACTAAAATCATAAATGGGAAGGTAACTGTCAAAACCGCTGATCGTATTTTGATAAAACTTTCCGTGGCCAGCCAAAGGCTTTTTACCGCGACAAACGGTTCCCGCGGGATAAACTTACCCCACGCATGAGAAGCTGGTTTTAAATAAAAATATCTTTGATAAGTTATTTATGACGATTTAAATAATAAACAAGTTGCACCCGGCATTTGCCACCGGGACCATAGGCGAACGGGACTATATGCGACCGAGACCATATGCGACCGGGACCATTTGCGAACGGGACCATTTGCGAACGGGACCATATGCGACCGGAACAATATGCGACCGAGACCATATGCGACCGGGACCATTTGCGAACGGGACCATATGCGACCGGGAACATTTGCGAACGGGCCATATGCGACCTGAACTATATGGGACCGAGACCATATGCGACCGGGACCATTTGCGAACGCGACCATATGTACCGGGAAAATATGCGAACGGGACCATATGCGACCGGGACCATTTGCGAACGGGACCATATGCGACCGGGAACATATGCGACCGGGAACATATGCGAACGGGACCATATGCGACCGGGTCCATATGCGACCGGGACTCTTACTTTATATAATACTCTTTTTTGGGCCAGGAACCGTCGCGGACATCCCTAGAATACGCTATCAAAGTTACATCATAATCTGATCAATGGTCTTTTCGGCACGCATAGGGAACAAACATACACAAACATTGATTTTTATTATTTAAATAGTGTGGTCGATCCTTAATTGAGTCAGGGAAGTTTTGAGAAAGGGACTATTTTTGTCGGAGGGACGTTTCGCGAACGGGACTTTAATCGTTATAAAAACGTTTTCTAAATGTTTCATTTTTCTTATATTTTAGATCATAAAGAGCCTGATTGCGAACGTAAGTAGAACTATACCTTTTCACACTTTTTGACAAAAATGACCCTAGTAGCAATAGAAAATACCTAGTTATCTCATCTTTTCATCGCCTTTTAGGATCTGTTGAGACACCCTTGTCCACCAACAGTGCCCCAATCCGTTTTTGGTGGACTTCACATCCGCCTTAGAATCATCATCATCGCCAGCACTAGTCCACTGCTGGACATAGACCTCCCCCATGGCTCGGTTCCGCATCCAGTCACTGCCAGTCGTCGCTCCAACTAGCCGGGGGGCGTCCCACACTACGCTTGCCCGCGCGTGGTCTCCACTCGAGAACTCGTCTACACCAGCTGTTATCGGTTCTCCGGCTGTGACCAGCCCACTGCCACTTCAACGTGCTAGCCCTTTGAGCCTTAGAATAGAACAATCGCACAACTCGTTGGTGCGGACTGAGGGTCGAACCCATGACCTCATGAACGCGAGGCGAGTGCACTACCAACTAGGCTCCACAGCTTTCAAGCAAATATTTATTTTATTTAAAACTTTAATGCACTAGTTTGTACAAAAGGCGAACTTAATACCAATAGCATTCTCTACCAGCTGACCTTTGGGCCATGCAGATAAATTAGTGGTAGGCTCAAGAACATAGTTTAGTTTATTTAAAACAATATGATAATATAAAACAGTAATATATGATAATTAACTACATACACTACAAATAGATAAATAGATACAAATTATTTTAAAAAAAATACTTTTATTACATAAATATATTAAATACATAGATACTATTAAAATATTATAAATAAATCAGACTATTTTTTTTTTTCAATTATATATATTTTTATTGCAAATAACATTAACAAAAATAGTCAATAACATTAAATTAAATTAAAATAACTAAGTATATAATGTAATCCTAAATATAAAATAATTCTTCGACTACAAATACATCATTTAGTACTAAGTAACCTGTTTTTATGAATATAAATAAAATGAATACGATTTATAATTAAACTACTCATTGAGAGCAAAATAATTCAAAATATTAATTTAAATATTTTTTTACAGCTGAAGAATATCGTCACCATCGTAAGTAACGTACCCTAAACTCGTTTTCAATAAAAGTGTCCAATGAGGTAAACAAATATGGCTGACTGACATTACCTCAAGTTTTATGAAAAAATATATATTTTTAAACTTTTGTATTTTGCGTGTGAGTGTTGATAAAGTCCCCGTAGAATTTCTTGGCGGCTGAACGAATAGGTCACAGATTGTGTGTGCGTAAGCGAGATAGTGTGATACCTACATAGAGAGAAGACAACTCGAACATGGTTTCGATTATTAATGTTACTAACTATCCATTCCAAGCATCCCCTAGTAAAAAACAATACAGTCTAATTCAAAACAAAAATTCAAAAACAAATTTTCTTTTCTAGCGGAATATCATCATCGTAAGTAAAATCTTAAAAGTATAAGTAACTTCTATTAGAATAGTTTTCTAGGTTTTCATTTTAAGAAACCCTCTTATACAGGGTGGAGAAATACGGTAGTTGGAGGGAAAGTACCCCAAATATTGATGATAACAAATTTTACTCGCATTAAGATTTTTAAGAAACCGCCTGCCTAAGTCGGGAAACGAACCGATCAAGTGTAAAAACACCCATTCTGTATTTTTATTTCATGCGAAATAAAAAAAGAAACAGAAGAGTTGGCGTAGTAGACCCTGCCTACTGCGCCAGAGGTCGTGGGTTCGATACCCACCCGAGACCAACATTAGTGTGATGAGCATATCTGTTGGTTTTCGCATTCTGGGTATTTGTATGTAAATATGTATTTATTTAAAGTATATACTTAACAGATGTTGAGTACCCATTTACAAGCTTCGGCTTAGTTTGGGACTAAACAGCCGTGTGGGAATTTGTCTAAAAATTCTTATTATTATATACACCTGCAATTGCAATTGTCATAGATTTAAAAGTTAAAATCTAACATAAAATGTTCAGGAATATATTTTAAAAATATTTTTGTTTCTAATCTAGCTAAACCAGTAGAAGAACCTTGCGACCGTATGTATTTACTCGTACATAACTATAATATTAAGATACATTTAATCCGATGAAAGCAATTCCTAGTCTCAGTACCTATAATAAGGTGCTAACAAATTAGTTACCGATATTTTAAGAAAAGATAGTTTACGTTATAATAATTAACATTAACCAGAAATTAAGAAAAAGAAACATAATTTTGTAGATTAAAATAAATTATAATTCTGTCTAAAAATTATCATCCTGTGCATTTCCTGTAAAGTGGCCAGCTAAGTGGTAGTAAAAGAGGTTCTAGAATCTAATAAAAAGGGCTCTATTTAATTATATCATTAACATAAAACTTATTTATTATTATTAAAAACACCCGTTTTTACGTACATGTTTTTCCCCCAGTTTTCTCTAAAAAACATCATAAAACCTATAATGTTTTATACTTAAATGTAGTCAGATGGCCGAGTACTAGCAACTGTATAAATATCGGTAACTAATTTGTTAGCACCTTATAGGTGGTCCCCGTAATACTTTTTGGCGGCTAAGTCACAATTACAGAAATAGTGAACTTGCCTGATTCCTGCGCAGTGACTTATTCTAGGTATCTAAGGGGAGCTTTCAGTTCCTAAAGACACTCATTCAATTTCGTGAAATAGTTCATTGATTCGATGATATTTTTATTATTTAAACCTACTTTTTAAATTTATAAAACAAATGTATTTTTTCAGCTGAACCAGTACATCATCACCACCGTGAGTAATTATTTTAATGACCTCTTAAACTATTATATGACTTAAGTTATTTCTGACTTTTCCTTTTTACTCGGCTTCTGAGGGTAAGCGTGATGTGAATAGCCTATATAGGTATACAATAATTATACTTAACCTTTTCTAAGAACTGGGCTACTAAATTCAAAAATAATTTTCAAATCCCGCTGGTATCTCCAGAGATACGCGCGTTCAAACAATAAAACGATCTCTTCAGCTTTATTAATCAGTATTTAAATAGATTCAAATCAACAGCCTATTAACATGTCCCTTCTGCTGGGGCTCAGGCCTACCCTCTCAACGAGGGCGTTCCGGCTATAGTCCACCACGATAGCCCAGTGCGGGTTGGTGGACTTCACATGCGTCTAAAAGTTTCTTCTTCGGCGTATGCAGGTATCGTCACGATGTTTTCCTTCACCGTTTGAGAGCGGTCAGTGAATATACTTAAGTTTCGAGAAAAAACTCATTGGTACATGGCCCAACCGGGCATCGAACTTCGGACCTTTGTAGATACGTAGATATAAATTAGTACCACATAGATAAGTAATTTAAAAGTAATAAAGTAAAATATTGTTTTAGCTCTGCCGCCTCCACACCACCGTAAGTAAAACAGCTCAAATTCACTTTCATTAGAAGTTTCCAATAAAGTAAACAAACATGTATGGCTGATTACATCTAGTGTAAATTAAAAATTAATTTTTATTTAAATGAAAATACCTATCTATTTAAAGTAGGTATTGTATTTTGCGTCTGAATATCACTACCATCTGCGGTTGTAAGTGATTGTAGAATAATTTCATACTGTGACAACTAGGTTAGTTTACGTCATTGGACACTTCTAATGAAAGTGACTATACTTAGAGCCGAATGCAAATTATCGTGAGTAAAAAAAATAATACATTTATCTAAACTTAAATTTGACTTAGGTAACTAAATTTAAATTTGCCGAATTTGGAAAAATAAATACCGTATTTGGAACGCCAATAGAGTGAATGTACAAGAAAATACTGAAAAATAGTTTATTTTTTTCTATTTAGCACATAAACCTGAGCCTGAGCCGTGTGAACGTACGTAATAAAAATTATATTACTATTATCTTTTTAAACAAGTTTTTAAAACTTTTTATTAAATATAAAAAAGTATACACAAAAAAAATATATATATAAATAAATGCTAAAATATTTTTTTACAGCCGAACCACCAAAGCCCCACCGTGAGTAAAAGAAATGTGTATATGTAATAGTTGACTACATGTCAGAGGAAACACTGGCCTAGCCTTTAGGGGGTTTAATACTATGAGAGACCAGTATATACTGGTTTTGTTTCCACTGACGTGCGGTCGACCGTACTTTATATACTGGACGTATAGACCGGACGTAATATACTGTGATTTGAATGTAAAGTGCGATAAACAGACGAATTGATAATTGAGTCAGACACATGCTTGCCAACAATTTTGACTTTTGGGAAACTAGAAAATTCAAAAAGTTAATCTGTAAAAGATTTTTATTCACCTACTTTTAACTATTAGTAAGGTTTTAAAAAATTATACATTCTGTTAAAAAAATGATTATCTACTTAATAATGTATATTTTTAAAAACAAATTGGTAAAATCTTACGTAGGTATACCTAATAATTTTTAATAAAATATGTTTCTCTATTAGCCCATAAGCCTGAGCCACCATGTGAGCGTACGTAGTAAACTTATAATATTTTATATATATTTTTTTTACTTTTTAAAAAAATAGCAATTCACATCACAATAAAATATTTTTTTACAGCCGAACCACCAAAGCCCCACCGTGAGTAAAAAATAAATTGCGTTAAGTACATTATGAACTGAAATCTGACCATGACGATTTTTAAACTTAATTATAAATAAAAACTTGATGAAAAAAATTCTATACAATTCCAGTATCAATAGTTGTGGTTTCATATAAAATTTTATAATTTTATTTTATTTTGTATTTAATTTATTGTATATTTGTATATAATCTGTATAGTTAAATTATTTGTATTTATTACACTAATTATTTTAATTAATTATTGTTATTATTAATTTAATTATTTAAATAAAATATTAAATTCATATAAAACAATTATTCTTGAATGATTAAAAAAATGTAATAAAGTAAATTAGGCTGTTTTTAAGCGTAGCGAGCTTTTTCCGGTGTTCTGTGTGGTTTTAACTACTTTTAGGAACCTAGAAAAAACGTAAATACTGATTTTGAAAAAAAAAAGATACGTTTATTATAACATTTTAAAATAGAATGTAAAGTAATGTACCTACATAAGTTTTGTTAAAATATATGTTTTCTCTATTTAGCCCATAAGCCTGAGCCGCCGTGTGAACGTACGTAGTAATCTTATAATTATAAAATAATGTTTTTTATCCATTTTCTTTATAATAACAATTAAAAATACTTTGTTTTACAGCCGAACCACCAAAGCCCCACCGTGAGTAAAAAATATCTTGCGTAAAATTCTTATTGAACTGGAATCTGACCATGACCGATTTTTAAACTTACTATTAAAAACTTATTAAAAATACAAAAACAAAACAAATAAATTTGTCAAAATTATTCCATTTATAATATGAAAAGTTTTGGTTTCGTATTATAAAATATATTAGTAGAATATTATTATTAATAATTCATAAATTATAAAAAATGTTTAAAAAGCTTTAACTATATACCTAGTTTTATTATAAGCTAGAAAATAAAAAGTTCGTCCAAGAAGATTTAATAAAATGAGTTTTTTTAATTAAATGGATACATTCTCGTAACATTAATTAAAATATTTTTAAATAGAATGGTAAAATCTGACGTAAGCTTTAATAAAATATGTTTTCTCAATTTAGACCATAAGCCTGAGCCGCCGTGTGAACGTACGTAGTTACTCTTATAAAAACTAGTATTTTATATCTTTTTCCTTTTTAATAACAATTAAAAATACACATTGTTTTACAGCCGAACCTCCAAAGCCCCACCGTGAGTAAAAAATATCTTGCGTCAAGTTCATAATTGATGAACTTCCATCTGACAATGACAGATTTTTTAACTTCCTATTAAAATTAAAAAATATATATAAAATTGTCAAAATTATTCAATTTATACCTATGAAAAGTTTTTGGTTTCCTATTCAAAAATATATGTTATAACTGTATTATAAGTAGTTCTATTAAGATAAAAAAGTTAAAATAAAACTAACCTATACTTCTAGCAACCTAGAAAAGAAAACGTTTAAATTCAAACAAAACTCGTTTATTTAAAATTTGAATACAATTGGTAGGTATTCTAGTCTAGACCAAAAAGACAGAACTAAAATGGTAAAATCTGATGTAACTACCTAAGCTTTAGTAATAGTACATTGTTACCCCAGGGGTGAAAGTAACTTATTTAAGTCCCGAGACGGGGTTTGGCGTCCGACGCGTAGCGAGAGCGCCAATAGTTCGAGGGACCTCTAAATAAGTCTTGAACCCGAGGGAAACACTGTGCTTTTCATTAAGAATACACTGAAAGTAAAAACAAAAACATAAAATGAGTGTTAATACAAATCTCTGCAATACGGAAGTATAAACAAAACTCTACAACTCGAAAAACAAATGAAGATCGGATTGCCGCTTTCCCGTCTATTTTTTTTTTGTGGCCGGCCAGCTATTCTGCCATTATTTTTCATTTCCATCATTGAAAAAATGATATTTTGCCCAAATCTATCTTATTTTAAAGAAATAGTTGACAGTAATAATTATAATAAAGTCATTTAAAAATATATATTCTTTAATTATTACATAACTTTATGTTATTTCAATTTTACATCGCTCTGTAATTGAGTGGCTGTATAGACAGTTGGAACATGGTCCAACAGAAATGTCAAAATAGTACTAGTTTTTTATTTATAATTTGACAGCTGTCAGTTGAAAGCGATTCTCCCTAGGGCTGAGATGTATTACTTTCAACCCGCTCCTCAGGCAACTTCAGACCTACTTTCAGAGTATGAGTAATGAAAAACATGTTTTCTCTATTTAGCCCATAATCCTGAGCCGCCGTGTGAACGTACGTAGTAATCTTATAATACCTACTTGGTTATAAACTAGTATTTTATATCTTTTTCCTTTTTAAAATTATAAATAACAATTAAAAATTGTTTTACAGCCGAACCACCAAAGCCACACCGTGAGTAAAAAGTATTTTGCGTAAAGTACATAAAGAACTTGAAAACTTGAACTCACACTTGAACTCTTTAAATTACTTTTAAACTTACAAAAATTTTAAGACTTTTTTATTTATTTCAAAAATTAAAAAAAATGGCCAAAACTATTATAAAAAGGTTTCATATTTTAAACAGTTGCTAGAATATTATTATTAACAGTTCATAAATGAAAGGAAATTAATAATGTGTAAATTTAGCCTATCTAAACCTATAAAAACATAAAAGTTCATCTATATTTGTATGAATCTATTTATTATGTAGGTACGTAATGTGATCTAGGGTTAGGACGCATAAAGTCCCACTCGCAGAATGTCCCTCCACCAAAATTACGTCCCATTCGCAAAACGTCTTCTATGCAAATGGTCCCTTATGTAAAATACCCCATACGCAAAACGTCCCTTTCGCAAAACGTCCCGTCTGCAAAATGACCCATTCGCAAAATGTCCCGTCAAGAAAAAGCTTGTTTAAGTTGAGACTAGGAGTCTTCTCATAAGAGATAGCCAATAATAATCCCCTCATTGGCCTCTTAGTGTGGAATGGGGACTTCACATATCCACTCACCTTTGATTTTGAAAACAATTGCGACTGCGAGTGGGTTAGGCTATAGTCCCTCGGGTCATTTTGCGAAAGGGACGTTTTGCGAACGGGACATTTTGCGAACGGGTCATTTTGCGAAAGGGACTTTTTGTGAACGGGACTTTATTTATGTGAAGGGACGTTTTGCGAACGGGACCTTTTGCGGAAGGGTCATTTTGCGTAAGGGACATTTAGGAAAGGGACATTTCGCGATAGGGACGAAGGGACATTCTGCGAGTGGGACTTTATGCGTCCTAACCATTTTTAAGTAGGTACCTTCTTAATTTAATATTCAAATTGAAGAATTAAAAAAAAAAATTTTTTTATATAAATTAATATTAAAAAGTTAATATTGTAATATTTTATTTGTCTATTGGTTTGGTGTTTTCGTGCGCACCGTTATCACAAGTCGTCTTTTCTGTCTACTGATGCCGTTGTACAGAAAAATGACTCTTGGCGTGCTACTGCACTTGCGAACCTTGACTGTACTTAGGCATCTTCAGCTCACAAATAATTTTGGGCTCCCTAAACGATCATGCGGCATGACATGCATTACGTGCTGTCACTCATGCATGACCGTCTAGCTGTAGTGATTGACGTGCATGACATGCAAACTACGCGCTGGCCGTTGCTTCACTGTACTGATTGATAGCAAGAATGATGGTTCATCATGCAGCATGACATTCACGTAAATGTTGCATGTCATGTAAGCATGATCGTTTAGGGACACTTTTTTAGAGATGAGATTCTGAATTTATCTTCTGAGATACATATCTTTATTACTTACTTTTGTACTCTTTTTTAAAGTTTTGACATGTTACAATACATTATGAAATACGTGATTTTGTTTGCTTAAACTCAATTTTTTTATTTTTTTTATAGCACACCCACATCAGGAACCCGATTGCGATGGTGAGTGTTTTTAACCATTCTTAAATAATTTCAACTTTTTTATTCTCTTTTACTTTTTGTTCTAGTGGAGACGTTAAAATTTATTTCGGTCTACTTACAGACACTTTTTAAAATTATCCTGTATATTCCCTATATACAGGATAATTTTAAAAAGTGTCTGTATAATGTATAATATATGTATTCTGTATAATGTCTATATATGTATTAATTATAAGATAAATTCTAATGACATAATAATTCTTTTTAGGGCCTCCACCAAGTCACCATCATGGCTGTAAGTATATTATTATGAAAATTTTCAAACAGTTTCTTCTAAACTGAATATGTTTTGTCGACTGGCCTGTTGGCGTAGTTGGTAGTGACCCTGCCTACTGCGCCAGAGGTCGTGATTCCCACGCGGGACCAACATTTGTGTGATGAGCATGTCTATTGGTTTTCGGATTCTGGGTGTTTATATGTATTTTAGTATTTTTATTTTATTATTTTAGTATTATTCAAAAGTATATATAACTTGTTTATTAGTTTTGAGTACCCATTTACAAGCTTCGGCTTAGTTTGGGACTAAACAGCCGTGTGTAAATTTGTCCAAACATTATTATTTATTATTATTATCTAGGCGATCTTATCGCTAAGAGCGATTTCTTCCAGAAAACATGTTAAATACCCACGTGTTTTCTTTCACAGCGAGCTCCCACTGGGAAAGTTCTAACGGAGAGAGTGCCAGTTCCTCCAGCGCCAGCTCTAGTTCTAGTTCCAGTTCTGAAAGCGAGTCTGAGAGTGCCAGCTCCGCTTCCAGTGCCGCTAGCGCCAGCTCCGCAAGTTCTTCCAGCGAGAGTGGATCGGAAGCCCATAGCGGCTCGTGTAAGTGATACTTCAGATACTAAAAGTGACAGTCAAATATGTCAAAAAGTCAAATATATAATAGGTGGACGGATAATTAGAAACAGGGCAAGATTTTCATACAATCGAGGTCACTTTGAAGCCATGGTTCTCCGTGAAGGATTGATCGGGGCGTGATCTGATGACGGTCATCGAGAGAGTAGATGGAGGACTTTCAGATCGCTATAAATATTCAACTGATCAGAAGAGCCGCTTGGAAGCAGCATCGTCATGAAGAAAAAAAACCGCAAAATGGCATCAAAATGTATGAAAATCTAAAAGTTAAGGAATCATGACGATGCTGCTTCCCAACGGCTCATCTGATCAGTTGGATATCTATAGCGATCTGAAAGTCCTCAATCTTCTCTCTCGACGACCGTCATCAGATCATGCCCCGATCAATCCTTCGCGGAGAACCATGGCTTCAAAGTGACCTCGATTGTATGAAAATCTTGCCCTGTTTCTAATTATCCGTCCACCTAAGTATGTTACTGCATACGAGGCGCGACAAAATTCCCGTTCGATTCCCACCCGGGACCAACATTAGTGTGATGAGCTTATCTGTTGGTTTTCGGATTCTGGGTGTTTGTATGTATTTAAGTATATATATTTAAAAGTATTTATGTATGTTATCAGTTGTCGAGTACCCAATTACAAGCTTCGGCTTAGTTTGGGACTAAACAGCCGCGTGTCAATGTGTCCAAACATCTTTTATCGTCAAGTTTGTGTAACAATTGTTTGTAAAGACTGAAGTAAAATTAATACCAGGATCTTTGTCATTTAAATAAAGATTATATAATAAGCTCTGTCTTACAGTAAATGTTTTAGATGAGATTCTTAAATTCTCCGTTTCATCAAAATTATGTTCATTTCGATACATTTATTCATTGTCTTTTTTCTCGAAACTCTATGCTCAGTTGGATTTGTTTTAATAGAAATTAAATTACTCCTGTTTTTTCCATGTAGCTTCGTACGGTCATCCAGGTAGGTGAAAACTGTCTCTACTTATCTATTGTGTTCAATAATCCAGAGCTCTCCGCCTTTTGCCTCCTTTTTCATTGGAATTTCTTTTGCATGGTTTATGAGTTGCACCTTGAAATTTCTCGTAGCTCGAACTCAACTCGCACATAAGGATGTAACGCTATGGTATATTGACTTCTCCGTTCAATTTCTTGTTCATATAATACTTTACAAATCTGTCAGCTTAAATTTGTTACTAAAATAATATTGTATGCCTACAATTTGCGTAGGAAATACTTGACTCTTCAGTCCAAAACTGACTTGACTTTCTTAAAGACTCACTTGGCATAGCAAACCATCTATTTCATTTTTACTTAACAATAGTTAATATTGCCTCTAGATTCAAAGTTTTTAAAATATATTAACACTTATTCTTTGTAATGGTTCATGAATCATTGATTATTTGTGTCCGTTCACTTTCATATGGCAAAGTGAAGTCATTCGTTTAAATCGTTTATTTTGAATAAATTGTTGTATTTAATATACCTTTTTTTTTCCGTATACCTATTAGTATACATCCTTAGGCAAATTTATTTCGAGCTGTGAGAATTTTTAGGGCTGTTTATATCACTTTTATAAGTAGCTGATAGAATAAGGGTTACATCAGCTATTGTATTTTTGACACAATCATTCTTTTGACATAGACCAATATGTATAGCATAGGCTCAAGCATTTAAATATCAGAAACAAAGGGACTATCTATTCTATGGACTTCTGATATCTATGGACCAGAGTTTAGGGATTGCAACTGGGTACTGGGAACTGTGATTACCAAAAGATTACGCAAGGTACCAAAAGTTTTGTATTTACATAAATAAACAAATAAAAATATTTTTATAAGATAGGTAGGATATTTAAATGTATATTTATGTTCTAAATAGTTTATTGCTCTAACCTACCTCCGCAAATCAGAGAACGGTTCAGAAATATTCGCTCTAGCGGGTGATTATCTCAGAAAATTTGTTTCGTTTACAATTTGGCGGCTAGGTAGGTATAGGGAATGATAGGAAATATTGAATATTAATATCCGTTCACAATTTTTCGTCAGCTTACAATCTCGTTAGATTTATTAATGTTGTTTTGTTGTATGTATTCTTTTTTAAGTCGTACTATATAATTAAAAATAAAAATAACTTATTATAAATAATAATAATAATTATAACAAATATTAATAATAATTAATAATAACTTATTATAATAACTTACTAAATGTTCATAATTATCAGTTGACAGATACTTAATTAAATAGTGTTATTTAATTATGAGCATTATGTCCAATTTTCAAAATGTCCAAGTGTCACAATGACCAATGTCAAAATGTACAATTGTCAACAAAATATCCAATTGACAAAAGTCAAAATGTCCAAGTGTCACAATGACCAATGTCAAAATGTACAATTATCAGTAAAATATCCAATTGACAAAAGTCAAAATGTCCAAGTGATAGGTCTAATTTCAAAATGTCAAAATGTCATAAAAATCTTAATAAATAAGATCGAAGAATATTAAAAAGTTTATTTTAACTTTTCTAGATTATAAAAAAAACCAACTCATCATCAGGCAATTCGTCGCTTTAATAAGCTAATACAATAATAAACTTTTTAAATAAGCTTTAACGGTAATCCGTTGATCAGATACATAGCTGTACCATAATATAAACTATTTTTTACAGCCATATACGGACTAAATACAAATGATTTTACCATCGTTACTGAGGAAATATACGAAAACGGACACCCTGTCCTCGCTTTCAAGATCGTGCCAAGTAAGTAAAGGATTGTGAAATATAGTTTATGTTGCAAAAGACTAAGTCCTTGAGTCATAATTTTAAAGACTCCACTCGTTTATGCAAGCAGACTCGACAGCTTAATAACTGCGAGTCCTGCCTGCATAAACGAGTCCAGTGGGAGTGTTTAAACGACTCGAATTTTGAAAAGGGTTCTAGTTCTCAAAAGTCTACAAGCACTATTAATAAACTAACTAACTCGAAAGCTATCGGGGTTTCTCGAAACTTAAGTACATTTACTGACTGCTCTCAAACGGTGAAGAAAAATATCGTGAGGAAACCTGCATAGCATACGCCGAAGGAGGGACCAGCACTGGGCTAGCGTGGTGGACTATAGCCTGCACGGCCTCATAGGCCCGAGCCCCAGTAGTGGCGACTTATTAATAGGCTGTTGATTTGATTTGACTTGAGTGCTGTAGGCTCGAAGTCTTTAAAAGGACTCGAATTTTGAAAAGGATTCCAATCCTCAAACAGAACTGAAGCAGTTTCGACTGTTTTTTTCGAATCGAAGCATTGATCGAAAACGAGTCCTGAAGTTGAACTGTTAATACAGTTTCCTTGTTGGAGGAAGCGTAAGCAAAGCATATCGTTTATTCGGTCGACTCTCGTAAATTAACATCGAGTCTAAAATAAAATAGAAATCGAAGACTCGAATCTTTTGCAACACTAAAACACTGTGACCTTTCAATGGTTTTAATAACGATTTACTTAAGAGTACCTACTTTCGATGAAAGTAAAAAAAATGGAGAATTTGAGTCTAAAACCACGCAACAATAGCTTTCTAGTTTCCTATTTTTATATAAAAATATTTCATTTCTATTTTTATATAAAAATAGTGATTTATTTTATAAGTTTAGCTGTTCTAATCGATAGTAGACTATGACACTACCTTTAACTTTGTAGCACCGGTGGCAAAAACCTTAGGACTCAAAATCTCATGAAATTCGAGTAACATAATAATATGGCGAATCACTGCAGACCCACTGTACCCCTGCCCGTGGGTACATCTGGTCTCTGGTGGTACCCACCGTACCATGCGACCAACGATCATGCGGCATGACATGCATTACGTGCTGTCACTCATGCATGACCGTCTAGTTGTAGTGATTGACGTGCACGAGATGCAAACTACGTGCTGGCCGTTGCTTCACTGTATTGATTGATAGCAAGCATGATGGTCCATCATGCAGCATGACATCCACGTAAACGTTGCATGTCATGCAAGCCTGATCGTTTAGGGCCACTTTTATAATAAATATAATAGTAGATGAAATCTCAGAATTAAACCCATTAAAGTGTCACTCTCGCTGTGTAGTTGGCAGAACTGTGCATTAATGCTGGTCTGCTTACAGCCCATGGTTATGCTGGAAGCAGTGCAGCTGCCAGCAGTAGCGCCAGCAGTGGCGGCAGCCGCCATTACTCATATCCAGGTAAACATATAAACAGCCTAATAATACGTCCCCACTGTTAGGGCTATAGTCCACCGCATAAGAATTCCTTCTCCGGCGTATGCAGGTTTCCTCGCGATGTTTTCCTTCGGCGTTTGAGAGCAGTCAGTGCTTATGTTTCGAGAAAACCCCATTGGTACATGGCACTGGCATCTTCCCCACCGCGCTCTCCTCCATGTAAACAGCCCTGCTATTCTGTAAGCGTATTTGTGCAACTCGATCCTGAATCCGCAGTAAGATCGGTCTCTAACTCAATGATTCACAGTTCAATACTCATTTTACTTTGCAAGTGAAGTGTTTATTGTGTAGCTTGTATTTGTTTACACAATGCGACATCAAGGTCTTTCATGATCGGATGCGAAGTGAAGTAAGTGACATGCGATGTGATGGTCGAGTTTTAATTCGTACTTTACAGAAACACACAGCAGATGCAATTTAAACTCTGGTCGTAAAGGTAGCAAACTCCATAGAAATTAGTACGAAAATTGAAAACGTGAACATACATTTTGTATGCAATATATAATATAATAAGACTATTAATGTTTTTCGTGTTAATCATCAAATCAAATGTAGGTAATTTATTGTGCACCAATATTAAATCTAAAAATTCGAGGAAACAAAATCGAATAAAAAATTGCAATAATCCTAGGACGATTGCAAATAATAATAATAATGTTTGGACAAATTTACACACGGCTGTTTAGTCCAAAACTAAGCCGAAGCTTGTAAATGGGTACTCAACAACTGATAAACATACTTAAATGACTGGATAATAGGAATATAAGACAGATTTTCCCAATCGTCCGAGCTAGTAGGTATCAGGATCATTGCAAAAAGCCCCAGTTCGATTGGGACGATTGAAAACATGAACGCTGATTGGCTAATCTATGTGTCGAAAACTTGTGGTTGGTCAGAACCTCTAACCTAATACTGCCGGTAGCCAATCAACGCATCCACCCGGCGGTAATTCGCAATTGACCTAATATAAGCCGGATTGTCAATGATAATAGCTCGGACGATTGGGAAAGTCTGTCTTTGATTCCAAATCCGGTCCTTTACAATCGTCCAGGATTATTGCAATCATTCGATTCTCCTTGATTATCGTACGACATATGACACGGTTCTGATTGTTATTTGTCAAAAATATCATGACGAGGTCTTATCGATATGATTAAATCGAATAATTAGCGATAATTTTGCTTAAGACGTACTGTCACACTGCACAAGGATATTTATATATAATTGACGTTGAGTCTACGAACGTTGTATGAACACTAGGTACGCCTTACTATACCGCCTTTACTACGAATGGTCTATGTCAATAAGTCAAAATCTTGATTCGTTTGTGTCATCATAAAAAGATTGAAATATGTCCTTCTGTCATATGTTTTTACGCTTGTGTTAATTTTTTTAATTTAAAACTAAATTACAATCGATATCAAAATGAATCCCTTGTTTCCATATAGGTCTTAAAAATGAGAGGAATGTTACAACAGTATTTTTATTTTATTTTTTATTTACAGCACATCACGGATACAACCACGGAAGCGGCTCCGGAAGTGGTGCCGGAAGCGGATCCGGGAGTGGATCCGGAAGTGGGTCTGGAAGCGGCGCTGGAAGTGGCTCCGGAAGTGGTGCCGGAAGCGGTTCCGGAAGTGGCGCTGGAAGTGGTTCCGGTGGCGGTGCTGGAAGCGGATCCGGAAGTGGCGCTGGAAGTGGTTCCGGTGGCGGTGCTGGAAGCGGATCCGGAAGTGGCGCTGGAAGTGGTTCCGGTGGCGGTGCTGGAAGCGGATCCGGAAGTGGTGCTGGAAGTGGTTCCGGTGGCGGTGCTGGAAGCGGCTCCGGAAGTGGAGCCGGAAGCGGTTCCGGAGGTGGCGCTGGAAGCGGATCCGGAAGTGGCGCTGGAAGCGGTTCCGGTAGTGGTGCTGGAAGCGGCTCCGGAAGTGGCGCTGGAAGCGGCTCCGGAAGTGGCGCTGGAAGCGGCTCCGGAAGTGGCGCTGGAAGCGGTTCCGGTGGCGGTGCTGGAAGCGGCTCCGGAAGTGGCGCTGGAAGCGGCTCCGGAAGTGGCGCTGGAAGCGGCTCCGGAAGTGGCGCTGGAAGCGGTTCCGGTAGCGGTGCTGGAAGCGGCTCCGGAAGTGGCGCTGGAAGCGGCTCCGGAAGTGGCGCTGGAAGCGGTTCCGGTGGCGGTGCTGGAAGCGGCTCCGGAAGTGGCGCTGGAAGCGGCTCCGGAAGTGGCGCTGGAAGCGGCTCCGGAAGTGGCGCTGGAAGCGGTTCCGGTAGCGGTGCTGGAAGCGGCTCCGGAAGTGGCGCTGGAAGCGGCTCCGGAAGTGGCGCTGGAAGCGGCTCCGGAAGTGGCGCTGGAAGCGGTTCCGGTGGCGGTGCTGGAAGCGGCTCCGGAAGTGGCGCTGGAAGCGGCTCCGGAAGTGGCGCTGGAAGCGGCTCCGGAAGTGGCGCTGGAAGCGGCTCCGGAAGTGGCGCTGGAAGCGGCTCCGGAAGTGGCGCTGGAAGCGGCTCCGGAAGTGGCGCTGGAAGCGGTTCCGGTGGCGGTGCTGGAAGCGGATCCGGAAGTGGCGCTGGAAGCGGTTCCGGTGGCGGTGCTGGAAGCGGATCCGGAAGTGGCGCTGGAAGCGGTTCCGGTGGCGGTGCTGGAAGCGGATCCGGAAGTGGCGCTGGAAGCGGCGCCGGAAGTGGCGCAGGAAGCGGCGCAGGAAGTGGCGCTGGAAGCGGCGCCGGAAGTGGCGCAGGAAGCGGCGCAGGAAGCGGTGCTGGAAGTAGTTCTAGCAGCAGTAGCAGCAGCAGCAGTAGCTCCAGTTCAGCAGGCGGTTATGGCCCAGGTATAGACATACATAGATTTATATTTTTAGTCACATCAAATAAGTTACAGCTCCGATAGACTCACAGTACTCCCCTCTTTTCCTTCAGACAACTAAGTAACCTATGTCGAAAGGTAGGCCGACAAAGAAATTTTTTGGCACTTAGTTTAAAGAGTCACTTCCCGTACACTGTATGTTTAAATTGTCATTCTTATTATCATTGACATCTAGTTTATCATTTTCGTCTTTTCGTGTTGTGTTTCTCTAAGTTTGTTTTCTTTTCACAGGCGTGCACAAAGCTAAGGGAAAAGTGTGCATCTGCTTCGACAGCGTCGACGACATGCCCCCAGAAATCTTCAACTGTCTCTAAATTCGGGAATTGGCGACATTTCCGACAAACTACCCACGACAACTTGGCCTTTTTTGTTTTAATTTTAGTAACGAGCATCCAGAAAACGCTTGATGTAACATCAGCACTAAAAAAAATGTGAAATAAATTTGTATCATTGATTTTTCATTGTTTTATTGAGAAGTCTCGCCACCCTTCTTGTCACCCTCTTGCCTTGTCTTTGCAGATGTGGGTTCAAATCCCATCAGATTGCTTGTTATTTTTTGTAATGTTATGATCGATTCATTTTCTGTAGGTTTTTTAAATATTTCTATCTACTTCGACAGTATCGAAAATTCAAAATTCAAAATTCAAAAGTATTTTATTGCATGTAAGTACACTGGGTACATTTATACAACGTCAATTTTTTATCTACCACCGCCTCCAAGGTGTTATATAGAGCTGGGAAGAAGAAGCGGCGCAACAAACTTCCGCAACACATCTTTTAAAATCAAGTTTGTACATAACATTATTTTGTAAAGATTGTGCGAGGCTGAAGTAACATTAACACCAGGCATCTTTGTCATTTAGATAATCGACTGTTTTATAATAAGCTTTCTTACAAAGTTGTTGTTTAATGTGAGTCTTAAATTTTCTGTCATTCATATTTAAGATTTCTTCTGGTAGTTTATTGTAGAAGCGTATACATTGCCCCGTGAATGATTTACTGACCTTACTAAGCCTTAACTGTGGTGGTACAAGTTTGTTTTTGTTTCTTGTAACATAAGCTGTGTTCATGTCACAGTGCCTCAAAAAGAGAGATATATTTTTGCGGACATACAAAATATTCTCAAAAATGTATTGACTGGCAACGGTAAATATATTAATTTCTTTAAACTTTTCTCTTAATGATTCTCTACAACGTAGATTATAGATCGCCCTAATAGCTCTCTTTTGCAAAATAAAGATGGTTTATATATCTCTGTGTTCTCTATATCGAGAACATTGTTACCAGAAATCTTGGATTTTTTGTATAGCAATGAAACAACTTTTTGTTATATTGTGTCATGCTTTGCATTGACGTCATCTCTTTATTTATTTGTGCATTAACATTGAATAATCTTAATTTATAATATTTATTGATTTGATTTTTATAGCTGTACGCGATGTTAACTTAAAATAATATTATATAATCGTAATGTTGAGAATGATTTTGTTATATTCTTTACACAGGCGGTAAGTATTTAATCTAAGCAACCAACCTATTCTAATAATCTAACTCCGCCTCATTATTTTTCGAATTCCTTACAATTTCATCTAATTTTGCACTCGTTTTTTGAAGATTCTTTCTTAGTTTGTTAATTACTTCTCCCGCGGTCTCCTCGTTTAGATTAGAGAATTGAGCTCTCACGTAATTCTTGACTTCTTCAAACCTTTCGTCTACTGTTTCTTCTTCTGATTCCCGTTTTGCTTCAACCGATTCGCGTTTAGCCTCTGAGTCCCCGGTATTTGGCTTCTCGGCGGGTTCTCTTAAATCTATAGCGAGCCTTTCGAAGAATGCGTCGACTATTACTTTTAACTCTTCAGTTTCTGCATCAGTTACATGGCTGACGTTATGTGCATCTAGGGACTCCGACATTTTGTTTTTTAAGTGTTTAATAATGAACTTAATAACGTTTTGAGTTCTCGTGAGATGGGTGATCGGGACAGTTGTAGTTTCGAAATTAGTTGATGTTTGATCATCCTCTTCTGCAGTTTGACTTGTAACAGTCAACGCTACTGTTAGCAGAATTATTGTTTTAACTGTAACATTAATAAGAGCGATTAATTAATTATATAATTACGCATTTAATAGGTAACACTGATAGGCTTGATCTATAAGATTGAGGTCGCTAGCGAGCTGTGGAGAGAGCTGGGCTCGGTGTTTCTTTGAAGGATATGATCCGGACAGCCGACAGAGAACTAAGCTTAGGGTACCTACCGACATAGCAAGCTGAAGTGGCGGTGGGCAGATCACATCTGTCTCAGAACCGATGGCCATTGGGACAGACGAGTTCTGGAGTGGAGACCGCGGGAGGACCGACGACCGGAAGCGGCTGGATGTGGAGAACCGGGTTTGGTGGCGTTCACTGGAGATAGTCTATGTCCAGCAGTGGACGTTAAAGGGCTGATATGATGATGGAACGTCATCAGCACGCAAAGCGCAGTGTAGATAAAATGACAAAGACGATGGCCCGTTGAGCCTGCCTACTGCGCCAGAGGTCGTGGGTTCGATTCCCACCCGGGACCGACATTTGTGTGATGAGCATAATCTGAGGGTTCGGTTTTGGACAAATTCCCACACGGCTGTTTAGTCCCAAACTAAGCCGAAGCTTATCAATGGGTACTCAACAACTGATAAACATACTTATACTTTTAAATAAATACAAACACGAAGAATCCGAAAACCAACAGGTAAGCTCATCACACAAATGTCGGTCCCGGGTGGGAATCGAACCCACGACCTTTGGCGCAGTAGGCAGGGTCACTACCGCCAACAGGACAGTCAATATAGTTAATATCAAAAAATAAAAATTACTTACGCATTTTCCAACAAAACAAATAGTTAAATGAAATTCGCGCGTCCGTCCGCCAGTCGCCTCGCAGTCACAATAGATTAACCACTTTATCAATTTATAGTCAAATGGTTCCGGAGTTATACAATAAAGACCAGCCAACAGACGTACCTACATACTTCAAAAGCTGTACGGTCGACCGCACGTCAGTGGAAACAAAACCAGTATAAACTTGCCTCTCATAGTATTCATCACAGCCTATTAATCTCCCCACTGCTGGGGCTCAGGCCTACCCTCTCAACGAGGGCGTGCGGGCTATAGTCCACCACGCTAGCCCAGTGCGGGTTGGTGGACTTCACATGCGCCTAAGAATTTCTTCTTCGGCGTATGCAGGTTTCCCCGCGATGTTTTCCTTCACCGTTTGAGAGCAGTCAGTAAATGTACTTAAGTTTCGAGAAAAAACCCATCGGTACATGGCCCAGCCGGGGATCGAACCTCGGACCTTTCGATATGATAGGCCGCGTCTTATCCCCGACGCCACTGACGCTCATAGTACTGAAACTCCCTAATACGCTAGGCCAGGTCAAGGTCAAAGTGTGTCCAGTGACGTGCGGTCGACTGTACATACTCGTTAACCTATTAATGCCAATCACAGAATAGAGTCGCAACTATAATCGCGAACAAACAAGGAAAACTCTTCCAGTTGCGTAAAAAGAATGTGTAATAGCATAGCGTCTAATGATGGCATTGGGAATAAAAAGGGCGACCAGGTGGTGGCGGCGACACCTCCGTGCCCAGGGGACAAGCGTGGGGGTGCCACTCGCTCCACTAAGCGCCGCCGCCGCCGTCAGCGCGGTAAGCGACTCTCGCTGGCCGCGCGCGCTGCAGCGGCTGCTCGGAAAGGTGACGCTGACGAATATGAGACGGACAAGGCCGACGTCAGCGGGGCGGCGGCGGGCGCGGGCTCGGGGGTGGAGCGGGCGTCACCGTCACTGCCACAGCCGCAACCGAAAACCATTATATATTCAGATGGTATAGGAAAAGATTTTGGTCCCCTTCTGTATAATAAATTAGACCAACAAGTAATAAACATTTGTTGTCCGGATTTGTCGTATAACGACATTATTAATAGATTATTGAGGGACACGAGTACGTTTGATGAGAACACCACAGTGGTTATCATGTTGGGGAGCCACAAAAACGTCACCCAAGCGGACATAAATAGGACTATAGAAATATTGATAGAGATTAAGAACAAAACTAGATGTAAATTCATAAATTGCGCATTTCCCTATTGTTGAAACTTGTCACAGGCGCACAATAATCGCATATTTAAAATGAATTTACACTTATATAACGCACTATGCATGTATAATGACACTATATTGTACTTTGATACAAATAAGTGTATTGACAAATTCACTTTGACTGAAAGCAATATGTATTTATCAATGACATATAAAAGACAATTAGCTACTTTAGTAGCATATAATTTACAACATTTTATGACGAATGTTAGTAGTAATACTAATAAGCTTATACATTTTTTAGAGTAGATACCAAGACAATAGAAAATTCCGCAAATGATGGTTTATCAGTGTTAAACCAGAGGCAGGGATTGTCTAGCTCAGTTATGACAAAAGGAAAGCCCAATTTTACTCAATCATTACATCAAAACATTCGGGGCTTTTCTGACAGCAAAGTATTAGTACAAAGTATTAGGACAAAGGAGAAGCCAAAGGGACTTAAAATTATTCACCAAAATATACAGAGCTTCTCCGGCAAGATGTTAGAAGTAGAATTATATTTAGAAAGTCAATCTAATATTGACTTGTTATGTATTACTGAGCATCACCTTAAAGAGCATGAAATGTTGTTTGGATACGAAAATTATCATGTTATAAGTTCATTCAACCGAAAGTACGCAGCACGTGGAGGGTCCCTCATACTCATGAGAAATGGTATCAAGGCCAAGGAACGCAAAGACATTGTGGGACTTTCAGTTGAATGGCACATTGAATTGTCTTGTGTTGAGATGGAGAAACATATTGTGGTATGCGTATACAGACCCCCATATGACTCTAAATTTCCTACTTTTGAGTCAGTAATGGAAGATGTTATGAAAATACTTCTTAAAAGTAGAAAACATATAATAATTTGTGGAGACTTTAATGTAGATCTACTAGAAACTAACTCCAGGTTTTCAACTCGATTAATTGGCTTATTTAATTCCTTTAATTTAAAGAATATTTTTCTTGAACCAACTAGGATCACAAGTACCACAGCTACTTGCCTAGATAATTTCTTTTGCAATTGTGATTTTATAGAAAAGACAATTATAAATTGCCTAACATCAGACCACTGTGGGCAAAGTGTTACCTTTCCAGGTAATATAAAACATACAAAAACTGAAATCCTTACTAGGCCCAACACTGTCAGTCGAATGGAGAGATATAAAGATGCTCTTTCAAGTAAATTGCCGATTCCTGTTACTGATCAGGTGGAAATCAATGATTTCTATGTCGATTTCTTCACGACACTGTCTCAGGAATTCGGTAATATTTTTAAAACTAGGAAAATTAATATTAAAAACAAGTTTAAATTTAGTGACTGGGCAACCACTGGTATTCGGAAAAGCAGGACCAAGTTGTTTGATTTGTACAACGAAAAGTCTTACAGAGTTGACGACAGATTCCATGAATATGTCAAAAATTACTCTAAAATTTTTAGGAAAGTTTGTAAAATAGCCAAGTCATATTATTTAAGTAATAAAATTAAAAATTCGGATAATAAAGTTAAAGCAGTTTGGAAAATCATAAATAATGAAACTGCCAAAACTAAACCACGTGAAAATGAATATGCAATCAGAAATAATGGTAAAATAATTAATTCTAAAACAGAAGTAGCAGAGTCCTTTGAAACTTTTTTCACTAACATCCCTATTAAAACCACCGAAGCTCTGCATTCATCGCCTATTCTTGCCGAAAATTTGCTTGTAAATAACGTTACAATATGTGAAACAGTTTTTAATTTTAGACACATAAACTCTCTAGATATTATTAAGGCTTTTAAATCATTAAAACTAAAATCTTCTGAAGATCTATGGGGAATGTCTGTTAAAGTAGTTAACTCAGTCATAACGATTATTGCGCCTTACTTAGCTTTTATATTTAACATGAGTATTAATCAAGGTATTTTCCCTGACCTAATGAAGCAAAGTAAAATCATACCACTGTTTAAATCTGGTGACAAACTAGATCCCAGTAATTTTAGACCAGTGTCAGTTCTCCCCGTGCTTAGCAAGATTTTCGAAAAGATCATACTGAATCAACTGCTTTGTCATTTCAATCTCAAACAACTTCTTCACGATCGTCAGTTCGGATTTACTAAGGGACGATCAACCACCGACGCAGGAGTCATGCTTGTTAAGCATATTTTTGATGCTTGGGAAGCTTCACATGATGCAATAGGCATCTTCTGCGATCTCTCCAAAGCATTTGATTGCGTTAATCACGAAACCTTGCTACTCAAATTAAAACATTATGGCGTGAAAGACAGAGCATTCGAATTACTTAAATCTTACCTTGAAAATAGAGTACAAAAAGTTGATATAAATGGAGTTAAATCATCTGGTTCAGTTGTGAAAATGGGGGTGCCCCAGGGCTCAGTTCTGGGTCCTTTTCTTTTTCTTGTATATATAAATGACTTGCCATTTTTAATACAAAACATGTCCAACATAGTATTATTTGCCGATGACACTTCTCTGATTTTTAAAATTAGCAGAAGAGCTTGTGATCTTCCTGAGGTAAACAATACTCTCACACAAGTACTTAACTGGTTCAGCATTAATAATCTAGCATTAAATACAACAAAAACTAAATGTATTAAATTTTGCCTACCAAATGTAAGACATGTAGTTAATAATGTAACTTTAGGTACAGAAAGATTAGAATTTATCAAAAGCACGGTGTTCCTAGGTATAACTATAGACTCATCTCTTCAATGGGGGCCCCACATAGATTCACTAGCTGGCAGACTAAGCTCGGCCGCCTACGCCGTTAGGAAAATTAGACAATTAACAGATATTGCTACTGCGAGATTAGTCTATTTCAGCTACTTCCACAGCATCATGTCATACGGCAACCTACTGTGGGGTCAAGCGGCAGATATAGAAACCATCTTTATTTTGCAAAAGAGAGCTGTTAGGGCGATCTATAATCTACGTTGTAGACAATCATTAAGAGAAAAGTTTAAAGAAATTAATATATTTACCGTTGCCAGTCAATACATTTTTGAGAATATTTTGTATGTCCGCAAAAATATATCTCTCTTTTTGAGGCACTGTGATATGAACACAGCTTATGTTACAAGAAACAAAAACAAACTTGTACCACCACAGTTAAGGCTTAGTAAGGTCAGTAAATCATTCACGGGGCAATGTATACGCTTCTACAATAAACTACCAGAAGAAATCTTAAATATGAATGACAGAAAATTTAAGACTCACATTAAACAACAACTTTGTAAGAAAGCTTATTATAAAACAGTCGATTATCTAAATGACAAAGATGCCTGGTGTTAATGTTACTTCAGCCTCGCACAATCTTTACAAAATAATGTTATGTACAAACTTGATTTTAAAAGATGTGTTGCGGAAGTTTGTTGCGCCGCTTCTTCTTCCCAGCTCTATATAACACCTTGGAAGCGGTGGTAGATAAAAAATTGACGTTATATAAATGTACCCAGTGTACTTACATGCAATAAAATACTTTTGAATTTTGAATTTATAATATTTGGTCTTCTATCGCAACTGGCGAAATACGGGATTGCGTGAGTTTTTCGGAACTGAAGTACTGTCAATTCATCATCATCATATCAGTCTGTAGACGTCCACTGCTGGACAAAGGCCTCCCCCAAGGATCTCCACGACGACCGGTCCTGCGCTAACCTCATCCAGCCGGGTCCCGCGACCCTCACCAGATCGTCGGTCCACCTTGTAGGAGGCCTACGCTGCGTCTTCCTATACGTGGTCGCCACTCGAGAACCTTTCTGCCCCAACGGCCGTCAGTTCTACGAGCGATGTACCCAGCCCACTGCACTGTAGCTTCGCAATTCTTTGACCTATGTCGGTGATCTTGGTTCTCCTGCGGATCTCCTCATTTCTGATTCGATCTCGCAGGGAAACTCCGAGCATAGCTCTCTCCATTGCCCACTGTCAATTACATAGATCTGTTACATAGATTTGTAGAAAGAACTGACTCTGTTCGACTCCCACAAGGTGGACCGACGATCTGGTGAAGGTCGCGGGACACGGCTGGATGAGGTTAGCGCAGGATCGGTCGCCGTGGAGATCAGGGGGAGGCCTTTGTCCAGCAGTGGACGTCTACAGTCTGATATGGCGTTGATGAAGAAGTTAAGAATCTACCAACGCTTTATTTAAATTTGAGCAAATTGATTTTTAATTAAATAAAACGTTTCGATTCGGTCGTGAAGTCAGACGATTAATTGGTAAATTAATTAGATTCAAGAGATTAGGGAGGCTTAACAGTGGGGAGAGAATTTGTGTTTATTGAGCGTATTTTTGTTTGTTTTTTTTCGGAATGAAATAGTACGGTCGACCGCACGTCAGTGGTAAGAAAACCAGTATAAACTGGTCTATCATAGTATTGAAACTCCAGGTAATAGGCTAGGTCAGCTCAAGGTGAATGTGTTTCCAGAAGTCGACGTACATATACCTATGTTATGTGTGGTTTAGTTTGCGCTTTGTATGACCTACAACTCATACAAATGAAAGGAAACGGAGTTCACTTGGCAAATTTGTTCAATTTGATTTTATTAACTAACTATTTTATTTATTTTTAATCGTTCAGTGTTTTTTTGTATTAAATTTTTGTTATTTTTTAATGTTGAATTTTTAAAATCGTTACCACAAAAAAATAATGTATTTTACAGTGATTGGCATTGTGTCAGCTTTTGAACTTCTCGGTGTATCTTTGAAAATTCCAGGGTCTAAAATTTGACATTTTAAATTTCATCTCAAATGACGTAATGTTATGTAGAAAGAGAGCGTCAGTGGCGTCGGGGATAAGACGCGGCCTATCATATCGAAAGGTCCGGAGTTCGATCCCCGGCCGGGCCATGTACCATGGGTTTTTCTGGAAACACAAGTACATTTACTGACTGCTCTCAAACGGTGAAGGAAAATCATGAGGGAACCTGCATACGCCGACGAAGGAATTCTCAGGCGCATGTGAAGTCCACCAACCCGCACTGGGCTAGCGTGGTGGACTATAGCCCGAACGTTGAGAGGGTAGACCTGAGCCCCAGCAGTGGGGACATGTTAATAGGCTGTTGATTTGAAATAGAAAGGATTTTTAAATTCCCATTCATAAGAGGACGCAGTTAATTGATATGGGTAGATAAGATTCCTCCATTTCTTTGTATTTATCCGACATAAACAGGATGTTCTATTATTAGCCAGCCTCGTCTCTGACAGATACAGGGGGCGACTAATCGTTCACTGCCAGAGAATTTGTTTCAATTTGTCTCTAATACTTTAAGTCTGGAGGGTGAAATTGGGGTCAAATGGAAAAGGCGAGATAATTTTATTTACCGATTTTTTTTAAATTCAAATTTCAACAATATTCACATTGTGTTTAATCATTAATCGATTTAATTTTGGTTGTATTAATATTGTTTTTTTATAAGAATTATTATTTAATCTTTGTTCACAATTTGTGTTAGCGACTCTCATACAATTTCCATTCAATTATTAATATTTCCCGCTGACAGCACTTTCAACTATTCATTTCGTTTAAAATATTACATGTATATTCCTTATATTTTTAACATAAAATGTTATATGATATAATATTTGATACTTTTTGTATTCACCCTGCGGAAACCTACATACGTTAAAACATAGAATTTCTGTACTAAACGTATATGAAGTCCACAAAAAACGGATTGGGGCACCGTTGGTGGACACGGCTCTGGCGCAACAGATCCTGTAGGGTCCAAGTGTTGCCTCTAACATGATAAGATTCTCTCAGGAGAAGACACTCAGGTCAATGGACTGTAAAAATAAACACATTTTCATCACCTTAATGGATTACGTAGGTATGAATTCAAATAGAGATTGCTTCTCTTTAACAAAAGTATAAATCTGTGTACAGTACTGTAACTCAACTTTATGACAGTATAACAATGTTGCTTGCATTGCGATTTTAATCAAAATCATCGCTATTCAGGTCCCGCGACCTTCACCGGATCGTCGGTCCACCTTGTGGGAGGCCTGCGATTGTGTTATGTCCTGAAATAAAGACTTTAACATCCAAAAATTGAAACATTTTTAGGTTTCTCATGTCCAGTTGTTGCCGTGAAAAGTGTCTCAACTCAGCTTAGTGCTGCGGACATAGTGGCAGCAGCGCTGGTTTTATGTTGAGCCCGGATATAGGTATATATATGTCTGTTCTGACCCACCCATGCGCATTTAGATGGTAAAAATAATCCTTCCATGTGCATTTTGTGCATTGTCTTATAGTGTTAGCACTACTACAGTATATTTTACTGTGCACCGACTACTCCCAAATGACTTCCGTATGCACTGAGGTTTATATTCGTATTGCTAGTGTTATACCGCGGCGTTGCCTTGTTCTCGCAGATATTGTTTTAAGTTATAATTAAATTTTTGTTGGTTAAACTGTTGCTCTTAATTCCCTGTTTTTGGTATTACGGTTCACTTTTCTGCAACTAACTTCTGCTACAAACATTTAAAAGAGTTACACACACATGCTAACATGCTAAGTTGTCGTGGTGATATGCCAATACATATGAAAAGACACCGAACATTCTCTCATATTATGTTTGTTAAGTGCAGATATCTTCGTTTTACATCCAAACAAGAAAGACTTGACATTTTCTCCAACAAAATATTCTTAGGTAACTAGGTTGTTCTTCTATATTAAGTACAAAAAATTATGAATTGCGCGTATTTTTTTCTTCCGGTCGAATTTGTCTAAGTAGTTAGTTCTTTAGCTGGGGAGTTAGCACTTTGCTAACTCCCCCATTTTAATATTTAATGAATAAATAATAATATGTCATCGGGACGAGAAAGTTGAGACCAGAGAAAGCACTTTTCTTTCTATCTACACCAATAATAGCATAAATATAACATATGCACCTTACAGAGATTTGAACGGATATTTTGCATAAACCATGAATTTTTAAAAAAAGCTACTACCATATGGATGAGTAACAAAAGCATTTTAGTGGGTGCCAAAATAGTGCCAAATGTATCACAAAATTTTGACTCACTCACACATTCTCATTTTCAAGCTCCATATAAATTTGTATTAGCAACTTCCTCCCGCTAATCCGCTTCCTTTGTCCGCACCCCCCCTGATTTTGACACAGAATTTTTCTTCGTTTTCCATACTAAATATGCAAGATGCGATCTCCACAGGGAGCGCGCGGGCGACCAGAGGTTTGAAACTTCTTGGTATAAACAGACAAACTGATATAAACACGGATGTTTTATTATTTCCTCTGAATCTGAATCTAGGGAATCGCACGTGTCCGATCCACCCCTCTTTCCCCTTTCTGATTAACATACTATTTCAATTTAGTTCGCTATATAAACCCACCCCAGCCTCCCCTAGCACCATACAAATCCACGCGACTGCGGTAAAAAGAACTTTCTATATGGAATTTTGACATAAAACACACAAAAAATGTTTTCTATATGTTTTTTTGACCGAGCGGTTTTCCTTTTGATTGTACTATATTTATACAGTTTTGTCGTGGCCGGAGACGATTTGAAGGTAAATATAGTTTTTTTTATAAAATATAATGTATAATAATAATAACTTTGACATTTTTGACAAACATCTAAAAAAACTTCGGAAAAACATCCACATTCTGTATCTATATTAACTTAATATTGAAAAAAAAAAAAGTTTTAAAGAATGAATTATGTAGCAACTTAAGACGGAAAGAGAATTTAGGAAATAAGCTTTGTATCATCAACAGCCTATTAACATGTCCCCACTGCTGGGGCTCAGGCCTACCCTCTCAACGAGGGCGTGCGGGCTATAGTCCACCACGCTAGCCCAGTGCGGGTTGGTGGACTTCACACGCGCCTAAGAATTTCTTCTTCGGCGTATGCAGGTTTCCTCGCGATGTTTTCCTTCACCGTTTGAGAGCGGTCAGTAAATGTACTTAAGTTTCGAGAAAAAACCCATTGGTACATGGCCCAGCCGGGGATCGAACTCCGGACGTTTCGATATGATAGGCCGCGTCTTATCCCCTACGCCACTGACGCTCTCTTGAACTTTGTTTATGAAAATTTATTATAAAATATACGAATAATTGACAAAGTAAGCTGGTATTAGGCGTATCACAAACTCACGCGGCCTGCGGTGGCGGTGGCGGCCTGTTGTATTCCCTATGCAATGTATGTGAGACTTCAGACACGCGCGGCCTGCGATTTCATATTGAGGCTGCGGCCTGCGGTAGGCAGTTTAAACTTCAAGCAGTATATATTTCAGGATGACAACATTGACAGAGGAGCGCGCAACGACCGTGGGGGTCTGTGGTTCGGTCCCAGGTTGGGTAAACGTTCTTTGCGACTGAGCAACGAGGATAACAGGTACCTACTTTATTTTTTCGGGAAATGAACTGCCAGAAATAAAAATGCAAACAGAATTATAAAACATTTACACTGACATTTTTTTCATTTTTTATTTTATTTTTTATTTTTCATTAACATCTACATTTTTTTCATTAATTTGAGAAGAATATTATTGACACTAACTCAGTATATACAAATACCAGTTTTTTGCGGGATCTTTTCAGTTATTATGTTTAATCTCTTTTGTTATTGCCCTAAAATGTATATTGTGTGTTTTGGTGTCATAGCAACAAATGCACAAGTGCCTAATAAAGTGTAGGTGTGTTGATCGGGAAACCATCATCACAACCAACATTATCATCAGCCTGCACCAGTCCACTGCTGGACATAGGCCTCCCCCAAGGCGCGCCACTGAACCCGATCCTCGGTTCTCCGCATCCCGTCACTGCCAACCGCCTTACGCAGATCGCCCAGTCGTGGTCTCCACTCGAGAACTCGTCTACCCCAGCGGTTATCGGTTCTCCTACAGATGTGACCAGCCCACTGCCACTTCAACCAGCTAACCCTTGAGCTATGTCGCAAAACTTTCGTTCTCTGGCGGATCACCTCGAAACGAAACGATAATAGTTCCACGAAACTACATAACCAGTTTCTTCCAAATTCTCTTACATCGTTACATCTTCGAATCAACCTAACAGATCTTTATTTTTATGAGACGGGAAAATAGTTTGTCGTCGCTGAAAACAGTTTCTTCCAGGCAACTCGACAATATTTTGTTTGTTTCAGACAAATGTTTTTGAGACTGCTGGAGGCGGCTGACGCAGTGAAGTTTTATTACGACCAGCTAGCCTTCGAGTCGCAGGCTGACGACCCGGAAACTAAAGGTATATTTTGATTGATTGATTGAACTATTGATTGATACCGTGATGTCTTGAAGTGTGAAGTTCACCAACCCGCAATAGGGGCTAGCGTCGTGGACTATATTCCTATTGGGCTCCCTAAACGATCAATCATCATGACATGCATTACGTGCTGTCACTCGCGCATGATCGTCTAGCTGTAGTGATTGACGTGCATGACATGCAAACTACGTGCTGGCCGTTGCTTCACTGTATTGATTGATAGCTAGCATGATGGTCCATCATGCAGCATGACATTCACGTAAACGTTGCATGTCATGCAAGCATGATCGTTTAGGGACACTTTAAGACGCCGGTTACACGGTCAGTCTGGCATCAACCTGTTTTCAATCCAATCCATCAGTTAGTAATATTGACGTGAAACTAAACCTTAAGATATTGTATAAGATTGATGGTAAACTGACAATCCGGATTGAGCGCGTAACCAGCGTCTAACGCCCTCGTTGAGAGAATAGGACTGAGCCCCAACAGTAGGGCTGTAATTTTTTTTTTCACCTCACAAGCTCGGAAGGGTATACTTTCTCATTCGAAATCTGCGTGGAAAACTGCACCTGGAAAAAACTTTTTAAAACTTTTCTTCTAATTTGTAGAAGGTGGACATTTAGAGAAGTGGTCAATTCTAATTGTGGTTGTTATTATTTGTGGTTCTAAACCGCCGAAAGGATTCAATTCACCCAGTATTTTCCTCGCTGTAGTGAGGTGAAAAATTGTGTGTTGCGCTCGGCAGCAAAGTTATTTTGCGTCTCGTACCTTGAAACCCTCGCTTCGCTCGTGGTTCAATCCTAGAACCCTTCGCTTTGCTCAGTTTTCAATACTAGTACTCGCACAAAATAACCAACTTTGCAGCCTTGCATAACAAATAATTATTATTACAACTAAAATATTAGAAAGAATTTTATATTGCAGTGACCAAGAAAGTGATCTTCACACCGAAACTGGGGCGGAGTATCAGCAAGTATGAAGACAAGAGGTACGAAAGCGTGGACTTCACTCCTCGGCTCGGCAGGAGGCTGGCTGATGAGATGAGGGTTACGCCCTCCGATCAAGAAGGGTGAGGAGACGTTCAGCATCGTTCTTATTATTTTTGTTCTTAGACGGGGGTGGCGGTCCCTGCACTGACTACACGAAAGCAGGAGTTTTGTGCTCGAAAGCGGGAGTTCAGGATTGAAAGCCGGAGTTTTGAGCTCGAATGAGGTAGTTTTGTGCTCGAAAGAGGGAGTTTTGGCCTCGAAAGAGGGAGTTTTCTGCTCGTAAGCGCGAGAGTGCTCGAAAGAGGGAGTTTTGGGCACGAAAGCGGTAGTCGTGTGCTCGAAAGCCGGAGTTTCATCACCATTAACATCATTTTGACATCAGCCTATTGACGTCAATAGCCGGAATCTGGGCGTTAGTTACAATAAAAATCCAAATTGTTCTACAATGATCGATTAGGTTAAACTTGTGGAACAAGCTGTCTTGCGAGACTGATCTACCGACAGAGTTGATTGAGATGTTTAAATATTGGTATGGAAACCAAATCAACTCTGTTAGATGGGCGGGGGTGCATTCGGAGGAGTATGGGCTGGAGAGTGGGGTGAGACAGGGGGGGATAACCTCGCCCACACTCTTCAACCTATATGTAAACCGACTGATCGGTGAACTTAGCAACACTGGCTTTGGCTGTTCGATTGATGGTAAGTCATTTAATAACATCAGTTACGCTGATGACATTGTGTTGCTGAGTCCATGGATCAGTGCGCTCAGAAAATTACTGTCCATCTGTGAGCGGTATGCGGTGACCCACGGACTAAGGTATAACGCCAAGAAAAGTAAGCTACTTGTCTTCAAAGCAGGCAACAAGAGCTACGAAAAAGTACCACCCGTCTATCTAGGCGGTACTCTACTAAATAGAGTAGACAAGTTTAAATACCTTGGTCACTGGCTCACCGAGGACGCCACGGATGACGTGGACATGGAGAGAGAGCGCAGGGCGTTGGCCGTCAGATGTAATATGCTGACCCGCAGGTTCGCACGTTGTGACAACCACGTCAAAGTCACGTTATTTAGGGCATATTGCCAATCTTTCTACACCTGCAACCTGTGGACCAGCTACACGCAGCGGACGTACGACGCCCTGCGCGTGCAGTATAACAACGCATTCAGGATACTGTTGAGGCTGCCACGTTTCTGCAGCGCATCAGGAATGTTCGCGGAGGCGCGCACTGATGATTTTTTCGCTATTATGCGCAAGAGAACCGCGTCCCTGATGCGCCGCGTCAGGGGCAGCCCCAACAGTCTCCTGTGCGTTGTTAGTGAGAAAATTGATATCCATATTATGGGACACTGGAATAAGACACACGTGTCGTATTCCAGAGTCCCATACAGGAAATAAATATTTTTTGTTGATTTTTTCTATTTTTATATTACTAACATAGTTTTAAGTCTTTTGTATTACTAACATAATTATATGGACAATGTCTGAAATAAATAATTTGAATTTGAATTAAACTGTTCCATAGATCTCCATTAAAGTTACTATCGCTTTAGTGAGTATGTGAATCTTTGTGAAAATCGCCGCCGTGTTTTTGTGGAGGCGTGCTGTAGCCGGCGGATTTTTGTATATGATTATTTTTCAAACTATGATTGGCCATAAAGTGTTAGTTTCCTAGGCCGTAACACATTTTAAAAAGAGTAGATTAAATGAACCAGCTGTGTTGTCGGCAGATATCGCCCAGACCCTGAGCAGATCGACAGCAGAGCGAAGTATTTCTCCCCTCGACTTGGTCGTACCATGAACTTTTCTCCACGACTCGGCAGGGAATTGGCGTATGGTGAGTCTATACATTCCTTTGAATCGTTTGAGAGCAGTCAGTAAACGTACTTAATTTTCGAGAAAAACCCATCGGCACATGGGTAATAACTCTGGTAATAAAATATGGGTATAACTAGGTGGAAAAACCCCACGTCACGAGGTCCGCGTTCGATCCCCGGCCGGGCCATGTGCCGATGGGTTTTCCTCGAAAATTAAGTACGTTTACTGACTGCTCTCAAACGGTGAAGGAAAACATCGCGAGGAAACCTGCATACGCCAAATTCCTAGGCGCGTGTGAAGTCACCAACCCGCACTGGGCTGGCGTGGTGGACTATAGCTGTACGTCCTCGTTGAGAGGGTAGGCCTGAGCCCCAGCAGTGCAGAACATATCATTAGGCTGTTGATTTGAGATTTTTTTTCGGATCGAAGTGGCAACTAACAGACGGACTCATTTAATTCAAAAAATACATAAGTAGTTGATTTTGCTAGAACAATTTTATTTTATTTATTAATTTTCTTTTCAGAATTATATCCTGACAAAATCAGGGTCGTAAGAAGTACCAACAATACGAAGACATAACTCGGAAAGAAAAGTGAAATTATGACTTAAAAAAAAATAAAGTAGATCTAAGTGAAACCTAATGTAATATGTTGGAAGAAAACTTTATGTTAAAAATATTGTTCGCTCTAAGGAATCTAGTCACGTGAGAATAAAATAAACACATTGTGATATAACTGCATCAATCAATCATCTACTTATCTATCAATCAATCAATCAAATAGCCCGGTCCCGCGACCTTCACCAGTCCGTCGGTCCACCTTGTGGGAGGCCTACGCTGCGTCTTCCGATACGTGGTCGCCACTCGAGAACCTTTCTGCCCCAACGGCCGTCAGTTCTACGAGCGATGTGCCCAGCCCACTGCTACTTCAGCTTCGCAATTCTTTGAGCTATGTCGGTGACCTTGGTTCTTCTGCGGATCTCCTCATTTCTGATTCGATAACTCCAGGCATCTATATTTACCTGTATCAGAATTTAACTAATAATAATATAATGTTTGGACAAATTTACACGCGGCTGTTTAGTCCCAAACTAAGCCGAAGCTTGTAAATGGGTACTCAACAACTGATAAACATACTTATATACTTTTAAATAAATACTTAAATACATACAAACACCCAGAATCCGAAAACCAACTGTTATGCTCATCACACAAATGTTAGTCCCGGGTTGGAATCGAACCCACGACCTTTGGCGCAGTGTGTAGGGTCACTACCACTACGCCAACAGGCCAGTAACTGTAGGTATTATATTCTTAACACCACAAACGTTTTATTGATTTTTTCGCCATTTGAATGTCGTAAAAAGTTATTTTTTATACACTACAATAATTCTATATTGGTAGTATATGTTGCATTTCAAAGGGATTATGTAAAAACATCAGCCATGTCGCGAAAGATAAAGGAGTTATTCTTTATTTAATAATTACAGTAAGAAAGATAAGGTACTTTATCTTTTGGCAGAGCAACAAGTATTATTATCTTTGCAAGAAAGATGCGTGTCTTATTGGTATTACAAGTAGGTGAGTAAGTTTTTATTTGGAAGATGTTTAAAAATTAAGATAGGGGTTTTCTCACGTCAAAGGAATAGTGAGAAAACTTAGAAATGAAACATTTCTCACTTAGAGTATACTTAAGCTAGCTAGCTTATGTATACTCTGAGTGAGAAAATGTTTCATTTGTTCATGAAACATTTTCTCACTTATTTTATTATTTATTATTATTATTTTATACTCTAAGTGAGAAAATGTTTCATTTATTCATGAAACATTATCTCACTTATTTTATTATTTTTTATTATTATTTTATACTCTAAGTGAGAAAATGTTTCATTTGTTCATGAAATATTTTCTCACTTAGAGTATACATAAGCTAGCTAGCTTAAGTATACTCTAAGTAAGAAAATGTTTCGTTTGTCATGCTAAACAGCTGTAGCTTGTAATTGTAGTCATTCATGATGATCGATTAGTTCATCCATCGCAATCTTCCTGATGAGAGTCGGTGCCTTGTGGGGAAAAGGCAGCCTGCCCCGTCGAGAGGTATACGAGTTCGATCCCCGGCCGTGCCATGTGCCAATGGGTACCTAACTTCTCTCAAGCGGTGAAGGAAACCTGTATACGCGAAGAAGTCATTTCTTATGCGCATGTGAGGACCACCAAACCAACACGATGGGCTAGCGTGGTGGACTATAGCCCATACGCAGACGCACTCGTTGCGAGGGTAGGCCGGTGTCCTTGTGAAGGAAACATTAATAATAGGCTGTTGATTTGATGTTCATGGTTTGATTAAAATAGGTAGCGACAAAACGAAAAGGTTTTAGGTTCCATGCGCGTGCAATATCAAAGATTTTGGAGTACCTGACCTGATGTACGATTCCAGGTTACATCTTCATCCTGGTCAGTACTATAGCCAGCGGGCACGTTCTCTTCGCAGCAAACGTCGAAGACTTCCGTACTCTAGCCAGACAGTTCGTCCCAAACGAAATGGCTGAACAACTAGTAGCTATAGTGTCTCAGGCCAGTGAAAAATATGAACACGGTGACAAAAATGATAAAGAAAATCCTGAAGACGACGCTGAATACGAAGTGGATGTCACAGAAATTGATAAAAATGACGTGATCAAACAAGACGATTATACTGAGGAATATGAAGAGGTGGAAATCTCGGGTAAACCGATTGCTGTCAAAAAAAATCAAGAATTTAAACTTAAAACTGAAGTTTCTGATCCAGTTCCAGGCAAGCCTGCTGAGAGGTCTAATGCCCAACATGATACATCTGAAGAAACTTCTAAGTTTGCAGCAAATACACTTAGAGTAAGGCCTGAGGTGAAAGTAAATTTGGATTTGTTGGTTGAGAAAGTAAGAGCAAGACTGTTAGACGATTTTACTAAAAACCCCGAAGCTATTCAGAAACTGATACAAGATTATAAAAATAAGAAAAAGGCTGAAAGTAAAATCAGACCAAGACCTAACCATTTCAATCGAGAATCGACAGACACATGGTATAAAAAGAAACCGAAGTTTTCCCAAAAACACGCTGCTCAAGTAAAAAATATAGAAGTGGCTGGGAATCAGCAAGCAGTTACTCCTCCCGATGAGGAAACGGAAGAAGAAGCTGGCGTATCAGCGAATGATAACCCTGGGTACAACTTTAAAGAAGTCAATCTCAACGCTAAAGTAAAACAAAACGACAGCTACGAGGATTATATAATGCCAAAGAAGGCAGATGATATATTTTCTAGCGAGGAGAAAACCAAAAATGACAAACCTAACAAAGCTGGTAAAGCAAGAGCATTGCTACCTTTATCTGCTAAAAAAATGACGACGAAACCTGCTAAAAACGCAGTGGCCACTCCAGTAGAATACGAAGATTCAAATGAAACGAGAACCGAACCTGAAACACTTAAAGCGAGAACAGAAAACATATGGCTGGACTACAAAGAAAATGTGAAAAAACAGAGGAATCCAAATACAAACTCTAATACCAAAGCATTAAGTGCTAAAGGGCCCCAAAAGGTTAAACTTGGTACAATGATACCGACGAGACAAACGTATAGACTGAGCAGTCCCAACTACTATGGGAAGCTGCCAACTGTAGCAGAGAAATACAATTTCAACGAACCGTTGCCAGAAAAGGATCGAGAGCACGAAGATCTGAAGCATTTTGGGAATCCACCAGCCAATATAAACAATAAAGTGAAGGTATGAGCTGAAATAAAGAGTATTTTATTCATCGAAAACAGCGAATGAAACTCACTTTTAGTCACTAGAGAATAACAATAACATTTTTTTCATTGTTACTAGAAAACAGTGAATAAAACTCTCTTTTAGTCACTAGAGAATAGATTTAGCATTTTGTTCCTCGAAAACAGTGAATAAAACTATCTTTTAGTCACTAGAGAATAAAAATAAAAAGATAGCTGGCTAGAGAGCTATGTTCTAATTTCACCATGGAGCTAAAATCTCTTTGGTGGGCGCCCGAGATTTCGAACCTTCCTTATTTTATAGCTGCCTGATAAACTAACAGCAAGATCAAGTGGCTGTTATTTACTTATCTGTCAGATAAGGATTGTTTTTACAACCTTCCTATTCATATAATAAAATGTGATAAATGTAAATACGATACTCCTATTTATTTTCTCGCAGTCAATGGTATAAAGTAGAGTACACAACACGTGAATAAAAAATTCATCTCGGTCCTTGTATCCCTCGAATTAAATTCCCTTTTTATTCACTTGTTGTATAATCTACTATATATATTTATTATTATATATTTTTTGTAGTTCAATTTCTGTACCTAAGAAAGATTTTCTTTTGCTTTTCATTTGGTTTTGCCTAAGATTTCGACCCTTTAGATCCTGTCAATCATTACATACATACATATAGAGGACTCCAGGCGTTGTCTGTTCAGAATCTACTGGGCTACACGGAAGTACCGCCACGGTTCACGCTGAAGATTGAAAAGAAGATATTTCTAGACGTCGAGAACAAAATTTACACGGGCAGCTTTCAAGCGCGTTCGGCAAGGAAACGAATGGTTTGACCCTGGTCAAATCAGGGTCGCTGTGAGAAGCTGCGGCCGCATTAAAAGTGATTTCTCATATCAATCAATCAAGCCTATTAATCTCCCCACTGCTGGGGCTCAAGCCTGCCCTGCCCTATCAACGAGGGCGTTCGAGCTATAGTCCACCACGCTAGCCCAGTGCGGGCTTCACATGCGCCTAAGAATTTCTTCTTCGGCGTATGCAGGTTTCCTCGCGATGTTTTCCTTCACCGTTTGAGAGCAGTCAGTAACTGTACTTAAGTTTCGAGAAAAAACCCATTGGTACATGGCCCAGCCGGGGATCGAACTTCGGACCTTTCGATATGATAGGCCGCGTCTTATCCCCGACGCCACTGACGCTCTTTTCTCATAGATTTCTCATATAGTGTTTTTTTATTAAGGTAAGGAAGCCAACAATAAAATTAACAGCATATTGTGATGTTGTAATGTTTACGTATTGAACTGACACTAGATTTAGACCAAGACTTTTCAGTCGCAATCGTCGACGTCAGTGGTGGGTGTAGTCGATTTAATGAATCTTGACACTCTTGATGACTTTGTGGACCCTGCAAATAAAATATCTAGATCGGAAAAGTTGGTCCAAAGACCAATGGACCATATGCATCGCCAATTACGCAAAATGCCAAAACGCTCATTGCCTTATTAAGTTGTTGCCCACGGATTTACCCGCGTGGAATAAGTTTTCCCGCGGTGAAAAGTAGCCTATACGTTATTCCAGGATAAAAGCTATCACTGTGCCAAGTTTCATCAAAATCCGATCAGCCGTCACAGCGTGAAAGAGTAGCAAACAGCCTCACTCACAAACAGCGGCAAATTAAAATTCCATTGGAAAAAATGGTACGGTCGACCGCACGTCAGTTAAGGCAACACAATCTGACATCTTCAGGAAAGCGTGCATCTAAGAAAAAGTATCCCATAGAACCATGAATTTAAAATAAAAGCTACTCCCATATGGATGAGTAACAAAATCATTTTAGGGGGTGCCAAAATCGTGCCAAATGTATAGGTATCGAAATTGATACTCACTGACACATTCTCATTTTCAAACTCCGTATAAATTTGTATGAGCAACTTCCTCCCGCTAATCCGCTTCCTTTGTCCGCACCCCCCCTGATTTTGACACAGAATTTTTCATCGTTTCCCATACTAAATTTGCAAGATGCGATCTACACAGGGAGCGCGCGCGCGACAAAAGAGCTTCGAATCTCCTTGCATAGAACAGACGCTAAAATAATAATCAGAGAGGGACACACTTATTACAAAAGTGGTAAGAGTAAGCTAGACAGGTATAATATCTTCTATCTCTTTCTACGTATGCGAATTTTTTGTTGACTACAATACTAGATGCTGTCAACAAACAACAGCCCGACTAAAATAAATAGTGTTTGTTCAGTTTGACCCCGCCATGTAAGAAGCGTCTACTCAAATTATTGGGGTAAAAGACTATTGTTATTTCATGCTATACGCTGATTGCGGTTCTATGGGATCCTTGTTCTTAGCCGTGCGTATTACCTGCAGATCTGTGATCAACACAGTACGGGCGGAATAACAGGGTGTCCATAAGGAGTGCGGTGGTGTTCCAGTGGGAGTCGAGGTGCCACGCCTTGAACTTCTTGCGGATCCCGTACTTTAGCGACTTGAAGGTGTGCCTTTGGTCGTCTGTGAAACGTTCAAAAAAATTTTTTTTTGGTTGATTTGTCCTCTATTGAGGACGGGCAAGGGAAGCTTCGTCCATACAGCCCTGTCTTATTTAAAGTATTATTTCTTATATTTATTAATGTCAAATGTCATTGACACGCGTTATTTACCTGAGCAAGACAAGAAAAAAAACAAGGATTGACGAACTACAAGAAAAGACAAATAAGAATTGGCTTCGGCATTATAATAATCAAATTAATAAAAGTGATACAAATATGACTTGGCTGTATGGTCTGACGACTTTCGCCTGTCCATCATTGGACGAAATCAACAAAAAAATAATTAAACCGGTGGTCACAGTTGGACGTATACTATCTAATTTGTGGGTCACAGCACGGCCTCCACAAAAACAGGGCACGACTATAATAGTCGGCGATAAATAAAACCACAGCACCACCTCCACGAAAGCACAACTAGTGCCAATCGGTGATCCACACTGCAGTTCACGTCCGCATTAAACTGATAGTAGGTTTAATGAAGATTTAACAAGGGACATTTTGGAACGATCTGGTAGAGTAGTTTACACGCTTTTAATTAACTATCCCGCACAATATACACTTTATTAAGCACTTGTTGCATATAAAACTATCACAGATATACACCAAAACCTACAATATACATTTTTTAGGAAAACTAAATAAAAAGAACCGTCTCCGACAAAATCCCGCCAAAAAGACTGAAACGTTCAAAATTATTTGTTTTTTAATTTATTTTTTGTAGGTTTTGGCTCGGCAACGAGACTTTTAAGCCATATCTTATTTTGAATTTAAAGTCTTATTTCTTAAATCTAATTTTAACGGCGGTTACCTCCGCAAAAACAGAGCACGACTAGATTTAGTCGGCGATTTTCATTTTGCAATGGACAATTTTGAAAATCTTATGGGCTCCCTAAACGATCATGCGGCATGACATGCATTACGTGCTGTCACTCATGCATGACCGTCTAGTTGTAGTGATTGATGTGCATGACATGCAAACTACGTGCTGGCCGTTGCTTCACTCTACTGATTGATAGCAAGCATCTTGGTCCATTATGTGGCATGTTAATTCACGTAAACGTTGCATGTCATGCCGCATGATCGTTTAGGGACCACTTTACCTCCGGCTACCGCGTTGAACAGCATACGTATAGCCGAGATGTCCCACTGGAAGAGTCTCACTTGCGTCTCGCTGATCTGGTACAGGAGCGCGTAGGTGTCATCCTTGGTGAACCCCGTCACGTTTGTCTTTATCAGCTCGAGAAACCTGAGGAGAAATCGACATTCACCTAGTCGAAGGCCTCCGCAGAAATTAATCAAGATTCATTTATATTTAAATATAATTTTTGTAAGATTTTTTTGTTATCTATCCCCCACATTATCTTCTTTCATATCATCAACAGCCTATTACCATGTCCCCACTGCTGGGGCTCAGGCCTACCCTCTCAACGAGGGCGTTCGGGCTATAGTCCACCACGCTAGCCCAGTGCAGGTTGGAGGACTTCACATGCGCCTAAGAATTTCTTCTTCGGCGTATGCAGGTTTCCTCACGATGTTTTCCTTCACCGTTTGAGAGCAGTCAGTAAATGTACTTAAGTTTCGAGAAAAAAGCCATTGGTACATGGCCCAGCCGGGGATCGAACTTCGGACCTTTCGATATGACAAGCCGCGTCTTATCCCCGAGGCCACTGACTCATCTTCTTTCATATACCTTTTGACAATTCTGTCAGAAAACGTCACACGAATAGGAGGGTCGAAGCTCTTCTTCACACCGACTAGATGCGGGGTGATCACTCGCTGGCAGTGGACTCCTTGGATCTGGGTGTCCCTGTAAATGTTTCAACAGCACTCCTTCAACGATTGTGTTATCATGTCAGCGGGCCACCCGGCGACACTTGGACCCTACGGGATCTGTTGTGCCAAACCCCTACTGTCCACCAATCCGCTTTTTGGTGTACTTCACATACGAGAAATTCTAATTATTAACGTAAGGTTTCTTCACGATGTTTTCCTTCGCCGTTCGAGAGTAGTCAGTACCTAGTACAGTTGGTCTTTAGTTATTTAAATGCTAAAGTAAGACAGTGTGACATAAGCTGACAATACATTGTAAAGGAACTGTATCTCCCTCTCATTTCCACCCATCTCATGACATTGGCGGTTATTCCGCCTCATTAGCCTTTGGCGTTTGGTCGTTAGACTCCAGCGTGAGAGGCCGTGGGTTCGATTCCACTGGGGACAGACAACTTTGCACAATTTATGTGATCAGACCTTAAAATTACAGAATACAAGTAATATTCACATAACATTTCAATCACGGTGTCTTAGGGCATGTAATAGATATCAGACACATTTTCTTGTAGGCTTACACAGGTTGAGCCAACCCTTATCAAGTAAAAGTCAGGCTTGACGCTATATATTGCCATATTTATGAATATATACACTGTTATTTTCACTTAAAGTAATATTAGTATTAACTTACATGAAATCTTTATTTATTTGTCTTCTAAGGCCTTCTTTTTCGTCGGTGATTTCATTTTTCCGCTCGTTTTCGTTTGCTTCAACATTTTTGCCTTCCTTATTTCTTTTAAATTTGTCTTTGTTGGTATTATCTTTTGGCTGAACCTTAGGTTTCTTCTTCGATATCGCTGTGACACTTTCAGAATTTAACTCTTCTGAACTACTGTCGGGTTTCTTCTTTATTCTGATACTTTTGGTGATTTCCTCAGGGATGTCACCTTTACCCTTTTTCTTTAATACTATTATCTTTTTATTTATATCGTCGTATATCTTTTCTTCGGGTTCGTTGTCCCATGGTCTTACAGTTGTTGTTCTTTTGGTCTTCAGTAGCGGCAGCATGTAATTCTGGTCTTTGATTCTCACGTCGCCTCTACTTATGGGTGTTATAGCTTCTATGTTCACATAATCTAGGTTCTCATTGACAAGGGTGGTTTTGTCTTCGAACGTTGAGTGACGTTTTAAGCTTTGAACGATTTTGAATTTCAGTAATTTTATTCTTTCGCCGATCGGGAGAGTCACTTCGGTTTCGGATTTTATGTTATGGCTTGATAGCACTGCGAAGAATATTGTTATAAAAAAAGTGGGAGAATCTTTGGAAAGAGTTACAAGTAGACATCAAATATAGGTATATTTACGATCAACATATTTTTATCAAAACCAGCTTCGAAACGGGAAAAAGTCCAGTAACTGGGTCACGAATCAGGATTTCATTACGAATCAAATGATTTCAAACGGCAGCAAATATTTTCCTATTTCGATGCTGCTTGCATCTCATCAGACCAAAGGGTTTTACAATTTATCTAGGTCTAGGTCAAATTGTAAAATAAAACTCACATATGATAACAGCGAATAAGATGTTTATTAACATCTTTCACATGTCGGAATGGAAGGCGTCACATAGAAAAAAAACATATTTTGAAGAAAAACAATTGCATTGTTTATATTAAAACATAATTGATTCTATCCAACCATTTTGAAACATAACTTTGTAAGGTGGAAATTAAAACCCATGAATACCCGGCGAGACTCGATCCTTTCGGAATCTATTGCGCCAAACCCCTGTCCACCAAACGGTGCCCCAATCAGTTTTGGTTGACTTCACACACGCCTTGGAATAGAAATACAATCTTTGTCGTATGCAGGTTTAATCGCGGTGTTTTCCTTCAGCGAAAAACCTGTGATATTATAATATAAATCGTACTTATGATTCGAAAAACTATTTGGTGCGGGCCAAAGTCCGAACTAACGGCCTCATGAAAGAATCGAAATCAAAATCGCTTGCCACAGCCGGGAATCGAACCGACACAAGTGCAAAAACATCCTGTGGGTGTATGTCACCGATCTATAAGGATAATCTTTGGATCAAATCGCTATAATAATTACCGAAGTACATATTTTTAAGGAAGATCATGAAATCTAACTGAGATTTCCCATCCCTCCCTGCCTAGGTACATAGTGTCCCTAAACGATCATGCTTGCAGGGCATGCAACGTTTACGTGAATGTCATGCTGCATGATGGACCATCATGCTTGCTATCAATCAGTACAGTGAAGCAACGGCCAGCGCGTAGTTTGCATGTCTTGCATGTCATGCACGTCAATCACTACAGCTAGACGGCCATGCATGACAGCACGTATTGCATGTCATGCCGCATGATCGTTTAGGGAGCCCAATAGTAATTTTCGTGCTAGTTTTAAATTTTCAAATTTTTCCGTCCGAAACCAAAACGTAGAACAAAAATAATAATAAAATATTTCAAAAACTTATTTATTTTTAAAATTTAATTATGTATAATGAATATCGTCATTCGTCATCGCAGTCGTCGTTAGTCGTGGGCGTAGTCGATTTTATGTATCTTGATACTTTCGACGACTTTGTTGAGCCTAGCAAAAAGAGAAAAAAAAGTCGTAAAAAGTCGTATCGTAATCATAGCATATACTTTTATTATAATAATTTTTCAAATCCGACTGGTTGTCAGATTATCCGCGTTTAAACAAACAAACATACAAACAACCCTTTCGCTTTATGACGCCGCCAAAAAATTTTACTGGAGCACAAAATGCAATTTGCCTGTTGTCATCAAAATCAAAGGAAAATAAGTTTATGACAGTTTTTCCCCTCTTATTATAACGCGTCAGCATAGGTAAAACATTACACCCTCGGCTTCATTACGCACTCGTCTTCGGCTCGGGCTGTGTAATCGAGACTCGAATGTAATATAATAACCAACTCAGCTCACTTGTAATTTGATATTCCACGATATTAAATTTTATTTCCTCGTACTCGCAGTGAAAAGCAGTGTGTACGACTCGGGAGAAAATGAATTTACACCCTCGAGCCATAGCTTAGGCTAAATGATGTACCTATTGTTTTTGTTCTCACCTCCATAGTTGTAATTGATACAGGGTGGTCGGAACAGCCTCGTCTGTTGGAGAAGTTTCTTCGTGTCATGGTAATCCAGATGCCAGCGCTTGAATAAGGACTTGATACTGTGCTTGAGGGTTTTGAATGTGTGTCTCTGTTCTGAATACAACAGTTATGTAAGTATATAAGTTAGTAAGTTAGAAAATAAGTTAGTAAGTGAGTTGGTAATAAGTTAGTAAGTTAGTGAGTTGGTGATAAGTTAAGTGAATAAGTTGGTAAGTAAGTTAGTAAGTTAGAAAATAAGTTAGTGAGTAAGTTAGTTAGTTAGTGAGTTGGTGATAAGTTAGTGAGTAAGTTAGTTAGTGAGTTGGTAATAAGTTAGTGAGTTGGTGATAAGTTAGTAAGTTGGTAAGTAAGTTAGTGAGTAAGTTAGTTAGTGAGTTGGTAATAAGTTAGTTAGTGAGTTGGTGATAAGTTAAGTGAATAAGTTGGTAAGTAAGTTAGTAAGTTAGAAAATAAGTTAGTGAGTAAGTTAGTTAGTGAGTTGGTGATAAGATAGTAAGTTGGTAAGTAAGTTAGTTAGTGAGTTGGTAATAAGTTAGTTAGTGAGTTGGTGATAAGTTAGTAAGTTGGTAAGTTAGTGAGTAAGTTAGTTAGTGAGTTGGTGATAAGTTAAGTGAATAAGTTGGTAAGTAAGTTAGTAAGTTAGAAAATAAGTTAGTGAGTAAGTGAGTTTGTTAGTGAGTTGGTGATATGTTAGTAAGTTGGTAAGTAAGTTAGTGAGTAAGTTAGTTAGTGAGTTGGTAATAAGTTAGTTAGTGAGTTGGTGATAAGTTAAGTGAATAAGTTGGTAAGTAAGTTAGTAAGTTAGAAAATAAGTTAGTGAGTAAGTTAGTTTGTTAGTGAGTTGGTGATAAGTTAGTAAGTTGGTAAGTAAGTTAGTGAGTAAGTTAATTAGTGAGTTGGTAATAAGTGAGTACGTTGGTTATTAAGTTAGTGGGTAAGTTAGTTAGTGAGTTGGTAATAAGTTAGTGAATAAGTTGGTAAGTAAGTTACAAAATAGGTAAGTAAGGTAGGTAAGTAAGTTGGTAATTAAGTTAGTAAGTAAGTTAGTTAGTGAGTTGGTAATAAGTTAGTAAGTCGGTAATAAGTTAGTGACTAAGTAAGTTAGATGGTAAGTAAGAAACTAAAGTAAGTAACGGTGCGATAATTATTCATAATAACCGGTTACTTCGAATGAGGTCGTGGGCTCGAACATTGGCGCGTTCGGTATTTCGGTGAAGGAAAACATCGCGAGGAAACCTGCATACCCCAAGATTAGAATTTCTATTCTAAGGCGTATGTGAAGTCCACCAAAAAACGGATTGGGGCACCGTTGGTGGACAGTGGTTTGGCGCAACAGATCGTAGCAAAAAATATACACTGTTGGTAGCTACATTATACAATCAGGAACACCGAAATCACAGCAAAAGGTTACTTTGAAGTTACATATCTAGATTATGTGAGCATACTTGGCCCGATGGTATTGAAGAGCAGACGAATGGCAGACGTGTCCCACTGGAAGAGTCTGATCTTCACGTCGTTTATGTGGTACATCAGCGCTCTGATGTCCTCGTAGGAGAAGCCGGTTGTGTTCTGGCCTATTAACTCAATCAGTCTGAAAAAAATTTGAGCAAAAGAAATACCCGTTTAAGCCTAATTTGTTTGGAAAAAGCTCATCCAGCTAAGCTCCGTCATCTACCACCATTCGAGCTAAGCTCCGTCATCTACCACCATTGGATCTAAGCTCCGTCATCTACCACCATTCGAGCTAAGCTCCGTCATCTACCACCATTGGATCTAAGCTCCGTCATCTACCACCATTCGAGCTAAGCTCCGTCATCTACCACCATTGGATCTAAGCTCCGTCATCTACCACCATAGGAACTAAACTCCGTCATCTACTACCATGCGTCAAGGTAAGCTCCGTCATCTACCACCATTCGAGCTAAGCTCCGTCATCCACCACAATTCCAGCTAAGCTCCGTCATCTACCACCATTGGAGCTAAACTCCGTCATCTACCACCATTGGAGCTTAACTCCGTCATCTACCACCATTCGAGCTAAGCTCCGTCATCTTCCACCATTCGAGCTAAGCTCCATCATCTACTACCATTCGAGCTAAGTTCCGTCATCTACCACCATTCGAGCTAAGCTCCGTCATCTTCCACCATTCGAGCTAAGCTCCATCATCTACTACCATTCGAGCTAAGTTCCGTCATCTACCACCATTCGAGCTAAGCTCCAAATAAAACTAGGATTCTCTGCAAAGCACAATTCACAAAATAGGCACCTAGCCTTTTCAGCTCTGTTCTCACTGAGAATAGCGGCCTACAAGTCTATTCAAAGTATTCTACCTGACGACAATCCTGTCAGTGGGATACAATATCATATCTAACCTGACGACAATCCTGTCAGTGGGATACAATATCATATCTAACCTGACGACAATCCTGTCAGTGGGATACAATATCTTATCTAACCTGACGACAATCCTATCAGTGGGATACAATATCATATCTAACCTGACGACAATCCTGTCAGTGGGATACAATATCTTATCTAACCTGACGACAATCCTATCAGTGGGATACAATATCATATCTAACCTGACGACAATCCTGTCAGTGGGATACAATATCTTATCTAACCTGACGACAATCCTGTCAGTAGGATACAATATCATATCTAACCTGACGACAATCCTGTCAATGGGATACAATATCTTATCTAACCTGACGACAATCCTGTCAGTGGGATACAATATCTTAACTAACCTGACGACAATCCTGTCAGTGGGATACAATATCTTAACTAACCTGACGACAATCCTGTCAGTGGGATACAATAACTTAACTAACCTGACGACAATCCTGTCAGTGGGATACAATAATTTATCTAACCTGACGACAATCCTGTCAGTGGGATACAATATCTTATCTAACCTGACGACAATCCTATCAGTGGGATACAATATCATATCTAACCTGACGACAATCCTGTCAGTGGGATACAATATCATAACTAACCTGACGACAATCCTGTCAGTGGGATACAATATCTTAACTAACCTGACGACAATCCTGTCAGTGGGATACAATATCTTATCTAACCTGACGACAATCCTATCAGTGGGATACAATATCATATCTAACCTGACGACAATCCTGTCAGTGGGATACAATATCTTATCTAACCTGACGACAATCCTGTCAGTGGGATACAATATCTTATCTAACCTGACGACAATCCTATCAGTGGGATACAATATCATATCTAACCTGACGACAATCCTGTCAGTGGGATACAATATCTTATCTAACCTGACGACAATCCTATCAGTGGGATACAATATCATATCTAACCTGACGACAATCCTGTCAGTGGGATACAATATCATATCTAACCTGACGACAATCCTGTCAGTGGGATACAATATCTTAACTAACCTGACGACAATCCTGTCAGTGGGATACAATAACTTAACTAACCTGACGACAATCCTGTCAGTGGGATACAGTATCATATCTAACCTGACGACAATCCTGTCAGTGGGATACAATATCTTAACTAACCTGACGACAATCCTGTCAGTGGGATACAATATCTCCGGTAGACCGAGCTCCTTCTTCATCCCGCTGAAGTAAGGGGTGATCACGGCCTGGCAGTGGACCCACCGCACTGGCGTGGCCCTGGTGATGGCAGGTTTAGAATCAAATCTACAGGGTGTACTTTTAAGTAATAAAAGATATCAAAAAACTGAAATTACATTACGTATAGAGTAAAATGACATCAAATCAACAGCCTATTAATGTCCCCACTGCTGGGGCTCAGGCCTACCCTCTCACCGAGGGCGTACAGGCTATAGTCCACCACGCTAGCCCAGTGCGGGTTGGTGGACTTCACACGCGCCTAAGAATTTCTTCTTCGGCGTATGCAGGTTTATTCACGATGTTTTCCTTCACCGTTTGAGAGCAGTCAGTAAATGTACTTAAGTTTTGAGAAAAACCCAACGGTACTTGGTCCAGCTGAGGGTCGAACTTCGGACCTTTCGATATGATAGGCCGCGTCTTATCCCCGACGCCACTGACGCTCTTACGTATGGTTCAGAGGCTTTTCGGTGAAGGGAAACATCGTGAGGAAATACGCCTTAGAATTTCTATTCTAAGGCGTATGCGAAGTCGACCAGAAAACGGATTGGGGCTTCGTTGCTGGACAGGGGTTTGGCGCAACAGATCCTGTAAGGTCGAAGAATCGCCAGGTATTCCTGGCCTTCTGTTACACTTACATTAAGTCCTCGGTTAACAACCTTCTATAAAACGTGTCATCAGGTTTATTCACCCGGATTTTTTTCTTAAACTCTTGCATATCATTATCTCTTCCGTTATATTTGTTCGTAGTTTCCCATGCTTGTATTGTGGTCGTCGTGGTCTTTAACTTCCTAAGCTTATATTTACCATCCTCTTTCTGTTCGTCTGACTCTTCGATAGGCTTCAAAGGCGCATTGCCAAAGTCCACATAGTCTATATTCTCGTTTAGAAGTGTTGTTACTTCTTCGTTGGCAATGTGTTTTACTTCTCTGTTGAAGTTGTATTTCAGGAGTTTGATTCTATCTTGTATTGGTACTGTTGCTTCCTTGGAATGGTGCTCGGATTCCGCGGTTTTGGATACGACTGTTGAAGGTAGGTGAGTTATTGTGGTAAATTTAGACTAGGTCCATCTTCATGGAAGTCGGGGTAACTATGCTTATGCTTAAGGCCACTATAATAAGGGAGAATCCGTTGTTTCGGATGCGTATATTGTGTAGGTATCCTATCCTGCTAATATTATAAAGGCGAAAGTTTGTAAGGATGTGAGGATGTTTGTTACTCTTTCACGCAAAAACTACAGAACAGATTTTGATGAAACTTGGTACAGTGATAGCTTATATCCTGGAATAACATATAGGCTACTGTTTAACGCGGACAAAGTCGCGGGGCGTCCGCTAATACCCCCTAAGTAGAGGAGCGACGACCTGCGTGAGGCGGCTGGCAGTGACTGGATGCGGAGAACCGAGGATCGGGTTCAGTGGCGCGCCTTGGGGGAGGCCTATGACCAGCAGTGGACTAGTACAGGCTGATGATGATGAAACACATGCGTTTGTATGGTAGGTAAGTACCTACTATGCCACTTACCAATAATAAAAGCGAAAAGTACTCCAAGTGTCATGGTATACCATATAAAACAATCATTTCGGTAAAAATTTAAAAAATGGTTGATTAAAAAAAGCTAAATGCTTTGAAAAAATGATTAGATTTATTCGAGCGAAGATAAACATAGTTGGTACAGTCGACTGAATAAAGTGTGAACCATTAGAAAAAAAATTGACGTTGTATAAATGTACCCAGTGTACTTACATGCAATAAAATAGTTTTGACTTTGCTTAGTTTATAATTATAATTTAATAGAAGTATGCCAACCATAAGAGCTATGCTCGGAGTTTCTCTGAGAGATAGGATCCGAAACGAGGTGATCCGCCAGAGAACCAAAGCCTTCGACATAGCTCAGAGGGTTAGCACGTTGAAGTGGCAGTGGGCTGGTCACATCTGTCGGAGAACCGCTGGGGTAGACGAGTTCTCGAGTGGAGACCACGACTTGGCAAGCGTAGTGTGGGACGCCCCCGGGTAGATGGAGCGACGACCTGCGCAGGGCGGCTGGCAGTGACTGGATGCGGAGAGCCGAAGATCGGACTGAGTGGCGCGCCTTGGGGGAGGCCTATGTCCAGCTGTGGACTGGTGCAGGCTGATGATGATGATGCTAACCATATTATTATTAAAGAGATATACTTACCTAATATTCATAAGCACCTGAGTAGTAAGTACATAGATAAATTTCCTATTCCTCGTCACGATATTTTACTGCCTAAGTAGACATTTTGATAAATTGTCATTTTGGGAAAATTAATTGTTTGTATTTATTTCGGGAAAGTGGACATGTTGGACTGGAATTTATACACGTAAATTTCTACCACATGATTTACAATCGAATTTCATAAAAAACGCGACTTTTTCGTGCAATCACTAATCCTCCAACCATCGATAGTAAAAATCTAAATACAATTGTGCCTGGACCGACGATCTGGTGCAGGTCGCGGGACCCGGCTGGATGAGGTTAGCGCAGGACCGGTCGTCGTGGAGATCCTTGTGGGAGGCCTTTGTCCAGCAGCGGACGTCTACAGGCTGATATGATGATGATGAATTGTGCCTGGTGTGGGATGCCACCTGCGTGGATACTCTGGCTCCTTCCCATATCCAGGCCACCTCATCTAGGGCGGGGGCGGCAGCCGCTTCGGCGGAGTCGCAAAAGAAGCGCAAATACGCCTGTATCAGTGACGTTTATCAGTTTGTGCCGTTTGGGGTGGAAACAATGGGACTGTGGGGCCCTGAAGCCCTGATGTTGTATACAACATCAGGGTCAAGGTTTGATAGGTCCTTATAAGGACCTATCAAAGCGTCTCAACGAGGCATCAGGTGACCGGCGGGCGGGCAGTTACCTCGGCCAGCGAATAAGCCTGGCGATCCAACGAGGTAACGCCGCCAGCATTTTAGGCACACTGCCTCGTTGTGACGCTTTGGAAAAAATATTTTATTTGTAAAATTGACATTTATTTTATTTATAATTATATAATTATTTACGGGTCTTACACACGAATAAGTTTTATTTACCTTGTCCGACGTTCGACCAGGTTACACTGGCCGTGGTCACGAGCTGACTGGAGAGGCGAGCTGTCATTGTTGACCGCTGTGAGTAGTTTCTGAAACTACCCTCTGCTGATCTTGTATTATTGGAAAGATTATTATTAAATCTCGTGACTTATCGTCGAATACACCCGCGGATACCGTGAGTGTTGTGTGCCGGGACTTTCCAATAATACAAGATCAGCAGAGGGTAGTTTCAGAAACTACTCACAGCGATCAACAATGACAGCTCGCCTCTCCAGTCAGCTCGTGACCACGGCCAGTGTAACCTGGTCGAAACGTCGGACAAGGTAAATAAAACTTATTCGTGTGTAAGACCCGTAAATAATTATATAATTATGAATACAAAGCGCGAGTCTAAAATGTTTATTTTATTTTATTTTGACACTGTAGTAGATTGATAGATTACCTTCTTTTTAGATTAAATGGATTTACCCTCCTCTCCCCTATGTTGTTGTGCCCACAAGGGTCCATAATGATCTACTTTTAAGTTACCACCTAATATTACATTGTGGAATGCAATAAAATCATTATGATTATGAATAATAAGATAAGTATTAATTATATACAGTGTAAGCTCTTTAAAGCGGCACTTTATGGGACTGTACACATTACGGCCTTAATGAGAGCTGCCGTTAAATAGAAGAAAGAAAAATTGATATTATTTTACTAGTATTTACTAATATAGTACTTAATTACACTAATATTGATACAAATAATAACGCTTATTACGTATAGTCTCTTACTCGCCATGTTCACAGCTTGAAAGTTCATGAGCAATTAAGAAGGTAAATTAATAACGTATAGACAACGCATAACAACCTAATGTAGCAGTCTAACAGCCGAGGTAAACACGTGCAAAGTAATCATAGCAAACAAAAGATCGAATTTCTTAGAATCTGCGTCGGTAGGCATGAATGGTGTGATGCCGACAGTCGGTCGGTGCTAGACAATAAAGCAACAAACAAAAGAACGTGCACAGCTGCAGCTGCAGGTCATAATAATTTCGTCAACTTATAAAGTACTGTTTATTGCTTACTATTGTTGTTATTTCAGCGTTATTTGGAATGTGTGCGATGCTAAGTAGAGCGTATCATTGTATGGCTAACATGGTAAACCAACCAAAGTCAAGTAATTTCGACGATTTAGGGAGCTGGTCGTTAAATCAAGTAGCGTTAAATGAAGCTTACACTGTATATTATTATTTTAATACAATTTTAGCTATATTTAATCAAAACTTAAATGTAGTACGCGCAAATTCTGAAGTCCACTTCTTCATACTCTGGAAGAAAAAACAGTTCGTTATCTTTTGAGGGAAACAAAAGTCGCTCAACGGGCTATGGAAAGAGCCATGCTCGGAGTTTCTCTGAGAGACAGCATCCGAAACGAGGTGATCCGCCAGAGAACTGACGCCTTCGACCTAGCTCGAACAGTTAGCATTGAAGTGGCACTGGGCTGGTCACATCTGTCTGTTCTTGAGTGGAGACCACGTCTGGGCAAGCGTAGTGCAGGACGCCCTTCGGCTTGATGGAGCGACGGTCTGCGTGAGGCGGCTGGCAGTGATTGGATGCGGAGAACCGAAGATCGGGTTTGGGGGAGGCCTGTCTCCAGCAGCGGACTGATGATAATGATGATGCCGCTTGAGAAGGGTTGTATGGAGACATACTCACCCTGCAAAGACTCGTTCTTGCAGTTAGCAGAGTCTATAGCGCATTTATTCCGGAAGACTACCACATGATTCAACACAGATCCTTCGTCTAGCAGAGGCTAACACTCACCCTGCAAAGACTCGTTCTTGCAGTTAGCACAGTCTAGAGCGCATTTATTCCGGAAGACTACCACATCATTCAACACAGATCCTTCGTCTAGCAGAGGCTAACACTCACCCTGCAAAGACTCGGTCTTGCAGTTAGCAGAGTCTAGAGCGCATTTATTCCTGAAGAGGACCACATGATTGTCGATGGAGCTGAGACCGCAGACGGGCTGGAGGGAGTCGTCCTCGCAGCCCATGGCGCAACCCTCGCGGAGGTTCATCACGTAGATGGTGCACCATTTGGCGTCGACTGTATCGTATTCTGTGAAAGGAAAAGATTAGAAAAGAAAAGACCAGATATAGAGCTTCCGGTAACCTTTGAATGAAGGTCGGGGGACCCGGCTGGATGAGGTTATAGTGCGGGGCCGGTCGTCGTGGAGATCCCTGAGGGAGGCCTATTGTCCAGCAGTGGATGTCTACAGGCTGATAGGATAATGATGAACTTTTGAAGCTAACATGTCCCCACTGCTGGGGCTCAGGCCTACGCTCTCAACGAGGGCGTTTGGGCTATAGTCCACCACGCTAGCCCAGTGCGGGTTGGTGGACTTCACATGCGCCTAAGAATTTCTTCTTCGGCGTATGCAGGTTTCCTCACGATGTTTTCCTTCACCGTTTGAGAGCAGTCAGTAAATGTACTTAAGTTTCTAGAAAAACCCATCGGTACATGGCCCAGCCGGGGATCGAACTTCGGACCTTTCGATATGGTAGTCCGCGTCTTATTCCCGACGCCACTGACGCTCTAGTGATTGAGTGAAGAGATTTTGACATTACTTCCGAGTATGCATACCATACGAGGATAGTAATATGTATTTTCCCCCCGAGTGAACAAATAGTGCTTTACCACACTTAGAAGAATAATCACTTACTAATAGCTCCTCTGTAGGTGGAACAGAAGTTATGGAGCGCGATGTGACACCCACTTTGGAACCATTTGAACTTAGTCGACGCCCGGTTGAGGCCGCAGGCGGTTTTGTGGAAATCGTTACAGTGGTACGGGTCGCAGTAGTCCATCCACGACGGATGGAACTTCTTCTGGAACCGGTTCTCCCAATCCTTGTTCTGAATGGGTTTGTTTATTTCGTCTGTGAAGAAATCGGCGACTACTTAATGCGCGTCATCTTGGAAGAGCCACAGCCTCTGATTTGAAATCTGACTATGCAGAAGAAATGTACCAAACATTGTACTAATAGGTATTCAAAAATTATTATTCGTAATTAAGCTATATATAATATGGAAATTCTGTAAAAATACAAGAAATGTACCTCCACACATCCAAAATTCAGGAAGCACACCTTTACCGTTTTCAGGGTATTGGCTTATGTCAAATGTCGAAGTAAGTACCCAGCTAATGTTAGAGTATTTAAAAAAGTCACAAAGCACGACTTGAGGCGTGCCTCAAAACCTTTTACAAGGAACCCTATTCATCATCATCATCATATCAGCCTGTAGACGTCCACTGCTGGACAAAGGCCTCCCCCAACGCGACTTATCATATCGAAAGGTCCGAGGTTCGATCCCCGGCTGGGCCATGTACCAATGGGTTTTTTCTCGAAACTTAAGTACATGTACTGACTGCTCTCAAACGGTGAAGGAAAACATCGTGAGGAAACCTGCATACGCCGAAGAAGAAATTCTTAGGCGCATGTGAAGTCCACCAACCCGCACTGAGCTAGCGTGGTGGACTATAGCCCGCACGCCCTCGTTGAGAGGGTACGCCTGAGCCCCAGCAGTGGGGAGATTAATAGGCTGTTGATGATGAAAGTCACGGACTGCAGCTACCTAGTTTCAAAAAGGTATATGAATATGAAAAATCAATAAATAAGTAGGTACCTACCTCTATAGCGATCTCTTATGTAGTTCGGGTTGTCATACTTTGCCACCGGCCTGTATATTTATGGGAGGAATGTTACAGTTACGTATTACAAAAATATAAATAAATAAAAGTAAATAGAAAATATTTAAAAACCCGACTGCATAAAAAATGAACTTCAAAAACTAAAAAAAAAACAAGTCCAGTAGTCATCGAAATAGATTCATGATCGATACACACTAGAAAAATTCTGATGCGGATCATAGCGACTTTAACAGTCGGGACCCATTCAAAATCGAGACCGGCTCAAATCTTCCCAAGGTTCCCGAAGAACCCGTCAATCAATCAATCAATATTATATTTGGTAAATACATTTTACAAGTCAAGTTTACATGCACACATAATAAATACAAATACACACAATTACATATAAAAAATTAAATTTAAAAATGTCTATGAAAAATATGCGTCATCATGGCAGACCCACAGCCTCTGATTTGAAATCTGACTATGCAGAAGAAATGTACCAAATGTGTACTCGAAAGTTATTAACAGGACCTACCTCAAAAGATAAAAATAAAATACCTACCTATCTGTAGTATTTTGTTGTTATTTTATTAGTTTACCTACTACTACGGCTTACATACATTTTATTTAAAAATATAGATACACCCGGTATACATAATACCTACCTGGTCATGTTTATAGCGTGGTCTGAAGCTGAAAGAAATGTAAGTTAATAACTATGTAAGTACTTTAAAATAATAAACCTGAGACTAATTAAGCTTTATTTCGTAATAAAAAAAAAGTTGACGAGTTTATGTTTGTTTGCAAGTGAAAAAATGCACTTACCTTGCCTGAGGAAATGATCTGCAAATAGCATTAAAATTTGTCAGTCTGGTCTAAATTCCAATAAACGGCCAATTTCCTGTTAACAAATTTAACCGACTTGCAGAATACCCAGATGTATTGCTGCGGAAAGATGACCTCGAAAATCAGATGACCTCAAGAATCAGAAGATGACCTCGATCGAACTATGCCTACTATGCCATCCTTTTTCTTCTCTACATAGTACAAAACAAAGTCGCTTCCCGCGTCTGTCTGTACGCTTAGATCTCATAAACTACGCAACTTATTTTGACGCGTTTTTCACTATCTTTCCGTTCAGACGCATAGTACCAGAAACGCAAATTACCATATACGCGGATGACCAGAATTTCATACGTAAATTCCCTGATACGCATATGACGTGGATTCCATTACGCAAATGGCCAGGATATCTGGTCATATGCGTATCTGGCAATTTGCGAAACAGAATCTGGTCGTATGCGTATCTGGCAATTAGCGAAACAGAATCTGGTCGTATGCGTATCTGGTAATTTGCGAAACAAAATTTGGTCATATGCGTATCTGGCAATTTGCGAAACAGAATCTGGTCGTATGCGTATCTGGTAATTTTCGAAACAAAATCTGGTCATATGCGTATCTGGCAATTCGCGAACCAAATCTGGTCATATGCGTATCTGGCAATTCGCGAAACAAAATCTGGTCATATGCGTATCTGGTAATTTGCGAAACAAAATCTGGTCATATGCGTATCTGGCAATTCGCGAAACAAAATCTGGTCATATGCGTATCTGGTAATTTGCGAAACAAAATCTGGTCATATGCGTATCTGGCAATTTGCGAAACGAAATCTGGTCATATGCGTATCTGGTATCTGCGTATCTGGTAATTTGCGAAATGCACATGTGGTCAACCGCGTATAGGGTAATTTGCGTTTCAGGTACTATGCGCCTGAAGGTACTATAATGACGAATAAATCAAATGATTTAATCTAAATATACTTACAAGCATCTATAAAAGAAACCGAAGCCAACAAAAGTAATCCAAGAAACACGACTTCATTCATCTTAGCCGTTGAAAAATAACTTTAATTAGATACCTACTGCTTATCTTTGCCAGTTTTAAAACCACCAATTAGTAATAAAAATACCAATCAGTCATTACTACTAATTAATAATTACCCATGCATAGTGGGAAGACGCGGCCTATCATATCGAAAGGTACATTTACTGACTGCTCTCAAACGGTGAAGGAAAACATCGCGGGGAAACATGCACACGCCGAAGGAATTCTTAGGCGCATGTGAAGTCCACCAACCCGTACTGGGCTAGCGTGGTGGACTATAGCCCGATCGCCGTCGTTGAGAGGGTAGGCCTGAGCCCCAGCAGTGGGGACATGTTAATAGGCTGTTGATTCGATTTGGATTTGAAATAATGATAAAATTCCAGCGGTTGATTTTCGACGATGAAAACTAATTGCAGTGAATGTATGATGTAAAATGACTTTCAAAGTCAATAATTCCCTATTCAAGGGGAAAGTCAATGGAGATTTGTAGAATAACAGGGCCATGATGCTGCCCGTCACTTGGATTTATCCTGATGAACGATAGATAATACATTTTTTGTAATAATTATACAATTTATTGAAAAAATACATTGGAAATCAAAAACTAATCCATAAATATAATAAAACTAAATAGTTTGAACGCTCTAATCTCAGGACCTACCAGTCGGATTTGAAATAGTACATTGTTACCCCAGGGGTGAAAGTAACTTATTTAGTCCAGCGAGGGCGCCAATAGTTCGAGGGACTAAATAAGTCTTGAACCCAGGGAAACACTGTGTGAAAAGCACAATGTTTCCCTCGGGTTCAAGACAATACAATGAAAGTAAAAATACAAACATGAGTTAGCTAAAGATAAAATGACTCTCATTCTATGTATGTACTATGACTTTCACTCATTTCATGTATTTGTTTACCATCACGCTACGACCTTTAGAAGCCGAGCAAACAGAAAAAGTAAGAAATTTGAAACTTACAAAACCGAACGAAGCCGCGGTAAACAGCTGGTAAAGAATAAAATATCACAGATCAAAAATCTTTTTCAACAACTCTCTATCTACTTTCTTATCTACATAGTTATCACATTCCGGAGTAAATTTCATTTCACAAGGCACATCACAATTCTGTTCATCATTTCCAGGGTCTGGAGGAAATTCGTTAGGGAACCCCACTTTCTTCTTCGGTGATAAATAGTCTACAAAAGTCATCAGCTCGCTCCGACTACAGTGTGTAGCGAAGCAGACGTCTAGACGTTTGTCAGATTTTCTTTCAATGGTATGAGCATCTACTTCATACTTATCCCATTTCATGGCCGACAGGTGTATATAGAGGTATTTGCTATTGTTGTTATCTTGGGTAAGGCAGTTGCTATGGGGATAGTTCTCGGTTCGATTCCGGCAGATGTGAATTTTGGATCCGTTTTCCTCGTTGGTCACACCGGGTACGGTAGTTGATAAAGTGCTTGAACGGAAATTTTTTAAAATTAAAACATACAGTGAGAATCAATCAAGAAACTAACTGTATTGACCGACTGGCCTGGTGATGTAGTTGGTAGTGACATAGTAGACAATGTCACCAGCGCCAGAGCCAGACGTGGATTCGATTCCCACACGGGGCCAACATTTGTGTGATGATCATATCTGTTGGTTTTCGAATTCTGGGTGTTTAATTTAAAAGTATGTTTATCAGTTGTTGAGTATCCATTTACCGGTACCGAGACGTGGTCCCTCACTATGGGCCTCATAAGAAGGCTCAAGGTCACACAGAGGGCAATGGAGAGAGCTATGCTCGGAGTTTCCCTGCGAGATCGAATCAGAAATGAGGAGATCCGCACGAGAACCAAGGTCACCGACATAGCTCAAAGAATTGCGAAGCTGAAGTGGCAGTGGGCTGGGCACATCGCACGTAGAACTGACGGCCGTTGGGGCAGAAAGGTTCTCGAGTGGCGACCACGTATAGGAAGACGCAGCGTAGGCCTCCCACAAGGTGGACCGACGATCTGGTGAAGGTCGCGGGACCCGGCTGGATGAGGTTAGCGCAGGACCGGTCGTCGTGGAGATCCTTGGGGGAGGCCTTTGTCCAGCAGTGGACGTCTACAGGCTGATATGATGAGTATCCATTTACAAGCTTTGGCATCATCATATCAGCCTGTAGACGTCCACTGCTGGACAAAGGCCTCCCCCAAGGATCTCCACGACGACCGGTCCTGCGCTAACCTCATCCAGCCGGGTCCCGCGACCTTCACCAGGTCGTCGGTCCACCTTATGGGAGGCCTACGCTGCGTATTCCTCGTGGTCGCCACTCGAGAACCTTTCTGCCCCAACGGCCGTCAGTTCTACGAGCGATGTGCCCAGCCCACTGGCACTTCAGCTTCGCAATTCTACTAAAGCTTCGGCTTAGTTTGGGACTAAACAGCCGTGTGTTTTGTCCAAACATTATTATTATCATTTTACTTTGAAGCAAACAACACAGTGAAAGATCATTTCAATACAAACCTGTAAACCTTCCATCTAGATTCATTTACGTAGACTTTCAATCCCAACTTCTTATAAATCTCATTGAAAACATATTCGTAACCATATTTCGCAGACGTATGCAGAGCTATTCTGTTACTAACGTCCTTTCCCAGCCATCTCTTCATCTCGTCTACTGCGTACTCAACACATGTACTTCTCTTAGGAAAGTTCAGATACCGAATATCCAGGAATGTAGTATCCAAATACATAGTATCGATAGATACCGGATCTAAATTCTTGTCATGGAAATGTCCGTACTTCGATACACTATTGGGGCTGATCCTGAAGTCTCCAGTGAAGAGGACAGTCTTGGCCGTGGTTCGGAAAAGGAACATAACAGAGCCGAAGCTGTGGCCGGCGGGGATTAGAGACACGTCCACAAAGAGTTCATGGAGATCTGGTGTACTTGGCAGGGTTATTAAGGTTGTACCTGTAATATAAACAGAAAATATTTATGAGTAGTGAAAGGATTCAGGATTCTAGGTCAACCGGAAGTACCCCGTAGGTTTTGATGACCAAAATACTCAAAAATGCGGCAAAAACGCCCAGTATCTTCTGACTGCAATGACTTAGAATACTGATTTTTTCATGGCTCCAAGGGACTGCAGACCTGAGTATTTGATATTAATTTCAACTTGATACCTCCACGCGTTCCTGAGAAAAATGGTCTTGAGTGACGGACAGATGGACAACGGAGTGACCCTATAAGGGTTCCTTTTTTTCTCTTTTGAGGTACGGAACACTAAAAACAGACTAGACAATTTACCAAAAAACATAACAAGCAAGTTGACTGCAGTTATGGAAGCATCAGCTTATTTCCATTAAAAATAAAAATAAATAAATAAAGGTTGGAGTGGTTCAGTAATCACCAGAAATCACTTCCACGCGAACCCAACTCTTTCCTCAGCGCCCTTTTTTCTCCACTCCAATCGCTATCTTTTCACTTCTGAACCGCTGAACGGATTTATATGAAATTTGGTGTGCAAATACATAGGACCCTGCGGCAGGATATAGGCTACATTTTACCGCGATAAACAGTTCCCGCGAGAAAAAAAACTTACTCCACGCGGGCGAAGCCGGTGGAAACAGCTAGTTTTAGCCATAAATACCTAGTTTCAACGCCTTGATGTACTTCATAATCCGTCCATCAGTGTTTTCGTCACTGATAACAGCGGCAGTCCCTTCCGACATGTAAATAGTTGCACCAGTCTCTTCCAAGGTCTGGAGCAAAGCCGGTGCGTGCAGACCCTGGGTGTGATCTGTGTGGCAATGGCTCAGGAAGTAAGCCCTGGCCTGCACGTCTGCAGGGCTCTCAAAATTATCAACAGAAATACCAGGTATTTCGTCAATTCTTCCGTGAAACGAACTGCAACTGCAGGTCATTGCTGGTTTTGGGGGAGCACTTGGAGTGTTTCCAGATTGTGTGGCTTATCTTATCTCTTTATTTCATTAGTTTTAAGCACTTATTTACTACGCTAATAAATATAAATTTAATTATCTTTCCTTCACTTTTAGGCACAAATTAAATAGTATACGGCTTTTATGAAAAATCAAAATTGTTGTCGATTTGTCCTCTACTGAGGGAGGACGGGCAAGGGAAGCTTCGTCCATACAGCCCTGTCTTATTTAAAGTATTGTTTCTTATATTTATTTAAACCGGCGGTTACAGCACGGCACCAACAAAAACAGAGCACGACTAGACTTAGTCGGCGATTTTCAATTAAACCGCAGCACGGCCTCCACGAGGGCACAACTAGTGCCCACGGTGATCCACACTGCAGGTTCATGTCCCCATTAAACCGATAGTAGGTTTAATGAAGAATAACAAGGGACATTTTGGAACGATCCGGTAGAGTCGTTACACGCTTATAATTAACTATCCCGCACAATATACACTTTAATAGGCACTTGTTGCATATAAAACTATCACAAATATACACCAAAACCTACAATATACATTATTTGGAAAACTAAACAAAAACGACAACCATCTCTGACAAAATCCCGCCAAAAAGCCTGTTGTTGTTGTTGAATTCGTCCAATGATGGACAGGCAAAAGTCATAGACCCTACAGCCAAGTCATATTTTGTTTTGTTTTTCTTCAAAAACAGGGCGGCCTCCACAAAAACAGGGCACGACTAGAATTGTCGGCGATTTTCAATAAAACCGCAGCACGGAGATACTGATATGACAAATTAGTATGACCACGAGGAAACGGCGGAGATATATACACTAAATCCTCCAATATACATTTTTTAAGAAAACTATTTAAAAAGACAACCGTCTCCGACAAAATCCCGCCAAAAAGCCTACAAAAATCCAAAGAAGTTTCAAACCTCTTTGGTCGCGCGCGCGCTCCCTGGGATGGGAGTGGCAAAATTTTTTGATTCAAGCAAAAATCAAATGAAAAGCGCGGGCTTCTCTTTGTTAGCCCAGTCACAGATTAGGTTAAGTCCCCAGAGTACTGTAATATTTACCTACCTACCTACTTAAAGTAAGTCGTTGTGTACGTGTAATCTTTATAGGACATATAAATTAAATTCCTAGCCGTAGCACAGAGTAAGTAATGTAGTAGCCACAAAACAAAGTGACCGTTGACCGCTCTTCTACAATAGCTTTGTTTCTCTATGATAAGGGAAGTTTTATCTCTATATTGGGCCGCCATTAATAGACTTTGTTTACTTTTGTTTGATTGTGCAAGTCAGTAATTTCCTTTCTCTAACCGGAGGATAATGTTTAGTCTCTTAATTGACCTGCTTTCTCACGGTTTGCGACTTCTATTTGCGGTGTGTGGCGTGATTGTTTTCATCGTGTCTCTTGATTATTTAAATTATTTGTTGGCAAATGCTCAAGCACAACCACTACGGTAAGAAAAAAAGGTTTATTTCCTTCAAACTAAAATTGTGTTGGTTTTAATAAAGTTTTCGCAAAAATTATTTATTGGGTACACAAATCAAATAGTAGGTAGGTACCTATTTACTATTAATAAAAAAACATTTTTAAAACTACATTCATTATTAATTTACAATTAAATGCAAATAGCGTCTGCTGATTAGTAAAGTACTGTACCTACATAATTAAAATATGTAACCTTAATTTCTCGTTTGGTAAATACCTAATCAATAAAGCTGATAATCACATCCAGCTGCTATCACTTGAGAGAGGATGTACAATATCCCTTTGTAATTGTAGTCTGTGTTGTACAATAGTGTGTACCGCCCGACTGGCACTCGTTGTGCCCTATTTTTGTGGAATCGTGCCTATTTTTTACGGCCGGTTTAAAAACTACAATTGGCCTAAAAGGAAGTGGTTCCAGGGCCGTAAATCCTACTAAAAACAACTGTATTGTTGTTTTGTGATTTTTTTTTGCGAATTACCTACCTTCATTTGACTGGGTATTTTGTAATTAATATAATAAAAACAGTTGTTTTGCGTGTTTCTGGAGAGTCGGCCGAAGCAGGCGGCAAGTTTCGTCGTATTTCGGTGAGTTTCCTTCGTTTCCTTTCCTACAATCTCAAACTAGTTTTCCTGCGGTTTATTTCGCAACCTTTGAAAAGATATTCCGTTTTTTAAAATGTAGTGGACTGTAAAAGTAAGTTTTAATTATAAAATTCACACATTTATACCAAGTTCTTTGTAGAACATGTAAATATTGCAATGTAAGTACTTGTATTTTTAACTGATAAAAGTTTAAAATCTTGCTAGGTACAACATTTCTCCCTTTACTATACAATAACGTGTGCCTATCCGGAAAGTATTAGACTTTTCACCAATCCACACCACTTTTAGAAATGTAATAGGTATCTACATAGATTTTTCCTTAAAATGACCCCTAAAAGCTATAGATCTCCGTTGACTCATTCGTAAATAACTCATTCGTTTTTAGTTAGTTTTAGTTTTTATAGGTAATTAGTTTTTTTATATTGCTATACCCTAACAGGGTGTCATGTAAATCAGCACCTCTATGTGGCAATGCAATAATAAAGATTAAATATCCACATTCTCAAAACAAAACATTGCAATCTCTCCAAACAACCCTGTTGATGATAAATTGATGTCCATTTTGTCAAATCCCCGGAGAGAGAGGTGTCCCAGATTTTGTTATGACTAGCTGATCTATGAATGCATAGATCAAACCGCTAAAAAAATTTCTAGATGTTCCTGAAATGCATGTCCTTATAGGAGGGTGCTAGGTGCACCCGTCAACCCTGCGACCCTACGGGTTCTATTGTGTAATCCTCTGTGTTCACCTGTCACTCTCCTCCCCAAGTGTTCGCTGCACAAAAGCTATTACGTAGCTAAGGGCTAGAAGCCTGTAGTCCTCGGGTTCAGGACAGGCTGTACCCAGGACACTCATTCGCCTTGCAGCTAGTGCATCACATTCGCACAGCGAGTGTTCCATCTGCTCACTGTCCTCTCCACAGGCTCTACAGATGACTGTCTCCATCTCATGTAGGAGGTCGAAGTGTCTGGTGAATGCTCCTACGATAAGACGGACGATTCTCTGGTCATGTCTTAGGATGTTTAGAGTATCTTACGGTGTTAACAGCCTTGTATCACTGTGACCAGAGTCAGTTAGGAACTTCATCAGGTTTAAATGAGTATTTGCCCAGCTGGGTGTTTCTTGTACACATCAGCGGGCCACAATTGCACAGAAGGTGCGATGGTGCTTCCTCTGCCTCCTGGCAGAGTGTGCACACTTTAGTGTCCCGGGGCTTGAGGTTTAACTTTGCTGGTAACAGCTAATGCATAAATAAATTACATTTCAATTAGTCAGCAGGCGATGACGCAAGTGAGAATGTAAAAGGTATACACAAAATTCCCTATAAACAAAGAAAGCAAACAATGTTTTGTTGTTGTACAATATGGCAGCTAAGTATGTTATAAATACATGTTTTGAGACTAAACAATAAGGTATTTTTAAGTCACTGCTTGCAAAAATTGAAACTTACTAAATGCAAAGTTTGTAAAGGATGTTTGCATGTGTGTTTGTTACTCTTTCACGCAAAAACTACGCAACAGATTTTGATGAAACTTTACAGTAATATATCTATCTAGATTATACATCAGAATAACACATAGGCTATAGGTAGTTACCTCGGGAAAAATTTTCTACGCGAGCGAAGTCGCGGGAAACAGTAATAAAAACAAATGTTACTGCTAAAAACTAATGAATGGATTAAGTGGATGAAAAAAATTTGCTAATATATAATTGATTATACATATTTATAAATCATTTAGTTTCCTATCATTTACTTAGTTATAATAGTTTAAGAATCAATTAGTTAATTATAATTAACGAGAGTCGTAATAATTAGTTGACAAATCATTTAAATACAATTATACTTGGTCATATTTTCGTCAGTGTCTCAGTGTGTTGGTCTGTGTAATTTTTTAATATTATTTCAATTGTGTGGTTTATTTGTAAGCCAATAAATATATTTTTCTTTCTTTCTTTGAAAAAGTTGTATGACTAGGTCAGGAGATCCCATAATAAGAAGTCAATACATACAATGTTTGTATGTATGTCATAAATATTTGCATTAATAACAGTGTATTGTTTTAGTGGATGAGGCTCAAATTTCAACATCTCAGTTAAACAAAGCAGTCTTTGAAGTTGACCAGTCATTTAGTTATCATGTTATGTTTTATTTTTGTCTCTGTCACAAAAAAAAGCGTAACATTTCTCAGCTCAGTCTTATTTGATCAGTGTCACAAGCTCTTCTTAGTGAGTGAGTGAGAGTGATATAACATAATAATATATATATATATATATATAACATAATAGTATAGTGTTTCTTTGTGTATGTATTAAAGGTCGTCAATTTATTTACATAATCAATATTTAGTCAATTTATGAGTTGTATGAATGATAATTCATTTTCAATTAATTTAGTTAAATTAACGAATAAATATAAAACAAAACAATCTTCTATAGTTAAATAGTACTTAGTAAACAATCAACAGTGGAATTAACCTTTTCACCTCACAAGCTCGGAATAGTATACTTTCTCATACGAAATCTGAGTGGAAAACTGCACCTGGAAAAAACTTTTTAAATTTCATTTTGAGAGAGAGATATGATCTCTGTGGTGGGTTCTCGGGGAGTAGCAAATTTTTTCATTCAAGATCCTCACTGTCTTCCCACGGGCGAAAAAACATTTTCCATAATTTTCGGCCGAAACCGAAGCCGAATATTCGGTCGGTCACTAAATATTCTATTTATTTTTTCAGAGAAATGTCAGTGGACCGACCAGACGACGAAGATGTAACCCTCGCAATCGCTTCCGAACCGTCCTTCTTCGTGGACGAGCGTCTGCTGCGCCGCGAGAGTCGCATCGGAAATGTTCCAGCGAGCCAAATAAAGTACAGGATCAAAGATTCCGTATTTGTGGAAGACGAGAGGGAGGAAACGGGTATAGTGGAGTTCGAAGTGTACGCGGAGAGGGCTGAAGACAAAATTGGCACCAAAATGGACCACGACTACGATGTGTATTGTTCTACGCCGACGGACACCGAGTCAGAGTGTGAAGGTGAGTCTTGAGGGAGGGAACCAGACACTTGTTGGAGTTTATGACCTGTCCTGTCCTGATTATATAATTATATACGGGTCTTACACACGAACAAGTATTTACCTTTGCCCGACGTTTCGATTAGGTCACACTGATCGAAACGTTACAGGTTACAGATTAAACATCAGAATAACACAGGTTATAATGGATAAAGATTTTCTGTATCATCATCATCATCATCAACAGCCTATTAATCTCCCCACTGCAGGGGCTCAGGCCTACCCTCTCAACGAGGGCGTGCGGGCTATAGTCCACCACGCTAGCCCAGTGCGGGTTGGTGGACTTCACATGCGCCTAAGAATTTCTTCTTCGGCGTATGCAGGTTTCCTCACGATGTTTTCCTTCACCGTTTGAGAGCAGTCAGTACATGTACTTAAGTTTCGAGAAAATACCCATTGGTACATGGCCCAGCCGGGGATCGAACCTCGGACCTTTCGATATGATAGGTCGCGTCTTATCCCTGAGGCCACTGACGCTTTTTTTTCTGTATATTGGCCAATAAATACAAGGGCTAAGCCGGGGGAAAAAGCTAGTGTATTAAAAATACAACATACATCCTCACAAACTTTAAAAACAGACGAAAAAAAATAGACCTGGTTTCTTAGGAAAAGAGAATATTGTACTCCAACGAATAGAATAGAATTTATTTAACGTACACAATGACAACACACAGCGAGAGAATAAACAAATTAAAATAAAACAGACTAGAAAGAAACAGAGGAATAAAACATAACAAGAAGAAATAATAATATTAAATAATACTAGATGAGGTCTAAGTGAAGTGACACCCGACCAGCGCCTACATAGGGTGAGACTGGCCGGCACTGACCCCCGGCGACTCCATCCACGCCTCGTGTTGCAGTGTGACGTCAAAATGGTCCCCAGCTCAGCTTTAGGCTGCAGCAAGAGCTACAGCGCTGATTTTCAGTGAGCCCACCAAATGACGTACGGACGCAGTACATCACGAATAAATAACAGGAGAGGTGTAAATACATACGAATTTTCATTTTTAGACGAGGACCCTGGTAATGGACCCCTGCCGACCACCATCCAAGCGGTCCCGCACGGCATCATTGTCAACTCCAACGTGTACATGACGAACCACCAGTGGAACACCCTGATATTCATGGATGTGAAGAAAGTGCAGTGCGCAGTGTGCGAGGTGCAGAGCGAGCTGGACACATGCCTCGAGCATGCAGCCACGGAGAGACACAAGAAGAATCTGGACTCGCATAAGCCGTTGGAGAAATTCGACTTGAGTGTTACTAGAAAGGTGAGGGACTCCTGTTTTTTTCTAAGAATCTGGACTCGCATAAGCCGATGGAGAAATTCGACTTGAGTGTTACTAGAAAGGTGAGGGACTCCTGTTTTTTTCTAAGAATCTGGACTCGCATAAGCCGTTGGAGAAATTCGACTTGAGTGTTACTAGAAAGGTGAGGGACTCCTGTTTTTTTCTAAGAATCTGGACTCGCATAAGCCGTTGGAGAAATTCGACTTGAGTGTTACTAGAAAGGTGAGGGACTCCTGTTTTTTTCTAAGAATCTGGACTCGCATAAGCCGTTGGAGAAATTCGACTTGACTGTTACTAGAAAGGTGAGGAACAGCTGTTTTTTTCTTCAGACCGCGCGGTCTGCGGTCCGATTTTTTATTATTTTTTAATCAAAAACAATACAGTACAGTTGTTACAATTGAATACAGTATTTAGATAGCATATAATAGACCCTGACTCCCGAAACTAGGTCAGCCTGTAACTTGGAGTTCGTGTAATGAAATTCTGGTCATCCGCGTATAAGGTAATTTGCGTTTCTGGTAGTATGCGTCTGAACGGTTCTTCCGTTTATCAATACATAGTATGTAAAAAAGTAAATTGAGCGGACGATGCGGAATTTTTGATCCTGTTGGTCCGATTCATAGGACTATGAGCAATTTCGACGGACAGCTCTATTCCATAGTCAATTATTTATGACGCTTTTGGAGAGGCTTAGATAATAAGCCCATACAGCTAAGGAAATAGTATATTGCTGCTGCGACCGGCAACAGAGGCATTGATGGATGAACGTGTAAGAGATGGGCCGGGAAAGGCGAAGTCGAGGCCGGAGGCACACATACGTGGGTCCGTCAATGCCTGGTTGCGGCCTGGGGGACTTGTATAGTACGTTTCTCAAATAATGCGCGGAAATCCAAACAATATCAAAAATTTAATTTAAAATTTGAAATGCCTGAACTGTGCGATCACGAGCTAGGGTTGTTACATTACTTAAAAAAAACTATAAAATAAAAAAAAGTTTTGGCCTTGTGGTAGTTTAGTTTACACTGCCTTCGAAACGGCCTCTTGCTTTTTAACCGACGAAAAAAACGTTGGGTTCTCAAGTTAACCCGTATATATTTTTTATGATTATATTGATGACCACGCATAACATTAATTACAGAGTAGTCCGATTTTGATAATTCTTTTTTTAGGTTTTATGTTTTTTTTAATGTTACAGATTCGTAACAATTACCATTGCGCCGTCTGCAACGAGCTGTTCGACGCCTCCGACAACTACGACCACTTCGGCAGCAAAATGCACGAGGGGAACCTGCTGTTTGCCATAAACAAGGCGTCCGACGTCATGTACGACTACAACGTCCACGAAGTCGCAGACAAGAAAGACTGTTACCATTTCAACGAAAACAACGTCAACGGGAACAGGAATTACGAGAATTTCAACGAATACAACGACGGCGTCAGCTCGCACAGCGATTACATCAACAACGATCACTATATAAATTTTCAGAATAATTATTTCTATAACGATTTCGAGGTTGACGAAGACATTCCTGTGCATACGGGCGCGTCGTACGCCACTATGGCGAGGAAGCCAAAGGTTGTTTTGCAGCAGTTTTTAGACATAGATCTAGGTAATAAGAAGGTGAAAGTTCGTTTTGACTCCTGGCACATGATCATAAGTCCGAAATTGAACAGGTTTTACTGCATGGTCTGCAAGAAGTTCGACCATATGAGGCTGAAAGCCGAACACTGCAGCAAGGTTGAACATTTGAAGAATTTAGATAAGTGTAAAGTTGTGGAGGCCTACGAGGAGTATTTTATAAGACAAGTGAGTTTTTTTCGTTTAAAACGTCCACTATTGGCCGTAGTTGCTTTGGCAGTTATGTACTCGCCTTGCGTTCAAAGCTCGTGGCGTTTCAAATCAAAAGGGATCTTATAGTGGCATTTAGTTTCTGAGATGTATATTTATAATAGAAATGTTTGGACAAATTTACACGCGGCTGTTTAGTCCCAAACTATTCCGAAGCTTGTAAATGGGTACTCAGCAACTGATAAATATACATACATACTTTTAAATAAATACTTAAATACATATAAACACCCAGAATCCGAAAACCAACAGATATGCTCATCACACAAATGTTCGCCCCGGGTGGGAATCGAACCCTCTACCTCTGGCGCAGTTAAGTAGTCAAGGTCACTACCAACTACGCCAACAGGCCAGTCTATATATAATTAAAGTTTTAAAAATGTCTCGAACGAAAATTTATAAAATAATAACCATATGGGCTAGGCTAGGAGGTTGATTCTATGTACTATGGTTAGGTATATTTATGTAGTTTTCAAACCTGTAGATAACTAATTTCCTCCACAATATCCCATTTGATTTGGAGCGCCACAAATGTATAACAAGGCAAACAAAGAAATATAAAAGTCAAATACCCACAACCTGTAGATGTAACTGTCAGAGTTCATGTGGTTAATTTTGAAAGATTCTGTATTATAAATTTAATATAATATTATAAAATTAAATATTTTTTCTAGGTAGATGATAGACTATACCACTGTGGTCATTGCAACAATCTGCAAATAATTAACGACATGAAGGACCATGTCGAAACCAACCACCCGAAGAGAACCAAAATATTCACCGAAGCTAACCCATCTATCATATCAACAATCAAAAATAAGAATAAGGACAATGAAGAACATGACAGTAATACAAATAATGATAGCCCTAGAACACCTGTCAAAGGTGTGAATAGTCTTCCAGCTCATAATCAAAACAATGGAAATGCTACTCCTGTTAAAAGTAACGATAACATAGTACAAATACCACAGAGTAATATAAGAGTCAGTACACCAGTTAAGGATTATGATAAAACTGTACAAATACCTCAGAATAACGATAAACTTGGTCCTCCTGTCAAATATTACGATAAAACAATACAGAGGCCTGTCAATAACAATAACGGAAACACAAATAATGATAGACATGTCACAAAAGCTGATAACGGTCTCGTGGTTAACGCAAATAGTATTAATGATAAAAATAGGGGTAATGCAACAAAACTGCCGAGTATTGTTGATAGCATAGTTATTTTTCCGTTTGGCTATAAGCTAACTATATCTATGCTTTCCTATAACATAGTGTGTAAGAGACCAAATGATTTCTATTGTGCCCTTTGCGATGTGATATGCCCACCAACTGTGATATCCAGACATTTATATGAGATTCGTCATATAGAGTTATTGCGAAGAACGCCATTTATAGTGCCTTTCAGTTATCACTTGATTAGAGCGGTGAGTACGACGATCTTTCTACAGTTTATAACATTTTCAAAATTATAGCTATGCTTTTTGTCCAAATGTTTGTCTTATTACTCAAGATTTTAAAGAAACGTAATTTTTATAAATGCCTATCAAAAATCATTGGTCAAACCTGAACATTGTGTTCGGCATTTTGTTTTTTATTATTCAAGTTAGGGTGCAGATACAACAGATGCCTATTAACTCTTCCTTTAAAGATAACCAAGTTATATTGTTCAGGAAACGCAGAAGCAGGCAAAGAAAGGAAATGTTTTTTTATATCTGGCAGGAGAGTGCATACGCTGCGCCTAACCCGTCTGCCCTAACGGCTGCCACTTCAGCTTACTATACATTCGCTATGTGGATGACTTTTAGTTTTCCGTAGGATCTGCAAAGAAATTTTTTGACCCAAAAAAATTCAGCGTAGATATCTCCATAGCTCTGTTTCTATCTAACATTGTATGTTTGTTTTCCAGATAAGGGAAGCCTTACACTGTGCCATATGCAACATTCCTGTTGCTGCTGTCAAAATATACGAACACATTAGTGATCCTCAACATGCAAAAGCGTTGTCCAAAGCTCTAGGCGTCGTTGCTACACCTGTTAAAATTCCAAACACAAATGTCAAACCTGCTAACGTTAGGGTCACAACCGCTCCTGCTGTCAAAAATGTTTTAGATATTAAAACTGCGACCACAGATGTTAAAGTGCCACCAAATGTTACTACAGATGTTAAAACAGCGACCACAGGTGTCAAAATTACACCAAATGTTGTTACAGATGTTAAAAAATCTGTTAACGATGTTAAAATATCACCTGTTAATACTCAAACTGTTGCACAGAATGTTGCTATTAATGTTAAGAGAGATTATAATGATAATAAAAGAGAATTTAATAATAATACACGTGATATTAATGATAAGCCAAGAGACTTTAATGTTAAAGAAGCGATAAAAGAGCCCTCTCTAAGCAACGAGATAGATATAAATGAAGATTTACATGAAAATTTGAATGAAACCATAGATTCTGTTGCTAGCGAGGACGTAACGTTTGACATGGAGGAATATGTTTATTTAAAATTAAGAAATTCGTATATAAAAATAGCGAATACGTCGTACAATACTTTAGTTCATGTAGGGGACGGATCGAGGTACTGCTTCGTGTGTGCTCTGCAGGTTGACTACGTGGACCTTCAGAAGCACGTCGATAGCCGTGGGCATTTAAATAATATGGAGATGTACAGGTTTTTGGATAAATATGAGGATCATTTGTTACGTCAGGTACGTTTATCATCTTTATTTTTTATCTATTATTTTCATTATCTATTTTGTTTCTTTTAAATTGTAGGAACACTGATAGGCCATCTGCGAATATTGCAATTTTGTTTGGAACTGGCAGGGTAGATGATTTACATAGAAAAGGAATAGTATTTGACCCAAAATGCTACCCTGCGGCACCCCATATTGAATGTGGAAATTAACTGATTCAATGTCTTGCATTGTTACAGATTTTTCATCTAGTGTCATTTTTAGTAGTTTTTTAATCGTTACAGTATTTAACAGAGTCATTGACATTGAACATCTTTGACGAACGGAACTTGAAAACGGCTAAAACATTAACATAGTTTCTCTGGGAAAAAAACACAAAATTCCGCAATAAATATTACGATTATTTCATTACAGATCTTCCTAATGTACCATTGCTGCATTTGCAACGTTATTATAACTAGGAAAGAGCTGAAATGCCACCTGGAGTGGCCGACGCACGCGCTCCAAAACGAGAACACGATGAAAAACATAAAGAAGACGCGAAAAAACGAAATCAAGGGCGGCGTCAAACAGATAGTCGTGTCAACACAAAAGGAGAACATATACCTGAACGAGAAGGAACCTAAACTGAAAATACGCTTCAACGCGGAAATCAGAGACGGCCCTAATGGGAAAAGCCCCCAAAAAACCGAAACTCCAGATAAAACCTTAAACGCAGTCCCAGATACGTCGAAGAAAAACAAAATCATAATTCTGCTGGACAACGTATTGAAGATATCGTGGGAGGGGTGGCACGGGATCGCTAAGGTTAAGAACGGGTACAAATGTAACCTTTGCCAACGGGATTTGAAGGGCAATGAGATAGAGGTGCATTGCGATGGGGAATGGCATAGATACGGCCTGGACAAGCCGTTCGAGAAACAGTACGCACCGGCGTTGATAAGGAAGGTAAGTCCTCAATGAAACTACCCTGTCACTTGTCTTGTGTGTGTCTTGTCTTTCCCACTGCTGGGGCACAGGCCTACCCTCTCAACGAGGGCGTATAGTCCACCACGCTAGCCCAGTGCGGGTTGGAGGACTTCACTGCGCTTTAAAACTGCTTCGTCGGCGTATGCAGGTTTTCTCGCGATGTTTTCCTTCACCGTTTGAGAGCAGACAGTAAACGTGCTTAAGTTTCGAGAAAAAGCCATTGTTACCCGGCCCAGCCGGAGATCGAACTTCGGAGCTTTCGATATGATAGGCCGCGTCTTATCCCCGACGCCACTGTAGTCCATTATTTTTAAAATTCAAGTTTTCATTATAATTTATCTATAACTAGCTGTTTCTCGAAATGGTTCATCATACGAATCAGTTTCGTCCCTAACTAGTAGGTAAGGCCATGAATTCAAACAAAATCAAATCAAATGCAAAAAGATTTTTTCTAATCCGACTGGTAGTTCCAGAGATTAGAGCGTTCAAACAAACAAACAAATCAAAGGTATACTTTGATATTTTTTTATTAATTCCAGATCACCGAACTAACTCTCAACTGCTTGATTTGCAATACAGAGGTGTCCAACAAAGACCACCTGGTCACAGAGCATATCAATGGAAAGAAGCATATCAAAAACTACGAAACTATCCTCAAAGACAGCTCACAGGCAAACACGTACGCCGATTGCAACGACGACGTCCTCATGTTGTAGCGACCCTGAAAGACACCTGTTTTGAAAAGTTGTGCCACCCCTGACAATTTAGTAAGTCATAGAAAATAATTTGCAATTTACGAATTTACTCTTAAAAAGTGCCAAAAGTTTTAAAGCTCTGGCTTGGTGCTCAAAATGTTCGGAAAATCGGAACCAAAAAATTCAGGACACCTGTTTTAAAATGTTGTGCCACGCCTATAATGTTGTGCCACCCCTCTAATGTTGTGCCACAATACAATGCAACTCATAAAAAAATTCGAATTTACTCTTAAATTGTGCCAAAAGGTGCTGAAAAGGTTCAAAACCTCTGTGATGATAGTCTGATTTTGACTGCCAAATTTTGTAAGCCCTGGAAGTGGTGCTATTTAAAAAAACATATTTTACAATAGGTACCTACCTATATGACTTTCTTATTAGCAAATAAGTAAAATTATTCATTATTTTAGTCTAAGTTCTAATTGTTATCCTTTCGTCCCACTATGTAACTGAGTTTAGTAACCAGCTACCAAGTGGAAAATATTTGTTTCAAACCAGTTTTGTTTCATTTTGTATGTAACTGGTTTCCAACTAGTATTATCATCTCTGGGAACAGCCATCGTTTACCTGGTCTTCATCAGACCCTGAAGATGAGGAATGTGTAAGCTTCATGATGTACCTTGACGTTTGAAGCTCCTAACATATTCCTCAGCTCTTATTTAACTTGTTTCCACCTGGGAAAAAACATGTCCCACTTCGTTGCTGGTTATGAACTAGAAAACAGTAGGCAGTTACGCAATGAGGCATAAATACACAACTTGGTTTCCAAGTGGGAAACACAATTCCCACTTTGTAACTGGTTACAAAACTCGGTTACATAGTGGGCCCAAACTAATATTATGTTAATAAATATGTAAGAAATGATTAAGTTGACCTTTGTATAAAAAATTGAAGAGCAATGATTTTTCCCAATTTATAAACTCAACTTTTCCAAATCAAACTATTTTTTAGTAGTAATCTTTGATTTTATAATATTTTCTTTTAATTTCAAACGAGAAGGTATTATATTACATTTATTTATGGAATAAATCAATGGTCGCCAATATTTTATACAAACTTCAACTCGAATAATTTTTTACGAGATTGAAGACCCATTTCAAGAGAATCAGTACAAATTAATAACTGTTTTAGACCTTCCAGACGAATTCGCCCATTTTCCTAACGCATCCACTACCTAATCGTCTTCAACGGGTTCCTAACTTGTTATTTTCCTAGCTCGGCCCCTTTTCTTAACTCTCCCAATCCTAACTCATCCACTTTTCCTTTTTTTATTTCTATTTAAAAGTTAAAAACATGCTTGCATTCAAGTATCAATGTCTACCACTTTATCCATCTACTTCTGCAGTATTCAAAAAGAAATGGTATGACTACAAAAGGATTTTGCTATCTTTATTTTGAACAATTAAGATCCAAAATCTTTCACCTGCTTATTCACTTCAACTATTTAGTAGCAATTTTGATTATTCTGCTGTTATTATTTACTTGCAATCTTTATTTTGAACAATAAACAGTAGTAAATGTTTAAAATTGTGAATAGTCAATAATGCATTTATGATATAAGTTTCTGTTAAAAGAGTACAAAAAGACATTAGGAATACGGTCAGAATACGAAAATTAGACAATGAACGATTGTTTGACCTGTTTAAGAAAGGTGTAGAAATAGAAATACATTTTTAAAAAAGTCCACTTTTCTAATTCGTCAACTTCCTAATTCGCCCACTTTCCTAACCCATCCACTTCCTAACTCGCCCACTTTCCTAACCCATCCACTTCCTAACTCGCCCACTTTGTTTAATTCGTCTGCTGTAGTTTTTTCTAACAAGTTTTACTTCAATTATCTTTGATAAGATAACTAAAGGTAAAATATATTTTTGCTAAAAATTTTTGGTAACTGTTAGGTAGGTATATGATAGGTACTAATAAGTTTTTTTTGTTTTTACATTAAATTTTAATGTTTTAATTTTTAAAACACTGCATTAAGACGGAAAAATACATTCCAATTTTCACTTTGACCGTTTTTCGTGGTCCACAAGCGGATTTTTAAACCCTTTTTTTATAATTTCATCGTGAGATTATTTTTCTAATGTTGAGATTTGAAGACAGTATATTTTATAATTAGTTTTAAGTGACAGAAAGTGCCTTAGGTTATGATATCACTTAAATATAAGTACATGATACATATAGCATATTTGTAACTATCATTATATATATTTGAGGCTAGAATCAAAAGCAGCTAAATCCGTACAGTCTGTATGGATTTACATGCCTTATGCCTTTGATTATAATGCCTCGTATTTCTTTGCTTTGCGAGTTGTTTTACTCAAGAATATAAGACCAGTAATTTTTATTGTATTTGAGTTAAGTCAGATTCTGCCTAAATACAGTTTAAATTCGAGATATGACACATTTAAATCCTTGTGAGATTAATTCATACATTAGATACGGATAGTAAGTAAAAGAAACATTTTTTTATATATTTTATAATGCAATCTGCACTAAAATTTGCGTGATACTAATCATAAAATATTAACAAATACCTTTTAATGACCAAACATTCCAAAAGCAGGCGTTGCCGTCAATTTCTGCATTTCATTGTGAAATATCTCGGAATAAAAACTGTATTTTGGTTAAAAGCTCGAATGGGCACTACCTAGCTGTAAGTACATATAATAGTATGTAAGGATTTTATTTGTTGATTTTGAGATACGCCAAACCAAATTTGTTATAAGTAGTTATCTAAAACAATCAATTGTTGATAGGTATTTGAAAATGTTAATTTTTCCATGTCACAATATGAAAGTTTGTCTCTACAAAAGTCATATAGTTCGTTAAGAGAGTAGTTACGTCCGAATACTAAAACCCTATTAAAAATTAAGTATCCGTTAGGTGCTTTTCATGAAATACATGAAGTCTTTATGTCTGACAGATCTCAGATCCATATACCGCTCTGACAGATTTGTAATTTTACATTATTCGCGTTGACAGGTTTGAGTAAAATTAAATAATATTTGAGAATATGCTTTCTTTGCTACATCCAAATCTAGTTACAAAAAAATTCGGCTAATTTTATACGGTATTTTTAATTTAGCGTTGTCAATTGTTTTCTTTTTCGTATTACTTGACAGATCTGAGATCGTGAATGATCTCTTTTATAGATCGGTTATAATTGAAATAGTACGTTGTCTCTTGCTATTCTGTCCTCACAAATCTGAGTTATTTCGTCATAAGTGACGTCTTTCTATTATGCAACTTTCTTTTATAATATGTTGCGTGATCACTTGCTATTCAATCTGACAGATCTGAGATCGTAAATGATCTCTCTTAGATCAGTTATAATTGAAATAGTATGTTATCTCTCTTGCTATTCTGTCTGACAGGTCTGAAATCTTTCATGATACGTCTTGCTATTATGCAATGAGTGACGTGTTTCTATTAAAATATGTTGCGTGATCACATGCTATTCAATCTGACAGATGTGAGATCATTATGTCGTTGATTAATATTCTGTAATGGTGCGTGATATTTCTGTTCTGTCATATTTCATTCGGCAAGAGATTTTAATTTGTACGTGATATATTGCTACACGTATAGGTATTTTTATCTTCAATTTCTTGTTTTTTTTAAACTGTTATAAATGTATAAGGACCACTAGATTGTTTAAACTATCCATACTAGAGGTTCTGGAAAAGTACAAATTTTCTTTAAACAATCGATAATTGTATTTTTTATTTTTGTTTATTTATAATAATTATAAATAAATAAATAAAAATCTATAATTTTTGTAGTACAAAGAAGTAGTAGATAGCATTTGTGTCAAAACGTTTTTACTAATTAATAATTCATTAATATCCCATTTTTTTATATTTTTAGTTTGTATCACTAGTTTTTTCGCTGCAATCATTTTTTGTTTGTTTTAAATACCTACTTTCTTTCTTCATTGACAGGGTGTAACAAATAACATTGAAAGCTATTAGATATCAAAAAAAACTAAGTTTACATACAAAATTTATTCAATTTTCAAAGCTTTTTGTTTAATATAATTATGAACGTCGTATTCTCTTTTTTTTTCAATTTAATATTATAAGTTTTATGCTTAGGTTCCAAGACGGAAGGGAGAGAGATGTAGATACATCTATATCTAGATATCTAGCCAAAAATATCCAGAGTCATCTTTCTAATCACCCCTTAAGCTACATCTCCCTTCCGGGCATCCTGTAGTTTAGATGTTGCTATAAACTTAAATGTTTTTTTTTTGGCTTGCTTCACGCGCCTTTGATATCTCAAATGTCACTGTCAATTGAGACTCGAAAACTTCAAAGACCTCCAATTCCATCTGTAGTTTTTCTTTAATTTTATGGCTTTGCTTCATCGGTTTTTGCCTAATTTAACGTTTGTTGAGACATTCAGTGCCAGCTATAGATGTTTTTGAACTGTTGTATTTTTTAATGAGGTTGTGGAAAGCTTGTAAGGGTTAATACACATTAAGGTATACAGTCTCCTCGATGCGAAAGGCAAACGTTCGGTCGCTGTTGATAAACTAGTGTGCCTTGACCCTTGCAGGCTCTGGTCCACTGCTGGACATGGCCTCTTCCAAAAAGCCCACTGAACCCAATCTTTATTATAGTTTTTCTCATTCGGTCACGTAGAAGCTGACGTATTATTTCTGGTCATAATGATCCAAAAAATAATCTTAGAAATACTGTAATCATTCCTTTGAGTGTGTTTTTTAAACTGTAATTTCTTTTTAATTTCAAAATAAAAGACCAAATCGTAATTGCATTTTTAATTGCTACTAGAAACCAATTAAGAAATAATGGGTTTTTACGATGGGAGTACGTAGACATTTTTTTGTAAACCTACTATTATAAACTCGAATGTTTGTAATGATGTTTGTTACTCTTTCACCCCAAAATTCGAAATAGATGTTAATTACTATATAGATTAAACATCAGAATAACAAATAATCTATAGATGCCTCGGGAAAAGCGGTTCCCGCGGGAAAATCTAGCCGCGGGAATCAGCTAGTGAAGTTAGGCTATCGATACCTCGGGAAAAGCGGTTCCCGCGGGATAGACTAGCTGCGGGAATCAGCTAGTGAAGTTAGGCTATGGATACCTCGGAAAAACGGTTCTCGCGGGAAAAACTAGCCACGGGAATCAGCTATTAAAGTTAGGCTATAGATACCTCGGGAAAAGCTTTTCCCACGGGATAGACTATCTGCGGGAATCAGCTAATGAAGTTAGGGTATGGATACCTCGGAAAAACGGTTCCCGCGGGAAAAACTAGCCGCGGGAATCAGCTAGTGAAGTTAGGCTATAGATACCTCGGGAAAAGCTTTTCCCGCGGCATAGACTAGCTGCGGGAATCAGCTAGTGAAGTTAGGCTATGGATACCTCAGAAAAACGGTGCCCACGGGAAAAACTAGCCGCGGGAATCAGTGAAGTTAGGCTATAGATACCTCGGGAAAAGCTTTTCCCGCGGCATAGACTAGCTGCGGGAATCAGCTAGTGAAGTTAGGCTATGGATACCCCGGAAAAACGGTTCCCACGGGAAAAAACTAGCCGCGGGAATCAGCAAGTGAAGTAAGGCTATAGATACCTCGGGAAAAGCTATTCCCGCGGGAATCAGCTAGTGAAGTTAGGCTATAGGACATTTCGGGAAAAGCTATTCCCGCGAGAAAACTGGCCGCGGGAATCAGCTAGTGAAGTTAAAGTAGAGATTTAATGGTTATACGAGTTTGTGTCGTCACATAACAGTTGTGTGAGTCAACCTCGTATCAGTAGAATACAGCTTGGTCAAGCATCCCGATCTTGTCTATGGACTTCGTCTGTCATAGCTTTAAAGAACACAGCTACCTTCTGCGCCATGTCGTCGGCATATCTCCTGACCACCGGGGATCGCAGGAGGGAATGGAAGGCTTTGATGATGGAATCAGAGTTGATTTCAAACTTCATCGAAGGACCGCTTCGGAACTGGACCAGCTCCGGTTCTGGAATAAAATTTCAGCACTAGTAAATATGCTAGAAAAGAAAGAAATAGAAACACAAAGAAGGAAACAGTAGCAAAGTAAGAAAGAAAGAAAAAAACCTACTAAAAAATTAATACTTGCCTTCATTACTAAGGGGCTGGCCTATGTGCAGTCTACTTCACTTTTAGTGTATATATTGTATTCATTATCATCAGCCTGCACTAGCCCACTGCTGGACATAGGCCTCCCCAAGGTCCTCCACCGAATATTCACTAGGTATAGTCCCCGTAGAGTTTTTTGGCGGCTGTGTGAATTTAAGTTGGCTGATATCTGCTCAATGACTAATTTAAGGTGTCACAAGGGAGCTGTGCGGGGGTTCACTAGAGACGCTCGTTCAATTTCAAGAAATGGTTCATTGATTCGATCAACCGAATCAAACTTTCGTTTTTGGACTATCTCTATGTAGCGCACTATCTCGCTGACGCACACATAGACTGTAAACACTCAGCGATGTGCAAACAATCTGTGACTATATTCATTCCGCCGCCAAGAAATTCTACGGGGACTATACTCCCATACTTTCACACACACCCAGAAGATCGTACAACAAGAGCATAAAATGCGCCGTTTTTCCAGGGACGTTTATGTATATAGTTAAGTCGAGGGTAAAATGGGTTTTATGAACGAGATATACACTCTGCTTTTCACATCGATTGCAAGAAAATTAAACATTCAGCCGCCAAAAAATTCTACGGGGACTATACTAGGTACTTACTAATATTATACTCTTTCCTTGCCCTCATCAGCGGGCTATTGGTGTTGCTAGGTTTAAAAAGATCCTGCAGCGTCTGCGCAATTTTGTCGTATGCATCTTCCTTTCCTTTCTGTCCAGTTTTCGCTTTTGCACCTGTGTCTATAGCTATAACTACACTTTCGGCTTGATCTGGTTCCAATTTCGCTTTCTCCATGGGTTTCGTTGCTGTGAGATGCTTTTTCGTTCCTTCGTCATCGGCTCGCTGTCTGACTTCGAAGCGTTTGAAGTTGTTAAATTGTTTGCGAGACGGTACGCGCTGAAAGTAGGATGGGTCCTTGACGTCTCCAGGAGGCATGAGGAAGGAATCAGCGTGGTTGAGGGTAGAGAGTACGCCTGGGAACGGGGTATTTAAATTATTGAAAGCGCTTGCAAATCCTTTTATATTTCTCGAAGAACACAATCCTAGATTGTGATTAGATAGGTTTATTAATGTACTCGCTTTTTCCCGCGGCTTCGCCCGCGTAGAAAAGTTTTTCCCGTGTACATGGTGTAACAGCGCCCTCTATGTCGGCGTGTTACTTAGGGGTATAGTGGACGCCCCGCGACTTTGTCCGCGTTAAAAAGTACCCTATATGTTATTCCAGGATGTAAGCTATCACTGTACCAAGTTTCATCAGAATCTGTTCGGTAGTTTTTTGCGTGAAAGAGTAACAAACATCCTCGCATCCTTACAAACTTTCGCCTTTATAATATTAGTAGGATTGGATACCATTGCCTGAAGCAAGTCTTCAATGATTGCATCCTGCCCGTAATGACGTACGGCGCCGAAACGTGGACACTGACAGTGGGACTAGTCCGGAATTTCAAAGTCGCTCAACGGGCTATGGAGAGAGCCATGCTCGGAGTTTCTCTGAGATAGGATCCGAAACGATCTGCCAGAGAACCAAAGCCTACGACATAGCTCGAACAGTGCGCTGAAGTGGCAGTGGGCTGGTCACTGCCGGAGAAACGATAACCGCTGGGGTAGACGAGTTCTCGAGTGGACACCACGCGTAGCCAGGTGGGACGCCCCCTGGCTAGATGCAGCGACGACCTGTGTGAGGCGACTGGCAGTGACTGGATGCGGAGAGCCGAGGATCGGGTTCGGTAGCTCCTTGTTGAAGGCCTATGTCCAGCAGTGGACTGATGCATTATTTATTAATATATTTTAATAAATCTTACCGAACAATATTATAAGAAGAACGTGCATCCTGATGGCTGTTTTAAACAGGAAATAATTAAAATTGTGTTACCTACTAATTAATTTTTAATGAAAATTAAAAAATTTCTTAAACAAATAAATGGGCATATTAACTGATATAATTTTATAGACTGTTTTTGAAACAGTAATTAACAAGTACTTATCTCGTAGGCCTTAATCTTAAAACTGGCTGCTGCCACGACAATCTTTATAATAAACTAGCTTTTTCCCCCGGCTTCGCCCGCGTAGAAAAGTTTTTCCCGTGTACATTGTGAAACAGCGCCCTCTTTGTAGGCGTTTCGTTACTTAGGGGGTATTAGCGGACGCCCCGCGACTTTCTCCGCGTTAAAAAGTAGCCTATATGTTATTCCAGGATATAAGCTATCACTGTACCAAGTTTCATCAAAATCTGTTCGGTAGTTTTTGCCTGAAAGAGTAACAAACATCCTCACAAACTTTCGCCTTTAAAATATTAGTAGGATTGGATAATAAGAATAAAAACTTCAGCTTCTCGGAGATTTCGGACAAAAAAAAATTATTTTAAATATTTTATTTATTTATTTCAAAAAGCTATTTCCGAGCCACTCGAAGAATTAATTTAAATAACCATGCTCTTTAGCGTGAATATGGAACACGAAACTCTGGTTCCCTGCGGCCCGGACGGTCACTGTATTGTGTATGGATGCGAACGACGCGTCACATCCATGCCGCGTGGAGTTCACACGCACGTAGCTGATCATTTTCCCATCACCTTTCTGTGAATTGGAGAAAAAGTGACCATACATTCTTATTCTACATTTTTTGAGAGCGCCAGTGGCCTCGGGGAGACGCGGCCTATCAAATCGAAAGGTCCGAAGCCCGATCGCCCGCCGTGTACCAATGGGTTTTTCTCGAAACTTAAGTACATTTACTGACTGCTCTCGAACGGTGAAGGAAAACATCGCGAGGAAACCTGCATACGCCGAAGAAATTCTTAGGCGCGTGTGAAGTCCACCAACCCGCACTGGGCTAGTGGTGGACTATAGCCCGAACGTCCTCGTTGAGAGGGTAGGCCTGAGCCCCAGCAGTGGGGACATGTTAATAGGCTGTTGATTTGAATCTAAATTTAAAAAACCGCCTTTTTTGAAAAAAAAAATATGATTTATGTACACCAACGACTTATTGATCCCCTACTTTTTAATTTTCCACCCTTGTTATGAACCCTGCATACCGGTATTTTATAGCTGGATATATTTACCGGTATTTTAACTTCAAAAAACTCCGAACCCGCCGGGTACACATGGTCTTTTTCGTAGGATGTGACGGAATAATTCCAGCTTGGGTCACCTGGAAAATATTAATAATAATGTTTGGACAAATTCCCTCCCACACGGCTAGTCCCAAACTAAGCCGAAGCTTGTACATGGGTACTCAACAACTGATAAACATACTTAAATACTTTTAAATAAATACATAAATACGTACAAACACCCAGAATCCGAAACCAACAGTTATGCTCATCCCACATATGTTGGTCCCGGATGGGAGTCGAACCCACGAGCTTTGGCGCAGTAGGCAGGGTCAGTACCACTACGCCAACAGGCCAGTCAACAGTTAAACAATTTATAGGATTCCAAATCCGAACAAATATAAATAATTAGCAATTTTACAAAAAATAAAACGGATTTCGTCGTAAAAAGTGTGGTTTATGCACGGTCGACCGCACGTCAGTGGAAACAAAACCAGTATAAACTGGTCTCTCGTAGTATTGAAACTACCTAATAGGCTAGGCCAGCTCAAGGTCAAAGTGTTATCACTGACGCGCGGTCGACTGTACGTCGATGACTTGTTGATTACCTAATTTAAATAAATTAGAGTGAAGGCGATTGAAATGATCACCCTTGGAATATAGCCTTTTCAATAAAAAAATGTATCATTCAAGTCGGTTCACAATCGGCGAAAATATAATCTATGTTACATACATCTATGTTTATATATTGTCTTTGTGTTATTTTATTTACATATATCATCGTTTTTATTAAGTTTAGTTTAGTATATTTTTGAGTTAATTTTATATTGTGTACTAAATATATGAGACTGTTAAATACACACATTAAATAAATAAAAAACATATTTGTATGAACCTCCTCCTTTTTGAAGTCGGTCATAGTCCCCGTAGAGTTTCTTGGCGACTGAATGAATATAGTCACAGATTGTTTGCACATCGCTCAGTGTTTAGTCTATATAGATAGTGTGCTGCATAGAGATGTCCAAAAACTTGAAAGTTTGATTCGGTTGATCGAATCAATGAATTATTTCTTGAAATTGAATGGGCGTCTCTAGCGACGACGTTCAGACGCATACTACCAGAAACGCAAATTACCTTATACGTGGATGACCAGAATTTCATTACACGAACTCTTTTGAGCCTCTTTTCACCCTGTCACCCTTTAATATCTCAAAAACTATTTAACATAAACACATGAAATTTGGTTTGTTTATTAAGATCCCTTAAACCAACTAAAACCCCACATTTCATAAATACAGCTCAAATAGTTTTTGAGATATTCTGGTCATCCGCGTATAAGGTAATTTGCGTTTCTGGTAGTATGCATCTGAACGTCTAGCGAACCCCCGCACTTCACTTTGACACCTAAAATTAGTCATCATCATCATATCAGCCTGTAGACGTCCACTGCTGGACAAAGGCCTCCCCCAGGGATCTCCACGACGACCGGTCCCGCGCTAACCTCATCCAGCCGGGTCCCGCGACCTTCACCAGAAAATAAAATTAGTCATTTCGCAGCAATCAGCCAACTTCACACAACCGCCAAAAAACTCCGCGGGACGTATACATAAGGTAAGATACATACCAAATTCAAAGTCGCACTTCTGCATCAGGGAGTTCGCGCTCAACAGATTATTTAGAGCTAAAATAAAAAACATGGAATAGAAAATAAAACCCATTTTGTAAAATTAAATAAAAATTCTAAAAATGCTTTAAAAACAGCGCTCGTTTGCGAAATAAACGAACAAAATTAATTTTTCTGTAACAATCTGTAAATAATTGATTTCTTTGCGTGAAATTTTGACAATGTACCTACCCATTTAGTAATTTTTTTTAATTATCAAGATATAGGTAGGAAAGTTTGATTTAGGGCTTCTTTCGCCACTTCCTGATATTGTTACAGATAGTAATCTTAGAGATAAACTAATCTATCAGATAAATCTGTGTGATAGACTATATGAAATATATCAGATATAGGCAATCAGATACCTGTGAAACCAAAAAATAGGCTATCTGTCAGATAACCTGCAGATAGTGTATCTGGGACTTTATCAGCAAGCGGTGTAAGAGGCCCTTAGACTTGCCTCAAGTGTATACCTTGCCATGACAAATTTGGTGCAAACCTTCGATTTTGATACGTCCAACTTGCAAGTCAGATGAAAGTTTATACTGCTATCTGGGACATGTTTTATAGTAGGGTTGTTAAATACATACATACATAGGTGGACGGATAATTAGAAACAGGGCAAGATTTTCATACAATCGAGGTCACTTTGAAGCCATGGTTCTCCGTGAAGGATTGACCGGGGCGTGATCTGATGACGGTCATCGAGAGAGTACATGAAGGAGTTTTAGATCGCTGTAGATATCCAACTGATCAGATAAGCCGTTTGGAAGCAGCATCGCCATGAAGAAAAAAACCCGCAAAATGACGTCAAAATGTATGCAAATCTGAAAGTTGAGGAATCATGACGATGCTGCTGCCAGATGGTTCATCTGATCAGTTGGACATCTATAGCGATCTTAAAGTACTCCATCTACTCTCTCGATGACCGTCATCAGATCACGCCCCGATCAATCCTTCACGGAGACCCACGGCTTCAAAGTGACCTCGATTGTATGAAAATCTTGCCCTGTTTCTAATTATCCGTCCACTTATGTATCTTCACGCTATGGCCCTAACGGGGTAGGCACTAGGCAGAAAGTATATGACAGATCACTTGATTTTATGTTTATGGGTTTTATAAAAGAGAAGTAGTAATTTTTTTTACTGATATTGAAACTAACTTCGTAAATTGACTAAAAATAATATTTTTCACACAAAGAAACAAAATTGAAAAGAAACTAATTTATCTGCATGACCCAAGGTCAGCTGGTAGAGAATGCCATTGGCATTAAGTTCGCCTTTTGTACAAATTAGTGCAATAAAGTTTAAATAATAATAATAGTAAAAATGTCGGTTAATGGTAGTGCCGACCACCGCCCCAGCGTGGGAGTGGCTTAAAACAAACAAAATGTTTATAGAAAATACTCTTTATTCCATAGAAATCAGTACACTTTTTATTTTTAAGTCATTTTTTTAAACAATATCCTTCTAATATTCTTAGAGTTAAAAACACATTTAGAAAACATCAATTTTTAAAAATAGAGAAACGGAAAATAATCATAATTAAAGCAAAAAAAGCACCATTTTTAGAAAAATAAAACCTTAAAAATATATTTACAAGTAACAAAAAGTGTAAAAAAGTACGTTTTTTTCAAAGTATCGACCCTGGCCCGTACCAATGAGTTTTTCGAAACCTATGTAATCTATTATAACACTGTGGGCCCAAGTGTCGCCGGGTACTTATGGCCCCTGTTAAAAAACAAAAAGCCCCACGATTTTTACTTTGTATTTTCTTTGTTTTTATAGCTTTTTTTATATATTTTTTGTACACACAGATATAAAAATAAAAACAACATAAAGCAACAGAAAATACGAATAATATTTGATACGTCTGGGACGGGACACCTTTTAATAAGAATTACCTATGTTAACTTTTATTTCATTAAAATTTTAAATTGTAATTAGAATGTTTTACAGCATTATGCTATCAGCATTATTATCAGCATATTTATATACTTATTGTTATTTAAGTTGTAATTAGTCTGTAAGTACCCCAAAAAGAAAATAAATAAAATAAAATAAACAAATTATTTTGAAGAAATATGTGTTCAGGGTACAAATTTTTCTGTTCAGTAAGGGTTGCCAGATTTTCGGGTTACCCCGTTTTTCAGGTTAGGGTGAACAAAGCTCCCGTATTTTACAAATTCAGCCGGAGCAGGCGAAACCAAACGCTGACGTTGTTGGTATCAAATTTTTGTGTAAATTTCAATAAAAACTAATTACGACAAAAATTGTCATAGTTTATTCTGAAATATCATAATTTCTGAGTTGGTATCTAACATCCCTCGTATCTAGTGTAGTATGTCTTCATAAGAAAATGCTGTTTAAAATGTCTCCCGTAAAAATTTTATACCCGTCCTTTTTATGTTGGTAACCCGTAAATCAAGAAGTGGCAGGTGGCAACCCTATGTGCAGTAAAATACACTTTTTTGCGAATATGAAAATTCTAAATGCAGATCGATAGAGCTGGCAACACTGAGTGAGACTGCATCAAAAAGTGATTTTGGCCAAGTCCAGTGTTTATTTAAGATATTTTGTCACACCTCATAGAAAAAGAAAATAAGTCAAATTATGGCATGTAAAGAGCATATAGTAACATTAAATTTCGTATACTCAACCATAACTTAAAATCTAAGAGATTTTTATTAAAACGCCCATCAAATAAATTACTTCTTCGGCGTATGCAGGTTTTCTCGCGATCTTTTCCTTCACCGTTTGAGAGCAGTCAGTAAATGTACTTAAGTTTCGAGAAAAAAACCCATTGGTACATGGCCCTGCCGGGGATCGAACTGGTTTACTACTTTAGTTTATTTAAAATATGACATCTAAATCATCTAAAGATACAAAATAAATACATAAATTCCTAAACATTATTTTCTTGTATTATAAAAGACTTTTAGACTTACAAAAGACCTTAAATTAGTTGTTAGAGCTCTTAAATTTTAAGTAACATCCGAGTATTCGATAGGAAGACTTAAAACTACTTTTTGACTAAATTATGTTGACTAAGTTACACGAATTATTTAAAAACATTGGTCGTGATAATTGGTTAAGACAGCCTATAAATAATGTCTACCTACAGTAACAATACCACAGTAAGATCGGGCATCAGAAAGGCCTATGTCCAGCAGTGGCCGCCGACAGGTGTGTAGAGTAGAAATTAAAGCTGCCAGTGGAGAGGAAGCACCTTAAATATTGTAGATTTTGAAAATATTGTATTGTAGATTTTGAAAATATTGTAAGATATTGTATTGTAGATTTTGAAAAGTCGCTTGTTTTAGCCGGGAATCGAACCGTTACAGATGCGAAAAAATTACACCCTGTACTTTACACCCTGCGGCTTTTAATTTCCACCTGTATAATAGACGAAGGCAGCAAGAAAAAAACCCTAAACAATTTCATTTAATCTGATTAAAATAAATTCGACTAAAATGATTTTAAGTACAATAAATAGGTAATTTATTTACAATAGAAACTAGATTATCAAACAAAATGTATTTTCGTTAGAACTAATAGATTTATGTATAAATCCAAATTATTATGTACAAGAAAATGTAGCTGCTAGACCTTGGAAAAAGTATTTCAACAGCTGAAAATATATATTTTTAATATTAGGTTTTACAGCTCCGGACACAATGTACTTTTGAGCCCAACACATTAACACAGTCGTCTGTGTGACCTTTTAATCAAAGGTTTCAAGATTTATTATAGATTTATATCTTAATAACAGTCTTTCATAAGGTAACATATGTTCTCCAGCTGAATATAGTCCCCGTATTATTTTTTGGCGGATGAATGAATATAGTCACAAATTGTTTGCACTTCGCCGACATGTTTATAGTCTATGTGTGCGGAAGCGAGATAGTGTGGACGTAGAGATATCCAAAAACTTGAAAGTTTGATTCGGTTGAACGAATCAATGAACTATTTCTTGAAATTGAATGAGCGTCTCTAGTGAACCCCCGCACAGCTCCCCTTTGACACCTAAAATTAGTCATTGCGCAGGAATCAGCCAACTTCAGACAACCGCCATTAAACTCGCGGGGACTACATGTACATAGGTGGACGGATAATTAGAAACAGGGCAAGATTTTCATACAATCGAGGTCACTTTGAAGCCATGGTTCTCCGTGAAGGATTGATCGGGGCGTGATCTGATGACGGTCATCGAGAGAGTAGATGGAGGACTTCTAGATGGCTATAGATATCCAACTGGTCAGATGCGCCGTTTGGAAGCAGCATCGCCATGATTCCTTAACTTTAATATTTTCATACATTTTGACGCCATTTTGCGGGTTTTTTCCTATAAGCCCTACTATGCCCTACAAACACCGTGCGAGTCGGTCTCTGGCTCAGCCCATAGTGCACTGTCTTGTCTTAGGAAGCTTCGAAATTCCGCCGCTAGGGGCGCGCGCGTATTCTTTCCGTCGTCAAATACACATCAAATATTTTATTAAAAGTCTTGATTGCACTTTAGTTCAGCCTATAAACAATAAACCTATCTAAGTTCAAAACGCGAGGCGCAGGATTGAGCACAAAATGGCCGCCGTGAACAAGATGGCGGGCGGCGCGCGTCCGGCCGCGCCGCACGTCAGGAGGTCGTTGGGGTAGAGGTTCGGCGGCATGGCCTCCTCGCCGCCCTTGCAATATTCATCGCGAGACTGCAATTGACAATCAATTTTGTTTATCTGTAGCAGATTCTGTTTTGTGAAGTGGACAGTTTGGGAAGTGGAAGTTTTGATAAGAGGACCGTTCGGGAAGTATGTTTTGATAAGTGGACAGTTTGCGAAGTGGATGTTTTAGGAAGTGGATGTTTTGAGAAGGGGATGTTTTGAGAAGGGGATGTTTTGAGAAGGGGATGTTTTGAGAAGGGGATGTTTTGGAAAGGGGATGTTTTGAGAAGGGGATGTTTTGAGAAGGGGATGTTTTGAGAAGGGGATGTTTTGAGAAGGGGATGTTTTGAGAAGGGGATGTTTTGGGAAGTGGATGTTTAGGGAAGATGTTTTGGGAAGTGGATGTTTTGGGAAGGGGATGTTTTAGGAAGAAGATGTTTTGGGAAGTGGAAGTTTTGATAAGTGGACAGTTTGGGAAGTGGAAGTTTTGATAAGTGGACAGTTTGGGAAGTATGTGGACAGTTTGGGAAGTGGAAGTTTTGAGAAACGGATGTTTTGTTAAGTGGACATTTGGGAAATGGATGTTTTGATAAGTGGACATTTTGGAAGTTGACATTTTGATAAGTGGATAGTTTGGGAAGTATGTTTTGATACGTGGACGGCTTAGGAAGTATGTTTTGATAAGTGGACATTTGGGAAGTGGATGTTTTGAGAAGTGGACGGTTTGGGACGTGGAAAAAAAAGTTTCAATACTTACAGCAAATTCTTCTCCGCACATCTCTCTACAAGGCGGACAAAGCACGCCGCCTTTATGAAGCCAGCCCTTTTTTATTATGCGCACTTGAAGCACCTGCCCAGCGTGGTAGCACGTGTACGAGTAGTTGCCCACCTGTGGACAAAAAAATTGAGTAGGCTGTACTCGGTATGGCCGCAAGTTTTTTACGTGATACCCTGCCCTTATAGTCTTAGTCCAGGAAAAATAAAGGCAGTTATTCGAAGAAAGGGCAATTCATTTCAGATATCTGTGTGTCTGTGTGCAAGTAGTTTTCTACGGTTATTTACTTAACTTCTTTCAGTACTTCTAGGAAGATAAAAGTGAAACAAAACCAGTCTTAGAAATATGAATACTTCTTATAATCATTCTACAACAAAATAAAGTCATATTATTCAGTTCGCAGTCACCCAGACACCTGTCATTGTCATACTTTGTCTTGACCAATTAAATCGCGTTGTACGTTTCAAAATGACAGTTTTTTTGAGTGACAATATCAGGGTGTCCGACTGAGGTGATATACGTCCGAGTTTAGAATGCACTGCGCAGCCAAAGGGTTCATTACATGTGTTATATTATAACTATAGAACCCGTTAGATTTAATTAATGATTTAATAAACGCCTACCCTATTTACTTAACATCTTGCCCGTGGATATTAAAAACGAGCCTAACAAAAATAATTTTAACAGCAGATTTAAAAAATATTTATTGAAAAGCATTTTTTGAAAGTAAAAAGTAGTAGCATTTGATGTGATTAGTTATAATTCATTATTATAATGAGACTGTACGATCTCCCAGTCAAACCGTCCAAACGGTTTTGTGGGACAATTTTATATTTATAGTGTATTTTTTATTATGAATATTAAATAAATAATGTGGGCATAAATTTTTTTATTTTTCCTAGACTATTATTTTTCATTATACGACCGTTTTTTTATTTCTTTATTTATTGACGAGTAACTACAGCTATGTAAAAAGCGTCACTGCAGTTCACACCCTCACTACAGTGATAGTAACAACATAAAACTGACCACAATGTGCAGCCGGCCGCTCTCGCATTTGTACTTGTAGCACCCGGAGCCCCAGTGCTGCCACTCTCTTATCTGAAACACGGCAAACAAAATAATCACATGATTTATTACTAACTAGCTTTTTCCCGCGGCTGCGCACGCGCAGAAAAGTTTTTCCCGTGCACATTGTGAAACAGCGACCTCTATGTAGGCGTTTTGTTACTAAGGGGGTATTAGCGGACGCCCCGCGACTTTGTCCGCGTTAAAAAGTAGCCTATAAGTTATTCCAGGATATAAGCTATCACTGTACTAAGTTTCAGCAAAATCTGTTCGGTAGTTTTTGAGTGAAAGAGTAACAAACATCCTCACATCCTTTATAATATTAGTAGGATAGTTTGGACAACACACGGCTGTTTAGTCCCAAAAAGCCGAAGCTTGTACATGGGTACAAGGATGGATAAACATACATAAATACTTTTAAATAAATACATCATCAACAGCCTATTAACATGTCCCCACTGCTGGGGCTCAGGCCTACCCTCGCAACGAGGGCGTTCGGGCTATAGTCCACCACGCTAGCCCAGTGCGGGTTGATGGACTTCACATGCGCCTAAGAATTTCTTCTCCGGCGTATGCAGGTTTCCTCGCGATGTTTTCCCTCACCGTTTGAGAGCAGTCAGTAAATGTACTTAAGTTTCGAGAAAAACCCATCGGTACATGGCCCGGCCGGGGATCGAACTCCGGCCCTTTCGATATGATAGGCCGCGTCTTATCCCCGACGCCACTGACGCACTCAATTAAATAAATACTTAAATACATACAAACACCCAGAATCCGAAAACCAACAGTTACGCTCATCACACAAATGTTGGTCCCGGGTGGGGATTGAAACCACGACCCTTGGCGCAGTAGGAACATACCTGTCTGCATGACTTCTGCTCCCACACGCGGTCGCTGTGGTCAAAACACTTGGAGTGCGGCCCGTAGTTCTCCAGGGCGAAGTTCACGTCCGTCTCTGCAATATCATGGAACAATACATCATCATCAGCATTAGTCCACTGCTGGGCGTAGGCCTCCCCCGGGGCGCTATTGAACCGCATCTTCGGTTCTTACGCTACTACATGTTTTAGTGAAATTTAGATTTTTTTGTTTGATTCTCAAATCTTCTAATTTAACAAAAACCTTGGTTTGATTTTGCCAGTAGATTTTGAGTAATTGCTGTTTCTGCAGTCAAATTTGAAAGACAATGCATTCATTCATTAAGCAGACTTAATTAAACTACCACCAGGCCTTAACTTTTCATATTACTTTATTGTTACAACCCTGGCTCGTGATCGTTTAGTTCAGATAAAACTTTTGATATTTTTTAAATTTCCGCGCGTTATTTGAGAAAAGTACTATACAAGCCTTAGCCACAACTTACGCAATGCATCCGTACTTACAAATTGTTAGATATTGCCAAAATGGGTATGACAAATATTGCGAATGGATGACGTCATCGTTTAGCACGCATCACCGGGCGGAAAAAAAAGTGCGAAATAATTTGGACAAAACTTAAAAATATTGTGAAGCTAAGAGAAAAAATTTAAGGGCTTCTTTCACCACTTCCTGATATTGTTACAGATAGTAATCTTAGTGATAAACTAATCTATCAGATAAATCTGTGTGATAGACTATATAAAATATATAAGATATAGGCAATCAGATACCTGTGAAACCAAATAAATATCTGCAGGTTATCTGTCAGTATCTGGGACTTTATCAGCAAGCGGTGTAAGAGGCCCTTAATGTCTTATTTTAAGTTCAACTGTAGTTATTTTTTTATATGAATAAAAACCAACCTAACCTAACTGTAACGAATTGTATCTATCGAGAGCTGTTACAACCACTTAGGGAAGGGAAATGTGTATCGAGAGCTGCTACAACCACCGCTACTCACTGGGCGTGTTCTCCTCGTAGGAGCACCTGCTGCCCCTCACCAGCACGGTCTTGTGCTTCCACGTGAACTCCTGCAGGTAGGGGCAGTAGTCCGCGAGCGACACGGACCCGCCGTAGTGCGACTCGTCGCCCGCCGCCACGTTTGGCAGAATGTCGAAATGCTACGGACAGAGCATCAATACTAAGCGAGCTTTTAGGATTTTTGATTTAATGGCGTCTGATAAAAATGTACCTTCATCATCGTCATCATCATATCAGCCTGTAGACGTCCACTGCTGGACAAAGGCCTCCCCCAGGGATCTCCACGACGACCGGTCCTGCGCTCACCTCATCCAGCTGGGTCCCGCGACCTTCACCAGGTCGTCGGTCCACCTTGTGGGAGGCCTGCCTACACTGCGTCTTCCGATACGTGGAAAAATGTACCTTAGGCTAAGTTTATACTCAGGCTATGTATGGGGCTGAATGGCCGTATGGTAAAAACAAATATATAGATAAAAAAAAAAGCTTGCAGCCTAAGAACAAGGATCCCATAGAACCGCACTCAGCGTATATCATGAAAAAGCAATAGTCTTTTACCCCAATAATTTGAGAAGACGCTTCTCACATGGCGGGGTCAAACTGAACGAACACTATCTATTTTAGTCGGGCTATCGTTCGTTGACAGTTATGGTTTGGTGTTCACAAAAAATTCGCATACGTAGATAGAGATAGAAGATATTATACCTGTCTAGCTTACTCTTACCACTTTTGTAATAAGTGTGTCCCTCTCTGATTATTATTTTTATTTTTTTATTTTATTTTATTTATTCATTCTCAAATTATTATTGTATAAAATTACTTATTGTTATTATAGCGTCTGTTCTATGGGATACTAGTTCTATGCTCGCAGCAGATGTTGATAAAAACTATGACTGGCCTAGAAGGTCCGTGTTTCCAGGCCGTAAAGCGGTGTAACGAGTGTGTAGATACCTGGTACTGCCTGGGCAGTATGTTGTCGTGCCTGACCAGATTGCACAGGACCATGACGGCGAGCACTCCATCCACAGTGGGTCTCCTTTGATCCTTACGAATATTAAAAGCTACGACTGGCCTAGAAGGACCGTGTTTCCAGGCCGTAAAGCGGTGTAACGAGTGTGTAGATACCTGGTACTGCCTGGGCAGTATGTTGTCGTGCCTGACCAGATTGCACAGGACCATGACGGCGAGCACTCCATCCACAGTGGGTCTCCTTTGATCCTTACGAATATTAAAAGCTACGACTGGCCTAGAAGGACCGTGTTTCCAGGCCGTAAAGCGGTGTAACGAGTGTGTAGATACCTGGTACTGCCTGGGCAGTATGTTGTCGTGCCTGACCAGATTGCACAGGACCATGACGGCGAGCACTCCATCCACAGTGGGTCTCCTTTGATCCTTACGAATATTAAAAGCTACGACTGGCCTAGAAGGACCGTGTTTCCAGGCCGTAAAGCGACGTAACGAGTGTGTAGATACCTGGTATTGCCTGGGCAGTATGTTGTCGTGCCTGACCAGATTGCACAGGACCACGGCGGTCCTCCGCGGCGAGCACTCCGTCCGCAGCGGGTCTCCCTTGATGCGCTCACAGAACGGCGCTGGGTTCTTGCGTCTGGAGAAAATAATTACAAATATTCTGTATTTTTCCAAAAAATAAAACCCAGTTTTCTGTTAAAGTTTTGACTAAATGATTGGCTATTTTTTAGGGTTCCGAACCTCAAAAGAGGAAAGAAGGGACCCTTATGGGATCACTCGGTTGTCCGTCTGTCCGTCTGTCAATACCATTTTTTTGATTTCCACCCTTAGCGGTGACACCTAGAATGTATGGTGTTTCTCCACGTAAAAAAAAGGTATAATATATAATTGTGCATAGCTTTTTTGTTATGATACTCACTGTTCGTAATCCGTCCCGTTCGAATTGCTTGCAATATAATAACTTATTAATTACATAATTATATAATTATTTACGGGTCTTACACACGAAATAGTTTTACTTACCTTGCCCGACGTTTCGACCAGGTTACACTGGTGTGTAAGATCCGTAAATAATTATTTAATTATGAATACAAAGCGCGAAAGTCTAAAATGTATTATTAATTACATTATTTACATACATAAAAATATCTATATCCCGTCAGGGAAATATTTATTTATTTATTTATTTTAAAACTTTATTGCACATAATTGTACAAAACGCGAACATAATGCCAGTATGGCATTCTCTACCAGTGAAATGGGAAATAGAGGGAAGATATGTACCTATGTATGTTTTAATTAATCCACAATATTATGCGAACATACTCATATAACAAGATAACATACAGATCAGAATTAACTTGTTTGTCCCCAGTGGGAATCGAACCCACGACCCGTGGTGAAACATGTGATTTAATAGGAATAAAGTCTAATAAATAATTTACCATCACCAAAGCGAATTTAACAAAAGAAACAAACACTAGAAAGCTAACGTATTAAATAAAACACAGCATAGAATTTCACTTTTTAAGCAAAAAGCCAAATTCAATTTACAATTTCATCCAAATAAGACTAAATACTTTAATTGTGAAGTCCACCAACCCGCACTGGGCTAGCGTGGTGGACTATAGCCCGAACGCCCTCGTCGAGAGGGTAGGCCTGAGCCGCAGCAGTGGGGACATGTTAATAGGCTGTAGATTGCCCAGACCTCTGGCCGAAAATGAAAACAAATTCCAGTAAAGACGCCACAAACAAACAGACTCACACAAGAACAATATAAGTCACTCACTCTAGCGTAGAATTCTCCTTGTCGCTGCGTGAAACAAACACAAGGCGTGAGAACATACTTATATTCATTGACGGATGAGGTGCCCTCCATTAAAATTAAGGTATTATTGAGATGAACGGGATATTCATTAAAAATAATGTATAATGAGGAAACATGTACAATGAGGAAATAATGAGGAACAGGTTTCAGCCCATGTCCTCCGTTATAATTAAGGTATTATTGAGTATGAAAGGAACGGGATGGGATAATCATTATAAACTACGTATAATGAGGAAACATGTACAATGAGGAAATAATGAGGAACAGGTTTCAGCCCATGTCCTCCGTTATAATTAAGGTATTATTGAGTATGAAAGGAACGGGATGGGATAATCATTATAAACTACGTATAATGAGGAAACATGTACAATGAGGAAATAATGAGGAACAGGTTTCAGCCCATGTCCTCCGTTATAATTAATGTATTATTGAGAGCTCTGATTGAGATTATGTCTGTCAGCTAGTATATGACAATATTATAAATAAAAATATATGGATAGGTCCTAGTCACAGAGCCAAAAAACCTCGAAAAAAAAACGTGTAGAGTAGGTGGGGTGTTCCTAAACCTTTGCAGATTGAGCCACAACTTACAGGAGCTCAAAATTGAAGTCAAACAGAGATTATTGTATTCCAATTTTGATTAAACTAGAAGAAACGAAATTTGAATTTGAGGTATGGAAGGTCGTAGTAATCAAGCCAAAAAACCTCATTTAAAAAGCGAGGCGGTAGGGTATACCCGGTATACCTGAAACTTTGCGCGTTTAGCCACTGCTTGCAGGAGGTCAATTGAAGTCAAATAGAGAATATTGTATTCCAATTTTGAATAAAAGAATTTTGAATTTGAGGTATGGAAGGTCGCAGTAACCAAGCCAAAAAACCTCTTTAAAAAGCGAGTAGGACGGGGTGTACCTGAACCTTTGCGCGTTGAGCCACTTCTTGCAGGAGATCAAAATTATAATTAAGGTAAGGAATTTTGAATTTAAATTTGATAAAACCTCTTTAAAAAGCGAGTAGGACGGGGTGTACCTGAACCTTTGCGCGTTGAGCCACTGCTTGCAGGAGGCCTGCGCGAACCCGCAGCCCAGCGAGCGGCCCCAGTCGAGCGGCGCGGCGTGCGAGTAGTCCGCGCGGTACCAGCCCGTGTCTTCCATCAGGGCGAAGGACACGCGGCTGAACACGGAGTTCTGCGTGTGCGTGCCCGTCATCGCTTCGTTCTGGAAAATTGGAGACATCATCAGCAGCTGGTGGTAAACCCACAGCCTATTAACATGTCCCCACTGCGGGGGCTCACGTCCGTTGGAGCAGAAAGGCTCTCGAGTGGCGACCACGTATCGGAAGACGCAGCGTAGGCCTCCCACAAGGTGGACCGACGATCTGGTGAAGGTCGCGGGACCCGGCTGGATGAGGTTAGCGCGGGACCGGGCGTCGGGGAGATCCTTGGGGGAGGCCTTTGTCCAGCAGTGGACGTCTACAGGCTGATATGATGATGATGACTGCTGGGGTTCAGGCCTACCCGTTCAACGTACGGGCAACGTCCTCCACGCTAGCCCAGTGCGGGTTGGTGGACTTCACATGCGCCTAAGAATTCCTCCTTCGGCGTATGCAGGTTTCCTCACGATGTTTTCCTTCACCGTTTGAGAGCAGTCAGTAAATGTACTTAAGTTTCGAGAAAGAACCCATCGGTACATGGCCTAGAAGGATCGAATTTTTGACCTTTCGATATGATAGGCCGCGTCTTATCCCCGACGCCACTGAAGCGATGTTGAGGGTTCAAAGAATACAATGCTTACTTCAAACACCCTCTTCTCCCAGTGAGTCATAGCGGTTCCATCCCCGCCCTGGTCTTCCAACTCGGCTCCCTCCAGTTCCGAGCAGTTGAAATGCTCACGTACCTGTGTATCAAATCAACAGCCTATTAATTTATGTCCTCACGAGGGCTATAGTCCACCACGCTAGTCCAGTGCGGGTTGGAAGTAAGGAAGTTAAGTCTGTCTGTCCAATACTGGACATAGGACTTAACTTAGGAGAGAACTTAACTAGGACATAACTGGACATAGGACGTAACTTCTTCCGGCCCATCCTGCGAGCCTAATTTAAATTTCTTTACACTTCAGCTGAATTTTAACAATAACGACTCCATTATGTATAGTCCTCGTAGAGGTTTTTGGCGGTTGTGTGAAGTTGGCTGATTTCTGCGCAATGACTAATTTTAGGTGTCAAGGGGGGGGGGGGGGGGGGGACCCCACGAATCCAGTCTCTAGCGACCCCCCCCCCAACCCAATCAGCAACCCCCAAAATACAATTCGTCTCTGCGAGAAGGGAACGGTACCAAGGGGTTCGTGGGGTCACCCCCTACCTCCCCCTTCGCCGACCCCCAAAATCCTGCGGCTCTATTCTACAGACAACCCGCGCGATGAAATATCTCAATCTCAGTCAGACCCTCACCTCTCTCACGACCCTGGGCGTGACCACCATGTGGAAGGTCCTCTCCATGTAGCCGCCCCTCACCATCCACTTCTTCCGCGTGATGTCTTTCACCACGCGGTCAGACCACTTGTGGATTTGTAGTCTGAAACATGTCGTTTTTTTTTTCTATTTCTCAGAATATTATTATACAGCGCGTTTTTTTTAACTGGGACAGTATGGCCAAAACCGAAACCATACTGAACCGAGACCAACTGTCTAAGGAACCATTTGGTCGTTTTTTGTGATAACAATTTTAGCATAGAAAATTTGTTGGTCAAGCGTGTGTTGTCCATAAAAATTAGTCATTTAGATGAAAAAATTTCGATGCGGATCGACTCAGTTTCATGTAAGAATCTTTTCATTTTATCGGAAGAAAAAAATCTGAGCAGCAGAAGTTGGTTAAATAATAACGGAAGCATTTCTGTACATTGAAGGGATTAAAAAAAACTATTGGAATACGTTATTTAGGCTTAACTGACCCCAAAACACCTTTCAAAAAATTTTTTGTGTGTCTGTTTGCACGCGCATCACGCTAAAACTACTGGTCCGATTTGAACCGGGTTTTTTATGCTTGAAAGCGTGTGGTCTGACTTAAAATCTGGTGCGAACATTTACAGATCAAAACTGGTTCCAAACCAAATCGAGCCGCGTGCCAAAATGTCCCTCTGAGATGGGTACTTAGTGAATATTTAATCTGTGGGTTCTTACTCTTCATCCAGCGGTGGGTTCCCGGTGTCTGGCCGCCTTTCCGTCAGAGGCTCCCCGTCGTCGTCCCTGTAGGATTAACACCGGCTATGTACGTCATTATCATTTAGGCGGACAATGTCCCGTTCGCAAAATGACCCTTTTGCAAAAGGTCCCTATCGCAAAATGACCCTTTTGTAAAAGTATCCTATCGCAAAATGACCCTTTTGCAAAAGGTCCCTATCGCAAAATGACCCTTTTGTAAAAGTATCCTATCGCAAAATGACCCTTTTGCAAAAGTACCCTATCGCAAAATGACCCTTTCGCACGCAGATGATGCGGATTCACGCCGTAATTGTGGCAAGTTTACCTTTAGCGCCATACGTTAAAATCGTCACGTTTATGGCACGTCATTGCGATTTCGTCACCGTATTTTACCGGCGTGGTCGATCCTTAATTGAGTCAGGGACGTTTTGCGAACGGGACATTGTCCGCCTAAATGGTCATTATTTTAAAACTATGATGGGCCTAAACGGATTTTGCTTCCAGAGCCGGAAACTCTTTTAAAAATGCTTGAGTTTATTTGATTTTCTCATTGTTTGTCTATGAACAGTGACCGTTTGCTATTGTTTTTCCCCGAGAAACAGCATGGATGTTACCATGATGATCATCAAAGAAAATAATTATCTTGACAACTGAAGGCATCAAGTATTGTAATAAATAAAAAATTAAAAACATGGTTTCTTGAACTCTTAAAATCTGAATACTGAATTTGAAGAAAGAACAGTACACTTTAATTTTACTCAAAACATAAGGCAATGATTATATGACGCAAACAGCCTACTCAACTAACAATTAGACTATAATTAACGAACGAAAAATGTTTATTGCAGCGCCCCCTGGTAAGTTAATACCGTAAGACCTATCCAAGAACCTTTGCAGAAAACCGTATCTAAATCGGTCAAAGCGTTTTGGAGATAATTGGCAACATTCTTTGCAGCCCACACACATTTGCTTTGATTGACTGTCTCTCCCCTGCCAGGTCGTGGGTTCAATTCCCTCCCGGGACCAACATTTGCGTGATGGGCATATCTGATGGTATTCGGATACTGGGTGTTTGTATGTATTTATTTCAAAAGTTTTTATGTTTGTCAGTTGTTGAGTACCCATTTACATGTTTCGGATTAGTTTGGGACTAAACAGCCGTGTGTAAATTTGTCCAAACATTATTATTATAGCGTTTTTCAATATTGCTGTTTAATTTCCTCGCACTCGATGTGAAAAGCAGAGTGTATAACTCGTACATAAAACCCCTCGACTTATTATTATTGATCTCTCTCTCACCCTATACCTTCTCCGTTGCCTCGTGGGTAATAAATCAACAATAACAATACCTGTAGAATGCGAACAGTGACACGCTGAAGCCGAGCGCGTGCAGCATCTCGTGCTTGACTGTGGAGAGGACCGACGGAAGGTCCCGGTATTTGGTGGACAGCTCGCCGGGGCAGAAGTTGGCGTGCCCGGCCACCGGCCTGCGAACAAGCACGAAATTAAGACCTTCAAGATTTTGAGCAATCATTACAACTTGACTTAAAGAACATATTTAACCCTAACCCTAGAGAGACTCAGAGGGCACAACATGAGAATGCAAAGAGCCAATGCACAGCTGAACCCCTACAGAAATGTTCTAGGTAACAGGGTTGTATTCGAATGGACAACGCAGGGCGGCGGTGACCTCTTAACATCAGGAGGTCCGCCTGCTTGTTGCCCCCGTAGCAATAAAAAAACAAAGACCTGTCCATGGCGGCCTCCTGCTGGCAGTGCGACGCGTACGCCACGGTCAGCCCGCGCCGGCAGCGCTCCGTCTCCACCGCGCTCACGTACATCACGAAGTCCGCGCCCTCCACGCCGAGAGGCTCCTCCATGTCTTCCTCGAACACTAGCACACCAAACATTCATTTAAATATATTACATACTCATCATCATCATCATATCAGCCTGTAGCCGTCCATTGCTGGACAAAGGCCTCCCCCAGACATCTCCACGACGACCGGTCCAGCGCTAACCTCATCCAGCCGGGTCCCGCGACCTTCACCAGATCGTCGGTTCACCTTGTGGGAGGCCTACGCTGCGTCTTCCGATACGTGGTCGCCACTCGAGAACCTTTCTGCCCCAACGGCTTACATACTCAACATCCTATTAACATGTCCCCACTCCTGGGGCTCAGGCCTACCCTTTCAACGAGGGCGTTCCGGCTGTAGCCCACCACGCTAGCCCAGTGCGGGTTGGTGGACTTCACATGCGCCTAAGAATTTCTTCTTCCGCGCATGCAGGTTTCCTCGCGATGTTTTCCTTCACCGTTTGAGAGCAGTTAGTAAATGTACTTAAGTTTCGAGAATAAAACAAAGTACATGGCCCTGGTTCTGGAGTAGAGACCGCGGGCGGTGTGACGGCCCTCCGCCAGGTGGACCGACGACCTGAAGAAGGTGGCCGGAAGCGGCTGGATGCGGAGGACCGGGTGTGGTAGGCGGTCCAGCAGTGGACGCATGTATCATACCTGTAGTCTCAACGCCGTCATTAAGCCCGTTGCCGTTGAACTCGGCCCGCTTGAGGTAGTCGTCGGGCAACGCTCTGGCACGGTACCGAGGCAACGCCCTGCAGTTATGGCCCGTACTGTTGCAAACGTAGCACGGCTGTAAGCGAAAGAGACAGTTTGTATTTATGTGACCCGTACAGTTGCAAACGTAGCAGGCACTGCTGCAAGGATAAGATACAGTTTATAAATCTAATCTATATTTATGTGACCCGTACAGTTGCAAACGTAGCAGGCACTGCTGCAAGGATAAGATACAGTTTATAAATCTAATCTATATTTATGTGACCCGTACAGATGCAAACGTAGCAGGCACGGCTGCAAGAATAAGATACAGTTTATAAGTCTAATCAAATCTCTATTTATGTGACCCGTACAGTTGCAAACGTAGCAGGCACGGCTGCAAGGATAAGATACAGTTAATAAACCTAACCTAATCTATATTTATGTGACACGTACAGATGCAAACATAGCAGGCACGGCTGCAAGAATAAGATACAGTTTATAAGTCTAATCAAATCTCTATTTATGTGACCCGTACGTAGCAGGCACGGCTGCTAGGTTAAAATACAGTTTATAAATCTAATCTAATGTATATTTATGTGACCCGTAGGAATCAGCAAACGTAGCAGGCACGGCTGCAAGGATAAGATACAGTTTACAAATCTAATCTATATTTATGTGACCCGTACTATTTCCGGAATGTAAGCTATCACTGTAACAAGTTTCATTAAAATCCATTCATCCGTTTTTGAGTGACACCCATCCAAACACTCACATTTCGCATTTGCAACATTAGCTTCATATATCGATAGAAATTATCTCTATTTCCGTTTGCGAAATACCAATCCATGTTACGATAATAAAACAAACATAACACCGCGATAACCCGCGCGATAAACAGCCAGTTTCTCCTCACAGTAATGCGTTTATATCGTCATGTTATCACTACGATTGCAAGTTATCGGTGAGAGTCCATTCCTGGAATTTGCTATCTTATAGGTACACATGACAGGCATATTATTATAAACTGAGATGCTGCATGTTGAAAGGGAGCTCGTCTCGCTGTCCTCACAACAGGCTCTACAGATGACGGTCTCCAATAGTCCCGTCTCATGTAGGAGGTGCCTCACGCCGAAGTGTCCAGTGAACGCTCTCCCATGATAAGACGGACGGTTCTCTTGTCACATCTCATGATGGTAATAGTAGAGCCAATGTCAGTTGTGCCAATGAACTCTTAATTTCTGGGAGTAAGTGCACATCATCATCAACAGCCTATTAATCTCCCCACTGCTGGGGCTCAGGCCTACCCTACCAACGAGGGTGTTCGGGCTATAGTCCACCACGCTAGCCCAGTGCGGGTTGGCGGACTTCACATGCGCCTAAGAATTTCTTATTCGGCGTATGCAGGTTTCCTCACGATGTTTTCCTTCACCGTTTGAGAGCAGTCAGTATATGTACTTAAGTTTCGAGAAAAAACCCATTGGTACATGGCCCAGCCGGGGATCGGACTTCGGACCTTTCGATATGATAGGCCGCGTCTTATCCCCGACGCCACTGACGCTCTTACAGCTATTGATTTTGATTCCAGGCCTCAACCTTCTAATCCTGTTGGAATTCACGCAATCATTCGTCCTGCTGACCGCCAACATTGAAGACCTGAAGAAGTTCGCCAGAAAATTCTTCCCCGAGCCGCTGGCTGAGAAACTCGTCGAATTCATAGCCACGGCGTCGGGAAACATCGTGAGCAACGTCTCGGAGGAGAACGAAGAGAATGCTAAGAATGTCCAGAAAGTGTCTGATGATGAGAATGAAATTGACGCGTTCAAGAAGGCAGCCAGACAGTTGCCGACTTCGAAGAGATACAAGATGTTGCCTCGGCACAGTACCTCCTTTATGCCTTATAACAAACCAGGGAAATTCATTACTCCAGGATCACAAGAGAATTTGAGGCATAAACAGAATCATCAGGTAAATAGCTGATTTGCCATAGTTTAATTACCATGTGTTAATTCTTAGGCGCATGTAAAGTCTACCTATCCGCACTGGGCTAGCGTGGTGGACTATAGCCCGAACGCCCTCGTCTAGAGGGTAGGCCTGAGTCCCAGCAGTGGGGACATGTTAATGGGCTGCTGCTGCTGCTGATGTGTTAATCCAGGATATAAGCTATCACTGTACTAATTTTCACAAGAACGGTGCAGTCGTTATGTGTTTATCCAACAAAATACTCAGTGACAATTTCAGCGAGCTATTTCTCGGTTTATATCAACGCAATCGAAATACCAAGTACCCTGTTTTAAAATCCTGTCTCTAAGCTATCTACTGATGAAATTTTTTATCAAAATCCATTCTGAGGTTCTCGCGTAGTTGACTAATAAACATTACAGTATAGAGGCGTATAAAGACTAGGCCTCACCATCTAAGTATTTGCAAGCACATCCTCTGTATATAGGGATCCTCGGTATAATGAGGCAATCTTTTCTTTTTTTGTTATAGATAAAAGTGCCTAACTCGAAAATACAAATCGATTCTAAAATGGCAAAGGATAGAATAAAATCAGTATACAAAGGAAAACCCCTGGCTGTGGTCAACCAAGACCAGTCCTTATACTATAAGAAACCGCAAGAAAAACAATATCAATCATTCTTCTGGGAAAAGAAACCGGTTGAACGACAAAAAGAATTCAATTCAGACAACCAGGAGAGAGTCAAACAACCCATTTGGAAACCAAAGAGACCTGAATGGGAAAGACTCAAATCTTACTTAGACCCTAAAAAGGAGAACGATAAACAAAAGAAAAGAAAACAGAACTACGAGAGGATGAAGCACTCGTATGACTTGCGCAACCAACCAAAACTTACACATCCCGCAACTGATGTAAAACCTAGACCACCCGCAACGAAGGCAAAACCTAGACAACCCGCAATAGAGGTAAAACCAAGACAAGTCCCACACGGGGCAAACAATATTCAGAAACACAATGTAATGCCGATGGCAGACTATCATCCAAAAGCTAAACAACATGTGCTAATGAATATAAAACCTCCAGGGCGAAGTGGTTCTGTCTTCATAGAACGAAACGAATTTGGCGACGAAGAAACCACTGTCAGACAGAAATCCACAAGTGGTTACTCAGAGGCCTTTGATCGCGCCCTCTACGCACTTCGAGAGAGAGTAAAACCCAGAAGCAACCGTCAAACGTTTGCCCTACTAAATGCTAAAGAAGAACCTTACGTAATACCACCAATCAAAACGAAATTTGATATTAACAAGACAACATTAACAGAAGAAATTAAACCGACGATGAAAATCGAATTCGTAGACGCGATAGCTCCTCATAAAAGAGCGAATCCAGAAGATGTTAGGGAGCTGACAACTCAGAAGGAGAAAAATGATTTCGATCAGTATGATTTGGTTAGTAACCATACGCCAGGATCCGTGGTCGCCACGGCTGGGCCTGTGGTGCTGAGGAGAGAGTCACACGATTGGTGGAAGAAGGAGATACCGGTGGCAAAGGCAATCAAGTGAAGCTTGGCTAGAATAGAATAATTTGTAAATTGTGTATTTTATTACTGAAAATGAGGAGTTTTCCAATGGGTATTTTTGCTTTACCTTAACCGCTTCATAGATGGCGGTTAAACCATAGATAATAGGAAATTTATTTAGAAGATATAGTCCCCGTAGAATTTCTTGACGGCTGAATGAATATAGCCACAGATTGTTTGCACATCGCTGACACTGTTTACAGTCTATGTGTGCGTAAGCGAGATAGTGTGACACATAGAGATGTCCAAAACCTTGAAAATTTTGATTCGGTTGATCGAATCAATGAACTTCAATCTTGAAATTGAATGAGCGTCTCTAGTGAACCCCCGCACAGCTCCCCTTTGACACCTAAAATTAGTCATTGCGCAGGAATCAGCCAACTTCACATAACCTCAAAAAGATTTACGGGGACTATACGTACTACATAAATAATTTCGAATCTTATATCTCTCTACACCATCAATCTGCATGACATGCAATACGTGCTGTCACTCATGCATGACCGTCTAGCTGTTGTGATTGACGTGCATGACATGCGAACTACGTGCTGGCCGTTGCTTCACTGTATTGATTGATAGCAAGCATGATGGTCCGTCGCAGAATGACATCCACGTAAACGTAACGCATGTCATGCAAGCATGATCGTTTAAGGACCGCTTAAGGCTAGATGTGACATTTAGATAGGTACTAAGATTATTTTATTTGATTTGACATTATCACAGGCACATTCATCGACTCAAGCACGTTTCGAATTGCATGTGGTCTCCGGCTTGGGGCTGAGGTTTGCACAGGTCATAGCTGTGCTGCCTGTGGAGCCAGTGTGGACAGCCTTGGCCACCACGGACTTGTTTGCTCTTCTGGCGCTGGCCGCATCTCCCGCCACGCAGCGCTCAATGACATTATCCGAAGGGCCCTTGTCAGCGCCAGTGTCCCCACAATTCTGGAGCCCCTGATTGTGCGGGACGATGGTAAGCGGCCCGACGGAATGTCATTGATTCCCTGGAAGATGGGCCGTGCGCTAGTGTGGGATGCCACGTGCTCCGACACTCTGGCCTCGACCTATCTTCCAGCGACGGCTAGGCGAGCTGGCGCAGCGGCGGAGGTCCGCGAGCGCCAGAAGGTGAATAAGTACAGGTGTCTCGGCGCTCAATACGACTTTGTCGCATTTGGCGTGGAGACACTTAGTCCGTGGGGTCCGGGCGCACACGGGCTCTGCAGGGAGCTCAGCAAGCGGCTCAGGGAGGCGACGGGCGACCCTCGCGCTGGCAGCGCCCTCGCTCAGAGGCTAAGCATAGCCATACAGCGCGGGAATGCTGCCAGCGTGATGGGCACCCTGCCGCGGGGGCAAAAATTTTTGCACTTTTTTAAAGTAGGAATTTTGTTTGTTTTTAGTTTAATTTATTTCAGTTTGTAGGTAGTTGTATATTAATATAATTTAGTTTTATTTTATCAATTAGTTAATTCCTACTCCACCTTATTACACTTACAATTAAGTAAGATAATGTATTTGATGATGTTTATTGTATATAAAAAAAAAAGATAATGTATTTTATAAATGTCAATGACTTGTAATGAATATTACCAATAAATTATGTATATGTCTATGAATTGTCTGGAGGGAGTTCAGGGAATTTCAAGAGTGGGAGTAAGGTACGCTGTAATTAAGGGTTCAGGTGCTTCGAGTGATTTCCCTGGGGCCGTCGGGCGATGTTCGAATTAAGTAGTGGTTTAACTTTTACACTAATTAAAGCGAATTGACTGTACTGCGGGGCAGAGATGAGGTATGCTTTTCACAACGCGACGGCGCAAGAATGTTGCGTCAGCTTTCTTTTTACGAACCGTCAAAATGGTTCTGAATGGAGTACAGGAGCTCTATTTTTGAATCGCTCGCCTCGCTTCGAGCGGTCGATTCTACTGATTTTTCTTCGACGTCCGATACAAAAATCAGTAGAATCGACCGCTCGAAGCGAGGAGAGCGATTCAAAAATAGAGCTGCAGGTCTTGACTGACAGACAGACAGACGGACAACGAGGTGATCCTATAAAGCGCGACACAGACTGGCCTGAAGGCGTAGTGATCCTGCCTACTGCAACAAAGGTCGTGGGTTCGATTCCCACCCGGGACCAACATTTGTGTGATGAGCATATCTGTTGGTTTTCGGATTCTGGGTGTTTGTATGTATGTATTCATTTAAAAAGTGTTTAAGTATGTTTAACAGTTGTTGAGTACCCATTTACGAGCTTCGGCTTAGTTTGGGACTAAACAGCCGTGTGTAAAATTTGTCCAAACATTATTATATATTATTATATTATATATTACTAGCTTTTTCCCGCGGCTTCGCCTGCGTAGAAAAGTTTTCCCGTGTACATTGTGAAACAGCGCCCTCTATGTAGGCGTATTGTTACTTAGGGGGTATTAGCGGACGCCCCGCGACTTTAAAAAGTAGCCTATATGTTATTCCAGGATGTAAGCTATCACTGTATCAAGTTTCATCAAAATCTGTTCGGTAGTTTTTGCGTGAAAGAGTAACAAACATACATCCTCACATCCTTACAGACTATCGCCTTTATAATATTAGTAGGATATGATTATCTATATCTATACTAATATTATAAAGAGGAAAGATTTGTATTTTTGTGTGTATGTTTGTAATGAATAAACTCAAAAACTACTGTGCCGATTTCAAAAATTCTTTCACAATTGGAAAGGTACATTCAGCCTGAGTGACATAGGCTATATTTATTGCAAAAAAATGTCCACCCGTATATTATTATTGCTTAACTCACGTTGAGGTGGTGCTCCGGCACCCTGACCTCCCCGCAGGAGGTGTCGGCGCTGCACGCGTCGATGCAGTGTGACCGGCCGCCGCGGACGAACACCTGCCGCGTCGGGCACTTCCTGCAACAAACCACCCTGTATACAGCGTATACCAGACACGCGCGGCCTGGGCCGCAGCTTCAATATGCAAACCAGGGTTGCAAATTATCAAGATAATTATTTTCACGGATAATTATCTGATATTTATCCGATAATTATCCAACCACGGGCAAATAATTTATGCTCATAAATAAAAGTATTTTGTATTGGATTTGAATTTGTATATTGGATTAAGTTTTCTCGGCATAGCGTTTTTCTTTAATTTAATTTTGCACAGAAGAATTTTTCACGCACGAAAACACTTACAGTGCGCGGGGAATTATTCCCCGGTAGCTGAATGACATTTGACGTTCGTTTGACGTTTGGATACACGCCTAACATCGTGGCGTAAAAACATAAAGTGTTGCCTGTGTTTGGATACACGCATTTTTTTTTGTACACGTTATTTATTATCAACGATAATTATCAATACGTAATTACCTTGATAATTATCAAGATAATTATCTTCAGTTCAGTTGACAATTATCAAGAAAATTATCTTGATAATTATCCAGTGCAACCCTGAGCAAATGCAGGCCGCGCGTGTCTGAAGTCTCACATACATTGCATAGGGAATACAACAGGCCGCCACCGCCACCGCAGACCGCGTGTATCTGGCATCCCCTTACTGGCATCAGATCCGCAGTATGGCTAAACTGAATGAAAATGCCTTCATTTAGAAGATGAAATTTAATGCGAGCCTCAAAATACGAACCTTTTCCTGTCGAGTCAAAGTCAAAAGTATTTTGTTGCATGTAAGTATACTGGGTACATTTATACAACGTCAATTTTTTATCTACCACCGCTTCCAAGGTGTTATATAGAGCTGGGAAGAAGAAGCGGCGCAACAATCTTCCGCAACACATCTATTAAAATCGAGTTTATACATAACATTATTGTTTGTAAAGATTGTGCGAGGCTGAAGTAACATTAACACCAGGCATCTTAGTCATTTAAATAATCGACTGTTTTATAATAAGCTTTCTTACAAAGTTGTTGTTTAATGTAGGTCTTAAATTTTCTGTCATTCATATTTAAGATTTCATCTGGTAGTTTGTTGTAGAAGCGTATTGCCCCGTGAACGATTTACTGACCTTACTAAACTTTAACTGTGGTGGTACGCATAACAGGAAAGGCTTGTATGAAAGGACAGATTGCGGCATGCGCGCCAGACCAGGACGCGAGCGCAAACATGCCTGACAGGAAAATGTTGGGTTGGGGCAAAAAAAGGTAAAAACCCCTGTTTTTACGGTTATGCGATGTATAAAACACAGGTTTTTTCGAGTACTTTTCAAAAAATGTGCAGGGTAACAACTGTCGTCCGGTTTTTTCGGTTATCCGGGTATCCGGTTTGCATGCCCTAGACTCCGTACCAACCATAGACATGAAGATTTTTGTACATCCTAGATCTATGGTACCAACAGATATTTTTAATTATTTTATTAGCAATAGAGTTTAGCAGTATTATTTAAAACCATTCCCAAGTCGATAGCATTAGTAGTTGCGGAGATGTCAACTGTGACAGACAGACAGACAGACGCAGTCAATGATACCTTTTTATCATTTGAACCCTAAAAATAACTAGTTATAATTCATCACAAAATATTAATTATATTCTTGCACAAAAACATACATTAATCACGTCATACATACGCAAATGCGTCAAACTCCATAACCAACATTTCTATGCTGGTGGCAAATTGAAGAACTAAATATGAAGTATATGTTTCATTAGCTGCTAGCGCCACCTTTAAACAACAAATAGAATTTGGTGTTGCAGGAAAACAACGAAAACCGTAATTTCATAAAATACCAAAATTTCTTTACAGTCTGAGGCGGCAAATGCGTAAAGTAAAGCTGATGGTAAGTGGCAACAGTCTAACGACCACAAGCACCTATGGAATACCTCGTGTGCCTGTATAATTACTGGCTTTCCTGGAGAAACATAGTTACATGCATGCATTTCTTACAAATGCGATCCAGGAGTATTGCATAACAATCATATTGTTGATTTCGGATTCTGGGTGTTTGTATGTATTTAAGTATTTATTTAAAAGCACTTAAGTATGTTTATCAGTTGTCGAGTACCCATCCACAAGCTTCGGCTTAATTTGGGACTAAACAGCCGTGTGTGGATTGGTCCAAAACATTATTATTATTAATAATAGCGGAGGCCCAGCGGCTTCTTCCGCGTTAAAAAGTATATTATTTATATTACAGGGTATAAATAAGCTATCAGTGTACTAAGTTTCATCAAAATCCGTTCAGCCGTTCTAGCGTGATTTGAGCAACAAACATACAAAATCACACACATCCAAACTTTCGCATTTATATTGTGACAAGCCTTCTGCTGCCAATAACCGCTGTTTCCACAGATTTTTTGAGGACTATAATAAAGTACTTATAATACCAGAAAAAACGTGGCGTTCCAAAACAAAAGGGCTGTGGCGGAAATGAGTTATGTACACGATTGAAAACTACATAAATATACCTAACCATAGATCCAAAATCCAACCTCCTAGCCTTTATGGTTATTTTTTTATAATTTTTTATAGTGACCAAATCGTGTCGTCCGTCGTTTGAGACATTTTACAAAACTTTAATTATCTCGGAAACAAAATGCCACTACCACCTCCCTTTTGATTTCATCATCATCATCATCAGCCTGCACTAGTCCACTGCTGGACATAGGCCTCCCCCAAGGCGCGCCACTCAGTCCGATCTTCGACTCTCCGCATCCAGTCACTGCCAGCCGCCTCACGCAGGTCGTCGCTCCATCTAGCCGGGGGGCGTCCCACACTACGCTTGCCAAGTCGTGGTCTCCACTCGAGAACTCGTCTACCCCAGCGGTTATCGGTTCCTCGACAGATGTGACCAGCCCACTGCCACTTCAACGTGCTAACCCTCTGAGCTATGTCGAAGGCTTTGGTTCTCTGGCGGATCACCTCGTTTCGGATCCTATCTCTCAGAGAAACTCCGAGCATAGCTCTTTCCATAGCCCGTTGAGCGACTTTGAGTTTTCGGACCTTTTCCTTTTGATTTGAAACGCCACAAATGTTGGCTGGGTACGAGTAGATGCTTAAAACAGGATATAATTAAAAACGGATTGAGTCCAGTTCCATTTTCCGGACAGTTCGAGAAACTACGTATTTCCGCAACTCCCCGCGACATTCGAATCGTACTTTAATAAATGCAAAAAATGTACTTCGAATGATAAATAATCTTATCGTATCACACGCGATATGATAACTGATAACAATGTATAGATAACTTGCACAGTACAATAGTGATTCTACTAGAAAAAGGACAATTGCTGAGCAAATTGTGAAGACTTTTTTAGTTTACGCGAAACAATAGGTGATTTAGTGTCGATTTGGCATGTAGTCGGATTGAAGTGGGGGAGAGACGGTTAGTAATGGAGGGAGAAACGAAATGCGTTTTATTTATTCTGTGGAAGTTATTCGTGCATCAGTAATTTTAACTAATTTGATCCAAACATCAATTTGATTCCAATTTTAATTTCAATTCATGCAATATATACTAATTGTCGATAGACTGATTTGAAAGAGCTTTAAATTTTGTAACGCGGTGGAGATCCAAAACACGGCCGTCGGGGCAGAAAGGTTCTCGAGTGGCGACCACGTATCGGAAGACGCAGCGCAGGCCTCCCGCATGGTGGACCGACGATCTGGTGAGGGTCGCGGGACCCGGCTGGGTGAGGTTAGCGGGACCGGGCGTCGTGGAGGCGGCCTTGTCCAGCAGTGACGTCTTTCGGGTGATATGATGTCTTACTAACGTCCGGTAAGGGCGAAACTGCGTCGCGGCGAGCGACTGAAAATAACGAAGAGTCTTGCGCAGTCAAAATTATAATTATGTCATTTAATAGGGTTCCCTGTAAAAGGTTCTGAGACACCTATTTCGTCTAGCTGTGTTAATACAGTGTTTGTAGACAGTCAATATCCTACTACCTATCCTACTAATATTAAAAAGGCGAAAGTTTGTGAGGATGTTTGTTACTCTTTCACGCAAAAACTACCGAACAGATTTTAAAGAAACTTGGTACAGTGATAGCTTATATCCTGGAATAACATATAGGCTACTTTTAACGCGGACGAAGTCGCGGGGCGTCCGCTAATACCCCCTAAGTAACAAAACGCCTATATAGAGGGCGCTGTTTGACAATGTACACGGGGAAAACTTTTCTACGCGGGCGAAGCCGCGGGAAAAAGCTAGTTGTGTATATTGCGAAAAAAGCTCGCGCTGCAAAATAACAGTAGGGTTCCTTGTAAAAGGTTCTGAGACACTTATTTCGTCTAAAGTGTAGTAGACAGTCAATACAAGTACATATAGATGTGATATTTTATCTAACTTACTCGCATACAATACGAGATTATCTGATTATGTTAACACTTTATCTAGTATTGGGCTTGTTATTTGAATGGTATTCAAATTCGCGCAATCAAATACTGATATTAAATTACTTATAAACCTTGTCTGTCCGAGAAAATGTATCTCATGATACAAGAAATAACAACAAACTTGCGCTAACACAACTAAGACTTATAAAGGTCAGTAATATGATAAAAGTACTACCTACCCTCCCCTTATACCCTTATAATCAGTATACCGTATATTTATTTCGTAAACAAGCCCTACGGGCCGAACATCGGTGAAGGTAAACTTAATAACGGAAAAAAAAACAAATATGTTTCGATTGTCTTCAAAAACATTGTCCTTCAAAATGCTTGTAAATTCACCTACAATGTTTCCAACAAGGAAGGTACCCAACAAACAGAAAAAATAACAGACCATTGTTTTTATTAGCGGTTCTAACTCATTCCAGGGTCAAAATGTCTTCCTATGGCCTGCCGGCCACGACTAACCAAAACCGGCCATACCAGGGATACCCCTACGTGGATCCAGTGGTCACTGATGCTCCTACACTCAACCCTGATGAGGTATGTATACATCACATCAGCCCGTAGACGTCCACTACTCGACCGCTGGCCTCCCCAGGGATCTCCACAACGCCCGGAACCACGCTAACCTCATCCAGCTGGGTCCCACGACCTTCACCAGATCGTCAGTCAACCTATACACACATGTCTTCACGCTATGTCCCTGACGCGGTAGGCAGAACGAACGGAGCGACAAGTATCGCGATCCTGACACACTTCGCTTCGCTCAGTCTCGCCATTTGGCGCAAATCCTGTAGGGTCAAAGTGTTGACGGGTATTCAATGGCCCCCTAACAAACGATTAGGTTATGAGATAAACAATTTAGACATTGCTCTTTCAGGTGGCAGCACAAGCGAAATGGAAGAACCTGCCGATAAAGAAAATAGTATCGAATATCAAAAACAATGACGACAATCCTGTGATCTACATCGACATACCCGAAGAGGGTCGAACGGATAACGTATCTAAGGTAAGTGAATATTGTGAAAGACAAAGTGTGTATACTATACACACTTCATCACACTGAGAGCGTCAGTGGCGTCGGGGATAAAACGCGGCCTATCATATCCGAAGGTCGATCCCCGTTTGGGCCATGCACCAATGGGGTTTTTTTCGAAACTTAAGTACATTTACTGACTGCTCTCAAACGGTAAAGGAAAACATCGCGAGGAAACCTGCATACGCCGAAGAAGAAATTCTTAGGCGCATGTGAAGTCCACCAACCCGCATTGGGCTAGCGTGGTGGACTATAGCCCGAACGCCCTCGTTGAGAGGGTAGGCCTGAGCCCCAGCAGTGGTAGGCGTACTGATTCATGATAAACTGACCACTATTTTTCTTCGCTTACAGAAACCTCAGTCCCGACCAGCGCCCCCGGTCCCCAAGAGCCCTAAGACCAGCTCTTCGGATCCCAGGAGACCTCGACCCTCGGAAGACAGGCCAGTGCTGTACATAGACATTCCAGAAAGCAGCGGGAGCGAGGTCTCTCAGAGCAGGGTCGAGGAGGAGCAGAGAGAGCCGGAATATGTTCAGGTAACTCTCAAAGCTCGTGTCATTCTAGTGTTGACCAATCATAAAAGACGCGATCTTGAGCAGGCCAATCAGCAGGGAGTTCCCGTCCGCCCGTATCCTTCTGCACTTTGACATTTATGTTCAAACTCTCTTTTGACCTTTGAACGGTAACTTTGGCCAAACCCAGAAAATTTTAGTGTGCCAAAAATGTGCCCACAAACAAATCAGTGCCAAAGGCGTGCTGAAGTTCCGAACTGACGCAAATCTGAGTACTGGACTGTAGTAATGTGACGATCACAATAGATCAGCAATGGTCGCAATGATACAAGGCTGAGTGAGCCTTGGGAGAGCCCGATCACAAATAATAAACAACCCCCCCGTTTATCTTCAACAGGAGACAATACTATACGACCCGTTCAAAGACAGGCGGATCAGCATATCCATGGAGGATGATTCGGACGCGGACAGCGTCACTCCAGAGCCTGGTGATACCCGAAGACCACCTCCGAGACCTTTGCCTCCCAACAGCCTGAACGTGGCCACTCCTGGCGGTTCCTCTGGTAAGTATTGCAAGAGCATTACTAGCAAGTTGCGAAACAAGTCACCAAATTGTCCAGAATGTGATGTTGTGGAGGATCTGCCACATGTGTGTGTGTCCGAAATGTCCAAAGGTGTATGATGATATTGCCGTCAAATGGCAACTATAATATTGGAGTATGCAACAGCATCCTGACTTTCCCATTTTCGGAGGAGGTCGAGGTGCTGTGCAAACTTTATAGGTATTATTATTGATTGAATACATATATATGTTCACGCTGTCCCTGACGGGAAAGAGGGGTGTCAGGATCGCGACACTTGGCGGTCCGTTTCTGCCCACCCCTTTAAGGGCATACCGTGAAGATTGTATGTTATAAGGCCAATTACACGTTGCTACTAGGAGCTTATAACGGGCGTTAAGCGCCTCGCACAATTCAAAATTCCACTTGGTTCGACTGTCGGACCACGTGGCCGTACCACTTTCATCGACCCTGATCTGTTGTTTCTAAGTTCTCGACGCTATCGTTTCCGTTCCAGGCTACGGCGGTTCAAGCTACACCCCTTCCATCGGGCAGTCCATCCCCCCCTTTCTGTCCAAGGAGACGTACGTGTACGGCCGACAGCCCACCCCCGACGACGGGTTCCCGCTGTCCCCGATCCCGGTCAGCGAGTTCGGCAAGCCGCCGCCGTCGTACGAGGAGATCGACAGCACCCCGCCGGCGACGCAGCGGCCAGTGGTCGAGCAGCCGAGACCGCCTCCACCGCCGACTCAAGTGATAACTGCACCAAGTAAGATAATAAAATAAAAAAAAATTATACTTTTATTATGAGGAAAGTACCTTTACCCAACTGCACCGACTGTGGTGTGGTAGGATATCTACCACGTGTTGATGGAACGTGTCCGAACGACACTGAGGCCCAGCAGAAGAGGGCCTGTGAGATCGGCAGTCGCAACGGGGCTCTAGCCTATCCGTTGTCGGACGAGACTGGGGCTCTGTTCAACTTCGTTATGACATGGCCTAGAATCGAGAAGAGCGTAGAACAGGTCGGAAACCCAACGGAGTAACATAGTCGCTATGCGACTAACCTCCTTAGTGCTGAAGAGTTTAGTTTGTTTGTGAGTTTCAACGAGCTAATCTCTGGAACTACCAGCCGGACTTGAAAAAATCTTTTTGCCTTTGATAGCGCAATTCTTGAGGAAGGTTAAAGGCTTTTTAACATCACGCTACGACCCTTAGGAGCGGAGCAAAAAGAAAAAATCAATAGTCAGAACGCAGGAAACAAAAAAAAGCTATAATGTGTATGCCTCCTTCCAGATTACCCCGGGGTGGTGGGCATGCCACACCACGACCGCAAGTACCTGGAGTGCCACCACTGCAGCACCAACGTCCACACTCTGGTCATCAGGGAGAATGGACCGCTCACGCATTTCTGCGCTTGGTCCTTCATGCTGTGCTGGTAAGATGATATCTTCTATACACAAATTTTTAACTCTTTGACTATCAGCCTGCTACGTGTAGCTGTTGTAATCCTTATGCAATGTCTGTAAGACTTCAGACACGCGCGGCCTGCGTTTGCATATTGAAGCTGCGGCCTGCGGTAGGCCGCCACCGCTGGCCGCGTGTGTCTGGGATACGCCTTAGTAGCCAGCATGGAAAACCTTTTGTACAGTACAAAGCTATGTTCAGAATTACTGGTTCAAATTGAAAATGTCTCAGAATGCTTCCAGTTCAGAAGATAGATTTGATTACCGAAGAAGAAGATTTGGCTACCCCAAACACAATCCACCTATACGTAAAAACAACTGTAATAGAAAAGTTAGACAACTGACAATATTGGCTCAAAAAACTGAACTGATTAGCTAAGTCAGTCTTTTGAGACTCGGTAGTTTCAACTATGATCTGAGCCTCTGGTTTCGAAAGGTGAATATTTTTATTCTATTTCCAGCCTGTGCCCTATCACAGCCATCGTTTACTGCCTGAAATACTGCAAGTACAAAAACCACTACTGCCCTAACTGCAACAAGAAGATCGGATACCAGGTCCCCATGTGCTGCACCGAGTTGACGTACGTCACGGAATAAGATGAGACAAACGCGCGCTGCGATTGGTTGACCGAACTACCTGAACTTAGCTGCAAATTGCATCGCGACAGTGATTGGCTGACTCCGCCAAGATGGCCGCCTGAATCGCCGCGAGAAACCTCGGCCTTAGACTTAAAGTGTCCCTAAACGATCATGCTTGCATGACATGCAACGTTTACGTGAATGTCATGCTGCACGATGGACCATCATACTTGCTATCAATCAATACAGTGAAGCAACGGCCAGCACGTAGTTTGCATGTCATGCACGTCAATGACTACAGCTAGACGATCATGCATGAGTGACAGCACGCATGTCATGCCGCTCGTTTAGGGAGGAAGGACTCCCTTCGCTCCTATTCTACTAAAGAGAGCATTCTTATGTATTTGGAGACCTCTTCTATATCTAGGTATGACCATTTCTGGATGTGCCCACTGTCTGTGCAGTACGCAAAAACATCTAAAAATAAAATTACAGACAATCATTCAATACTCCATCCTTTTTACTTTCGGCAGACTATTCAAATATAGGAGGTTTTCCTATAGGTACGTATGTGTACAAATGAATTAAGTCGAAAGTGAATATAACTCTATTTTTCCGGTAAAATAATTAGCCGATTTATAGTGATTGAATGAGAAAGTTGTCATCATCATCAACATCATCACATCAGCCTGTAGTCGTCCACTGCTGGACAAAGGCCTCCCCAAGGATCTCCACGACGACCGGTCCTGCGCTAACCTCGTCCAGCTGGTGCCGGTACCTTTAATTATTTTTAGAAAAATTATATTTTTATTTGTCCATATTTTCAACAATGACCGCCTGTCTGTTAAAACATTGTAAGCACAGATATATAGATATATATTTATGTTTTATTTTCAGTTGTTTTTGCATACTGTACAGAGGGCATAATATCTGGTCGTGGTCAAATCCAGAAATGGTCATACCCAAAAGAGGTCAATTTAAGAAGTGGTCGGATTTAGGCATGTACTTTTTGTACTATATTTAATTGCAGATGTAACAGTGATAGTGTGTTTTGACTTAAATTAACTTGCATTTCTGTCATTTTCAGTTACAATAAAATATAAAAATATTCAAAAAATATGCTTTTGGCGACTTAGGTCTATCAGGAAAAATAACTAGTATAAAAATGACTAGAACCTGATATTGTCAAAAAAGAAAATTGGAGATTTATTTATTATATAATTATAAAAAATTAATTTAAAAAAAAACTATTCTATAATGTATTTTTTCGAAATCCATCAGTATTTTACAAGCTTATATTTTTAAATTGGTTTCCTGTTTGTCTGTCTGTCCGGGAGGAATCTTGCAATCGATTTGTCAATATCCGACCGTGCTCAAATTTTGCACCCACCTTTGGTTCTGAAGACAATATAATATTCAATTCTATGTAAAAGTTTGTTTAAAAATATTTTTAAATTACTATTTGCGGAACTAATGTTGTTTTTAAATGAGTTGTCCTGATGTTCTCTCAGCCTATTAATATGTCCCCACTGCTGGGGCTCAGGCCTACCCTGTCAACGAGGGCGTGCGGGCTATAGTCCACCACGCTAGCCCAGCGCGGGTTGGTGGACTTCACATGCGCCTAAGGATTTTTTCTTCGGTTTTCCTTCACCGTTTGAGAGCAGTCAGTAAATGTACTTAAGTTTTGAGAAAAAACTCATTGGTACATGGCCCAGCCGGGGATCGAACTCCGGACCTTTCGATATGATATATAACGAAACGCTTATCATAGCGTTGATATAAGCTAACGCTCAGTTCTCTACTAAGTATCTACCAAAAATGTGGACCACTGTTAAGGCCACCCTATATATATGTACATTAATATAACTTGTTTATTGTTATTAAGTATTAAGTTATTAATAAATATCAGACACCTTGCAACTATTAGTTCCTTTTATTTTGTACTGCGAATTAACTAGCTATTTTTCCCTGGGGTGGGATACCATTTGGCCATTTCTTTTAAGTAAAATAGACTTACCTGTTTAGGCCACCGGTTTTTCTCACTTTAAGTAATAGTACATTATAAGTGCGGTAAGTTGAAAATTACAGCCGAGGCGATATTGCTAGCCCGAGCCGTAGGCGAGGGCCATAAGGAAGCAGAGGATGTAATTTTCAAAGCGCACGTATGTCATACGACGTTTTATAACATATTTGCGAGGAAATAAATAAAACTCGGAAAACGAATAAATGTTTAATTACTTGTTAAAGCAGTTATAATCACTACTTAACGACATTTTCAAATAAAAACAATACAGCGAAAAGAAAAAGAAAAGCGCATGAAATTACATTCATTGCAGGCTTGTATAGCACTTTTCTCAAATAATGCGCGGAAATGGTTTAATAAAAAATTATATATACAGGTGGCGGCGGCGGCCCGAGCCGGCGCCGCCGCCGAGCTCGCCCAGACCACTAAGCGGCGGAAATACTCGGCGCTGACCGCGCACTACGAATTTGTCGCTTTCGCGGTGGAGACCCTGGGTCCGTGGTCGTCCGACACAAAAAAATTGGTAAAAGACATCTCCACTAAACTGGTACACGCTTCTGGGGACCCTAGAGCTGGCGCCTACTTCGCCCAGAGGGTAAGCCTCGCCATCCAGCGGGGCAACAGCGCCAGCGTGCTAGGGTCCATGCCGCGCGGCACTACCCTCGACGACGACGTATTCGCATTATAGATTTGTACATAAACTTTTGATACTAACTTTTTTTATATATAATTAAGTATTTCTGTTTATATTAGTGTGTATAGTTTATTTAGTATTTAACGATTTATGGACATGTGTACAAATTATAGTTCTAACATGTTCAGTTACTCATTTTAAGTCGCCCTGGTTGGTTTTTTTTCGAATATTTACTGTATCTGTTTTTGTTTTTGTCTGTAATTTTTAAACGTGCAATAAAGTATACAGGTGTTTTTTTATATTATATTCAACTAGATCTCGTCGAGACCTTTCATTTGGGTACAAACACGAGGGGTCTAGCATTAGCCGTTTCGGAGATATGGCCAAATGAAAAAAAACCACTCTTTTGGCCATATCTCCGGAACGGCTGGTGCTAGACTCTTGTTCATGGTACTCAAATGAAAGGGCTCGATGAGATCTATTTGAATATAATATAAAAAAACATCCTGTATATACAATTTTATATGAATATACAGGATGTTTTTTATATATATTATATTCAGATAGATCTCGTCGAGCCCTTTCATTTGAGTACATGAACATGGTTCTAGCACTAGCCGTTCCGGTGATATGGCCAACAGTATTTTGATTTACCCAAAGTATTGTGACAACCCTAAGTCGTGATCGTTCAGTTCAGACGGTTCACAATTTTAATAAAACTTGATATTTTTTGGATTTCCGCGCATTATTAGAGAAAAGCACTCTACAAGCCTTGGCTTCAACCAGGCATTGATGGATTCACGTATGTGTGCCTCGGCATCGCCACGGCCCACATTCACACGCTCATCCATCAATGCCTCTGTTGCGGGCCGCGGCAGTAATGTACTATTGCTAATCGTTTGTTATTAGACGGAGCATCTTGATAAACTGTGCGTTTTACTTTACATTACCGCACAAGTGCGTAATGAGATACAAAACGATATTGAAATTGGTAAAATAAGTGACCCTTTACGAGCAAATATGTTATAAAATACTTTTACCTGTTTAGTCCACCGGTTTTTCTTACTTTAAGTAGAAGAGTCTTTGTTTAATTTGATGTACCTGTTTAGTTTGATGGGGCCACCGGTTTTTCTCACTTTAAGTAAAACAGTCTTACATGTTTACTCCACCGGTTTTTCTCACTTTGAGTAAAAGAGTCTTACCTGTTTAGTCCACTGGTTTTTCTCACTCTATGTAAATGAGTCATTGCTTAATTTGATGTACCTGTTTAGTTTGATGGGGCCACCGGTTTTACTCACTTTAAGTAAAACAGTCTTACATGTTTACTCCACCGGTTTTTCTCACTTTGAGTAAAAGAGTGTTACCTGTTTAGTCCACCGGTTTTTCTCACTCTATGTAAATGAGTCATTGTTTAATTTGATGTACCTGTTTAGTTTGATGGGGCCACCGGTTTTTCTCACTTTAAGAGCCTGCTCCCAGAACTTCACAGCTTCCGGTAGAATCGTGTTCTGAAATAAATAAATAAATAAGACATTTAATATCGACATACCTCCATATTCACGTAACAAACGCACACTTGTCTAAATTCAGAGATACCTACTTAAACAAACATATTTATTTTCATCACACTTGCTCGTTAAGGGTCATAATATATGCGTGCCTAAAGAAACACAATGGCCTATATATACCCGCGGGAGAATAATGACAATCAGTACAATATTATTACCCCTAGGGGCTGTAATGTGTAGCTGGCTGTACTGAACTGGTTTATTAAATTGATGAAGTTAAATTGAACTCGAGCTAACTTGAGTTAACTCGAGTTAAATTGAGACAACGAGTTAAACTGAGTGTTGTCTGAGTGTTATATTAAGGTAATTAAATTTAACTAAATTAATTTAATAAACTTAAATAATTTCAGCAAAGTCAAAGAAAATAGATTTGTTCCCTTGTGTCGTAGGTATTTATTTCCTCGCAAATGTGATGAAAAACAATGTGTGCATCATGGGTAGTAAGGATCCTACTTACTACCCTTATTGCACAATGTACTATTAATTATTTACTTATTCATCGGATTGGTTTAAAATAAATACTTAAAAAGAGCGTCAGTGGCCTCGGGGATAAGACGCGACCTATGATATCGAAAGGTCCGAGGTTCGATCCCCGGTTGGGCCATGTACCAATGGGTTTTTTCTCGAAACTTAAGTACATGTACTGACTGCTCTCAAACGGTGAAGGAAAACATCGTGAGGAAACCTGCATACGCCGACGAAGAAATTCTTAGGCGCATGTGAAGTCCACCAACCCGCATTGGGCTAGCGTGGTGGACGCACGCCCTCGTTGAGAGGGTAGGCCTGAGCCCCAGCAGTGGGGAGATTAATAGGCTGTTGATGATGATGATGACTTAAAATAATAAAGAAAACAACTCACGTTTATCATGTCGAATTTCTCTGGTTCCAATCTGAAACAAAAAAAACAAAATTAGAACACATTCACAAACAATTTTGATTAAATGACTGGCCTGTTGGCTTAGTTGGTAGTGACCCTGCCTACTACGCCAGAAGTCGTGGGTTCGATTCCCACCCGGGACCAACATTGGGTGTTTGTATGTATTTAATTTAAGTATTTATTTAAATGTATTTATGTTTGTTTATCAGTCGTTGAGTACCCATTTACAAGCTTCGGCTTCATTTGGGACTAAACAGCCGTGTGTAAATTTGTACAAACATTATTATATATTACGACGACCATCTGGTTTATGTTTACTACAGATCGTTTGTGACAAATCATGTCACAATCACAGTGATTCATTATTTAATCAAGCCATTAACGATCTTGGGAAATTCCAGCATTCAACCTACATTAAGATTACACCTTAGCTCAAAACTAACATATGCTTATTTGAACCGAGCTACGAAAACGTCGCAATACATATCAGTTCTTCAGCGTCCACTGCTGGGCTTAGGCCTTCCCCAATGAGCGCCACCACACCCGGTCCACCGCCCTCCACATCCAGCCGCTCCCGACCTTTTTTAGGTCGTCGGTCCATCTGGCACGTAAACTCCAGAGCTCGTCTGCCCCAACGGCCGTCGGTTCTGCGACAGATGTGACCTGCCCACTGCCAATTCAGCTTGCTAATCCTTTGGGCTATGTTCACGAAAAGGACAATTTTGATAGAGTCAGTGGGGTGGTGGGGACGACGCGGCCCGTCATGTCGAGAGGTCCGAGTTCGATCCCCGGCCGGGGATTGTTCCGATGGGGTTTCTCGAAACTTAAGTACTACATTTTCTCAAATGGTGAAGGAAAACATAGTGAGGAAGTCCGCCAATCCGCACTGGGCTAGCGTGGTGGACTATATCTCATACGCCCTCGTTGAGAGGGTAGGCGACATAATAATAGTAATTTTGGGAAAGGACATTTTGGGAAAACGACATTTTGGGGAAATGGCATTTTGGGAAAGGATATTTTGGGAAAGTGACATTTTGGAAAATTACATTTTGGGAAAGGAGAGGACATTTTGGGAAAATGACATTTTAGGAAATGACATTTTGGGAAAACGACATTTTGGGGAAATGACATTTTGGGGAAATGACATTTCGGGAAAACGACATTTTGGGGAAATGGCATTTTGGGAAAGGAAATTTTGGGAAAGTGACATTTTGGAAAATTACATTTTGGGAAAGGAGAGGACATTTTGGGAAAATGACATTTTGGGAAAACGACATTTTGGGGAAATGACATTTTGGGAAAGTGACATTTTGGTAAAGGATATTCTGGGAAAATGACATTTTGGGAAAAGGACATAATGAACCTAGACGGTCGGTAACCTCAGTTCTCCGTCGGATCTCCTCGTTCCGGATCATAACTCTTCAAATAAACAACTCACCTGTATACAGAGTGGTCGTAGAATATACTGATCCTCAGCGGCTGGTCTATGCTCCTCTTCTTCACAACATGGGCGGGCTCTATGTGCACTCCTCGGATCACCTGCGAGAGAGAGAGAAACCACGTCAAACACTTTTCAACCGACTTTAAAAAAGGAGTTTTGGATAAGGCAAATTGATTAGCAGTCAATATGCTTTTTAGACCTTTTGATAATTAGACATTATACGTTTTAGACATTTTGTCGTATAGGCAAATTGCTTTTTAGACGGAATGATCATAACCGCTAAATTCGACGTGTGATATCTTCGCCGATTGTGAATCGATTTGGATTATTCTTTCTTCGATAATTCAATAGACTACATATATTTTTCGCTTTTCAGTTTCTATTTTTCGACGGTTTAATTTCTTTGTTAAAAAGTTTTTATTTTTTACATTTTGTGACTAAAATCACAGAATACATAATGACGGTTATATTTTTTGTACAAATAGTACATTGTTACCCCAGGCGAGGGCGCCAATAGTTCGAGGGACTCTAAATAATTCTTGAACCCGTGGGATACACTGTGCTTTTCATTGCGAATACAATGAAATTAAAGATAAAAACATTAATTAGCTAAAGATAAAATGAGTGTTAATACAAATCTCTGCTATACGGAAGTATAAACAAAACTCTACGACTCGAAAAAACGAATGAAGATCGGATTGCCGCTTTCCTGTCTATTTTGTTTTTTTTCTGTGGACGGTCAGCTATTCTGCTATTATTTTTCATTTCCATCGTAGAAAAAATCGTAAATATTTTGCCTAAATCTATGTTAAAATAAATAGTTGACAGTAATAATTATAATAAAGTCATTTATATATATATATTATTTAATTATTACATAACTTTATGTTATTTCAATTTTACATCGCGCTGTAATTGAGTGGCTGTATAGACAGTTGGAACATGGTCCAATAGAAATGTCAAAATAGTTCTAGTTTTTTTTAATATAATTTGACAGCTGTCAGTTGAAAACGATTCTCCCTAGGGCTGAGATGTATTACTTTCAACCCGCTCCTCAGGCAACTTCAAACTTACTTTCAGAGTATGAGTAATGAAAATAAACATACAACCTAACCTACTTATCTCAAAAAATACTGAATGTACACGTCTCTGATGCGCAATTAATATATTTGGTAAACAATTGAGTATTTATTTGATGAGCGATTTAATAATAATAAAAATTAAATAGCCCTGTACGCAGTAACCTTTGAGGTTAAATACTGCAATGCACAAATTGCACTCAATGCCACCAGAGTCTGCGCGCGCGCAAAAAGTTCATAAAGTACTGTTGAGGAAAAAACTGCATGGTATCATGCCTTGAATGAGACTGAGAGGGAATGTGCAAACCAAGAGGAAATTTGCCCGGGCACTTTTTGATGACTTCTGCGCGTCGGCGTCGCCTCGCGCTCGAGGTCATGCATACGATTTTGTTCTTTACGCTATACTGATATGGTTCATTTGACAATGACGTCAAAAAGTGCGCGGGCGAATTTCCGCTTGGTCTGCACCGACACTAAGCGAAGCGATAGAGGTGTGGATCGCGATACTTGACGCTCTGTTCTTACTGTCTACCTCGTCAGGGACATAGAGTGAAGATAAGTATGTAATCTTGCCGAAAGGATTAGCAAGTTGAAGTGGCAGTGGGCGGGTCGCATCTGTCGCAGAACCGACGGCCGTTGGGGCAGACGCGTTCTGGAATGGAGACCGCGGTCCGGGACGCACAGCGTGGGACGCCCCCACCAGGTGGACCGACGACCGAAAGAAGGTGGTCGGAGGACGTTAAAAGACTGATATAATCAAGCATGTTATCCTACCAAAGCACTAAGCTATCCAGGATATGGCGAGAAATTGGCATTAGGATTTTTTTTAATGCTAAAAAAGGGTAATGAAAATAAAAATTCGAGGAAAAATATATTCGATAATAAAAAGATAACCACACTCGTTTAAAATAGATACCTACGAGTTTTTTCCTCGAGTGTATTTACGTTCTTCATTGAACTTTTAACTGCCTTAATAAAGACTATGGGAATTGATATCTTACGAGCTTCATTATTACTGGTTTGATCCACTACTTGTACAGTCGATCGCACGTCAGTGGAAACACTGACCTTGAGCTGGCCTAGCCTGTTAGGGAGTTTCAATACTATGAGAGACACGTTTATACTGGTTTTGTTTCCACTGACGTGTAGTCGACCGTACGCGCCAAGGTTGGAACCCACGACCTCATGAACGCGAGGCGAGTGCACCACCAACTAAGCTGCCATAACTCTCACGAACTACATCATTTTTGTATAAAATTACTTCCCATATTTTACGACAACAAATAAAATTCCTATCACAATTTTATTATGAAAGAAACTCAAGTGTAAAAAATGTGTAAGAATTTTTATTTTGCATTGTGTTTCGTGATTTTCGCATGTGAGTTTGAAAAAACTATGAATAGTATTGTACAGTCGATCGCACTTCCGTGGAAACACTGACCGTGAGCTGGCCTAGCTATTAGGGAGTTTAAATACTATGAAAGACCGTTTATATTGGTTTTGTTTCCACTGACGTGCGGTCGACCGTACTTTAGCCTACGCTCTACCTACTGTATAAGATAAAGAAAGATATAACATTAGAGAAGATACGCTAAACCACCGCTTAACACTTTAGGCGGTTTTGTCGTTATAAAAGATTTCTTTTAGACAACCTTAGGGTAAGGGAATTAATTATTTGACGATGATATCCAAACAAATTAATACAAAAATACATTGACATACATTCATACAAACATAATTATTATAACTGCATACAATTTAAAATAATTGACGAAATGATGACGAATTGCGAAGTCGAGTACTGCAATGCCCAACACATCTGTGTAGCTAGAAGTCATTACGTCCGCATAATGACAGGCCTATTATCCCAAGTGGGCGTTGACAGGCTGGTGATGATGACATAGAACACTACAATAGCCTAAGACTCTTTGTGATATTTCAGCCGTTTGTGCCACAGAATTAGGTTTAACAGCAAAAGTAGAAGGTAATAATAATAAAAATTCAGCAAACAATCACACCGCAAAAAACAGTACAGAATCTTTTCAAGAAACTGACAAGAAGATCGACAATCACATCGTAAAAAACAATACAGAATCTCTTATTATAAAAACTGACAAAGTCGACAAAGTCAATAATGTTACTAACCATACTATTGAAAAGGCAACAAAATACATTAATGTTATACCTTTAATACAAAAAAGACTCTATAACTATGTTATTAGGAAGGCTCTGGATGAATTCACTATGGCTCGAAAGAAAACTCACGTCACCACACGCTATCTAGGCGATGTCTTCTTTGGGGACAAGAGTTTAAGATCAACAAAAAAACCTGTTTTCTACACATCTATCAATGTCGGAAATACTGACTTAGTCGATGTTGTAGGAAATAATGACTTCTTCAACATCGTTAACAATAATGACAATGAATTCATAAGAGTTGCTGCTAATGATGGACACAAACCAAATCCCCATTCTCATTTACCCAACAATAAGAACATCAACAAAATACTCTATAAATACGAGACTGATGAAGAAACAGAAACACCAAGAGGACCATACGTGCACCCTCAGATGTTCGAAGTACTGAAGAAGCAAACAGAACTGATGGAGAAACTTCTATTCAGTTTAGCGGAAGAGAACAGAGCTCTTCGTGAGAAAGCGAAGAAGATTAGCGATTTCGAACTTCTGATGGAGGACTTAGAAGAAAAGAATAATAGGTTCGAAGACGTGAATCCGGATCAGGACTTAAACAAACGTGTACCAAGTAAGATGGTTTTTAAGTCGTGATAGCCAGCGAACATACATATTAAAATTCGCTGGTGATAGCCATTTTAACTTAAGCACGGTGAAGGAAAAAATGGGGGAAACATGCGTACGCCGAAGCCGAAATTCTAAGGCGCAAGGTGGAGTCCATCAATCCGCACTGAACCAGCGTGGTGGACTATAGCCCGTACGCCTTCATTGAGAGGACAGGCCTATGCCTCAACAGTAGGGATTTTTGGCTTTAACCACTAAACCCGATTTTTCGGTTCTCCGCATCCAGGCTTCGTTCTCTGGCGGATCACCTTTCAGATCCTGTCTCAGAGAAACTCCGAGCATAACTCTTTCCGTTGAGCGACTTTGAGTTTTGGGACCAGTCCCACTGTCAGTGTCCACGTTTCGGCGCCGTATGTCATTACGGGTAGGAACGCGCTGATAGAAGACTTGTTTTCAGATTGTAAATGACGCGTAGCTTCCCAAATACTGCCCAGTCCAGCCTTGTCCTCATATTAATGTGCTTGTAATCATGTCAGCTTCCCTCTCGATGTTTTTAGTAGTTCAGACTGTTAACAATAACATCTCTCTTCAGGCCTCAGCACCAAATCTGAAACGACAAGGCTATCAACAGCAATGGGCCTTCAGCCTAATCATGTCACTTCCCTCTCGATGTTTCTACTAGTTCAGACTGTTAACAATAACATCTCTCTTCAGCCCTCAGCACCAAATCTGGAACGACCAGGCTATCAACAGTGATGGGCCTTATAGACGAGAACGAGATACGCAGAGCGTTGAAGAACGATCCCTTCGTGAGGCGGATCTTACAGCTGTCCAGCAGAAAGAGGGAGGAGTACTTGAAGACGGTTAAGGAATTAGTCGAGAAAGCTAAGAAAAAGCCTGTGTAATGTTGTAAATAGTACATTGTTAACCTAGGTATGAAAGTAACTTATTTAAGTCCCGAGGCCAGGGCGCCAATAGTTCGAGGGACCTCTAAATAAGTCTTGAACCCGAGGGAAACACTGTGCTTTTCATTAAGAATACACTGAAAGTAAAAAAAACACAAAAAATGAGTGTTAATACAAATCTCTGCTATACGGAAGTATAAACAAAACTCTACAACTCGAAAAAACAAATGAAGATCGGATTGCCGCTTTTACGTCTACTTTGTTTTTTTTTCTGCGGCCGGCCAGCTGTTCTGTCATTATTTTTCATTTCCATCATAGAAAAAATGGTAAATATTTTGCCCAATCCTATGTTATTTTAAAGAAATAGTTGACAGTAATAATTATAATATTTAAAAATATATATTCTTTAATTATTACATAACTTTATGTCATTTCAATTTTACATCGCGCTGTAATTGAGTGGCTGTATAGACAGTTGGAACATGGTCCAATAGAAATGTCAAAATAGTACTAGTTTTTTTTATATAATTTGACAGCTGTCAGTTGAAAGCGATTCTCCCTAGGGCTGAGATGTATTACTTTCAACCCGCTCCTCAGGCAACTTCAGACCTACTTTCAGAGTATGAGTAATGAAAAATACTTTTCAATAATAAATTAGCAATAAGAGAGATGAAAATACAATATTATGTAGTACCTATATTTCGTACCGAGTACAAAAAATACGTGTCAATTATTATTCAGTAGATACTCTACAACATAAATAACATCAAATGAAATCTATGCCGGCCACTTGGTTGCCCTTCCTTTGTTGTTAGTCAAAACCTAGCATTAGTGAGGATATGAACCTTAAGCGGAACACAGACAGGGCGGCGGCGGTGCGAAAGCGTCGCGGTAATTTTTTGTAATGTTCGAAATAGTATGAAGCCTTTTACATCAAAGCGGCGCGGCGGCGGTGCGACGGCGAAAGCGACAAAACCGCGCGCACAGATTTGACGTTTTGATTTGACAGATTTACGCAGACAGGCGTTGCGGAGCGGCGGCGGCGCGTTGTATTCCTTTGTAGTGTATGAGAACCCCTACACAGAGCGGCGCGGGCGCGGCGCGGTGCGGAGCGTTCTTCATACAAACCGCCGCCGCCGCTCGCGGTATATGTTGTCTGAAGGGCTCCGCTTTTTATTCGCTTTCCGCAGATTCGCCGCCGCAACGCTTTCGCAACGCCGCCGCGCTCTGTCTTTGTGGAGGTCTGTTTAATAGAATTTTAAATTCCAAATAAGATGTGGCTTAAAGCGCTCGTAACCAAGCCTTATAAAAAACCTAGGTTAAACAACATATGCAGGAGAATATTCCACATAGATTAAGTAACCATAGATCAGTAGTCAGCGTACAGCATGAAATAGCAATAGTCTATTACCCCAATAATTTGAGAAGACGCTTCTTATATGGCGGGGTCAAACTGAACAAACACTATCTATTTTAGTCGGGTTGTTGTTTGTTTGTTAAAAATTCACATACGTAGATAGAGATAGAAGATATTATATCTGTCTTGCTTACTCTTACCACTTTTGTAATAAGTGTGTCCCTCTCTGATTATTATTATTATTTTAGTGCGCTCTCTAGTGATTCTCTCTTTACGATATTCCATGATAAATCGCATTGTTGCCAACCTAGGGGCAATGTCGCTCGCTGCGCAAGATCATTGTTGTGGTTGGTGTTGCAAAGGTCATTGAAAGGCTAGCTGCGGTGCAACCGCGCCTAGCTCCCAGATAACGGAATCACTCACATTCACCATTATACAGGGTGCTTCAGTCCCCCCCATAATTGGGTTATTCCCAACGGATCTTATGATCATTTCGTGGTTGCATCTGATCACGCTAATAGTTCCCATCGGATCACGTTATCCGATGCAACTAAGAAATTGTGATAATTGTTTCCCAACGGATCACGTGATCCGTTGAAACTGTTTTTTGAATTTAAAGTTCACTTTATTGCTAAAACATTTATGTGTTGCACATATTGAGAGATTAAGTATAGAGAGACACAAAGAACTGATATAAAACAATACCTACCTTCTAATTTGCTGTAAATTCTCTACCCAAAGGTTGTCTGGAAGAAATCGCTCTTAGCGATAAGACCGCCTAGATGTACATTACTGTATCTGTTTTTGTTTTTGTCTGTAATTTTTAAACGTGCAATAAAGTGTATTGAATTGAATTGAATTGAAAACATTATGATAAAAAAATACAAATACTACGTGTCAAAGAGACCGCCCCGGGTCTGACCTGGGCCAAAGGTACCGAAAACGCTAGCGGCATTGCCGCGCTGCCAGCTATCGATAACCTTTGGACCAGGAAAGATCCGGAGCGGGGGTCCCCTCCTCTCTCTTTGAGTCTGCGGCCTATGTCTCTGATGAAGGCCTTCGCCTCACTGCCCCAGGGCCCCGCTGTCTCCAGGGCGACGGGCACAAACATATAGGTGGACTCGAGGGCGGAGTACTTTTTGAATTGAATATTTTCCCAACGGATCACGGTTACCCGCAATGGTTACCAAATAAAAAAATAACATTTAATGCAACTTTTAAAATACCCTTGCATTTATCGTCCCATAAACACTCCCTGGAGAAGTCGGCCAGGCTGGTACACATCATGGGCACACACATCATCCGTCTACAACCGGGTACCCGATTATATAATAAACTCGACATCGACACACTCCTTCAAAGCGAACCTCAAGAAGTGGCTTATCGAGCGAACATTCTATACATTTGATGAATTTATTGTACATAATTAATATTAACTTCTATTATTTTTTATTTTTATTATTATTACCAATTAATCTATTATTATTATTTGTATATTTCCTCCATGTAATGTGTATATGAATTCAATTTATTATAACTTGTATAGTGACCTGTAATCGACTGATTATGAATAAATATGTCTATGTCTATGTCTAAAGGGGTTAGAACATTTTTGTATACATACTTTTTACTTTTTTTTAGGGTTCCGTATCTCAAAAAGAAAAAGGAATCCTTATAGGATCACTTCGCTGTCCGTCTGTCTGTATGTCAAGACCCTTTTTCTCAGGAACGCGTGGAGGTATCAAGTTGAAATTAATATCAAATACTCAGGTCTGCAGTCCTTTGGAGCTGTGAAACCACCGGGCAAATTTCGTGTTTTTATGTTTTCGATGGCTTTTCGAGTCTCGATTGACAAGTTGAGATCAATTTCAACACAGAACTTTTTGTATTTAAGTCATACAATTTTTCAACTGACTGAGCGTTCAAATTTTTGAACTGACGGCCGTTGGGGCAGAAAGGTTCTCGAGTGGCGACCGCGTATCGGAAGACGCAGCGTAGACCTCCCACAAGGTGGACCGACGATCTGGTGAAGGTCGCGGGACCCGGCTGGACCCGGCGGTCCTTGTTGAAAATATTGAAAAAAAAATTAAATTTACTAAAAATAATGGGGCCGGTCGTCGTGAAGATCCTTGGGGGAGGCCTTTGTCCAGCAGTGGACGACTACAGGCTGATATGATAAATTTTTCATGTTCAATACTGAACGCATCTGTAACGGGTCACTACAGGTATTTTTCTACACTCCGTATAAAATTACATGGGTCTGTTAAATTCCTTTAGATCTACAAAACGGTGGTAGATTTGAAAAGCGTTTTCAGACTAAACACAAGTATTTGCTTTAACGTATTTAATTCTCAAAGAGTTTCAGTAAATAAATAAACGTAGGCAGCACGTATTTGTTTCTCCTAACCTTATTAACTTTACCTTTGCGATGTACAGTCGATACAAGAAGTGATTCGTCAGACACAAATAAATAACTACGTACATATCTCCACGCTATGTCCCTGACGGGGTAGGCATTCCTCTCACACCTCTCCCCCTGCCACTCCTGTACTGCGAGGATCAACAGTACAGGAGTACTGTAATCACCTTTTTGTGTACCAACACAAAAACACCTACCGGTGAGGGTAGGCGACGTCCCTGGGACGGACTGTACGCTACCTTGGGCCCCAGACAAATTAATGAAAGAATTAAAGGAAAGAAGTAGGAAAAAGTTTCCACTTCCCCTCTAGCAATTGGGAGTGTAGCAAAGATATGGAGACCAAAATGGTCTAATGGGGGTTGGGGGGTTTGGTGTGACCCAGAGAAGCCTGGCCACCCGGTTTTGAACACCACAGAACGGCACAAAGAACGGAGCGCTAAGGACCTCAGTAAGGTATTCTTTCTTTTCTTTCTTCTTTCTTTCTACGCGATCCTGACGCACCTGTCACTTCGCACAGTCTCACCATTCTCTTGACACGCTCGCCGCGGGACGCGAGTGCTCTTTACGTGTCCGTCTGTGAGCACCCGCTCTATCAGCTCCTCGTATGCCAGTCGAGCTCGTCCCCACCTCCTGCTGCCACTCACATTCGCTCCAACTATAGCATGCTATAACACGCCGCAGCACTGTCGACAACAGTGCCATCCCGTGCTATGGACAGATATGGTCCTCTACTGGAGAAGTAAAAGTGTCCCTAAACGATCATGCTTGCATGACATGCAACGTTTACGTGGATGTCATGCTGCGACGGACCATCATGCTTGCTATCAATCAATACAGTGAAGCAACGGCCAGCACGTAGTTTGCATGTCATGCACGTCAATCACTACAGCTGCAGACGGCCATGCATGAGTGACAGCACGTAATGCATGCCGCATGATTAAATTCAATTCATTTATTTTAAATTTACAAAATACATGTCTACAGGTAGAGTCCCAAGGCGACAATGCATAAAACAATGGCTTGATTCTAGAATAATAATCGTTTGTAATATTGATCGTTTAAGGAGCCCATAAGACTTAGAACTTTTCTGAATGAGTGTACAGCCTAAAGGTATGTTTACATATTAGATACAGTACTTTGATAAATACGGAGAAAAGGGGGAGAGATGAACATTTCTAAAATCCGATTAAGTTTCCACGAACCTTATAAATTAAACTAAAGTAAGCATGAATAAATTGAATTGACTGGCCTGTTGGCGTAGTTAGTAGTGACTACCTACTGCGCCAGAGCTCTGAGTTCGATCCCCGGTCGGGTTACACCTATGGGTTTTTCTCGACATGATAGTCATTACTGACTGCTCTCAAACGGTGAAGGAAAACATCGTGAGGAAACCTGCATACGCCGAAGAAATTCTTACACGCATGTGAAGTCCACCAAACTGCACTGGGCTAGCGTGGTGGACTATAGCCCGAACGCCCTCGTTGAGAGGGTAGGCCTGAGCCCCAGCAGTGGGGACATGTTAATAAGCTGTTGATTAGATAGATATTCAGTCCAGGGACTTCAAAGCGCGTAACCACTTGTCCAGTTATTTCAATTTCCTTCATCAACAGCTAATTAATATGACCCCACTGCTGGGGCTCAGCCTTACCCTCTCAACGAGGGCGTAATATAAATTGTCCCTTGTCAAATCTTAATTGAGGCTGGTATCACTTTAGTGAGTCTGTGTGGATGTTGCTTCCAGAGCCGTAGAGCCTAGTTTAAAAAATAAAACTGTGTGGAGGCCCTATGTTTTTGTGCACTATGATGTAACAGCCAGTTTTTTGTATTCTTAAAAACTACGACTGACCTAGAAGGCCTTTGTTTCCAATTGGCCGTAAAACCCATAAAAAAGTTATTCAGTTCGGCCGCCGGCCGGTCTCTAATTCAATCAATCATTCACCAAAGATCACCGGTCAGCGCCTCAGCGGGCATGTAACATGCCGCATGTTAGTTTTTAGGGTACCGCATCAAAATGGTAAAAAGAAACCCTTATGGTGCGACTTCGTCCATCTGTCTGTCTGTCACAGCTGCTCATTTCAACAACTACTAATGCTGTCAACTTAAAATCATATCATGCTTCATATCCTACTAATATTATAAAGGCGAGAGTTTGTAAGGATGTGAGGATGTTTGTTACTCTTTCACGCAAAAACTACCGAACAGATTTTCATGAAACTTGGTACAGTGGTGGCTTATATCCTGGAAAAACATATAGGATACTTTTTAACGCGGAGGACGTCGCGGGGCGTCCACTAAGTGATAAAACGCATACATAGATGGCGCTGTTTCACAATGTATACGGGAAAAAGTTTTCTACGCATGCGAAGAAGCGGGAAAAAGCTAGTTTTTAATAGTTTTACTTGCCCACGTCTATTGCAAATGATAGAATTAATGAAATACATTACAAAATAAATGTCTAAAAATACCATTCTCCTCGAAGCATAAAATTTTAAATAATTAGAGTTCATAGGGTTTTATGTAAATACATACTTACATACATAATAATGTATGTGTTCACGCTATGTCCCTGACGGGGTAGGCAGTAAGAACGGAGCGCCAAGTATCGCGATCCTGACACATCTCTGTCGCTTCGCTCAGTCTCATCATTCTCTCCACACACGCTCCTATCTTTTGAAATCAACAAAAATCCTTCACAAACATATATAAGTGATCGTAAAAATGAACTCTATAGAAATTAAAACTGAAAAAACATTTCTAGAGACCTCGGTCGATGAATTTAACTAAATAGCTTTTTATAGGTCTTCTTCCGAGGTACGGAACCCTCAATACTCGAGCGCGACTCGCACTTGGCCGGTTTTTTACAAGCTTTGTTTGAACTATAGCCATGGCAAAGGTCAATTGTATTCAGCCAGTTGAAATCACTTTCACAGACCATTAATTTAAAAAATTGAAAGTAACAGTGACTTTTTGAAGCTAATATTATATAACAGTTTAAGTTAGATAAGTATTCAAATATCACATGAATATACGAGAGTTTTTTATTAATTTTTGAAAGAATCATTTATTTTGGACACTAATTTATTACTATCCGTCCATCATTAATATTAAGTGAGAGGGAAATCTATTATCAAATCACATAAACAGCCTATTAATATGTCCCCACTGTTATAGTCCACCACGTCAGCCCAGTGCGGATTGGTAGATTTCACTTCACTTGCGCCTAAGAATTTCTTCTTCGGCGTATGCAGGTTTCCTCACGATGTTTTCCTTCGAAAAATTCGCATTTGAAAAATTCATTTTGCATTTGATAGCCCAGCTGGATGAGGTTAGCGCGGGACCGGTCGTCTTGGAGATCCTTGGGGGAGGCCTTTGTCCAGCAGTGGACGTCTACAGGCTGATATGATGATGATTTGATAGCCCAACTCTTGAGGAAGGTTATAGGCTATTTACCATCACCATACGACCCTTATCTTATCTTGTTAGGGTGCCAGGAATACCTGGCGACACTTGGACCCTATGGGATCTGTTGTGCCAAACCCCTGTCCGCCAAACGGTTTGGTGGACTTCACATACGCCTTGGAATAGTAAAGACCAGTCTTCGGCGTATGCAGGTTTCCTCACGATGTTTTTCTTCACCGAAAAATTTGTGGTATTATTGCTTACTTAAGTTTCGAAAACTCATTGGTACGGGGCAGGATGGAAATCACGACCCTAAAAGTGTCCCTAAACGATCATGCTTGCATGACATGCAACGTTTACGTGAATGTCATGCTGCATGATGGACTATCACTATCTTGCTTTGCTATCAATCAGAACAGTGAAGCAACGGCCAGCACGTATAGTTTGCATGTCATGCACGTCAATCACTACAGCTAGACGGTCATGCATGAGTGACAGCACGTAATGCGTGTCATGCCGCATGATCGTTTAGGGAGCCCATAAGGGGTAGAGTAAAAAGAAAAAGTTAGAAATAACTTGGAAATAACTTAAGAAAACCCGGGCGAAGTCGCGGGAACCAGCCAGTGATAAACAATGCTGTATTGACATCTGCGAAATATTCCATGAGTTCGGGGCGTGACAAATCGTCACGACAACCATTTTGAAGCCCATTATAATACAAATACAGCTCATTATTCCAGATGCTCAGCTCCAGGGTTGGACAAACGGTCTATTTCTTTCGGCCGAAACTAAAAATTCGGCTTTCAACGGCATTTTAGGAGAAACTCTATTTAGAAGCCCATTAGAATACAAATACAGTTCATTATTCCAGATGCTCAGCTCTAGAGTTCGACAAATTGTTTATTTCTTTCGGCCGAAACTAAAAATTCGGCCGAAAGAAACATTTTACAGTGTTTTACGATCCCACTCATATTATAAACGCGGAAGTTATATGTTTTGTGAGTTCGGACATAGGTTTGGATGTTTGTTACACTTACACGCAAAAACTACGGGAAAGATTTTTATTGAAACCTTTTTTATGCATCTAGAAAAAGCAAGCAGGTACCTAACAAATTTCCTTAATTATCATTTCAGATCTATAAATGATAATAACATACGATCCATCCCAAAAGGACGACCCTTCGACGCTTTGACTGGCATCCAGACATTGTATCGACCGTCCAAACAGCCCGAGGCGAAGCCGAGTGCGTAATGAAGCCGAGCAGTGTAATCGCGCGTGTCATGACATGTTTGTTGTGTCATATAAGCACTTGTAGGTACTTATTTTTTGTATTAACATAAAGCTAAATAAATAGCATTCAAACTAATTTCAAGCGTTATTTGGCATTCCTACCGTAAAGAACACTGCGCCAAGAACCTGTAAACTCTTCGGCGAAGATGTCTTCAGGTTCAGTAACTAAAAATTCGACCAAAAGTGCCGAAAGGCGAACCGGTGTTCACATCACTACAAGCCAGACTGGGCTTTGTACTTGAATTTGACGAAGGTCGCTCGGACTAAACATTTTGTCTCAGATTAGACATGCTCTATTATAATGTTTTTCTATCCTAAATTATATTCAACTAGCCGATGCCCCGCGACTTCCTCCGCGTAATAAGTATACTATTTATTATGTTATTAAGAAAAAAAAACCGTTTTAATCATGCCAGTTTCTTAGTTTTAAAGTTTGTCAATAGATGGCGTTAGGTGTATTTTACACCCCGCTATCATTTGGTTCTTCGCAACATACATAGGTGGACGGATAATTAGAAACAGGGCAAGATTTTCATACAATCGAGGTCACTTTGAAGCCATGGTTCTCCGTGAAGGATTGATCGGGGCGTGATCTGATGACGATCATCGAGAGAGTAGATAGAGGACTTTAAGATCGCTGTAGATATCCAACTGATCAGATCAGCCGTTTGGTAGCACACCCGCGCCTGCCCACTGCCACTTCAGCTTGCTAATCCTTCTACGTCTTATTCCTTAGTGTGACTTAGACAATCCTTCTTTCGAGTTAGTCTGCAGCAGAGCTTGGAAATGTCACCGATGTGCATTCTGTGCTCTGTGGTCTGCACCAACGGCCGTTGAATCCTGCCCATTGCCACTTTAGCTCACTAATTCTTATAAAGTGACCTCTATTCTCGTCAGATCTATTCGTTGCGGGCGTGAATCATATCATTTCAAAACTACTTCGGCATGAAACGTCGAATAATGGTTAATTGAATATAATTAAGGTTCCAAGTCTCGGCGGAGTCACGAACTGAGGCTTGATAATTGAGCCTACAGCCTTAATGATTCAGAGAGCCTTTGCCTTGCCTCATGAATTTTAAAAAAAGCTACTCCCATATGGATGAGTAACAAAATCATTTTAGGGGGTGCCAAAATCGTGCCAAATGTATATCGAAATTGATACTCACTCACACATTCTCATTTTCAAACTCCATATAAATTTGTATGAGCAACTTCCTCCCGCTAATCCGCTTCATTTGTCCGCACCCCCCCTGATTTTGACACAGAATTTTTCATCGTTTCCCATACTAAATATGCAAGATGCGATCTCCACGGGGAGCGCGCGCGCGACAAAAGAGCTTCGAATCTCCTTGATTTTAGTCATTTATTTATTTGTTTATTTATTCATACAAGGACTATAAAACAGATATTAAATTAAAATAGAATAATCCAAAAGCAAAGTATGTAGGTTACTAGGAAAGCAGAAAAAAAATGAAGTTTATTTATTCTAAACAGATAGACTAACTAAAAAGATTATCACAATAGAATAAAGCCAATATAGCAAAATGAGTAGATCACAAGAAAAAGTAATAAATAATATTCATTCATCAACAGCCTATTAATGTCCCCACTGCTGGGGCTCAGGCCTACCCTCTCAACGAGGGCGTGCGGGCTATAGTCCACCACGCTAGCCCAGTGCGGGTTGGTGGACTTCACATGCACCTAAGAATTTCTTCTTCGGCGTATGCAGGTTTCCTCACGATGTTTTCCTTCACCGTTTGAGAGCAGTCAGTACATGTACTTAAGTTTCGAGAAAAAACCCATTGGTACATGGCCCGGCCGGGGATCGAACCTCGGACCTTTCGATATGATAGGTCGCGTCTTATCCCCGAGGCCACTGACGCAGACCTACCGCAGGCCGCAGGCTCAATATGCAGACGCAGGCCGCGCGTGTCTCAAGTCTCACATACATTGCATAGGGAATACAACAGGCCGCCACCGCCACCGCAGGCCGCGTGTGTCTCTGTGACACGCTTTAAAAGGCAGACACATCATGTGTTTCAGAATAGAATAAAGCAAAGCCTTTGTTCTTTGAATTTAGAAACATGACAATTTGAATTTAATACAAAAAGTATTAAATCGCGGACGAAGTCGCGGGCGTCCGCTAGTATAACTTAAACCATACGCACTTGTATCGTATGTCCACTGAAGCGGAGACAATTATTCGAGGAAACAGAGTGAGGCACGCTTAGTGGCTCCAGATAGCAATCTGACGAACAAGTTTGGAAAATCGATTGCGCCAGGGACGGAATCAGGAGGGAGGTAGCCCCCCACAGCATAGAGTGGAGTACCAGGAATATTCGAGCGATCAGAGGTCGCAGGTTCGCTTGTACAGGACAACCTTAGTCAAGTTGTAAAGGATTCAGGTTGGACCTTTTTCATATTGGACATTTTTCAGTTTGGTAATTTTTCAGTTCGAGCATGGTCGTTGGACATTTTTCAGATTGGACATTATTACAGTAAATCGGACAGTCTTGCCCAATAATAAACCGGACAAGTGCGGGTAGGACTCGCGCCCTGAGGGTTCCAAACAATCTTAATTTTGAAAATTGTCGAAAATCGTTGTATGATTTGGTTATACGCAAAATTAAGTTTATTGGTAATAGAAAAAATACTTTTTTTTGTGATGTAACTACAAATTTACTGTTTTCGGATTTTTACCATTACTGTGCTATAGACATTGCTTCTTGACAAATTTCAAGATTTCTGTGGCATTGGCAACACTGCGGGGCGGGAGTGCCAGATTCAAGATTCAACTTTATTGCAAAGCCACATGTTAAAAGATGTTAAGATACAAATAAGCCAGTACATGTGCCCTGCAAGGGCACAGCAATATGTCACAAGTCAATATTAATATTAACAATAAATTCTTACATTACTAAATAATTATACATTGTAAATTATCTTGTGTTCTACTCGTATTTATTATATTTATATAATCTTTTGTATCATTAATGTCAACGGTCGACATCGCGGTGAGCGGTCGCGTCGCACGCGCATACCCACCACAATTTGTGTTTTATTTAACACCTAAACACCACAGGTAGGTAGAAAAGTAAGACTATAATTTATAACCTCCCATAGTTAAACCCTGAGTCCGCCCCTGTCCAAGTTTTTGATAATTATCGGACGACTAAACGAATTCAATGTCCAACGGTCCTTATCGAAAAAAATATAAAAAAATCAAATCAAATGAAAAGAAAAGTTACAAACTTAAAAGCCTTTGTAACTCCGACTTTGTATATAACTTTTCTAAAGGGCTTTTCAAATTTGTCGGGGACAAAGAATTTTCCCAGAATTTGTTTGACAAAAATTCTTCATTTGTTTTCAATCGGAATTCTATTTCTGAAAAGCGTTTCTTGAAAAAAACTTATTTAAAAACATAAATTAATTTTTAAAAGTTGGTGCAAATGTAAAAAACATTTAAATTTACTTAATTACAACTTCGCAGTTTCGCACCTCGATGCTTTTATTGGAGGTTTTGGCTTGGTAACGAGACCTTTAAGCCATATCTTATTAGAATTTAAAGTCATATTTCTTATATCTATTATACCGGCGGTTACAGCACGGCGTCTACAAAAACATTAATTTAATTACAAAATTTTAATTTTTACAACTTATTTAGACACACTTCATTTAGTATAGTTATTCTGCGTCCGTACGTCACCGAAGGCTCCACTGAAAACCAGCGCTGTAGTTTCGGCTGCGGCATATGCTGAGTTGGAGACCTGTTTGGCCACATTACGGCACCGCCCGACCGGAGGATGTGACCGTGCCAGCGCCGGCGTGCACAGCGCACCACGCGCCCTGCACTCCGGCGACATTGTAACTCTGGAGACCGTAACCTCCACCATCTATACTTATAATAAAGGAGTAGAAATCGTGTGTCTGTACTTTGAACAAATTTTAAAAAAAATGAGTGTGGGCGATAAAAAAAGAGTAACAGAACACAAAAAAGTTTTTTTTAATTTTTTTGTCTTTCTGTCTGTCTGTCTGTCTTTCTGTCTTTCTGTCTGTCTGTAATCGCTAATCTCCGAAACCACTGAACGGATTTTCTTGCGGTTTTCACAGGTAGATTAAGCACAGCCTGGAGCAACTTATAGGCTTTGTTTCATTGAAATCGGATGACAGCGAAAAAAGTTATCGTCATTTACAGATAAATCATTTAACGAAACAAGACGATGTCATAGACATAGGAGATATCAGTGTTTTTTTTAACTGGGACAGTAATAGGCAAGTCCGAAACCATAGGAGATGCAGGGAAAGTGTCTTATGACATAGAAATTTTATGGTCAAGCGTGTGTTGTCCATAAAAATGAAACAATTTGCACAAATTTTTTTTAATGCGGTTCGACTCAGTTTCATGTAGGGATCACTTCATTATATCGGAAGAAAAAAATCTGAGCAGCAGAAGTTAGTCAAATTCAATAAAATGTTTTCTCATAGAACGCCAGTGAAAAATAATTTTTATTATTCTTAAAAAATGCGTATCGACTTAGTTTCATGTTAGAATCATTTTATTGTATCGGAAGAAAATAATCCAAGCAGCAGAAGTTAGTCAATTTAATAAAATGTTTTCTTATAAAACAGACTGTGCAATGTACTTAGGAACTTACTACTTATTCATTCATGCCACCCGAACTCCAGCTGCTCCGATTACTATGTCAAAATTGTTATCACAAAAAAATACCTAAAGGTTCCTAAGACAGTTTCCCTGTATCTCCTATGGTTTTGGTTTTGCCCATACTGTATTAGTTAAAAAATACACACGTATAATAAAAATTGATATGAGAAGTCTTATGAGCAATAGAAGTGAAAACAACAATTTTTTAAATTTTTATCTGTCTTCACCAAATTGGATACGGTGTTCATAGTTTGTTCCTGAAGGTATGGTATACCTTAAATTATGGTGAAGGTACTTAGAATGATCCATTTTACCATTGGAAAATTATAACTAGACGATGTATGTCTGTACATAGCAGAGATAGGTACCAAATAGGTTCCAAAATCCACGCGGACGAAGTCGCGGGCAACAGCTAGTGTTTAATATGTTTTATGTATCTCTGTTTTGTTATTTTGCAATGTCCTGTATATGTGCTGTCTTGTGTGTCAAATAAACTTTATTCTATTCTATTCTAACAAGGCACGAAGAGTTTGGTGATTTTCACTAAGGTTCACATCCTCACTAAAGCGATACCTAGTATCTTTAAGGGAGATTTGCAATGGACAAATTTGGTGCGAGCTGAAAGAGTTGTTACATAACCATCATAATATCAGACATATACCTTTAATTTACATTGTAAGTATAGTATATTAAATGTTTTCATTTTGACAATAAATTACAACCATTTAGATTAATATTTTCAGGTGTATGAAAATAAAAAACTTAACAGCAGTCTGTGCAGTGGTAATAATACATGTCAGTGTTACCAGTTCTTCCATCTCGCTCGCACTTAGGCGGCAGAGCAAGGAAGTGGATTACTTCCGTGCGAGCTGCGCGGGCGCACGCGACGTGCTTGATGCAGCTGCGATACAGTTTACTGCGTGGGGATGTCGGTAGCCATTTTAAGTCATCATCATCAGCCTGTAGACGTCCACTGCTGGACAAAGGCCTCACCCAGGGATCTCCACGACGACCGGTCCTGCGCTAACCTCATCCAGACGTTGCAGCTTCAATTTTAATTTCCAGCAAAATATACACAAACACACGCACCATTATTTATAATACTATCATAAATCTATACTACAGAAATCGTAACGGGAGTAAATCTGTACATTGAAGGGATTTAAAAAAAACTATTGGAATACATTATTTAGGCATATCTGACTCTAAAATACTTTTCAGAAAATTTCTTGTTTGTCTGTTTGTGCCCGCATCACGCTAAAACTACTGGTCCGATTTGAACCGGGTTTTGTTTGTTTGAAAGCTGGTGGTCTGACTTAAAATCTGGTGTTCTTGGATTTTTAAAATTCCACCCCTAAAGGGGTGAAAAGGGATGTTAAGGTTTGTATGGGAACAAAAATTTACAAATCAAATTTACATGCCGCGCGGGCAAGTTAGTTACACATAGGTACGACACTTTTTGATGCGAACGAAGTCGCGGGGCATAAGCTAGTATACAATAAAACCCGCAAAACTATTCTAGGAAAATAAAATGCAAGTGACGAACATGAAATTGACACGTCTTCTCCCGCCAAATATCGAATTTATTAATTTCCAGTTACATAAAAAATTTTGAACCAAAATTCATTGTCATCCACTCTCTCTTTATGCTAAGATTACTATCTCGAAATCCAAATCGATTGACAATGCCACAGAGCGGTAGAAATCGGACATTCGGCATCTTGAAAGTCACTGCCGTGAAATTTATAGTCAGTTCGAGTCCAAGTTGTCTGTGGTTTTACCATAAACAAGAATGTAACGTAAATACGTTTACTATGGTTTCATTCAGTTGTCTATACAATGAACGGTAGACGACGTAACTTTATGCCTGTCGGCCATTGAAAATAATAAATAACCATCTTAATCTAAGACGAAATCTGTTTTACATACTTAATCTATCTTACTAATATTATAAAGGCGAAAGTTTGTAAGGATGTGAGGATGTCTGTTACTCTTTCACGCAAAAACTACCGAACAGATTTTGATGAAACTCGGTACAGTGATAGCTTATATCCTGGAATAACATATAGGCTACTTTTTAACGCGGACAAAGTCGCGGGGCGTCCGCTAATACCCCCTAAGTAACAAAACGCCTACATAGAGGGCGCTGTTTCACAATGTACTCGGGAAATTTCTACGCGGGCGAAGCCGCGGGAAAAGCTAGTAGATACATAAATCTTCAGTTAAGTCTAAGAACAAGGATCCCATAGAACCGCACTCAGCGTATAGCATGAAATAGCAATAGTCTTTTACTCCAATAATTTGAGAAGTCGCTTCTTACATGGCGGGGTCAAACTGAACAAACACTATCTATTTTAGTCAGGCTGTTGTTTCAAACAAAAAAATTCGCATACGTAGAAAGAGATAGAAGATATTATACCTGTCTAGCTTACTCTTACCACTTTTGTAATAAGTGTGTCCCTCTCTGATTATTATTATTATTTTAGCGTCTGTTCTATGGGATACGTAAAGAGAGAATCAATAGAGGACGCACTAAAACAACAATAATAATCAGAGAGGGACACACTTATTACAAAAGTGGTAGGAGTAAGAAAGACAGGTATAAAATCTTCTATCTCTATCTACGTATGTGAATTTTTTGTTGGGGGGCAGTTGGTATGTACCAACTGCCCCCCAACAAACCACAACCCGACTAAAATAGATAGTGTTTGTTCAGTTTGACCCCGCCATATAAGAAGCGTCTTCTCAAATTATTGGGGTAATAGACTATTGCTATTTCATGCTGTACGCTGACTACTGATCTATGGTTACCTAATCTATGATGGGATTCGTAGAGTTAAGTCCATTTTGATTTGGACATTAAGGTGCTCTTGCACCGAAAACCTTTAAAAATGCAATAACGGTGCAACAGGCGCGGAAGCGTGTTATTGACCTCCGGTGCCACTCGACGCTTTTCCGAGATTACCCTCGCGGTGCACTGGCGAGAGCGCAAGTCAATGGCGCGGAGTCAGAACCAAGAAGTTTCAAATCTCTTTTGTGGCGCGCGCGCTCCCTGTGGAGATCGCACGTTGCATATTTAGGGCTTCTTTCACCACTTCCTGATATTGTTACAGATAGTAATCTTAGTGATAAACTAATCTATCAGGTAAATCTGTGTGATAGACTATATAAAATATAGGCAATCAGATACCTGTGAAACCAAAAAAACAAGCTATCTGTCAGATAACCTACGAATAGGGTATCTGGGACTTTATCAGCAAGCGGTGTAAGAGGCCCTTAGTATCGGAACCTATGGTGCCATTTACAGGGGGGGTGCAGACAAAGGAAGTGGAGTAGCGGGAGGAGGTTGCTAATACAAATTTATATGGAGTTTGAAAATGAGAATGTGTGAGTGAGTAACAGTATTGTCATCCATTTGACACGATTTTGACACCAATAGGATGCTTTTATTACTCATCCATATGGGAGTGGCTAAATTTTTTGATTCATGGTTAGAACAATGGTTAATTTTTTTGTGCGTAACCAGTTTCGTATAAAGAAATATGGTATTTAAAAAAAATTTTGTTTTTAAGTTGAGTTGGGATATGATTTAAATATATATATATATATAAAATTTAACTTTTTTTAATTTCGCTTTGCAACTGTTTATTTTTAAAACTTTTTAAACAATAATTACAATAAAAAAAAATGTTTCTACGAAACCGGTAACGTGTGAAGAAAAAAAAATATTTGTAGGAAACTGGTCACGTAGAAGGGGTTTTATAGTGCTGCACACTTCTGTCGACGACCGTACACTAAGTCGCAAGGGCAAACCGGTTCCGCATAAACAGCCTTAGCGGTTACGTTTAATAATTCATTCTTACATTAAATTTACATTTCATATTTACACAAAATGCAATTTCAAAATGCCACGTCGAGGCGTCAAGTCATTAGATTTTATTATGTGGAAAACATTCTGAGAGCGTCTGGGCGTCGGGGATAAGACGCGGCCTATCATATCGAAAGGTCCGGAGTTCGACCCCCGGCTGGGCCATGTACCAATGGATTTTTCTCAAAACTTAAGTACACTGTCTGTTCTCAAACGGTGAAGGAAAACATCGTGAGGAAACCTGCATACGCCGAAGAAGAAATTCTTAGGCGCGTGTGAAGTCCGCCAACCCGCACTGGGCTAGCGTGGTGGACTATAGCTCGAACACCCTGGTCGAGAGGGTAGGCCTGAGCCCCAGAAGTGGGGACATGTTAATAGGCTGTTGATAGCCAGTATTCTAACATAGACCTCAAGGTGGCAAGGGAAAAATCCAGCGGGAAAACCTTTCCTACGCGGGTGAAGCCGCAGGAAACAGCTAGTACCTAGTTCAATATTACAGAACTAAATGTTGGAAATACTGGAACACAGTTTTCAGCGCATGCTTTTAGTGAATTCGTAAAAATCCACATAGGTGTTTAGAGTGCTCTTTTTTAGGTGCATCACTAGGGTACTTACTCTCTGTACACTAAAAAGAACTCCGCCATTTTAATCTAGTACAGTCGACCGCACGTCAGTGGAAACACTATGACCTTGAGCTGGCCTCGCCGATTACGGAGTTTCAATACTATGAGAGACCAGATTATACTGGGTTTGTTTCCACTGACGATGACGTGCGGTCGACCGTACAAGCGAGAAAGTTTGTTGACCTCGGGATGCAAAATGTACATCGCACGCACCGCGCGACGTCAGAATACAGTTCCTCCACATGGGTCTATGCCCCTGGCGGACCAGCACCGTGGGCTTCTCGCGGTCTGTTTTGCAGCGAAATGTGGAACGACCTTCCCTCTGACGCTTTCCACGGCGCTACGATATGGGTTCCTTCAAGAAGAGAGTCAACAGCAAGGCCGGGAACGCACCAGCACCCCCCAGGGTGTTGCAGGTGTCTCTTAACATCAGGAAGCCCGCCTGCTTGTTGAACCCGTAGCAACAAAAAAATACATTTGGAAATTTATACAGTCACACCGCAACCCATACTAATCCTAATAACATTGTCAACGTGAAAGTTTGTAAGGATGTGAGGATCATCATCATCATCATTAACAGCCTATTAACATGTCCCCACTGCTGGGGCTCAGGCCTACCCTATCAACGAGGGCGTTCGGGCTATAGTCCACCACGCTGGCCCCTTGCGGGTTGATGGACTTCACATGCGTCTAAGAATTCTTTCTTCGTCGTATGCAGGTTTCCTCGCGATGTTTTCCTTCGCCGTTTGAGAGCAGTCAGTAAATGTAAAATCTATTGGTACATGGCCCAGCCGGGGATCGGACTTCGGACCTTTCGATATGATAGGCCGCGTCTTATCCCCGACGCCACTGACGCTCATGATGTGAGGATGTTTGTTACTATTTCACGCAACGCAACGGGGAACAGATTTTGATGAAATTTTGCATTAAAAGAACTAATAGATTATACATACCAGAGCTACTAGGTAGAGATATAGATCTTTTGGGAAAAGCTGTTCCCGCGGTTAAAACTTTCTTACACGAGCGAAGCCGCGGGATTCAGCCAGTAAAATATATGGCAAAATGGCAGACGTAACCATGGCAGTGAAACATTATGGACGCTCCAGCGAGCGCCAGGCATTTTCATTATCAGACTAGTGCGCTCTAGAGAGCGGTTTAAAGATGAAAATGTACGATAAAAACATATTTTACTTACTGTGCTGTTAGTGTGTGCATGGGCACAGTATGGGCGCTGTCACAGCGTATAGTCGATGACCTCTTGTATATGGATGTACTTTATTTTTGACAGACATAGCGAATAAAAATAAATAAAATGCAAAGCAAATAAAATGAATAATGAATGAATGACTGAATAAATGAATTACTTTCGCATTTATAATATTAGTATATTAACTATGGTTTGACGTGTGACTGTGATTGTTAACAGGAGCCCCGACGAGCTCGACTGACATACGAGAATCAGATAGAGCGACAGACGGACACGTGGGAAGCACACGCGTCCCGCGATGAGCGTGTGTGAAGAGAATGGTGACTGAGCGAAGCGACAGAGGTTCAATTCAATACACTTTATTGCACATTTAAAAATTACAGACAAAAAAAGAGAAAAACAGATACAGTAATGTACATCTAGGCGGTCTTATCGCTAAGAGAGATTTCTTCCAGACAACCAGAGGTGTGTCAGGATCGCGATACTTGGCGCTTCGTTCTCTGCCTACCCCTCCAGTGATATAAGTGAAGATACGTACGTGTGTACTGTACGAATCAGGCAGCATTTTCAAATTCGTCGAGTCCGCGACCGTTTCGCCTAGTTTACCTACTGTGTGCGCCCACACCGCGGGCCGCACAGTGGTAACTTATCATTATGAATGGGTGTTTAAATAATTAACCGAGCAACGAACGCGCAAATTGGACGCGAAAGTCTTGGAGGGACACCGCGCAATGTTTGCATTTTGCGCTCTCACGTACGCGCAAACAGGCGAATTCTACTATCACCTGGCACATTAATGTTATAGTTTATTTTATTATCCCCTAGCCATTTCACGCGGCATTTTATACCTACCCGAGAAAAAAGTAAAAGTCACAAATAACTTATTATTTGTGACTTTTCCTTTTTTCTCGGCTCCTAAGGGTCGTTGCGTGATGATAAGCCTATAACCTCAAAAACTGGGCTTTAAATGCAAAAAGAATTTTTCAAATCCGACTGATAGTTCCAGAGGTTAGCTCGTTTAAACAAACAAACTCTTCAGCTTTATTATATTAAGTAGTATAGATTTGTTCTATCTATTCGGAATATTCGGAATAGTCGCTTAATGACCTATGTCATGAACGCGAAATGCTATAAGCGCGAAAGGTCTTGAACGCGAAATGTTCTAAGCGCGAAATGTCTTGAACGCGAAATGCTCTAAGCGCGAAATGTCTTGAACCTGAAATGCTTTAAGCGCGAAAGGTCTTGAACGCGAAATGTTCTAAGCGCGAAATATCTTGAACGCGAATTATCTAAGCGCGAAATGTTTTGAACGCGAAATGCCCTAAGCGAGAAATGTTTTGAACACGAAATGTACTAAGCGCGAAAGGTCTTGAAAGCGAAATGTCTTGAACGCGAAATGCTCTAAGCGCGAAATGTTTTGAGCGCGAAATGCTCTACGAACGAAAGGTCTTGAACGCGAAATGCTCTCGAAAGGTCTTGAACGCGAAATTCCCTACGCGCGAAACGTCCCAGATGCGAAAAATATATTAGGAATCTATGGAATTCGGGTCTACAATCGACTGCCAGAGCACGTCACGACCGCAACCTCCATAAACAGTTTTAAAGATAAACTGAAGGGATGGCTGATCGAGCAGACGTTTTATAGTGTAAACGACTTTTTATTACCTAATATAGGTAAATAGTTTTTAAATATTTAATGTAATTTTATTATTATTATTATTATTATATTATTTTTGACATTTTTATTTCAGTTTTGTTTGACATGTTGTATCTTGACATTTTTATTTTATTTTTTAGTATTGTTTGACTTTATTGACTGTAATGATTCATGTATTTGATATTGATTATTGACATATTTTTTTTCTTCTTTTTGACATGTAACTAAGAAATTACCAATAAAGATATGAATATGAATTAATAAATTACTCTTGTAACCTTTTGTAACCTAGTCTAACAGTGGACTTATTGTATTATGTACCTAAAACACCTACCAATTCCGACCCTAGCTTATTATTATAATAAAAACTATATCGCCGCATAACCTTGGAAGCCATTAGAGCCGATATTTCAGAACAAGGCATGGGTAAGATTTAAGTTACAGTTATTTCACTCCATTGTTATTTGTTACGCAGTTATTTTCTACTAACTGCTTGAAGCAATTCGACCTTCGTCGTGTTAATCAAGTGAGCGAAAAAACTAACGGTTTGATTGGAGAAACAATTTGAACTACTTAACCGTGCCCGAGTTACGAATAGGTCAAGGTTGACTTTGTTTAAACCTTCGTCTGTACCGCTGATGTTATCTTCTTCATCATCAGCCTGTAGACATCCGCTGCTGGACAAAGTCCTCCCCCAAGGATCTCCACGACGACCGGTCCCGCGCTAACCTCATCCAGTCCTGCGACCTCCACCAGATCGTCGCTTCACAACGTAATAAAATCCCTTCGGCCGCCTACGATACCCGCTCTACGTAACCAGTTTCGTACGAATACTTTTTTTCTTCCTACGTAACCGGTTTCGTAGGAAGATTTTTTTTCTTTGTATTGTAGTTTTTATTTAAAAGTTGCCAGCTAAGTCAAAACTACCAGTGACAGTAGTTATAAAAAAAAAAATTGATGAGAGTAGAAATCGGCCTACTACTGGACCGGCGCCCGCGCAACACGCACTCCCGCTGTCTGTGACGTCATCGCGGGGGGAGGAGGGCGGGTCAAACATATATTTATGTGTTGGTGGCAGATGGATCTTTACAACGATATAGGTAAATATGCTTTTTGTAGCATAAATAAAGCTTTCAGAAGTACATGTTTTTCATAGCAATTTTTCCGGAATGCTCGCCGCCGCGCCGCTGCCTGGGACGACGAGGAAGACTGTACAGATGTCCTAAAGCAGTAACTACACCACACATCTTGGGCGTACGCCCGCTGAAGGTCATGTTAGACGTAGCATTTACACCATCTAGCGCGGCACCTAGCAAGGCATCCAGCAAGGCATAGACAAGCTTTAAAAAGTAGGGTTTGGCTTGGTTACAAGACTTTTAAGCCATATTACTTGATATTTTAATTGAGATATGGCTTAAAAGTCTAGTCCAACCAAGCCAAAACCTACTTTTTAAAAACGTTAGAGCTTGTCTATGCCTTGCTAGGTCCAGCACACATCCTGCACGTCATGCAAGCAAATAATAATAATTATTGCTGAATAGCAAGCCTTTTCACGACAGTTTTGCATGACCTTCTAACATGACCTTGAGCGGGCGTACGCCCAAGATGTGTGGTGTAATTAGTGCTTAAGTTATCTGTGAAGTGTCAGAATCAGGAACTAGGCAGATTGTCATTCGGCCGTCAGAACAAAATATATAGAAAGAATGACGGGCATGGATCGACGGCAGAGCCACCCGTTAGTTCACAGATAACTTGGTAAGTCTATCTATATTCGAACATAGAATTTACGTCAAAAATTTAAAAATAAAACATTATGATTGTTCTAAAATTAAAGGGCATTGGCAAAATCCATCAGCCCAAAGATTTTTATTGAAGACTTAACAAGTTATCTGTGAACTGAAGGGTGGCTCTGCCATAGTTCCATGCCCTCATTCTTATAGATGTACCAAGTTATCTGTGAAGTGGCAGAATCAGGAACTAAGCAGAATGTCATTCGGCTGTCAGCACACAATATATAGAATAACGGGCATAGAACGATGGCAGAGCCACCCTTCAGTTCACAGATAACTTGGTAAGTCACATTCGAACATCGGAACTCACGTCAAAAATTTAAAAATAAAACATTATGATTTTTTTAAATTAAAGGGCATTGGCAAAATCCATCAGCCCAAAGATTTTTATTATAGACTTAGCAAGTTATCTGTGAACTGAAGGGTGGCTTTGCCATCGTTCCATGCCCGTCATTCTTATAGATGTACCAAGTTATCTGTGAAGTGGCAGAATCAGGAACTAAGCAGAATGTCATTCGGCTGTCAGCACACAATATATAGAATAACGGGCATAAAACGATGGCAGAGCCACCCTTCAGTTCACAGATAACTTGGTAAGTCTATCTATATTCGAACATCGAATTCACGTCAAAAATTTAAAAATAAAACATTATGATTTTTTGAAATTAAAGGGCATTGGCAAAATCCATCAGCCCAAAGATTTTTATTGAAGACTTAACAAGTTATCTGTGAACTGAAGGGTGGATTTGCCATCGTTCCATGCCCGTCATTCTTATAGATGTACCAAGTTATTTGTGAAGTGGCAGAATCAAACTACGCAGAATGTCATTTGGCCGTCAGCACAAATTAAATCTCAGATGAACCAATTAAATAGACGGGCATGTAACGATGGCAGAGCCGACCTGAAAGTGTGAACTGAAGGGGACCCCCCTTCAGTTCACACTTTCAGGTCGAATGACATTCAGCGTAGTTCCTGATTCTGCCACTTCACAGATACCTAGGTCTTTATCCCTTCTATCTATTGACTGGCCTGCTGGCGTAGTGGTACTGACCCTGCCTTCTGCGCCAAAGGTCGTGGGTTCGATTACCACCCGGGACCAACATTTGTGTGATGAGCTTAACTGTTGGTTTTCGCATTCTGGGTGTTTCTATGTATTTAAGTATTTATTTAAAAGCATTTAAGTGGTTGAAGCGATTTAAATAACTATCGTCAATCAAAACCCACAAAAGTCTATGTATTATTTTACAATAAATAAAATATTATGACATATTCATAAAGTATTTAAGTATGTTTATCAGTTGTCGAGTACCCATTTACAAGCCTCGGCTTAGTTTGGGATTAAACAGCCGTGTGGGAATTTGTCCAAACATTATTATTATAGATAGGTAATAAATAATAATAACTCAGATGTCACCGGAGGCAGTCGGATTGTGCAATATGTAAAGATCCACCTAAACACCCCATTAGTACTAATACCGCGATATCTCACGCGTTACGTGACGCCACGTAACGCCAACCGTAACGCGTAACCCGTCGGCGTTATCTCATTCAAGTCCCCGCCACTACGAGCTCACAACTCACACGTCTCTTGTTTGCAACTCGCATGTGAACTCGCTGTGAGGATAAGGCGTTTTTGCACAATCGACCGCAAATCAATGGAAACACTCTGACCTTTTTTAAGGTGTCTACAAAACCATTGTTATTTACAAATAATAATAATAAAAATACATTGTGGAGCAGCGCCCTCTATGTAGGTGTTTTGTTACTTAGGGGGTATTAGCGGACGCCCAGCGACTTTGTCCGCGTTAAAAAGTAGCCTATATGTTATTCCGGGATATAAGCTATCACTGTACCAAGTTTCATCAAAATCTGTTTGGTAGTTTTTGCGTCAAAGAGCAACAAACATCCTTACAAACTTTCGCCTTTATAATATTAGTTGAAAGAATAGTAGAATAACGGTTAACACATATTTATGTAAAGAAACCAGTTTATAAAATGAATTTTCCATCATGTTATGAACATAAACAGTTGAGGAAGTACTCTATCTGTTCATGAAAAATAAAAGACATCTGATTTACAAATTATGATTTACAATCGCTATAAAACACGGGTCTGTTATTTTTTCATGTTTTCAAACACATCTAAAAAGGCAAACATACTCAAAACGAGTCGGTTATAAAGGACATAGCATGGGCTACTTTTTATTGCGATAAACTGTTTAAGGTTCCACTGCGAGCGTGTATGAAGAGAATGATGAGACTGAGCGAAGCGACAGAGGTGTGTCAGGATCGCGATACTTGGCGCTCCGTTCTGCCTACCCCGCCAGGGACACAGCGTGAAGATATGCATAGTATGTCTAAACTGTTTAAATCTAGTTTCACAAAATATCCGTTCACAAGTCGCTCTCGCTAACTGTCGAGTTCCACACGCGTGGTAGCGCTGCGGTCGCACGAATGACAGTGAAAGTCGCCGAGCTCTTACCCATTGTAAGAGGGAATCCAGCAAAAAGTAATAGTACTTCCATTATTGTCGAATTGATGCTATTTCGGTACAATAGGGTGTTAAACTGTGATGTAACAGAGTATTTTGATTTCCACAGCGCAATCAAATGTTAGGACTTGATCATTTATGATGACATTCGTGTAGGAATTTGACGTTAAGTTAGTGCATTTATAGTACATTACTGCTGCGGCCCGCAACAGAGGCATTGATGGATGAACGTGTGCATGTGGGCCGAGGCGGAAGCCGAGGCACACATAAGTGAGTCCATCAATGCCTGGTTGTGGCCAAGACTTGTATAGTAGTTTCCTCAAAAAAATGCGCGGAAATTCAAACTATTACCTATGTACACCATTTTATTTCATACATATACATTCCAAAATTCAATTCAATACTCTTTATTAAACATAATAATAATAATAAAAACAAAATAATACAGTAGACTAAGAAGGTACATCTAGGCGGTCTTATCGCTAAAAGCGATTTCTTCCAGACAACCTTTCTATCTATATAAGTCAATGCAGATCGCCCTATATATATAGATGTCTTGCAAAATAAAAATGGCGGTTTGATTCTATCCATAGCTCGAACCAGAAATACTGGTTTCCAATTCCATTCCTTGCCGCGGAACTGAAGGCTTGGCAGCTGTTACCGATTCCAACATTTCCTTCCTGATATACCTTCCGCCCTTTCCTTGTAACTAATTGACACATGTCAGCCTGGATTTTATGTTACTCAAAACCGAATAGCGCATTCTACACCCAGGTTTTAGAACCGTGGTATAGTCCACGTAGAGTTTAATGGCGGCTGTGTGAAGTTAACTGATTGCAGCGCAATGACTAATTTCTGGCGTCAAAGGGGGTCACTAGAGACGGTCATTTAATTTCAATAGTTCATTGCTTTGATCAACTGAATCAACCTTTCAAGGTTTTGTACATCTCTATATCACACATCGCGCTTACGCACACATAGACTGTAAACACTGTCAGCCATGTGAAAACAATCTGTGACTATATTCATTCAGCCGCCAAGAAATTCTACGGGGACTTAACTCGCCTCAGGTTCGAACCTTGGCCCGTATCAATGAGTTTTTCAGAATTTAAGTGCGATTTATTGTAATACCACAGGTTTTTCGGTGAAGGAAAACATCGTGAGGAAACCTGCATACGCCAAGATTAGAATTTCTTTTCTAAGGCGTTTACAAGTCCACCAGAAAACGGATTGGGGCTTTGACGCGATAGCTCAGTTGGTAGAGCGTGGCACCATGGTGGCACCTGATAAGTCCTTCGCAGGTTCAAATTCTGCTCCCGTATAATATTTCCATCTTTGATAAGGTTTCATCATCATCATATCAGCTTGTAGACGTCTACTGCCGGACAAATGGCCCCCCCAGGGATCTCCACGACGGCCGGTCCCGCGCTAACCTCATCCAGCTGGGTCCCGCGACCTTCACCAGATCGTCGGTCTACCTTGTGGGAGGTACGCTGCGTCTTCTGATACGTGGTTTCATAAGGTTTAGATCTTGCTATTTTTATTTCCGGTACATTACGAGGCATTTTAAATTCAAATCTGAAACTCCTCGCGACACTTTTAGCATGTTTTTAATATTACCTTATATATTAAAATGGAAAACACGCCGCTTCGTCGCTCGCACGCAATACTCTCTTGATATACTAAATTAAAAAAATACCTCCGCGAAATGCTCGCTAAAATTGTACGGGATTTTACAGAAACAAACTCCGACGGATTTCATAATCTATACCATGAAGAGAAAAGGTTAGCTGGGGGGCGCCCGCGCCCACCGAAGAGTTTGAGCTTCATTATTTACGTAGCTCAAAGAATTGCGAAGCTGAAGTGACAGTGGGCGGGGCACATCGCTCGTAGAACTGACGGCCGTTGGGGCAGAAAGGTTCTCGAGTGGCAACCACGTATCGGAAGACGCAGCGCAGGCCTCCCACGAGGTGGACCGACGATCTGGTGAAGGTCGCGGGACCTGGATGAGGTTAGCACAGGACCGGTCGTCGTGGAGATCCTTGGGGGAGGCCTTTGTCCAGCAGTGGACGTCTACAGGCTGATGATGATGACTTAAAATGGCTACCGACATCCCCACGCAGTAAACTGTATCGCAGCTGCATCAAGCACGTCGCGTGCGCCCGCGCAGCTCGCACGGAAGTAATCCACTTCCTTGCTCTGCCGCCTAAGTGCGAGCGAGATGGAAGAACTGGTAACACTGACATGTATTATTACCACTGCACTGACTGCTGTTAAGTTTTTTAATTTTCATACACCTGAAAATATTAATCTAAATGGTTGTAATTTATTGTCAAAATGAAAACATTTAATATACTATACTTACAATGTAAATTAAAGGTAAATATAAAACTAAATTAACCTAAAACTAAAATAAAAACTATATAAAACTAAAATTACCTAAAAAATCACGATACAAAATCTGTAAAAATTTATGTATGCTGAAAGATTTGTCGTCGTAATGGTTTGCATTTATTAAATAATATTTATGATCATTATCATTCAACATTAGTAAAATTATATACAAAAAAAACACTTAAGTATTACATAATTGATCAGTGTGGCATACTATTAATAACTCAATCAATTATGTCACTGCATAATTAGTTACAAAAGTGAAAGTAATTATGTATGCAAAGTTTACTGGACTATATTTCATGCTAGTCTTGTGTTTTATGAATACTGTGTCCAGGCGATTATTTCGATAATTTAAAAGGTATACTTAACCTAACCTTTTACAAAAAATAAAACCGACTTTTATTAAAAAAGTATGATTAAGTACCATCGATGACTGTCTTGTCTTGTTGATCTCCTAATTTTTAGGGTTTCGTGTCTCAAAAGGAAAAAAGAACCCTTAGGATCACTTCGTTGTCCGTCAGTCTTTCAGTGTTTCAACAGCCTCAAATCAGATAAACAGCCTATTAACATGTCCCCACTGCTGGGGCTCAGGCCTACCCTCTCAACGAGGGCGTTCGGGCTATAGTCCACCAGCACAGTGCGGGTTGGTGGACTTCACATGCGCCTAAGAATTCGGCGTATGCAGGTGTCCTCACGATGTTTTCCTTCACCGTTCGAGAGCAGTCAGTAAATGTACTTAAGTTTCGAGAAAAAACCCATTGGTCCATGGCCCGGCCGGGGATCGAACTTCGGCCCTTTTGATATGATATGCCGCGTCTTATCCCCGAAACGCTCTGAATATCTTATTATCAACTACAAATAACATAAAATATTATCAACAACGAAGCAACCCTAACAAGCTATGTTAGGCAATTGCGGAAAATGTTATAACAGATTATGTTATACGTCTAATAGGTATAGTCCACGTAGAGTTTAATGGCGGCTGTGTGAAGTTGGCTGATTTCTGCGCAATGACTAATTTCAGATGTCAAAGGGGAGCTGTGCGGGATTCACTAGAGACGCTCATTCAATTTTGAGAAATAATTCATTGATTCGATCAACCGAATCAAACTTTCAAGTGTGTGGACATCTCTATGTGTCACACTATCTCGCTTACGCACACATAGACTGTAAACACTGTCAGCGATGTGCAAACAATCTGTGACTATATTCATTCAGCCGCCAAGAAATTCTACGGGGACTACACATTCTGTGTCTATAAGTCCATTACCAGATAGTAACTTTTTAATTATAAGTTTGCGAGGTAAGATCGAACGAACTTAACCCGTAAAGTTCTGTCGCGTTCGATGATGATTAACTAGCTGTTTCCCGCGGCTTCGCCTGCGTAGAAGTTTTCCCGAAGTATCTATAGCTTGTGTTATTCTGATGTAAAGTTTCATCAAAATCTGTTCTGTAGTTTTTGCGTGAAAGTATAACTAATGGGCTCCCTAAACGATCATGCGGCATGACATGCGTTACGTTTACGTGAATATCATGCTGCATGATGGACCCTCATGTTTGCTATCAATCACTTAGTACAGTGAAGAGTACGCGCGATTGTCAATCAACGGCCAGCACGTAGTTTGGATGTCGTTCGTGTCAATCACTACAATTAAACGATCATGCATGAGTGACAGCATGTCATGCCGCATGATCGTGTAGGGACCGCTTTAGACCAGCACCGGTTGGTAGTGTTGCCAATAACATCGAAATCGAACACATAACGACATATCGATGCTGTGTTTGAAATTGAAAATGCACTGTCTTCCAACGATTGCGTTCTAAAAATGCGAACGTACGCCTACGGATCCCTAAAAAATCGAAACTATCAAAGTCTTGTAATGGCTACGTATTTCATATCAGATCGTTCACCGTTTGTGAGCAGGTTTCGAGAAAAACCCATTGGTACATGGCCCGGCCGGGGATCGAACACTGACGCCAACGTGCGGCTGACTGTACATAAATGCATATCACGCGCCCGCACGCGACATATGCAATCGGAATGCAGTTTATTTATACAAATTATGCAGTTTTATGCCTTTTTAGACATGCATCATTTGACACGCGCTCTATGGGGTAATTGCACTTAAATTGTAAATCACATTGCTTACCTAATTAGATATCTACCTGCTAACACTTTATTATCTGCAATAACAAAGGGCTTTCTGTACCTATATATTAACTAACATAATATTTTTATTATTATTAGCCTTCCTGTAGTAGGTAAGTACAGTCAGATTAATTATTATAAAAACATTGCACACTGTCATTCTTATGAATTCGTCACTATTGTTATTGCTTTTGTTAGATTTAACTTTGTCACTTTATTGTTTCAGGTAAGTCCATCGTCACTACAGGTGATCCCATTGCTGGGCAAAGGCCTCCCCCATCCCCCTCCAGGTAATTAACTAACATAGACATAGCAAATATACAGGATATCCCACGGAGGGAAAGTACAATAAATAGGTATTGAAGATAGGATATTTTACTGAAAGAAGACATCGTTTTATTTATTTTTAATAATAAGTAGAACTGCATTCACAGATTTTTGAAAAATCGCCTGCCTCAACCGGCAATCGAACCCGCCAAAAAAAACCACATGTATTTTATGTTAACGGTCGAAAGGGTTAATCATAAGGATTATTTTTTCCTAAATAACATATAGCATCTTATATGAAATTCCTTTACATGATAATCCATCTTTGCATGTTAAATTAAGTAAATCGACAGACGGGGAGGTTCCTCTGTATAGCGAAGGCACGGACAATAATTAAAAGTCAAGTGACTATGTTTATGATTTGTACGTAGGTAGCTACCTAGGTATTTAACTTTCTATTAAAATTCGCCAGAAATGAGTAATTTAATTATTTAATATAATTAGATAGACATCTTTCGCTTTCATTCCTTTGCTTTGCAAAAAATAAAACAATGCGTGCAGAAAGCATGAAACTGTGAAACGTAAACTAGGTAAGTACTTACATAGTCTGCATTAATCTACTTATAGTTTATTTGTAATTAATTTCTAACAAACTGGACGTGAAACAAAAGAAATACGGTGAAGAATGAACTGGCGAAATCTTTATACTCTAACGGCGAAATAAACATAACCAAAAAATTCAATGAAAAAAATTGAAAATTCCGTTCGGAAATTGGTAATAAAATAATGTAAATAACTTACTTGATCTTCTTTCGGGTGTTGATGAGAACAGTGGACATGATTGTGTTCGCTGGTTATCAATTCGTTCACAAATGTTTTGGAAAATACTAATTTCACGTTCACAAACAGTAAAACCACAGCACTGAGCACTTGCACGACACGGCTGGCCGTTGTTCTCGACATTGTTGCTGAAATATTCGTTCACACGAAACATAAATACAGTTTGTTTACATTATAGTAATACAGATATTTCCGAACGGGAATTACGTGCAATCAGCGAGAAATTCGCTATAAAACTGTTTATTTTATTCACTCTTTTCATTCATTCATCTTCAATGATTGAATGAGATGTGAAAAGAACGAATGAACAAGCGTTCGCAACAGTGTTTCCGCGTACTAAAGTAATTTTGCCATTCAACTTTAATCGACACGAGATAAAAAATACAAAAGAATTCCAATATTTTCTGAGTGTGGAAATTAGAATTGTATTGAATATAGTATTGCAAGACCTATGTACAGTCTACCGCACATCAGTGGTAACACTTTGACCTTGAGCTGGCCTAGCCTATTAGGGAGTTTCAATACTACGCGAGACCAGTTTATACTGATTTTGTTACCACTGATGTGCGGTCGGCCGTACTAACTTCGTAAAAAAATTTGTAGAATTGAAAATTCGAATTGTATTGAATTATACAATTACATGTAATTTTTGGTAGGAATTACATAAAAAATAGGTAATAATAAATAAATAAGACATACCACCTGTTTTACGTACCATCATCGCAAAACGATTTTTATATTACCTATTTTAGGACCAGCTACGATTTACAATAAAATAGAATAAGTGCGCTATATCGGTTAAATATTAACTTCAATAAATGTTTACCCCAAATTTAGGGTAAACTTCGCACTAGTAGAAACATCGGCTCGATAGCAAAAAGTTGCAACAGCTGTTTTATAAACGGCCATCATTGCATGCTATCTGTTTCTCTCTAACTCACTGCGCTTGCGTTTGTAAGAAAGAGAAAAGCAATTGATAAGATAATCTGTCTGTCAAATCATAAATTATTGGTCATTCCATTCATTTCATCGATTCTACGAAGACTAATTGGGGATTATAGTTATACTAGCTTTTTCCCGCGGCTTCGCCCGCGTAGAAAAGTTTTTCCCGTGTACATTGTGAAACAGCGCCCTCTATGTAGGAGTTTTGTTACTAAGGGGGTATTAGCGGACGCCTCGCGACTTTGTCCGCGTTAAAAAGTAGCCTATATGCTATTCCAGGATATTCAAATTCAAATTCAAAAGTATTTTATTGCATGTAAGTACACTAGGTACATTTATACAACGTCAATTTTTTATCTACCACCGCCTCCAAGGTGTTATATAGAGCTGGGAAGAAGAAGCGGCGCAACAAACTTCCGCAACACATCTTTTAAAATCAAGTTTGTACATAACATTATTTTGTAAAGATTGTGCGAGGCTGAAGTAACATTAACACCAGGCATCTTTGTCATTTAGATAATCGACTGTTTTATAATAAGCTTTCTTACAAAGTTGTTGTTTAATGTGAGTCTTAAATTTTCTGTCATTCATATTTAAGATTTCTTCTGGTAGTTTATTGTAGAAGCGTATACATTGCCCCGTGAATGATTTACTGACCTTACTAAGCCTTAACTGTGGTGGTACAAATTTGTTTTTGTTTCTTGTAACATAAGCTGTGTTCATATCACAGTGCCTCAAAAAGAGAGATATATTTTTGCGGACATACAAAATATTCTCAAAAATGTATTGACTGGCAACGGTTAATATATTAATTTCTTTAAACTTTTCTCTTAATGATTCTCTACAACGTAGATTATAGATCGCCCTAACAGCTCTCTTTTGCAAAATAAAGATGGTTTCTATATCTGCCGCTTGACCCCACAGTAGGATGCCGTATGACATGATGCTGTGGAAGTAGCTGAAATAGACTAATCTCGCAGTAGCAATATCTGTTAATTGTCTAATTTTCCTAACGGCGTAGGCGGCCGAGCTTAGTCTGCCAGCTAGTGAAGCTATGTGGGGCCCCCATTGAAGAGATGAGTCTATAGTTATACCTAGGAACACCGTGCTTTTGATAAATTCTAATCTTTCTGTACCTAAAGTTACATTATTAACTACATGTCTTACATTTGGTAGGCAAAATTTAATACATTTAGTTTTTGTTGTATTTAATGCTAGATTATTAATGCTGAACCAGTTAAGTACTTGTGTGAGAGTATTGTTTACCTCAGGAAGATCACAAGCTCTTCTGCTAATTTTAAAAATCAGAGAAGTGTCATCGGCAAATAATACTATGTTGGACATGTTTTGTATTAAAAATGGCAAGTCATTTATATATACAAGAAAAAGAAAAGGACCCAGAACTGAGCCCTGGGGCACCCCCATTTTCACAACTGAACCAGATGATTTAACTCCATTTATATCAACTTTTTGTACTCTATTTTCAAGGTAAGATTTAAGTAATTCGAATGCTCTGTCTTTCACGCCATAACGCCACATTTCACGATATAAGCTATCAGTGTATAGGTGTCGCAACGATTAATGAGCGCTCGGCAAAAGTGGTGGGGGTGTTTGCGCAGGTGTACAGTCGCGCAAAAAAATCTTAATACCAAGACTTTTACAATGAGTACTAAAGGCCTACTCCAGCTCGTTTCTTAGTCAATTTTTGAGATTTGACTGTAATAAATATAGGTACTTCTCATCAGAAAAATCGAAACACCCGTTTTTATGGTTTCTGTTTTTTATGGTTTTTATTTGTCTCTGTATTTTACCAACAATACACGACTTACTAATAACAAATAAATCAACAAAATAAACAACAAAAACAAACAGAAATCAACCAACAGTTAACAGTATGTGTGCGCAACTGTATAGGGGCGTGAGACGTGCGAGCGGGGCGCGGGAGCGGGAAGCGACCGTACGAACCAATAAAACGCGTTGGCGCCGCGTGGGGGGCTACCTCCCCGCGTCGCGCCTCAGTCCTCCCGCCAAAGAGACCCAAAAAATGAATTCTGCGCATACAAGGTCACCGCTCATAAACCGCTGCGATACTTGTACCAAGTTTCATCAAAATCTGGCGCTCTATTTTTGATTCGCTCTCCTCGCTTCTAGCGTTCGATTCTACTGATTTTCCCTCGACTCCGCATTTTTGAACCGCTCGAACGGCAACGAGTGGTATGGACCAATCGTCGCTTGGGACGAGCCGAGCGGTACAATAAACGTCAAATGCCAAAAGACAAAAGAAAAGAGACAACTGTCACTGACACTTGACTTCAGTTCACCTTTTCTAACAAAAGGCAAAGATAATATCATATACAGTCTCTATAATTTCGACCATTACTGAGCATTTTACGTTCCGCTTTACGTTTCGGTAATTACCGGTTTTCATTTTTTCTGCGTGAAACGGATAAAATTCTACATTTCTAATATTATTGGCAACACCGAACGCGAGCGAATCAAAAATGCAGAAAATCTGCGTCGTGCGTCTTGGAAGTCGAGTATGACTTAAGTCGCATGCGACGATACAATTCCCTACGAGCGAATCAAAAATAGAGCTCCTGTTCGGTAGGTTTTGCGTGAAAGAGTAAGAAATATCCTCACATCCAAACAGCCTTACAAACTTTCGCCTTTATAATATTAGTAGAATAGGATAGTATAATGTAAAGATATTGCAACGGTACACTAATGAGTTTTTCGGTACTTTATTTACGGTACTTTATCTTGGTCTGTTGAAATAATAAACATGAACCAGCCTGCACTAGTCCACTACTGGATACAGGCCTCCTCCAAGGCGCCTCACTGCCAGTCGCCTCACGCAGGTCGTCGCTCAATCTAGCCGGGGGGCGTCCCACACTACGCTTGCCCACATTACGCGGCTATCAGTTCTCCAACTGTGACCAGCCCACTGCCACTTCAACGTGCTAACTGTTCGAGCTATGTCGAAGGCGTCAGTTCTCTGGGGGATCGTTTCGGATGCTGTCTCTCAGAGAAACTCCGAGCATAGCTCTCCTGTCGAGCGACTTTGAGTTTTGGGACTAGTCCCACTGTCAGTGTCCACGTTTCGGCGCCGTAGATCATTCTTATGGGAGAAATCAATACTTACTATGTTTAATAAAGCTCAAGAGTTTGTTTCAACGCGTTATCCTCTGGAACTACCAGTCGGATTAGCAACGTTCTTTTTGCATTTGGCAGCTCAATTCTTGAGGAGGAGGAAAATTAGTGCGTCAGTGGCCCTGGGGATAAGACGCGGCCTATCATATCGAAAGGTCCGGAGTTCGATCCCCGGTTGGGTCATGTACCAATGGGTTTTTCTCGAAACTTAAGTACATTAACTGACTGCTCTCAAACGGTGAAGGAAAACATCGTGAGGAAACCTGCATACGCTGAAGAAGAAATTCTTAGGCGCATGTGAAGTCCACCAACCCGCACTGGGCTAGCGTGGTGGACTATAGCCCGCACACCCTCGTTGAGAGGGTAGGCCTGAACCCCAGCAGTGGGGAGATTAATAGGCTGTTGATGATTCTTGAGGAAGGTTATAGGCTATTTAACATCACGCTACGACGCTTAGAAGGCAAACAAAAAGAAAGTCTGAAATAGCCTATAAAACGCGCGCGAGGCTGCGGGATGTTAAATTATAATCGACAATAACCTTTAATACGCAATGTATGCTAAATCCATACATGCAATCAAGCAATGTACTGTGTACAACTTTGTTTATGACAACACTGCTCTACATTTTTTTGTTATCTCTGGTTCTCATGTCCTCTGTGTCTAAATACATTAATACTTTCCAATTGTTTTCTCAATCATAAAACCAACACGGGAAACATTTAGTAATAGAAAATTTAAAATTCAAATTCAAAATGATGCAAATTCAAATGGATGCTGTATACCATGATGCCGTGGCAATAGTTGAAATAGACTAATCTCACGGTAGCAATATCAGTTATTTGTCTCATTTAACCATGAATCAAAAAATTTAGCCGCTTTCAAACTCCATATAAATTTGTATTAGCAACTTCCTCCCTCTAATCCGCTTCCTTTGTCCGCACCCCCCCTGAAATTGACACCGAATATTTCTTCGTTTCCCATACTAAATATGCAAGATGCGATCTCCACAGGGAGCGCGCGCGCGACCAAAGAGGTCCGAATCTTCTTGAATTTAACTAATGAAGCTATGTGGGGCCCCCATTGAAGAGATGAATCTATAGTTATACCAAGGAACACAATGTTTTTTTTTGGTAAATTCTAATCTGTCTGTAGGTGACCTAGAGTGAGATTATTTTCTACATGTTTTACATTTGGTAGGCATTTTAATACATTGTTTTCGTAAGAAATAACAACAACAAAAATGTAGTTTGGTAGGTAAGTATTATACCTCCTTTTTGTTATGCTATTTAGACGGGGTTACATGGATAAAGCTTTCTATAGTTGTTTAACATACAAATCACGTAATATTACGCATTGAAAGAAGCGAGCGGTCAGTATGTCCGTTCATACACGTTCTAAATAAATAAGTAGATGGATGCAATATTTATTTATGGCATTTCTAGCCCAGTTTTGTAATGCTACAATAGCTGTTTCTAGTGTTTCTATTGTCATTGTAATAAAACGAATTCTATAGCATCATAGCACCCTGTAGACGTCCACTGCTAGACAAAGGCCTCCCCCAAAGATCTCCACGACGACCTGTCCCGCGCTAACCTCATCCAGCCGGGTCCCGCGACCTTCACCAGATCGTCGGTCCACCTTGTGGGAGGTCTGCCTAGCATAGTAAAAGTCTATAGAAACTAAAAATATGAAAAAAATGTTGCGAGGGCGATAATTTTTACAACAAGTGCATATTAAATTGTATATTTGTGCAGGATAGTTAAATAAAAGCGTGTAACGTCTCTACCGGATCGTTTCAAAATGTCCCTTGATATATATCTTTATTAAACCTACTATCAGTTTAATGCGGATGTGAACTGCAGTGTGGATCACCGAATGGCACTAGTTGTGCCCCCGTAAAGGCCGTGCTGCGGTTTTATTGAAAATCGCCGACTAACTCTAGTCGTGCCCTGTTTTTGTGGAGGCCGTGCTGTAACCGCCGGTTTTTGAAGAAAAACTTAAACTAAATATGACTTGGCTGTATGGTCTATGACTTTTGCCTGTTCATCATTCGATCAACAAAAATTGGCTTTTTGGCGGGATTTTGTCAGAGATGGTTGTTGTTTTTTTTTGTTTTCCAAAAAAATGGTATATTGTAGGTTTTGATGTATATTTGTGATAGTTTTATATGCAACAAGTGCCTATTAAAGTGTGTATTGTGCGGGATAGTTGAATTAAAGCGTGTAACGACTACCGGATTGTTCCAAATTGTCTATTGTTAAATCGATTCTAAACCAGTGTGGATAACCAAATGGCACTAGTTGCCAGAGGCCATACTGCGGTATAATGTATTCGTGATTTAAAACTACGATTTGGCCTTTAAGGACTTGTTTCCAACTGGCCGTTAAACCATTAAAAACAACAACAATTGGACATACCTACATAGTATTTAGTTTGTGGTGATTTAATTTCTATTGTGTTTTCTATTGATTGTCATCCACGTTAAAATCAGCTCTATCTTACATCATTAGTATCTTACCTACAACAGCCGTGTGCGAGCTAAGATGAAGGTAAGTGATGGCTGGTCAACCTCTGGCACGCGCGCGCTCGCTACTTATACTATTGCTGCGGTGCGTGTGTCGTTCAACCAACACGGCATTGTTTGCACTATTTTGATATTCACCGGTTTGACCAACAGAACCATGTCCCGGGAAGCGTTGCTCCATGACGTGACCGTCAAGGAAGAGCCGCACTGTGAGGAACTAGACGACGACACCTCGCTACGAGCTGATTCACAAATAAAACCGGACCCTGAGTCCGAGTGCAGCGATGATCAACTCGAGCAGGAGTCCGCTGGTCGAGAGCCAGTGAGAGCAGCTCTAGAGGACTTGTATTTGATATACTCGGGCCATGAAGTGAAGGGGGAGATGGTGATTGGGCCCGAGGTGCTGCAGCGGCCCGGCCCCTCATCACCACACACAGGTACATACATGTTTTGGAAGCAGATGTTTTCTATTACTTTTCCTATTTCGTACTAAGAAATACACTTCCATGAACACATTACATAGTAATGAACTAAGTTTTCTGGCCACTTCTGTTGAATGTTTAGGTTAATTTGACAATCTAGGTTAGAGCCTTTCATGTGTGGAGTAGACAGCAAATTGAGCTTAATTTAATATTCAAAAATTTCATTATTATCCATTGATTATAATACAAAATACCAAACTTAGCTGTTTTCTTTTATAAATTGGTGTTGCTTCCTTTTCCAGACATGTTACAGGAACCATTACAACGGAATTGCAAACATGGCGGTGACACATCTTCATGCGACAGCTGTAAGAAGACCAGCAATGTCCTGTTTTCATGTAATATTTGCGAAAAGAAGTTTAGTTCCAAGACCAGGTTATCACATCACCAACGCACTCACACTCAGAATAAATTATTCTCATGTGATGTATGTAAAGAGAAGTTCACAAGAAAGGGTGACCTCAAATCTCACCTACTTCTTCATGCTGGGGAGAAACCATTTGCATGTGACAAGTGTAACAAGAAGTACACACTGAGGTCACAACTAACAAAACATCTTCATTTACATAGATTAGAGAAACAACAATTCACATGCGACATTTGTGATAAAAAAATTGCACATAGGTCAAATTTGATAAGTCACCTTCGTATTCACAGTGGAGAAAGGCCATTCTCATGCGACATTTGTATAATGAAATTTAGACACAGCTCGACACTAACAAAACACCTTCTTGTTCACAGTGGAGAGAGACCGTTCTCATGCGACATTTGTGATAAGAGATTTACAGATAGTTCATCATTAACAAAACACCTTCGTATTCACAGTGGAGAGAGACCATTCTCATGCGACATTTGTAAAACGAAATTTACACAGAAATCCTCACTAACAAGTCACCTTCGTATTCACAGTGGAGAAAAAACATTCTCATGCAACATTTGCAAAAAGAAATTTAGACACAGCTCGACACTAACAAAACACCTTCGTATTCACAGTAGAGAGGGAAAATTCTCATGCGACATTTGTAAAAAGAAATTTACAAAGAGATCATCATTAACGAAACATCTTCGTATTCACAGTAGAGAGAGACCATTCTCATGCGACATTTGTGATAAGAAATTTACAGAGAGTTCGTCATTAACTAAACATCTTCGTATTCACAGTGGAGAGAGACCATTCTCATGCGACATTTGTAAAAAGAAATTTACACAGAACTCGGCTCTAACAACACACCTACTTATTCACAGTGGAGAAAAACCGTTCTCATGCAACATTTGTAAAAAGAAATTTAGAGACAGGGCATCACTTACAAAACACCTTCGTATTCACAGTGGAGAGAGACCATTCTCATGCGACATTTGTGATAAGAGATTTACAGATAGATCGTCATTAATAAGACACCTTCGTATTCACAGTGGAGAGAGACCGTTCTCATGCGACATTTGTGATAAAAAATTTAGACAGACCTCGGCACTAACAACACACTTACTTATTCACAATGGAGAAAAACCGTTCTCATGCAACATTTGTAAAAAGAAATTTACACAGTCATCGACACTAACAAAACACCTTCGTGTTCACAGTGGAGAGAGACCATTCTCATGCGCCATTTGTAAAAAGAAATTTAGACTTAGCTCGGCACTAACAAAACACCTTCTTATTCACAGTGGATAGAGACCATTCTCATGCAACTTTTGTAAAAGTGAGTTTTCGCAGAAGTGTAATCTAAGTCGCCACCTGAATACTTGTTCAAAATGGCAGGTGTGATGTAGGTAGATTATATGGTTTACTGTAATAATGTCCAATCTGAAAAATGTCCAACGACCATGCTCGAACTGAAAAATGTCCAAACTGAATAATGTCCAATCTGAAAAATGTCCAATCTGAAAAACCTCCAATCTGAAAAACGTCCAATCTGAAAAATGTCCAATCTGAAAAACGTCCAATCTGAAAAATGACCAATCTGAAAAACGTCCAACCTGAAAAATGTCCTGCCTGAAAAATATCCAGCCTGAAAAATGTCCAATCTGAAAAATAAATAAATAGCGGTTTTTAAGGTTCTGTAGTGTAAAATGTTCCAGATTGGACATTTTTCAGATTGGACATTATTCAGTTTGGACATTTTTCAGATTGGACATTATTATCGTAAATCGATTATATTTACATTCTTGTGATTGTGACTTGTGTGTACGTCAACTGCACATCAATGGAAACAGTTTGACCTTGAGCTGGCGTGTTAGGGAGTTTCGATACTATGAGAGACCAGCTTATACTGGTTTTGTTACTACTGACGTGCGGCCGACCGTACAAGTGGTAGCATTAGTTTATAATTTTATATACCTACTGATCAATTTAAATGAAAGTGAAACTGACTGAGTGTGGTTATTATTTTTATCAATTTTTTCCCCCATTCCCTTGTTAATACATTCTTGTGCTGGTTATATATACTGTGCCACATTATATTTATTTCCTTATGCCATTTTTTCTCGATCATTTATTTTCGTTACCTACATTTGCATTAGGGTCAGGGCAGACCGAGCGGAAATTTGCCCGCGCATGCTCGAGCCTCCTCTGTCGCGACGCGCGCGGCGTCGAGAGATTGCTCGAGGATGCGCGCGGCTACCGACGGATGCGCGCGGAAATCGCGGCGCGCGAGCGCCGCGCGCGGCATCGAGAGATTGCTCGAGCCCGCGCGAGGATGCGCGCGGCTACCGACGGATGCGCGCGGAAATCGCGGCGCGCGCGGCATCGAGAGATTGCTCGAGCCCGCGCGAGGATGCGCGCGGCTACCGACGGATGCGCGCGGAAATCGCGGCGCGCGAGCGGCGTAGCTTCATCGAAAATGATTGACTGGGATATGATTGTTATAGCTCTTTTGGCAGAAGAGGACATGTGAATACATTAAAAACAACCCGAAGGGTATTATATTTCGAAGCATTTGGTCAGAAAAAATATGGCAAGAAAGGTGGATGTACGGTGAATATCATACGTTGTGTGTAAAATTGAAAACAAGTGGAGCCCTTTTTTATGATTATTATAAAATGGATGTCGAAAAATTTGAAACGCTGCCATTAGAATGTGGCTGTCAGATTTTGGTTTTTGAAAAATGAACTCTATCTAGACTTCACATAAGTCTAGTATTTGATCTTGTTTTGTGGGTCGAAAACCCGTTTTAACACTCAGGGCAGTTTTTAATTACGTAGGTAATCAATTTCAAATTTCAGTTCAACATAAGTTCAAAACACAAGGTTCACAACATATGTTTTAACAAATATAATTGACAAATCGATTCTTCAGACATGACACATGATATAATATAAATAACACAAAATTAATCCTCGCGAAGGCGCGGGCGGCGGGCGCGATTTCCGCGAGCATTCCGCCGGCTACCGACGGCTGCCGCGGCGTCTGGCGGCATCCTCGCGTAGGCGGGGGTGGCGGGCGCGGAGAAGTGCGCGAGCAATTTCCGCTCGGTCTGCCCTGACCCTTACTTTTCCTACATCTTGTAATACTAATAATAAAGAGAAGTTTGTATGGAATTATGGATGGATGGATGTGTGTTTGAAGTAATCTTTGTAATTACTGAACCGATCTCAACCATTCTTTCGCTGTTGGATAGCTGATACTCTCCGTGTGAAAAATGTGTCGGCAACAAAATGGCGCTGTCGTTAAAAATAAACTCAATATTAGAAAACATTTTTATTCACCATTTGAATATCTACCACCACAATAGATAAATAGCTATAGCACTCTGTCATATTATATACATAGGTGGACGGATAATTAGAAACAGGGCAAGATTTTCATACAATCGAGGTCACTTTGAAGCCATGGTTCTCCGTGAAGGATTGATCGGGGCGTGATTTGATGACGGTCATCGAGAGAGTACATGGAGGACTATCAGATCGCTATAGATATCCAACTGATCAGATGAGCCGTTTGGAAGCAGCATCGTCATGATTCCTTAACTTTTAGCCTTGCATACATTTTGATGCCATTTTGCTGGTTTTTTCTTCATGACTGCTGCTTCCAAACGGCTCATCTGATCAGTTGGATATCTTTAGCGATCTGAAAGTCCTCCATGTACTCTCTCGATGACCGTCATCAGATCACGCCCCGATCAATCCTTCACGGAGACCCATGGCTTCAAAGTGACCTCGATTGTATGAAAATCTTGCCCTGTTTCTAATTATCCGTCCACCTATGTATAACATCTTATTTAAATATATATTTTATTTAATAAATGCTTATTCTATCTCCATCAGTGCGTTCAATATATTAATATTTATAATTTAATTACAACAGGAACAAAGATTTACACCAAAAAAAATTTTCTTTGCTGAAAACCTATAAAACAAATTCTGCTTGGCTTTCCAGACACACACCCGACTCAATTGGACATATATATATAATCTGTGGACTCATATATATACATATATATTATATCATATATATCATATATACATATATATCATATATATATATATATATAGTATCGACCGTCAATAGCAGCTAAGCAATCTATCGATTAGTATTGATGCTGACTATTGAATGCACTATCGATAGCTGTATTAAATCATCAACAGCCTATTAACATGTCCCCACTGCTGGGGCTCAGGCCTACCCTCGCAACGAGGGCGTTCGGGCTATAGTCCACCACGCTAGCCCAGTGCGGGTTGGTGGACTTCACATGCGCCTAAGAATTTCTTCTTCGGCGTATGCAGGTTTTCTCACGATGTTTTCCTTCACCGTTTGAGAGCAGTCAGTAAATGTACTTAGGTTTCGAGAAAAAACCCATTGGTACATGGCCCGGCCGGGATCGAACTTCGGACCTTTCGATATGATAGGCCGCGTCTTATCCCCGACGCCACTGACGCTCATTATATAAGCTAACTATAAAAGACAACTATCGATAGTATTTATTGTTTTACTGGCCTGTTGGCGTAGTGGTAGTGACCCTGCCTACTGCGCCAAAGGTCGTGGGTTCGATTCCCACCCGGGACTATACCCATGGAATTTCTTGGCGGCTGAATGAATATAGCCACAGATTGTTTGCACATCGCTGGCAGTGTTTACAGTCTATGTGTGCGTAAGCGGGATAGTGTGATACATAGAGATGTCCAAAAACTATAAAGTTTGATTCGGTTGATCGAATCAATGAACTGTTTCTTCAAATTGAATGAGCGTCTCTAGTGAACCCCCGCACAGCTCCCCCGTTGACACCTAAAATTAGTCATTGCGCAGTAATCAGCCAACTTCACTCAGCCGCCATTAAACTTTATGAGAGACCAGTTTATACTGGTTTTGTTTCCACTGACGTGCGGCCGACCGTACTATTATTACACTATATTTTACAAAACTTTTGTCCCTTCCCCAATATCACACAAAATGACTAAACAATTATTGATGGCACTCACTGTTCCTATATACATTTGTGCCTTAGGTTGGTGCGGCGGATTTTGGATTTTTTTTCCAGGTACGTAACCAAGTTATGAACGTGGAAATTTTCGTTCCAGCTCCATGACCATTTAGATACCAGTTACCGGGCTGGAGTCAATTTTCCATGTAGATATAAGGAACTCTCCAGTCGTATAGGTTAGGTTACCTACACGGAAAATTGATTCGAGCTCGGCAACTGGATAGCTAAACGGTTACGTAGCCGGAACGAAATCTTTATAACTTGGTTACCTACCTGGAAAAAAATTTCCCCGTAGGTAACTGGTTATCTACGCGGAATTGACCGGTCACCGTTAAACCTTCATTTTGTACGTTTGGTTTGAACTCAATTGACCAGCTCTCCTACGACTCTCTTCTCTTCGTCGATTCCGCACAGCCTTCTAAAGAACGCCTTTGACATTTGACACCTAGCGCTCACGCAGTGCGGGCATCTGGGGAATTTACAATATTTTTTATTTAAAAAAATTTATTTTCAGTTTAATTTAGTATTAAATAATTAAATAAATTTTAAAACTAGATTGGTAACCGCTTCAAAACGTGAATTTTTTTTTTTTTATTCACATAGACATAGACATATATAATCATAATCAATCGATTACAGGTCACTATACAAGTTATTATAATAAATTGAATTCATAGACAACAGTTTGTTTTTCTTTCATTCAATCAATCAACCAAAGCCTTCGATAAGCTCATAAAGTTAGCACGTTGAAGTGCTGCCTGCCCCCTGCCACTGCCACTTCAGCTTCGCAATTCTTTGACCTATGTCGATGATCTTGGTTCTCCTGCGGATCTCCTCATTTCTGATTCGATCTCGCAGGGAAACTCCGTGCATTGCTGTCTGCTTACCTGTTGAGCAGAGATGTCTGCTTACCTGTTGAGCAGAGATGTCTGCTTACCTGCTGAGCAGAGATGTCTGCTTACCTGTTGAGCAGAGATGTCTGCTTACCTGCTGAGCAGAGATGTCTGCTTACCTGTTGAGCAGAGATGTCTGCTTACCTGTTGAGCAGAGATGTCTGCTTACCTGCTGAGCAGAGATGTCTGCTTACCTGTTGAGCAGAGATGTCTGCTTATCTGTTGAGCAGAGATGTCTGCTTACCTGTTGAGCAGAGATGTCTGCTTACCTGTTGAGCAGAGATGTCTGCTTACCTGCTGAGCAGAGATGTCTGCTTACCTGCTGAGCAGAGATGTCTGCTTATGTGTCGAGCAGAATTGTCTGCTTACCTGTTGAGCAGAGATGTCTGCTTATCTGCTGAGCAGAGATGTCTGCTTACCTGCTGAGCAGAGATGTCTGCTTACCTGCTGAGCAGAGATGTCTGCTTACCTGCTGAGCAGAGATGTCTGCTTACCTGCTGAGCAGAGATGTCTGCTTACCTGCTGAGCAGAGATGTCTGCTTACCTGCTGAGCAGAGATGTCTGCTTACCTGCTGAGCAGAGATGTCTGCTTACCTGCTGAGCAGAGATGTCTGCTTACCTGCTGAGCAGAGATGTCTGCTTACCTGCTGAGCAGAGATGTCTGCTTACCTGCTGAGCAGAGATGTCTGCTTACCTGGTGGTGAATTGCTTCGACAGCGGCGGCCCGTGGGCGAGGTGCCGCCCGACAACGTCCACCAGCGCCGCTATGAACAGCGGGTGGTCGTTCGGCGCGGCCGCTCTCTCGATTTGCTGTATACCAGCCTAAGGAATGTGTTGCCAATTAAAAATTAATAGCCACCAATCAGGCCAAAGGTAAAATATGTTAGTAACATTATTATTATTTGAGGTAGAGCTCCTTCAAGTCTTATCTATCCTTGTATCACTGCGACCATTGCTGATCTATTGTGATCGCCGCCTTTACTATAGTTCAGTGTTGAGCTTTACATCCGTTAGTAACATTAATACCAGTCATCTTTGTCATTCAAATAAACGCCTGGGTTTTAATAATCGCTATTACAAAGTTGTTGTTTAGGGTGGGATTGTAGTGAGCGGCGCCGCCGCTGCTCTGTGAGTTATGTATGACATAAGCGGCGCCGCCGGAAAAAATGACAGATAAGATTCCGGATATCCACCGTATGGGTGGATTTATTTTTCGGGCATCAGCACATCATTCCATTTTTTTGGGGTGGATTTCTGGAATAACTCGCAAAGCTTCCCAATGACCTAACTTAAAACAATCATGTCAATATGTCACTGGGACAAATCTAAAATAATGAAATGAAGTTCATTTCTCAAAAGTCTGCTTATAAATATACTTATTTATTTTAAAAAGAAAAAAAAATTAAAAATGGTTCTCAATTACTTATAAATTTTTTTTTAAAATCACATTAATTAAACAATAATAATCAAGTCTTTATTTCTGGATATAAACAATCCCATATAATACTTTTAGGTACAATACATCATCATATCAGCCTGTAGACGTCCACTGCTGGACAAAGGTACAATATAATTCAAACAAAATACAAAAGAAAACCTAATAAAAATAACACAAAAACAATGAAATTAAAATCTGTAAAATTCGTAAAGAGAGAATCAATAGAGGACGCACTAAAACAACAATAATAATCAGAGAGGGACACACTTATTACAAAAGTGGTAAGAGTAAGCAAGACAGGTATAACATCTTCTATCTCTATCTACGTATGTGAATTTTTGAACCATAACTGTCAAAACACAACAACCTGACTAAAATAGATAGTGTTTGTTCAGTTTGACCCCGCCATATAAGAAGCGTCTTCTCAAATTGTTGGGGTAATAGACTATTGCTATTTCATGCTGTACGCTGACTACTGATCTATGGTTACTTAATCTATGGTAAAATTACAAAATTGTACAATATTTTTTCTACAGATAATAAATATTCAATGTAACTTACCTCGCTGGCAACTTCGTCGCAGTACTCTATGTCCAGCTCGTGCAGCGTCTCTATGTGCTCGTTCACGAACGCTATGGGCACTAGAATCAAATGCTTTTGCCCTTGCTTAGCGTATAACTGAAAAAAAAAGGGAAAAAGAAAACTTGGTTAGTGTCCCAAAACGACCACCGTTGCATGACATGCAACGTTTACGTGAATGTCATGCCATCCTGCTTGCTATCGATCAATACAGTGAAGCAACGGCCAGCACGTATAGTTTGCATGTCATGCACGTCAATCACTACAGCTAGACGGTCGTGCATGAGTAACAGCACGTATTGCATGTCATGCCGCATGATCGTTTAGAGAGCCCTTTACACCCACTCATAAAAAGCCTGCAAGGTATAATAGTCTTCGAGTTCCAGATTATATATACTATTTAAATGTTATTCAATTTTTTTACCTGTTCTAATCATGCCAGTTTCTTGGTTTTAAAGTTTGTCAATAGATGGCGCTAGGTGTATTTTACACCCCGCTATCGTTTGGTTCTTCGCAACATATATAATGGGCTCCCTAAATGATCGTGCGGCATGACATGCAATACGTGCTGTCACTCATGCATGACCGTCTAGCTGTAGTGATTGACGTGCATGACATGCAAACTACGTGCTGGCCGTTGCTTCACTGTACTGATCGATAGCAAGCATGATGGTGCATCATGCAGCATGACACTCACGTAAACGCAAGCCTGATCGTTTAGGGACACTTTAAGATTAGCGTTCAAATTATCCACCAGTTTTCACCTCTTTATTATTAGTATAAATGTTTCCAGCATGATGTAAATTATTAATGAAATAAATGAAACACAGCTTACCTTGATAGCGTCATCGGTGTAGGGCTGCAGCCACGGCAGCGGGCCCACCTTGGACTGCCACACCAGCCGGTGCGGGTTGGGCACCGCCAGCTGCGCCATCGTGGCCGCCACGCCGGCCGCCACCTCGTGCGGGTACGTGTCTCCCCGCGACACCGCCTGGAACCACCAGTTTTACCCTCAACTCATCATCATCAGCCTTTTAGCGTCCACTGCTGGACACCCACACCTGGTCTTCCGCCCACAGCGATCCATCTGCGATGACTTAGAAGTCAGATTTTTTCACAGCACCAAGGGACTGCAGACCTGAGTATTTGATATTAATTTCAACTTGATACCTCCACGCGTTCCTGAGAAAATTAGTATTGACAGACAGACAGACGGACAACGAAGTGATCCTATAAGGGTTCCTTTTTTCCTCTTTTGAGGTACGAAACTCTAAAAACAGAAAACATTAAAAAAGAAGAAAAAGCCCCGCAAAACGGCATCAAAATGTATTAAAATCTTAAATCTATGGAATCATGACGATGCTGCTTCCAGACAGCTCATCTGATCAGTTGGATATCTATAGCGATCTAAAAGTCCTCCATTTACTCTCTCGATGACCGTCATCAGACCATGCCCCGATCAATCCTTCACGAAGAAATGGTTCTTCGTGAAGGTCTCTTTGAAGCCATGGGGCTTCAAAGAGACCTCGATTGTATGAAGATCTTGCCCTGTTTCTAATTACCACTATGTATATAAATATACTCACCTTTAAAGGTAGGCTGTGCGCCGTGAACAGTATGAGCACGTCGTCTCGAACGTCCTCGGCGAAATTCTCCAGTTTCTCCTGTATCCTCGCGGCGAACACCTTCGCCAGCAGCGGATTGGTCGCCCACCGCTCGATCACACTGAACTTTATATCCTGTGGGATTTGTCTACAAAAAAAATTATATGTCTACACATTGGAGAAGGTTCTCGAGTGGCCACCACGTGTCGGAAGACGCAGCGTAGGCCTCCCACAAGGTGGACCGACGATCTGATGAAGGTCGCGGGACCGGGAGTCGTGGAGATCCCTGGGTAGGCCTTTGTACAGCAGTGGACGTCTACAGGCTGATATGATGAAAACATTTTGCTTCCTTGATCAAAAGGGGCCTTATTGCCGAAATGGGTTAAGAACACGGTTGGCTAGAGCTCAGGCCTACCCTCTCAACGAGGGCGTGCGGGCTATAGTCCACCACGCTAGCCCAGTGCGGGTTGGTGGACTTCACATGTGCCTAAGAATTTCTTCTTCAGCGTATGCAGGTTTCCTCACGATGTTTTCCTTCACCGTTTGAGAGCAGTCAGTAAATGTACTAAAATTTCGAGAAAATCCCATTGGTACATGGCCCGGAAGGGGATAGTGCTATAGATTTAGCTTTATGTAGTCGCTAGCGAGTATTGAATAAAAGTTGTTTTTATATTATGCTATACCTGTTTTTATAAAAATCCGCTATCGCATTCATGCTGGAGCCCGTGGTAGCGCAGCTGTATTGGGGATACTGCGAGAATATGATCACCCGTTGCACGCCATCCCTGAAAAGTATCAAATACTCATTTAGGTCGGTAGCGTTGACCAGCTAAAATGTTGAAATTCCAAAATGTTGATTCCTCAAATGTTGACTCCCCAAAATGTTGATTACCAAAATGTTGAATTACCAAAATGTTGATTCCTAAATGTTGATTTCCCATAATGTTGATTCCCAAAATGTTGAATTCCCAAAATGTTGATTCCTAAATGTTGATTCCCAAAATGTTGATTCCCCATATGTTGTATTCCCAAAATGTTGAGTTCCTCAAAATGTTGATTCCCTAAATATTGATTCCTAAATGTTGATACCCAAAATGTTGATTACCAAAATGTTGAATTTCCAAAATGTTGATTCCTAAATGTTGGATTCCCAAAATGTTGATTACAAAAATGTTGAATTCCGAAAATGTTGATTCCCAAAATGTTGTATTCCCAAAATGTTGTATTCCCAAAATGTTGAATTCCCAAAATGTTGATTCCTAAATGTTGAATTCCCAAAATGTTGATTACCAAAATGTTGAATTCCGAAAATGTTGTTAGTGTGTGCATAAGAGTTAAGGCTTCCATTGCTGCGGTATTTCGGTATAGGTGGGATCAAAAAATTTCAATTTTCACGCAAAAACTACCGAACAGATTTTGATGAAACTTGGTACAGTGATAGCTTACATACTGGAATAACATATAGGATACTTTTTAATGCGGACAAAGTCGCGGGGCGTCCGCTAATACCGCCTAAGTAACCAAACGCATAACATAGAGTGCGCTGTTTCACAATGTACACGGGAAAAACTTTTCTACGCGGGCGAAGCCGCGAGAAAAAGCTAGTAGTGAACAAGATACAAGTGACAACACTAAGCATACCTCTCTAACTGCAGGAACGTGTCTTCAGTGAACGGAGGTACGTATCGGAAGGCCACGTACGGCTTGTGGGGCGCGCTGTCCGGGTACTGCTCATCCAAAGCCTCGCATAGCAGGCTTCCTGGGGATGAGGACATTGTATCATCATCAGCCTGCACTAGTCCACTGCTGGACACAGACCTCCCCAAGGCACTACTGATCATAATCATAGTATTAGGAAACTTACAAACATACATGAACACTGAAAACATTACACTCCTTTTTGGGGCGGTCGTGTAAAACTCATTTTAAATTATTATTACCATACAATATCTTTTCAAGATATTAGTAATTGCACCTGTATTTATAGTAAGAACTTGTTAGCAAATAAAGGCTTATTTATTTATTTACTTACCTTGTCTCTCTGTCCACTTCAATATCGGCGATCCGCCGCCGATCTCTGTGTATTTCTTCTTCACCTCCTCGGTCCTCCGGTTCGCAATCCAGGGTCCCAGCTTGCTCTGCATTGGCAGCTGGATCATGTCTCTATCGGTCATGATGCGGAGCAGATAGTCGTTCACCTGCGGAGACGATATTTCAATAAATAAATAAAATATCTCTAATTCAAGCTTCAAGCTCATTAACCTATCTACAGGCATGTAGTCACCGCTGTGACACACGTGCCGTAGCATGTCTGTCACAGCAATGACTAATGTACAGGCAGTCGAGCCTGCCGGCTATCAAGGCCAGGGCGGTGTTGACGCACCAGCGAGGAGGCGCGCGCGCGCATCGTGGTGTGGAAGCAGTCTGTGCGCGCCGCAGTGAACATGCCAGAGGCGCTGCAGTGGCGCGGCAACCCCATCATCAACAGCCTATTAACATGTCCCCACTGCCGGTGCTCAGGCCTACCCTATCAACGAGGGAGTTCGGGCTATAGTCCACCACGCTAGCCCAGCGCCGGTCGGTGGACTTCACATGCGCCTAAGAATTTCTTCTTCGGCGTATGCAAGTTTCCTCACGATGTTTTCCTTCACCGTTTGAGAGCAGTCAGTAAATATACTTAAGTTTCGAGAAAAAACCCATTGGTACATGACCCAGGCGGGGATCGAACTCCGGACCTTTCGATATGATAGGCCGCGTCTTATCCCCGACGCCACTGACGCTCGGGCAGTCCCATCATTCATCAATAAAACTATTTCAAAAACAAACATATAAGGAACAATCTATATTTTTAGAAAAAATTAAACCAGTGATATGTTTTATTCAAATTGTAACGGGACCTCCCTTGAAATATAGGCTATACAACAAAAGAATCATTCAAATCTGTAATAAATTTCCATCATTATTATTATTTGTGTTTGATGAGTGATGGCGGCTCTTTCAAGGCTTACCCAGTCTTGTATCACTGCGATCATTGCTGATCTATCGTGATCGCCGCCTTACTACAACCCGCTACTCCACTTTGCGTCAGTTAGGAACTTTAGCACGCTGACACCGATTTGTTTTACATCATCCGGTTGAAGTGAGTAGTTGCCCAGATGGGTGTTTCTTGTACGCATCAGCGGGCCACACTCTCACAGAAGGTGCGATAGTGTTTCCTCTGCCTCCTGGCGGAGTCTGCACACTTTAGTGTCCCGGAGCTTGAGGTCGAACATGTGTTTGTTTAGGCCGCAGTGTCAATGTAATAATAAATAATAAATATAATGTAATAAATCACCTGATCAATGGTCTTTGGTCCTCCCATGTTTAGCATTACTATAGCTGTCTTCGGTTTAGCTGATATCTTTGGTTTGGCTGATGTGTAGTGTCGGACTGCCTTTTGCAGAAGCTGTGAGGAGTTGCGGCCTTTAACATACAATGTAAGATATTGGTTGAAGTACTCCATGTACCCTAGGGGTAGCTATAAATCCTACTAATATTGTAATAGTTTGTGAGGATGTTTGTTACTCTTTCACGCTGTAACTGCTGAACGGATTTTGATGAAACTTGGTACAGTGATAGCTTATATCCTGGAATAACATATAGGCTACATTTTACGGCGATAAACTGTTCCTGCAGAAAAAAATGCTCCATGCGGGCAAAGCAATTTCAATTTTTACATTTTATATGTGTGTATGTTCAATGTATGGGTTTATTACCTGAAATAAAGAATATTTATTAATTATAAGGCCGCGGCCAACAGCTAGTAATAAATAAATCGATTCCAACAAGTATTGCTTGACCCTATAATTTGTTTTTGTAATGCGTAAGTGGGCACTGGGGTCTATCATTTTTGGGCCTGCGACTTAGATTTTTTTTATTTTCGAGCATATTTTTGTAGACCCAACAGTTTATGCTAAGTGTTGGTAAGTCAGTTAGCCACGAACGTGAGTACATAGATCAAAGTTTACATACAAACAAAACAAACTACTTACGGATGGAAGAGAGCATTTTAAATGTGTAAGTCCGCACAAAGTTTTGCACCAAATGTTACTGAGTTCAATTGAATTTAATTTGATTTGAAATACATCTAATTAATAAGCCTAAACATCTAGAAATCTGTGACAAATAATTAGAAAAGAAATTCAAATAGATTAACCTAGAATTTTTGACATTTCTGAACGAATGACAGAAGTAGTTTTGTTTTGGTTGGTTTACAAATCATTCATTCGTTCATTTCTAGTGCTGCACTGTAGTCATACAGCTTACGATATCGATAAACGGGGCGCCCTCTCGTTGAAAGGGTGGGCCCGTGTCCCAGCAGTGGGGAAATGTTCATGGCACCGTTGATTTAATTTGATTAATCTTCGCAACCAGTTCTAATAAAATTTATGTTTAAATGGTGATCTTTAGTGATTAATAAATCGGTCTTTATTGTTAGAAAATCTGGGTACCTAACTACCCCAGGGGAAAAAGAAGCACTTTTGTTCTGAGACATTTTACTTTTTTAGCATCAGGCCCATAGCAGGCCACATAGTAACTATAGCAGTTTGAATTTCTTCTATCTTTCTTCGTTCACATTTTTCTGTTTCACTTTCCTCAAGAGTGACGTATAGGGATTATGGATTTATTGACTAAGGATTCATTGACATACATGACGCGCCTGAAGGGAATTAAAAGCTATGCGGGCAACAACTATTATTAGTTAAAAAAGTGTAGGCGTTATATTAGATAAATTAGAACTAGGTAACCAATCACACTCAAAATATAAACGCTGGGTGAATAATTTACTGTTTTTGTAATATAAAGACCGGAAAGGATTTAAAAGCATTCATAATTTACCTATTTAATGCATTTGCTGTTTGTCTGTATTGTCTAGACATTACGTATTTTAGACGTACCAACTATTACTTACTCTGTGGTACGGCCACAAACTATATGGGGATATGCGTACGGCACTGAAATAGTTTAAGATGTAACCAGGTTCCGTAGGTAGGTACTGAGGTCTACGGGGAATAAGTACGTATGACATGGTTTGACACACAACATGCGGTTAGGTTAAAGTGTCAGATCATGCTTGCATGACATGCAACGTTTACGTGAATGTCATGCTGCATAATGGACCATCATGCTTGCTATGAATCAGTACAGTGAAGCAACGGCCAGCACGTAGTACTACAGCTAGACGGTCATGCATGAGTGACAGCACGTAATGCATGTCATGCCGCATGATCGTTTAGGGAGCCCATTAGGTTAGGTCCAACCCAAATATTATATTTTACTGCTTGTTTTGTAGTTTCATGGAAAATAGTACATTTTATGATTTTAAACTTTGCACACATTATAAATCGTAGGTATCCTCAAATGAGTTATGAAATCAAACTGAAGATTATACCATATCCACCAGCGAAGTCAGGCACAATAGATGTAGACAGAATCCATATAATAATAATGTTTTGGAAAAATCTACACACGGCTGTTTAATACCAAATATGTAAATGGGTACTCACCAACTGATAAACATACTTAAATACTTTTAAATAAATACTTAAATACATACAAACACCCAGAATCCGAAAAACAATAGCTACAATTTAGAAATATTTATTAACTAGCAACAACATTCAAAAGAGAGCGTCAGTGGCCTCGGGGATGCGACGCGACCTATCATATCGAAAAGTCCGAGGTTCGATCCCCGGTTGGGCCATGTACCAATGGGTTTTTTCTCGAAACTTAAGTACATGTACTGATTGCTCTCAAACGGTAAAGGAAAACATCGCGAGGAAACCTGCATACGCCGAAGAAGAAATTCTTAGGCGCATGTGAAGTCCACCAACCCGCACTGGGCTAGCGTGGTGGACTATCGCCCGCACGCCCTCGTCGAGAGGGTAGGCCTGAGCCCCAGCAGTGGGGAGACTAATAGGCTGTTGATGATGATTGATGAACATTCAAAATGCTAGGTAATTTTTCTGCTCGATAATCCAGAATATAAAACACCGGAAATTGACTAAATTTATACCGTACCTACAATATGATTGTAGTCTACTCATTCGTTTGTCTAAAGTATGCCTATAGCAAGTGCATTATGTTGACGGTATATATTTTATTTACTCTTTTTGGATATTTGATGGCAAGTATTTGTTAGGTTTATTTATTTAGGCGAAGCCGCGGGCAAAAGCTAGTTTGCCCGCGGCTTCGCCCGCGTGGAATAAGATTTGTCCGCGGGAACAGTTTACTGCGGTAAAAAGTAGCCTATATGTTATTCCAGTCCAGGATGTAAGTTATCACTGCACCAAGTTATCACTGTACTCCGCCGCTGACTTAATAATATTATGACTGGCACGTTTAGCAGCGCGTCGCTAAAGATATTCTCCTTACAAAGTTCATCATCGTCGTATCAGCCTGTAGACGTCCTCTGCTGGACAAAGGCCTCCCCTAAAAATCTCCACGACGACCGGTCCTGCGCTAACCTCATCCAGCCGGGTCCCGCGACCTTCACCAGATCGTCAGTCCACCTTGTGGGAGGACTTCCCACGCCGCGTCTTCCGGTTCAAACAAAGTTCATGTACCTGCTAATAGGTACCAGAAGCGATTAATTCAATAAGTAGGTACTATAAAATGCACATTGTAAATACAGAAAATATAGGTATGTACGTGTTATCGTGGCCTTTCTTTTAGAATTATAGGAGAAACAAACAATCTAGTGTTGCCGATCGATATGCCACTATCGATGTTCTATCGATAATCGTCCAATAGTCGGAATATTATTGATAAGAATCGATAGCACAAATACAACACGATTTAAAATAGGTTTACCATTTTGAACTTACTGCCTTTAATGATAACCCTGCAAATCATCAACCCCCCCCCCCCCCCCTTAAAAGTAACTGCCTTTACAGAAACCGATACTCCTGTCCAAATTTTCATCCCCCTTCCCCGTCCCCCTTAAAATGTGGAAATACAAAATCCCGTCATTATTTATTCATGATAGCTATTGCCCGTGGCTTCGGCGGGGAATAATTTATTCCCGCGGAAATACTTTACCGCAGTAAAATGTATCCTATATTTATAAGATAAGCCAGGATATAAGCTACCATGCACTGTACCAACGATCATGAAAATTAAATATTTTTCCCGCGGGAAAAATTTACCGCAGTAAAATATAGCCTATGTGTTATTCCAGGAAATAAGCTATCAATGTACCAAGTTTCATCAAAATCCGTTCAGCCGTGATTGAGTTTCCCGCGGATTCGTCGTTCTGTCAAAAGCCAGGTATTTGACTGTGGCAGTTTGTGTACGCACAAAGGAAGTAATTCAGAAGATTTAACAGACCACCTACAGGAATGTAGACTAAATAATAAATTATAATTAATGGGAACAGAATAAGAAACCGATACTCCCGTACAAATTTTCACCGATCCGAACTGTCAGGTACAGGGTACAGTGTTAGCCAACATGACCAATTTGACATACGTAAAGAGTTAGCCAACATCAGCAACTCGTACAGTGTTGCCAGGAAACAATACACGTCAAGCGTATCGCTTGATGTTTCCTACTATTAAGTCTTATCGAGTAGTTGACGCCACGGCGAAAGAGATGGCGCCACTGTGTACTTGAGCTCCGACATACGATACATTTCATTTTTCCTGCGGGAACAGTTTACCCCGGTAAAAAGTAGCCTATATGTTATTCCAGGCCATAAGCTATCACCGTACCAAGTTTCATCAAAATCCGTGTAGCCGTTCTTCAAAGTGGTCTAACTAACATGACTTTGTTTTATATACCTACTATATTAAGATTTAATTTTGGATGAAATTTGGCCAATTTACACAATATGCTCGTTTCCAAAGCCGTAAAACCAAAAGACTTAATCCGTGAAAAAACGGATCAATGAGTGCACAAACAGCCTAAGAGCTGATAAAAAGACCATAATATAGGAATTCGCTCAGATTAGATCCAGATTAATCTGAGGCTAGCGTGGACTATACGCATCCTGGAATATAAACACTGACAGATGCCAGCAATCTGTGACCATATTCATTCAGCCGCCAAAAAATTGTACAGCACAAAAACGGGGAAAAATTCTTTAGACAGTTTAAGCTCGTGTCACCGCTATAATTATAACTAACAACATTCTAAACATAAATAAACGTTAGGCGATTTTCATCCACTTAATATTATAATATTTGTTTTGTATAAAACTCCGGAAGTGGTTTGAAATCATTTAACTATTGGAAATTAGACTAAACTCCAACATAATATGTGTACCGACATAGAATTTAAGTAGGTATTATGTACAATGTGAAAGATACTGTATGCACGATGCTGATAGTATTTATTTTAATTACTGTTTTTGGATACCTGATGGCAAGTATTTCAACTCAACAACAGACTTAAGTATATATTCAGATGGTATAGGAAAAGATTTTGGTCCCCTTCTGTATAATAAATTAGACCAACAAGTAATAAACATTTGTTGTCCGGATTTGTCCTATAACGACATTATTAATAGATTATTGAGGGACACGAGTACGTTTGATGAGAACACCACGGTGGTTATCATGTTGGGGAGCCACAAAAACGTCACCCAAGCGGACATAAATAGGACTATAGAAATATTGATAGAGATTAAGAACAAAACTAGATGTAAATTCATAAATTGCGCATTTCCCTATTGTTGTAACTTGTCACAGGCGCACAATAATCGCATATTTAAAATGAATTTACACTTATATAACGCACTATGCATGTATAATGACACTATATTGTACTTTGATACAAATAAGTGTATTGACAAATTCACTTTGACTGAAAGCAATATGTATTTATCAATGACATATAAAAGACAATTAGCTACTTTAGTAGCATATAATTTACAACATTTTATGACGAATGTTAGTAGTAATACTAATAAGCTTATACATTTTTTAGAGTAGATACCACGACAATAGAAAATTCCGCAAATGATGGTTTATCAGTGTTAAACCAGAGGCAGGGATTGTCTAGCTCAGTTATGACAAAAGGAAAGCCCAATTTTACTCAATCATTACATCAAAACATTCAGGGCTTTTCTGACACCAAAGTATTAGTACAAAGTATTAGGACAAAGGAGAAGCCAAAGGGACTTAAAATTATTCACCAAAATATACAGAGCTTCTCCGGCAAGATGTTAGAAGTAGAATTATATTTAGAAAGTCAATCTAATATTGACTTGTTATGTATTACTGAGCATCACCTTAAAGAGCATGAAATGTTGTTTGGATACGAAAATTATCATGTTATAAGTTCATTCAACCGAAAGTACGCAGCACGTGGAGGGTCCCTCATACTCATGAGAAATGGTATCAAGGCCAAGGAACGCAAAGACATTGTGGGACTTTCAGTTGAATGGCACATTGAATTGTCTTGTGTTGAGATGGAGAAACATATTGTGGTATGCGTATACAGACCCCCATATGACTCTAAATTTCCTACTTTTGAGTCAGTAATGGAAGATGTTATGAAAATACTTCTTAAAAGTAGAAAACATATAATAATTTGTGGAGACTTTAATGTAGATCTACTAGAAACTAACTCCAGGTTTTCAACTCGATTAATTGGCTTATTTAATTCCTTTAATTTAAAGAATATTTTTCTTGAACCAACTAGGATCACAAGTACCACAGCTACTTGCCTAGATAATTTCTTTTGCAATTGTGATTTTATAGAAAAGACAATTATAAATTGCCTAACATCAGACCACTGTGGGCAAAGTATTACCTTTCCAGGTAATATAAAACATACAAAAACTGAAATCCTTACTAGGCCCAACACTGTCAGTCGAATGGAGAGATATAAAGATGCTCTTTCAAGTAAATTGCCGATTCCTGTTACTGATCAGGTGGTAATCAATGATTTCTATGTCGATTTCTTCACGACACTGTCTCAGGAATTCGGTAATATTTTTAAAACTAGGAAAATTAATATTAAAAACAAGTTTAAATTTAGTGACTGGGCAACCACTGGTATTCGGAAAAGCAGGACCAAGTTATTTGATTTGTACAACGAAAAGTCTTACAGAGTTGACGACAGATTCCATGAATATGTCAAAAATTACTCTAAAATTTTTAGGAAAGTTTGTAAAATAGCCAAGTCATATTATTTAAGTAATAAAATTAAAAATTCGGATAATAAAGTTAAAGCAGTATGGAAAATCATAAATAATGAAACTGCCAAAACTAAACCACGTGAAAATGAATATGCAATCAGAAATAATGGTAAAATAATTAATTCTAAAACAGAAGTAGCAGAGTCCTTTGAAACTTTTTTCACTAACATCCCTATTAAAACCACCGAAGCTCTGCATTCATCGCCTATTCTTGCCGAAAATTTGCTTGTAAATAACGTTACAATATGTGAAACAGTTTTTAATTTTAGACACATAAACTCTCTAGATATTATTAAGGCTTTTAAATCATTAAAACTAAAATCTTCTGAAGATCTATGGGGAATGTCTGTTAAAGTAGTTAACTCAGTCATAACGATTATTGCGCCTTACTTAGCTTTTATATTTAACATGAGTATTAATCAAGGTATTTTCCCTGACCTAATGAAGCAAAGTAAAATCATACCACTGTTTAAATCTGGTGACAAACTAGATCCCAGTAATTTTAGACCAGTGTCAGTTCTCCCCGTGCTTAGCAAGATTTTCGAAAAGATCATACTGAATCAACTGCTTTGTCATTTCAATCTCAAACAACTTCTTCACGATCGTCAGTTCGGATTTACTAAGGGACGATCAACCACCGACGCAGGAGTCATGCTTGTTAAGCATATTTTTGATGCTTGGGAAGCTTCACATGATGCAATAGGCATCTTCTGCGATCTCTCCAAAGCATTTGATTGCGTTAATCACGAAACCTTGCTACTCAAATTAAAACATTATGGCGTGAAAGACAGAGCATTCGAATTACTTAAATCTTACCTTGAAAATAGAGTACAAAAAGTTGATATAAATGGAGTTAAATCATCTGGTTCAGTTGTGAAAATGGGGGTGCCCCAGGGCTCAGTTCTGGGTCCTTTTCTTTTTCTTGTATATATAAATGACTTGCCATTTTTAATACAAAACATGTCCAACATAGTATTATTTGCCGATGACACTTCTCTGATTTTTAAAATTAGCAGAAGAGCTTGTGATCTTCCTGAGGTAAACAATACTCTCACACAAGTACTTAACTGGTTCAGCATTAATAATCTAGCATTAAATACAACAAAAACTAAATGTATTAAATTTTGCCTACCAAATGTAAGACATGTAGTTAATAATGTAACTTTAGGTACAGAAAGATTAGAATTTATCAAAAGCACGGTGTTCCTAGGTATAACTATAGACTCATCTCTTCAATGGGGGCCCCACATAGCTTCACTAGCTGGCAGACTAAGCTCGGCCGCCTACGCCGTTAGGAAAATTAGACAATTAACAGATATTGCTACTGCGAGATTAGTCTATTTCAGCTACTTCCACAGCATCATGTCATACGGCATCCTACTGTGGGGTCAAGCGGCAGATATAGAAACCATCTTTATTTTGCAAAAGAGAGCTGTTAGGGCGATCTATAATCTACGTTGTAGAGAATCATTAAGAGAAAAGTTTAAAGAAATTAATATATTAACCGTTGCCAGTCAATACATTTTTGAGAATATTTTGTATGTCCGCAAAAATATATCTCTCTTTTTGAGGCACTGTGATATGAACACAGCTTATGTTACAAGAAACAAAAACAAACTTGTACCACCACAGTTAAGGCTTAGTAAGGTCAGTAAATCATTCACGGGGCAATGTATACGCTTCTACAATAAACTACCAGAAGAAATCTTAAATATGAATGACAGAAAATTTAAGACTCACATTAAACAACAACTTTGTAAGAAAGCTTATTATAAAACAGTCGATTATCTAAATGACAAAGATGCCTAGTGTTAATGTTACTTCAGCCTCGCACAATCTTTACAAAATAATGTTATGTACAAACTTGATTTTAAAAGATGTGTTGCGGAAGTTTGTTGCGCCGCTTCTTCTTCCCAGCTCTATATAACACCTTGGAGGCGGTGGTAGATAAAAAATTGACGTTGTATAAATGTACCTAGTGTACTTACATGCAATAAAATACTTTTGAATTTTGAATTTTGAATTTTGAGTAGAAAAAAAAAATTAAAAAAAATAATAATAATAATAAAAAATGTTAAATTATTAATAAATGACTGAAACTGAAACTGAAACTAAGGTCATATTACACTATAACGGCACGGATCCAGCACGGCTCCAACCCAGCATTTACTTGTCATTCAAATTGGAGCATTAAAACCTGTGTCGTATAATATATTTCGTAATGTCAATATAAAAAGCCGCCGGCGGGCCTACTTACAAATTAGTAAGTAAACATTACCAATTTGCCCTCCTCTCCCCTATGTTGTTGTGCCCACAAGGGTCCATAATGATCTACTTTTAAGTTACCACCTAATATTACATTGTGGAATGCAATAAAATGATTATGATTACTATCATACGACTCGTCGCGGAGCCCGCGCGCTGCGTGCGAGGAGACCGCGTGCGTACAGCGCGCCGACTGAGGGACATGCGTTAGCATACTGTATAGTTTGTGGCGCGCTGCCAACGAGCTGGCACCTCGCGAGCGGTAGCCGAAATTTGAGGCGGTGCTGTGGTGCAGCTGTGTCGTTGCCGTGCTGCAACAGTGCCGCTATATGTAATACGACCTTTAGGCAGCTAGGTTTTGCTGTCAGTTTTACCATTGTTTTACCAGTCGCGCGGTGACTGACGGATGAATGATCGTCTAATGCGGTGACTGACGAGAATCTGCATAGTTTATTTTTTTCATCACTCAACCATCAGTCGTGACTGATGTACTGTACAGTGATAGTTTATATTAGACCGCCTTCACATTAGGTCGTAAGTAGCGCGGCAGCAGCGCGGCAGCAGCGCGGCAGTGTAGCGGATGCCTTCTCATTACGAATACAGCCGCGCGACTTGCTTAGATTAGGGTGGCCAGTTTATTTCAATAATGGACTCCAACATAAAAAAGTTTTTGCATATATGTACCTAGTTTATAGTTAGCTTAATGTATGCTTAATATCTCTCTCGCGGGTCTGCTGGAAGAAATCTCTTTGAGAGTTAAGTTCGCCCTTTGTACTTAATTTTTCTCTGTATTATTTTGTAAATGTTTTTCTGTGTGTATGCAATAAAGTGTTAATTATATAAATAATAAATAAATAAAATTGATCTGTGTCAAATTCGCTTATTGTGGAATTTATGTTCGAACGTGCAATTGCAACACTAGCTCAAAGCCGACTGATCGCACGCGGCTGCCGCGCTGCCAAAACCCCGTGTCGCGCGGCTGCCGCGCTGCTCTTTTTAGTATAGAAGTAGCAGCGCGAGCAGCGCGTCAGCCGAGCGTTTGTCGCGCTGCTGCCGCACTACTGGCGACCTAATGTGAAGGCACCCTAATGTGGCTGGCGGAACGGAAACCTCCGTGGGCGAGTCCGACTCGCACTTGCCGGCTTTTTAATATGACCTAACTATATATATTGACCAACTATATATCTAACTATATATATACCTGACTATGTATATTGTGATGATTTCAGAGTCTAGAAGTGATCCCTGAGCGATCTGAAATGATGTTTTTAAATCATAAATTCTTTAAGGGTGGTAACATATCCGTTCGAAGAGAGAGCCGTCGTAGCCCGTACTACGTGAAGTTGAATTTCGACCTCACGATGGCTGTGGGCAACAATCTTACGGTACGAATGCTATGACCTTTGTATTTTAGTAGTATAATATATATGCAACTGCCATTTTAATTTGTATGTATTATTTGTAGTGTAACAACATATATTTATATTAGGTACTTTTTTGTTGTTGTTGTTGTAGATTTGTCCTCTATTGAGGACGGGCAAGGGAAGCTTGGTCCATACAGCCCTGTCTTAATTAAAGTATTATTTCTTATATTTATTTAAACCGGCGGTTACAGCACGGCACCAACAAAAACAGAGCACAACTAGAGTTAGTCGGCGATTTTCAATAAAACCGCAGCACGGCCTCCACGAGGGCACAACTAGTGCCATTCGGTGATCCACACTGCAGGTTCATGTCCGCATTAAACCGATAGTAGGTTTTATGAAGAATACAAGGGACATCTTGGAACGATCCGGTAGAGTCGTTACATGCTTTTATTTAACTATCCCGCACAATATACACTTTATTAAGCACTTGTTGCTTAAATAACTATCACAGATATACACCATAACCTACAATATACATTTTTTAGGAAAACTAATTAAAAAAGACAACAGTCTCCGACAAAATACCGCCAAAAAGTTCTTATTACTTTTTTATTATATAATTAGACCAATAGAGTCATTTAAATTGTCGAAAAAAATGTTAAATTTACAATTATCTTAGTTTTAAAAAAATTAAGAATAAAAAAATTGGTTTGTAATGTTTGACTTGCTTAAACTAACGAATAGGCAATGTTTGACAATTAATTATGGTTTAGTCGACCTCGAGAGGGACGCCGCAGTGACTTCCCGTGGTCAAAATTTGCCATGATCATACCTGAAATGATTAGCACGTTGAAGTAGCAGTGGACAGGTGACACCTCTGGGAGAACCGATGACGAGTATTGCAGAGGAGGGTTTGTACGTTTTATGCCAGATTAGCAAAATGTCAAATTAGCAAAATGCCAGATTCGCAAAATGACAGATTAGCAAAATGCCAGATTAGCATAATGTCAGATTAGCAAATGTCAAATTAGCATAATGTCAGATTAGCAAAATGCCAGATTAGCATAATGCCAGATTAGCAAAATGCCAGATTAGCAAAATGCCAGATTAGCATAATATCAGATTAGCCGAATGCCATATTGATCTCTCACACGGCAAATCCGTTCTGCAAAATTATTAATAGTACAGTCGACCGCACGTCGGTGGAAACACCTTGAGCTGGCCTAGCCTATTAGGGAGTTTCACTACTATTGAGAGGCCAGTTTGTACCGGTTTTGGTTCCAGTGACTTGCGGTCGACCGTACCACAATATTAGGAATAGAGGTAATATAGATATAGGAGCCCAAGTGCAACCGACCGGATTGCTGCCTAAGAAAAAGTAGGTTTCTGTTGAAGAAGCATGTTTCTGTTGAAAAAGTCGGTTTATTTTGGAAAAAGTCGGTTTCTATTGAAGAAGTCAGTTTCTATTGGAAAAGTCGATTTCTGTTCAAGAAGTCAGTTTCTCTTGAAAAAGTCGGTTTCTATTGAAAAAGTCGGTTTCTATGGAAAAGGTTTCTATTGAAAAAGTCGGTTTCCATTGAAACCGGCGGCGCGCGCTCCACTCATTCCACTTCTCCCCCGATTCCATCATGTATTGTACACGCAAAAGTTAATAACCCAGTAATTAAATATTATAAGCAAAATTTTCTAAAACAATTTTTTGGGAATTAAAATTTTTAAAAACACTGAGAAAGCATTTCTTACATTAGAATTTGCTGGGAGCGGCCACGTGTTTCGACAACGTTGTCTGACATGTCGGACGCCAACAATTAAGTACTTAAAAGTCAAATCTTTTGTAACATTTGGTTCAATTCTCCATTTAAACTGATGCGGAGAACCGAAGATCGGATTCAGTGGCGCGCCTTGGGGGAGGTCTACATAGCAGTGGAACAGACTGATTTAGATTGATTTTTTATTGATTTGTCCATCAGATTTCCGCCAAAATCCTGGAGCAACTGAGCAGCGGACAGTTTGCGCCAACTCCTATTCAATATAAGATGAAACTCTGCGACTTCTTAGAGAAAGAACCCTTTCTCGGGAGAATGTTAGCCAAGCAGTTCACACCCAAGTTCACTTGTCCATTATCAGCTGTGAGTACGTGCAATGAGTCGTTTTCCCGGTTAGTTTCCGTAAAAATCTGATAGATGGCACTGTCCAACGACTTTTTAGAAATCTCTTGGCTGCATGGGCTTTTTTCTTTGCCTTTCCAAAGCATTGTAAAAAATTAAAGCGTCATCTTTGGTTGTCTTACTGTTTTGATATTACCCAACTCTTTTACTACTCGGATACTTTATTACAATGTCTGGTAATGTCAATTGAAAGATGCGGGATATTTTCAAAAAGATAGAATGATAACATTTTTTTTGCAGGGCGAGCACTTCTTAAAATTCGAGATGTTTTTCATTGACTTCCCGTACCACGTGCCTTTCACTTGGGAGCACCAGACCACTGTGCACTGCCGTATGGACATGATGTTCTCTCAAACCGACACTTGAGAAGACGCCTTCAAGTTCGCAGTGTACGTTAAAGTTATACAGAAACCGAAGAAAGGTAATTAAGCTTTGGATGTCGTCGGGAAAGGGGTTGGAACATTTTTGTATGAAGCCTGGGATAATTATAATGCCTACACTAACCTTTTTTTGTGAGTGTTGGAAACATTAAATTTATATGGCAACACCATATATAATTGTCAAACTTGACCACAGATTACGCATTTCCTGTTCTATTCCATCTTGCCATTCACTCTCTGTACCACGTGCATTAAAGAAGTTTTCATACAATTTTTGATCTATTTATATAAAGAAGATAGTCCACTAGCCGCATACCCCAACAGTGATGTTTTTTTCGATTCGCGCGGCCAATCTCAAGACTTTGTATCGATGGAGGACATCATTAATACAAATAAATACTTTCCCTTGACAAGATAATTGATTTCAAAGTTGAAGATCCAAAACTTTGAAGTTGATTAATATCTCGGTTAGCACTCTAGGAGATTTTGCCAAGGGAAAATATTTGTTTGTAATGATGTCCTCTGTAGTGCTATTCTGTAAGCGTATTTATGCAACTCGATCCTGAATCCGCAGTGAGATTACAAATTGGCATTCTATAAAATTCAACAATAATCGAGTTCTACATCAGAGCTACAGTTGCGCGCGTGGCGGCGAGTTGAACTACAGCAGTTGAGATTTTGACGTTTGTTAGTATGGTATGACGTTTATAGTGGCATTCTGTAGTGGAATTCCGCGCTCACTTCGACCAACACTACGCACTTCTATCTCGAATGTATCTGTCAAATTAAAAGTTCTGTTCATATGCAAAGTCTTCAGATTGGCCGCGCGAATCGAAACAAACTTCACAAAAAAGTGTACAAGTCAATTATTGTTGTTGTCATATAATTATTATATGTTGTAGAGTACTGTTACTGTACTGAACAATAATTCTGTCGCTTTCCCATAGGAAAAAAATCCAAAATCCAAGCGTACGAAGTCGCGGGCAATAAACAGCTAGTTTTTAAATAAACAAGTAATGCAATAATAAACAATAATTATTCAAGCATAAGCTCTAATCAGCAAGGTAATCAAGTGTCCGGTTCTGATTCCCATAGATCAAAAAGTTATAGATGGTCTCCTAGTAACGTTTTCTCGTAATTATAACGCTTAAGGTACCTGCCCTTACTGTCCCGTCTCAAAAATCCACCCTGTAAGTAATATACCTTTAAAAGAAAATTAAAATAACAATAAAAATACCTAATTATAGTCTATTATTTTCTTCAAGAATTCCTCATCAAGTGTCATTAATAGTAGCCAATAATAGTATAAAGAACCCAGGAGCTCACGAACGCGAGGCCAGTGCACAGCCAAATAGGCTATAGTCCTCGTAGAGTTTTCTGACGATTGTGTGAAGTTGGCTGATTTCAGCGCTACGCTGTGCGGTGGTTCACTAGAGACGCTCATTCAATCTAAGAGCTGATGTCAGAAAATTAAACAACAATGTTGGTTTGTTTTTTGATAAACCGAATCAATCTTTCTCGCTTACGCACACATAGACTATAAACCCTGTCAGCAATGTGCAAGAGTCTGTGACTATGTTCATTTAGTCGCCAAAAAGTTGTGCGGGCAAAGAAAAAGGATCAGATAGGCTCGTCCCTCCCTCTATAACTGACAACATTAAAAAACACTAAGCGATTTTCATCCACTTATTGTATTTGTTTCGTATATAAAACTCCGGAAGTAGTTTGAAATCATTTAACTATTGGAAATAGACTACACTCGAAAATAATATGTGTACCGACATAGAATTTTTGTAGGTATTATGTAGAATGTGAAAGGATACATGGTACAGTGCACGATGCTGATAGTATATATTTTAATTACTGTTTTTGGATACCTGATGGCAAGTATTTCAATTACTATACACTTTAATTAGGTATTGATTATGTCAATTATGTTGCGTTACAAATCAAAATGGACCATAAGGAGGCATTTAGTTACCGAGATAGATTACCTATTAACGTCTTGTAAATGACTCCAACCGACGACACAACACGATTGGGTCAGAACATTTTTTTAATAGTCATAAGGCAAAGGATGGGAGGTTATTTCATTGATCTGTGGTTACGTATACCACAGAATAGGTAAGTGTACTTATGTAGTTTTCAGCCCGGTAGAGACTCATTTCCGCCACAAGTGCTTCTCAGAATTGGGCAACTCCTACCAATTTTTGACCAGTTTGGGTAAGTGGGAAAAAAATAGACAAAAGCAGAGCCAAAATGTTATTTCTGTTGTTCTCTGTTTCGCAATTCTTTGAGCTATGTCGGCGACCTTGGTTTTCCTGCGGACTTACTGACGATCTCGCAGCGAACAGGGTTTTAATTTTGTTAACAGTATATTGTGATGATTTCAGAGTCTAGAAGTGATCCCTGAGCGATCTGAAGTGATGTATATTAATCATAAATTCGTTAAGGGTGGTAACATTTCCGTTCGAAGAGAGAGCCGCCATAGCCCGTACTACGTGAAGTTGAATTTCGACCTCATTACGGATGTTGGCAATAATGCTACGGTACGAATGCTATGACCTATTGTATAATAGTTATTTATGCAACTGCCCCATAATAACATAACTAAACTAACGAATAGGCAGTTTTTAACAATTAATTATGATTTAGTCGTCGTCGAGAGAGACTCCGCAATGAAATAGTGTCGGATTGGATAACGGATCTGTACCGCCAACTAAAAGTTTCTATTTCCCGCGGTAAGAGTTTTTCCCGTGGTCAAAATTTGCCTCTGATCATATCTGAAATGATTAGCACGTTGAAGTAGCAGTGGACAGGTGACTCCTCTGGTAGACCCGATGACGAGTATTACTTACAGAGGAGATCTGGATAATACCGGTACATACCACAATATCAGGAATAGTGGTATGTATAGAAAGAGGAGCCAAAGTGCAACCGACCGGATTGCTACCTAAGAAAAAGTGGGTTTCTGTTGAGAAAGGCGGTTTATTTTGGAAAAAGATATTAAAGAAGTCAGTTTCTATTGAAAAAGTCGGTTTCTATTGAAGAAGTCGGTTTCTATTGAAAAACTAGGTTTCTAATAATAAAAAGTCAGTTTTCAAGAAGTCGGTTTCTATTGAAAAAGTCGGTTTCTATGGAAAATAGTTTCCATTAAAAAGTCGGTTTTCATTGAAACCGGCGCGCGTTCCACTCGTTACTCGCCCGATTACATGCAATTAGTTAATAACCCAGTAATACATAATTGCAGTTAAAAGCAAATTTTTCTAAAACTATTTTTTGGGATATAAAATCTTTAATTAAAAACACTGAGAAAGCCAATTACATAATAAATAAACACGATCGGATTCAGTGGCGCGCCTTGGGGGCAGCCTACGTTAAGCAGTGGAACAGACTGATGATGACGAAGATTGTTTTTTATTGATTTGTCCATCAGATTTCCGCCAAAATCCTGGAGCAACTGAGCAGCGGACAGTTTGCGCCAACTCCTATTCAATATAAGATGAAACTCTGCGACTTCTTCGAGAAAGAACCCTTTCTCGGGATGATGTTAGCCAAGCAGTTCACACCCAAGTTCACTTGTCCATTATCAGCTGTGAGTACGTGCAATGAGTCGTTTTCCCAGTTAGCGTCCGTAAAAATCCCATAGATGGCGCTGTCCGATGGCGCTGCACTTAAGTCTCTTGGCTGCATGGTTTGTAAAAAATTAAAGCGTCATCTTTGGTTGTCTTACTGTTTTGATATAACTCTTTTACTCGGATTCTTTATTACACTATCTGGCAAACCCGTACTGGGCTATCGTGGTGGGCTATATGCTGAGCCCCAACAGTGGTGACATATTAATAGGCTGTTGATTTGATTTGAATTTAGTTTTGATATTTTGATTCAGATGCAGGTTTGCCTTGTCCGGTCAATTGAAGGCAGTTGAAGATGCGGGATATTTTCAAGAAGATAGAATGACAACATTTTTTTTGCAGGGTGAACACTTCTTAAAATTCGAGATGTTTTTCATTGACTTCCCGTACCACCTGCCTTTCGCTTGGGAGCACCAGACCACTGTGCACTGCCGTATGGACATGATGTTCTTTAACACGGACACTGGAGAAGACGGCTTCAAGTTTGCAGTGTACGTCAAAATAATACAGAAACCGAAGAAAAATCATTGAGATAATATGTATTTATTTGCAAGGCTGTTGGGTAGTTATAATAGGCACTAGCAAGGCAAGGTGCCCATGTCCGGTTCCGATTTAATTTAATCTGATACGTTGTAGAACTGACGGCCGTTGGGGCAGACGAGTTCTGGAGTGGAGACCGCGGGTGGGTACGCGCAGCATGGGACGCCCCTACGCCATTGTGTCAACGACCTGAGGAAGGTGGCCGGGAGCGGCTGGATGTCCAGCAGTAGACGTTGAAGGCCTTATATGATCATGATATTAGAATGAATCAAATCGAAGCCGTCCGGCTTCGGACTCCGAACTTGGATACCCTGCCTGCTATTGTTGGTGCATTAAGCGTGAATAAATAAATTTAAATTAGTTACTTGTTTTAGTTTAAAATATTTGAACTAAAAATCGGGAGATAAGGTTCATAAGTGCAGTAGCACGCTAAGAGTCATATTTCCGTACGACCAATCAGATATAACTGACCACTCAAATCAATAGCGTGATTTATTTTCAATTCATCGTAAAATCATGGAATATATTATTGGAATGTGCGTTTGTGTGTACAGATATAAAATAAAGTAGTAAGTGAAACTGGTCTCTCAATCTATTTAGTTTAATTATTAGGTTTTTTTCTTTTCACCAGATCTTAAGATTTATTGGATTTTTAAAACAACAATGAAATTATGCTTCTAATAAAATTATTTCTAACTGTACAAATTTTTGCAAATAAAGTTTTATCCCTAGGCATTGTTGATGAGTGTATATTTTAGCAGGTCATTCTACTACGTGACCAAAAATCTGTTCAAGTTAAATATCTTTGAAATTCTTGCGGTTTGTGACTTAATACCTGGTTGTAATTATGCACAGAAATCAATAGGTAGCCAACACCAACAATCAATTAATTAAAGATTAGTTAAGATCAAACTAACGTGTGATCGTCATCTCTGTCCACGACATTTCTGTCTGCACGCAGCGACAGAAATGACATAGCGTAGACAGAAATGACTATAAGAACAAATAGTGAAACAGTATCATTTTCATTAACCGTTACATTTAACTGTTAATGAAAGAGATGTTGGTACAGTTAAAGAAACAGACAATGAAAATGATATTGAAGGAGATATTAGAACAGCTGTGTGATTCTGTAAAGTATGAATTAAAACTCGACCATCACATCGCAAGTCACTTACTTCACTCCGCATCCGATCATGAAAGACCTTGATGTCGCATTGTGTAAACAAATACAAGCTACTTAATAAACACTTCACTTGCGAAGTAAAGTGAGTATTGAACTGTAAATCATTGAGTTAGAGACCGATCTCATTGCGGATTCAGGATCGAGTTGCACAAATACGCTTACAGAATAGCAGGGCAGATGGTTATGCAACAGATAAACAAACATATGACGCTGATAAAATTTTATATTAATACTATTTTGATCTCAATAAACATAAAAAATTAAGTTTTGTTGATTTTAAAAAGTCTTGTTTTATTATCTTTCCAGTAGAATCATGGTAGCTGGTACCATAATCCTCTGTGCAGGTGCAGCTACGTCTGTCTGTGACGGTCTACCCTGTCAGCGATGGCGCAAGAGTCTGTGACTATATTCATTCAGCCGCCCAAAAAATTGAACGGGCAAAAAAGGGAAAAATTCCACAATACAGATAAGCACGTCCATCTCGCTATTTATAAATAATTATTTAATTATCAACATTCAAAAAATAAACGTTAAGTGCTTTATTCACGACACTTATTATCGGTCGTACATACCTACGTACGCCCGCTGAAGGTCATGTTAGTGCAAAACTGTGGTGAATAGGCTTGCTGTACAGCAATAATTTTTATTATTTATTTGCTAGACGTGCAGGATGTGTTCCAATGATTAAAGAAACTAAAGGAGATGCCCTTTTCAACATATAGATAGGTACATATTTAAATTTGCTAAGCGTGCCGATTCCATACTGTGTTTGATGCTGTTTACAGTAGAATACAGTGTTTTCGTGTAATTTTGTGGGAGTCGTGAGATTTACTGGACTTTAATTGCTATAATTGCGATAAGGACCACTATGAAACATGTCAAAGTGTTCAATAAAACAGTGTAGTGGTTGTGTGTAATGCGGGAAATTAAAATAAACAGCTCGCACCAAAATTGTTCCTTGTAAACCTCCATTATAGTTACTACCGCTTTAGTGGGGATGTGAAACTTACTGAAAATCGCCAGCCTAATCGTTGGGAATAACCCGTTCTAAATAAAATATGGCTTAAAGGTCTTGTAACCAAGCCAAAACCTGATTTTAAAAATGGTTAGAGCTTGTCTATGCCTTGCTAGATGCCTCGAACAGACTAAAGTAATGCCTCGCTAGATAGTGTGGATGCTACGTTTAGTACGCCCGGGAAGTGTCATGAATGTGGTCCTTTAGCGATTTTCATCTATTTAATTAATAACTCCGGAAGTTGTTTGAAATTATTTAACTACTGGAAATTAAACTAAACTCCAACATAATATGTGTACCGACATAGAATTTAAGTAGGTATTATGTACAATGTGAAAGATACTGTATGCACGATGCTGATAGTATTTATTTTAATTACTGTTTTTGGATACCTGATGGCAAGTATTTCAATTACTATACACTCTAATTAGGTATATTGTTAATTAATATGTGGCGTTACAAATCAAAATGGACCATAAAGCGGCATTCAGTTACCGAGATAGATACATATAAGTTTTGTAAATGACTCCTAACGACAACACAACACGATTGGGTCACTACATTTTTTAAATAGTCATAAAGCAAAGGATGGGAGGTCCTATAATTAATCTGTGGTTAGGTATTCTTATGTTGTTTTTAGCCCGGTAGACTCATTTTCGCCACATGTGCTCACAATTGGGCAATCCCTACATTCCTTCCTACCAAGTTTTGACCAGTTCCGGTGAGTGGAAAAAACATAGACAAAAGTAGAGCCAAAATGTTATTCCTGGTTGTTCTCTGTAACTAACTATATCTTTCTACTTAATCTTTTTTTTGTTGAAACGGATAAACAATAGATTCTACAAAAAATTGATAAAATACAGGCCTCCGCGTCTTGCCCATATGAACATACAAGTTATAATTAAATCAGTAAAAAAAATTCGACAGTTCCAAAAGTACCAAAAAAAGCACAAGAAATACAAAAAATACAAATTACAGATGACAGTTATTTAATTAAATAGTAGTAATTTTTTTGTAAGTATGTATGTACATACTTAAGTCCTTTTTAATATTGTTACCAGTACCTACTTATATTGTATTAATTTCAGAGTCTAGAAGTGATCCCTGAACGATCTGAAGTGATGTTTATTAATCCTAAATTCGTTAAGAGTGGTAACATATCCGTTCGAAGAGAGAGCCGTCGTAGCCCGTACTACGTGAAGTTGAATATCGACTTCACGACGGATGTTGGCAACAATGCTACGGTATATATAGTCCCCACGGAGTTTAATGGCGGATGTGTGAAGTTGGCTGATTTCTGCGCAATGAGTCAAAGGGGAGCTGTGCGGGGGCTCACTAGCGACGCTCATTTAATTTCAAGAAATGATTCATAGATTCGATCAACCGAATCAAACTTTCAAGTTTTTGGTCACTATCTCGCTTACGCACACATCTAATAGACTGTAAACACTGTCAGAGATGTGCAAACAATTTGTGACTATACTCATTCAGCCGTCAGGAAATACCGTGCGGACTACACGAATGCCCTATATGCTTAACATATTGTATAATAGTTATTTATGCAACTGCCTCCAAATGACATTAACAATTATTTATTATTTAGTAGTCGTCGGCGTACGACAGAGACGCCGCACTGTAATAGCGACAGATTCGTTAACGGATCTGTACCGCCAACCAAAAGTTTGTCTTTCCCGAGATTGCTCGTGGTCAAAATTTGCAATTTGCCTCTGATCATAGCTGAAATGATTAGCACGTTGAAGTAGCAGTGGACAGGTGACACCTCTGGAAGAACCGATGACGAGTATTACAGATCTGGATAATACCGCGTAGGTACAGTCAACCACACGTCATTCAGTGGTAACACCTTGAGCTGGCCTAGCCTATTAGGGAGTTTCACTACTATGAGAGAGCAGTCTATGGTACTGGTAAGTAAAGTCGACCGCACGTCAGTGGATACACTTTGACCTTGAGCTGGCCTACCCTATTAGGGAGTTTCAATACTATTAAGGGACCAGTTTATACTGGTTGTGTTTCCACTGACGTGCGGTCGACCGTACCGCAATGTCAGGGATAGTGGTAACAGAGAGAGGATCGAAAGTGCAACCGACCGGATTGCTACCTAAGAAAAAGTAGGTTTCTGTTGAAAAAGTCTGTTTCTTATGGAAAAAGTCGGTTTCTATTGAAAAAGTCTGTTTCTATTGAAAAAGTCACAGTTTCTAGTGAAAATGTCGGTTTCTATTAAAAAGGCGGTTTCTATGGAAAAAGGTTTCTTTACTTTCTTTCTATTGTAAAGGCATTGAAAAACCGGCGGACGCTCCACTCGTTACTCACCCGATTCCATCATGTACGCAATTTAATAAAAAAAAATAGTTATAAAATGAAAAGAAAAAAAAATTCTAAAACAATTTCTATTAACACATTAATAGTTAGAAAACAAATTTGGGAATAAAAAACTTTAAGAACTTAACTGAGAAAGCCAACATTTACATAATTAGAATTTGCCAACAAATTAGTCAAATATTTTCTAACATTTGGTTTAATTCTCCATAACTGATGCGGAAAACCAAAGTTCGGATTCAGTGGCGCGCCTTGGTAATAGCCTACGTTAAGCAGTGGAACAGACTGATGATGAAAATTAATTTTTTATTGATTTGTCCATCAGATTTCTGTCAAAATGCTGGAGCAACTGAGCAGCGGACAGTTTACGCCAACTCCTGTTCAATATAAGATGAAACTCTGCGACTTCTTCGAGAAAGAACCCTTTCTCGGGATGATGTTAGCCAAGCAGTTGACACCCAAATTCACTTGTCCATTATCAGCTGTGAGTACGTGCAATGAGTCGTTTTCCCAGTTAGCGTCCGTAAAAATCCCATAGATGGCGCTGTCCGATGGCGCTGCACTTAAAAGTCTCTTGGCTGCATGGTTTGTAAAAAATTAAAGCGTCATCTTTGGTTGTCTTACTGTTTCTATATAACTCTTTTACTCGTATGCTTTAATACACTATCTGGCAAACCCGCACTGGGCTAGCGTGGTGGGCTATATGCTGAGCCCCAACTGTATATCTCCTCCGTGGCCCCAACAGTGGGGACGGGCTGTTGATTTGATTTGAATTTAGTTTTGATTTTTTTATTAAGATGCAGGTTCGCCCTGTCCGGTCAATTGAATGCAGTTGAAGATGCGGGATATTTTAAAGAAGATAGAATGACAACATTTTTGATTGCAGGGCGAGCACTTCTTAAAATTCCAGCTGTTTTTCCTGGACTTCCCGTACCACCTGCCTTTCGCATGGGAGCACCTGACCACTGTGCACTGCCGACTGGACATGATGTTCTTTCATACGGACACTGGAGAAAACGGCTTCATGTTTGCAGTATACGTCAAAATGATACAGAAACCGAAGAAAAATCATTGAGATATGTATTCATTTGCAAGGCTGTTGGGTAGTCCTAAGAGGCACTAGTAGGCGAAGTGTCCAGTGTGCAGTTCCGATTCAATTTAATCTGATACGTTGTAGAACTGACTTCCGTTTGGACAGAAAAGTTCTCGAGTAGCGACCACGTACCGGAAGACGCAGTAGGCAGGCCTCTCACAAGGTGGACCGACGATCTGGTGAAGGCCGCGGGACCCGGCTGGATGAGGTTAGCGCGGGACCGGACATCGGGGAGATCTTTGGGGGAAGCCTGTGTCCAGCAGTGGACGTTGAAGGGATGATATGATGATGAAATTAGAATGAATCAAATTGAAGCCGGACACTTGGATACCCTGCCTGCTACTGTTAATAGTGCATTAAGCGTGAATAAATAAATTGAAATTACTTGTTTTAATTTAAAATAATGGAACTAAAAATCAGGAGGTACAGTAAGGTTCATAAGTGCAGTAGCACGCTAAGAATTTTTCTGTACAACGGTGCGTACCACAACACGAAAACCAATTAGTAATAACTGACCACCCAAGTCAATGGCGTGTTTTAAACCTTATCGTCATAGCAATAAGTCATCAATTCATCGTAATATCCAGGAATATGTTTGTGGTTAAGTGCGTGTGTGGGTATAAAAAAAAAGTCGTTAGTGAAACTGGTCGCTCACTGTACTGAAGTGCGAAACTGCTACAACCGTATCTATTCGTAAATGAAATGAAATATTTTTTATTCGCTCTAGAGTAGTAGTTACAAGATCTTAAATAATATTAGAAGTCCTTTGACTCAACCAGTTGGTGTACGAGTATTGTTACAAATTATGAGTTAGTAACAGTTATCATAATATAATTAATCATAAAATTATGTTGGTAAAACTAATGAAGCAATGAAATTATAGAAATGTCAAAATCTTAAGATAAATTCAGATTAGTAATTAATTATAGAGAATAACATCTAAATGGTCTTAGCAATGTCCAAAAATTTAAAATTATATAAAAATGTAATAATAATGACAGTCAGATTTACAAGTAGGTACATAATCCTAATTATTTTTAAATTATTACCTTATTAGCATCTAAGTATTCATTGACCGAGTAATAGCAGTCATATAATAAGTATTTTTTAAGTTTGTTTTTAAAAATCGGTAATGGTAAGTCCTTTATTGTATTTGGAATGGCATTATAGATTTTTATGCACATTTGGAATACATTTCTTCTACACATTTCTAGCTTAGTTCCTGGACAGTACATCTCCTTTCTTGTTTTAAATAGGTTCGGGAACTTTTAACAAACATGCTTATTTCGAGGATGTAGGTACTGGGAAATGTTAGAATGTTCATTTTTCTAAATAGCGGCTTACATGGCTCCCTAAAGTGTGCATGACATAGAATTCTATTTATTATTGCTATAAGCACTTTATATGCATCGACAGAGTTTCCCCATATTATAGCACCGTACCTCAAGAAAGACCCCACATATCCGTGATATACATGTAGAGCTGCCTCTACTGAAATGGTATCTCTTATTCTTTTTATTGCATACAAAAATTTATCAATTTTCTTACAAACTAACTCAATACCTATCTTGTTTCCAACGACAGTGTTTATCTATAGTTAGGCCTAAAAAGGTAGTAAACGATACTTCTTCTATTGTTTGTCCCGAAGGAGTTATTTAGTTATTATATAGGATATACTTTATCGAAAATGCACCGCCTTGCATATTTCAAATGTACTTTCCGCACTTGAGAATATTTTACATGTTCTCAAGAATATACTCGCACATCTGTAGAAACAGAACTAGTATAAACTTGTCTCTAATAATATTGACTATTAAAATTGATCTAATAACTCGATTAATGTTGAATTTTATAGAATGCAATTTTGTAATCTCACTGCAGACTCAGATTCGAGTTGTAACAAATACGCTTACAGAATAGCACTGTAGATAAGCTCGTCCCATCCGCTATAATTATAATTATATCAAAAGACGTTAAGTGCCTTATTCACGACACTTCCCGGGCGTACGCCCCGCTCAATGTCATTTTAGTGTTAGATGCAAAACTGTCGAGAATATAGGCTTGTTATACAGCAATTTATTATTATTTGTTTGCTAGATGTGCAGGATGTGTGCTGGATTTAACAAGGCATAGACAAGCTCAAAACGTTTTTAAAAAGTAAGTTTTGGCTTGGTTACAGACTATAAAGAAGTGTATATAAAATCACGGAAAAGAAAAAACTGGATTTTCTAGATAATAAATGCTAGTATAAATGGTAAAGTAATAAATGGTTGTGTGTAATGCAGAAAATTAAAATAAACAGCTCGTATCTACCAAAATGGTCCGTTGTAGACAAATCTCCATTATAGTTACTATTGCTTTAGTGAGGATGTGAAACTTACTAAAAATCGCCAGCCTAAATAACTCTAGTCGTCCCATGTTTTTGTGAAGACTGCGCTGTGGCCGCTGGTTTAACAGGTCTAAGAAATATGACTTTAAGTTCTAAATAAAATATGGCTTAAAAGTCTTGTAACCAAGCTAAAATCTACTTTTAAAAAATGTTTACAGCTTATCTATGCCTTGCTAGAACGTAGTATATTCTCTCAAGGTCACTTTGCTTAGTGTGGATAGCGGCGCGTAGCGTACGCCCAGGAAGTGTCGTGAATATGGTCCTTTCGGCGATTTTTATCCACTTAATTCCTTGGACGTACACTATATTATTATAATTTGTGTGTGCACTTAATTATGTATTTATTTGTTTCGTGTAAAACTCCGGAAATTGTTTGAAATTTATAATAATGGAATGTTATGTAATAATAATAATGTAGGTAAATTAAATTAAAGTCCAACACGTGTACGTACATAGAATTTAAATAATATGTAGAATGTGAAAAATACAGTACAGCACGATGCTGATAGTATATATTTTAATTACTGTTTTTGGATACCTGATGGCAAGTATTTCAATTACTATTCACTATAATTAGGTATTTAGTTGCGTTACAAATCAAAATGGACCATAAGGCGGCATTTAGTTACAGAGATAGATACCTATTAAGTTTTGTAAATGACTCCAACCGACGATTAGGTCGGTCTTTAACTTATGCAAGTTAAAGGACGGGAGGTTCTTTAATTGATCTGTGGTTAGGTATACTTATGTAGTTTTTAGCTCGGTAAACTCATTTCTGCCACTGGTGCTTAGAATTGGGTAATTCCTACCAAGTTTTGACCAGTTCGGGTGAGTGGAAAAAAAAATTCAATTCAATTAAAAAAAAATAGAGCCAAAATGTTATTCCTGATTGTTCTCTGTAACTAACTATATTTTCCTACTTATTCTCTCTTTTTTTGTAGAAACGGATACAATAGATTTTACAATTTATAAAATACAGGCCTTCGCGTCTTGCCCATATGAACATACAAATTATAAGTTTAAATCAGTCCAAAAAAACCGACAGTTCAAAAAGCACCAAAACAAATACAAGAACCATAAAAAATACAAATTTGTTCCAGATTATAGTTAAATTAATTAATAGTAGTAATTCCTCTGTATGTTCCTAAGTCCGTTTTAATATTTTTAACAGTATCATTATACTAATTAATAATTTCAAATTGATAATTTCAGAGTCTAGAAGCGGTCCCTGAACGATCTGAAGTGATGTTTATTAATCCTAAATTCGTTAAGAGTGGTAACATATCCGTTCGAAGAGAGAGCCGTCGTAGCCCGTACTACGTGAAGTTGAATTTCGACCTCACGAAGAATGCTGGCAACAATGCTACGGTATAGTCCCCACGGAGATTAGGGTCCGTCACCGACCTTCCTATAATAATAATAAATTAAAGCTGGGCCACGCAGCGAGCGTTCTTCGGACTATAAAGTCATCTGCCGAGCTGGAGGAGATATTTATCTATAGGGCTGCCCCCCTTGTAATTAAGTTAGGTATGTATTATGTTTAGTTTATTTTGTTTATTAATTTAATATATTCAAATAAAATAGCTGGGCATAATATTTATATATTTTCTATACAAACCTCCAAGTGACCGCACACGTAGCTATAATATACAGGATGGAATTTTGCCATCTGGAGGGAAAATACTCTTAATACCTACTGTAGATAAAAAAAATTACTCAAAGAAAACATTCCTTGATTTTTGAAAGGAAACAAAACTGCATTCATAGATTTTTGAAAATTCGCTTGCCACACCCGGAAATCGAACCGACTAAAATCTGTAAAAATTGTACCCTGTGCTTTTATTGCATAGATCGTTAGGATGAAATCATAAGGATGAAATCTCTCTAACGAACTTGATAAATTAAATGAAAGGAAAACCATGAAATCTTCCGTGTAGTTTTTCCCGTGCTTAAAATTTGCCTCTGTTCATGAATATGGTTTATACTGGTTTTGTCTCCACTGACGTGCGGCCAACGGTACTACAAAATATCAGGAATAGTGGTATTATGGAGAGAGGAGCCAAATATGTTTCTGTTGAAAAAGTCGGTTGCTTTCGGAAAAAGTCGGTTTCTATTGAAAAAGTCGGTTTCTATGGAAAAAGGTTTCTATTGAAAAAGTAGGTATCTATTGAGAAGTCGGTTTCTTTCTATTGTAAAAGTCTGTTTCTATTGAAAAAGTCGGTTTCCATTGAAAAACCGGTTTCTATTGAAGAAGTGTTTCATGGAACAGACTGATGATGATGACTGATGATTGGGTTTTTATTGATTTGTCCATCAGGTTTCTGTCAAAGTTCTCGAGCAACTGAGCGGACAGTTTGCGCCAACTCCTATTCAATATAAGATGAAACTCTGCGACTTCTTCGAGAAAGAACCCTTTCTCGGGAGAATGTTAGCCAAGCAGTTCACACCCAAATTCACTTGTCCATTATCAGCTGTGAGTATGTCCGATAGATGGCACTGTAGAAGGACTTTTTAAGTCTCTTGGCTGTATGGGTATGTAAAAAATTAAATTGTTATTTTTGGTTGTCTTACTGTTTTGATATTAAAGCACTAATTACACCACACATCTTGGGCGTACGCCCGCCAAGGTCATGTTAGAAGATCATGCAAAACTGTCGTGAAAAGGCTCGCTATACAGCAATAATTATTATTATTTGCTTGCACGACGTGCAGGATGTGTGCTGGACCTAACTTTCCCTATATATAATGTACTCTGTGGACCTAACAAGCTCTAACGTTTTTAAAAAGTAGGTTTTGGCTTGGTTGGACTAGACTTTTAAGCCATATCTCAATTAAAATATCAAGTAATATAGCTTAAAAGTCTTGTAGCCAAAACCTACTTTTTAAAGCTTGTCTATGCCTTGCTAGGTGCCGCGCTAGATGGTGTAAATGCTACGTCTAACATGACCTTGAGCGGGCGTACGTACGCCCAAGATGTGTGGTGTAATTAGTGCTTAACTCTTTTACTACTCGGATGGTACTTTATTTATTACTGTATCTGGTAAACCCGCACTGGGTTAGCGTGGTTGGTATAACCTGTACGCCCTCGTTGAGAGGGTAGGCGTGAGCCTCAGCAGTGGGGACATGTTAATAGTGTGGTGTGATGGAAGTATCGTGGTGACAATGAGGCGAGGTTATGTGTGCGGCGGCAAATCAAACTCTTGTTGGTTTCAGCAAATCACTCCTTCTTTATTACTCAGAATAAAGTTGAATCATTTCTACGTCAATATATCATTAAAATATCATTGGATTGTAATAATTAATTAAGATATATAGGGACAACACAAAAACACAGCCTATCGATTGGCGATCGAGATGGAAGAGAGTGACACAGAGAGCTGTCAATGTCAAATTGTATAAAACGTCAAGATGACGTATGTCACTGTCACTGTGAAGTTTACTCTCTGTATTGCTAACGCATCAATACAAATTTCAACAAATAGGCTGTTGATTTGATTTGAATTTAGTTTTGACTAGCTTTTTCCTGCGGCTTCGCCCGCTTAGAAAAGTTTTTCCCGTGTACATTTTGAAACAGCGCCCTCTATGTAGGACGCCCCACGACTTTGTCCGCGTTAAAAAGTAGCCTATATGTTATTCCAGGATATAAGCTATCACTGTACCAAGTTTCATCAAAATCTGTTAAAAAAAGAGTAACAAACATCCTCACATTCTTACAAACTTTTGCCTTTATAATATTAGTAGTGATAGGATTTTTTGATTAAGATGCAGGTTTGCCTTGTCCGGTCAATTGAAGGCAGTTGAAGATGCGGGATATTTTCAAGAAGATAATGACAACATATTTGATTGCAGGGCGAGCACTTCTTAAAATTCGAGCTGTTTTTCCTGGACTTCCCGTACCACCTGCCTTTCGCTTGGGAGCACCAGACCACTGTGCACTGCCGACTGGACATGATGTTCTCCATCACAGACACTGGAGAAGACGCCTTCATGTTTGCAGTATACGTCAAAATTATACAGAAACCGAAGAAAAATCAATGAGATATGTATTCATTTGCAAGGCTGTTGGGTAGTCCTAAGAGGCACGATCAAATCGAACCCGGACACTTGGATGCCCTGCCTGATACTGTTAGTGCAATAAGCTTGAAATAAATAAATTGAAATTAGTTAATGACTTGTTTTAAATAAAATAATTGAACTAAAAATCAGGAGGTACAGTAAGGTTCATAAGTGCAGTAGCACGCTAAGAGTTATTTTTCTGTACAACGGTGCGCACGAAGACATGAAAACCAATTAGATTTAACTGACCACCCAAGTCAATAGAGTGTTTTAAAGCAATAAGTCATCAATTCATAGTAATATCCAGGAATATATTTGTGGATATCTGCGTGTGTGCAGATATAAAAAGTCGTATGAAACTGGCCTCTCAATCCTCCTGTGAACCTTGACTGTACATATTCCTAAATGGGATATTTCTCGAAAATTGACCCCCTTGCATATTTCAAATGTACTTTCAGCACTTGAGAATATTTTATATTTTCTCAAGAATACACTCGTACAGTGGACCGCACGTTTGTGGAAACAAAACTAGTATAAATTGGTCTCTAATAATATTGAAACACATCCTAATAGGCGAGCTCAAGGTCAAAGTGTTTCCTCAGACGCGCGGTCGACTGTACATACTTTAAAGATTTTGCGTTTATTTAGAATACTAGCTGACCCGACAGACTTCGTTCCGTCAAAAGCAAGTATAGCTACAACTCTAATTTTTCACCCCCGTTCTCTCCCCCCCCCCCCTCTTCAGAACCCGTCACTATTTATATAAGATAGCTGTTGCCCGTGGCTTCGCCCGCGTGGAATAAGTTATTCCGACTGAATTAGTTTACGGCGAGAAAAGTAACCTATATTATGTTATTCCAGAATCTAAGCTATCACAGTACATACCAAGTTTCATCAAAATCCGTTCAGCCATTCTTGAGTTATAAGTAGTCACCCCGTCCCACCCCCCCCCCCCCCTCTCCCTTAAAATGTAAAATCCAAAAACCCGTAATTATTTATTAATGATACATTTTCAAGTTACTGCCTTTATAGAAACCTGTACTCCCCGCCCGTGCAAATTTTCACCCCCCCATCTCCACCCCAAAAACAATACAAAATCCCGTCATTGATTGTTCATGATAGCTTTTGCCCGTGGCTTCGCCCAAGTGGATCATTTTACCGCGGTAAAAAATAACCTATAGGTTATTCCAGGATATAAGCTATCACTGTACTGTACCGTAAGTTTCATCAAAATTATTTTTTTTCCCGCGGGAAAATCAAAAAATCTATCATCATTTTTTATGATACTGTGACAATGAGTGGGGGTCGTAGGGTCACAAAGGGGAATCAAGGTTGTACTTACGGCTTGTTGGGACTTTCTCGACGTCCGGGCCCGTTGTTTTCTTCTATAGGTGGCCTAACCAGTGTCACCAGTGGCTAGGACAAATTTACTTGATTGTTTTTCACAGCACAATCACAGTGGTTCGAAAATCGTGTCGTGTTCGCTCGCGGTTCGGAGCGCACTGCGGCGTCGAGGTCGCGCTCATCGGAATACGGGAAAAGTGGGTAGTTGGAAATTAGCATGGAATTAGGTATAGGTAGTGGGCAGCCACTCATTGCCACAATACAATTCCAATTTTTAAGTTACTGCCTTTAAAGAAAGAAAGAAAGAAAGAAAGAAAGAAAGAAAGAAAGAAAGAAAGAAAGAAAGAAAGAAAGAAAGAAAGAAAATTTATTTGTCAAAACATGAGTTTAAATATTCAGATGTCAGTGTTTAGCATAATCGTATCGTCATGTTTTACCTTGCGGCGTACAAATTTTAAAATAATAATAATACAAAATTTCACCAAATAAATTAAAGAAGTCGAAATCATTAATTAACATAAATAATTCAATCATTACATACAAATCAATAATTAATTAATTTATAGTGTCATAATAAGAACAAAATATTCAACTAAAAATCTAAATCTAAATTACAATTTATCATTCATAAATTCATTGATTGTATAATAACATTTTTTTAGTAAAAATACATTTATTTCCTTTCTAAATTTGCCAAAGTGGCATTGTCTGAGCTCTGTAGGCAGTTTATTATATATTTTTGACGCCAAACCATATACACTTTTATCTAGTAATGCTGTGTTTGCCCATTGACGGCAAATTTTAGTTTTATCACGCGGGCGAAGATGTGGTGCCGTGACCTCTATATTTTTGAACAAGCTAGGATTTTGTTTTACAAATACTGCTATCTCAAGGATGTATAACGATGGAAATGATAATATATTATATTTTATAAGGTAAGGCTCGCAGCTATCTGTAGATTTTAGGCCAAACATTGCACGTATACATCGTTTTTGACTTTTAAAAATGGTTTCCCTGTCTGTGCAATTTCCCCAAAAAATGATCCCATATCTTAAGAGCGGGGCTACTAGGGCATGGTAAGCCATTAGTACCGTCGCGGTGTCTACTATTTTAGCCAGCATAAACAGAGCATAAGAGGAAGCCGACAATTTTGAGCACAAGACTTCGACATGTCCTGTCCATGTAAGTGATCTATCTATGTTTATTCCTAAAAATTTTAGAGTGTCCACTTCGTCAATTTTGAAACCCTGGTAATTTATGTCTAAGATTGGAGCTGGTCTACGTTGTCGAAAGTGCATTATTTTTGTTTTTATCAGATTTACTAACAAGTTATTATTCGTCATCCATGATATTATAGTGCCTAATGTGTTGTTTATTTCCTGTTGATAAGTATTCTCCTCTCTACATTCTATCACTACTGTACTATCATCGGCAAAGAGCGTCATTGGATATTTTACATGTCTAGGCAGATCATTTATGTAGATTATAAACAGCAAAGGTCCCATTACACTGCCTTGTGGTACCCCAAACTTGACTACTTTTTGACTTGATGAATAAATTTCTTCCCTTTTTCTATCAATATTTATTTTAGATAGTTCAATGTACTGCTTCCTATTACTTAAGTATGATTCAATCAGTTTTAATATATTGCCTCTTATCCCATAGGCCTCAAGTTTCCGTAAAAGAATTTCATGGTCAACATAGTCGAACGCTTGGGTCATGTCCATAAACACAGCACTAACATGTTTCTTAACATCAATATTTCTTGTAACTATTTTTAGTAAGTCAAATATCGCCAAATTTGTAGATCTATCTTTTTGAAAGCCCTGTTGTTCATTGGAAAAGAAATGTTTTTTTTCCATATATGCGTACAGTTCTTTGTGAATATATTTTTCAAATATTTTTGCAAATATGGTCAACAGAGCAATCGGTCTATAACATGACATGTCTTCTTTGTCGTTTTTCTTGAAGATTGGTTTAACTACAGCAACTTTCAAGACTTCGGGAAATATACCTGTACTGATACATAGGTTTATAATATGGCTTAAATGTGGAGATATAGAATCTACAACAAATTTTACAACTCTAGTGGACACTTCGTCATAGCCCGTACTATTTTTGTTTTTCAAGTTTTTTATGATAGTTGTTATGTCTTTAGGTATACTTGGTGACATAAACATAGAGTTTAGACTGGTGTCGATATTTATATTCAATTTTTTTCCTGCCTCTGGCAGTCGTTTTATTTTATTTATATAGTAGTCATTGAAAGAGTCTACAATTTTTTGTGGATCTGTAATAATCATGCCATTTATTTTTAGTCTACTAATTTCATCCTTAGGTTTGTTTAGTTTGGACCTATTTATTATTTGCCATGCAGATTTCGTTCTATTATCCGACTTTTTAATAAAATTGTTATTATGTGCACGTTGAGTTTGTTTCAAAATTTTATTAAATATTCTAGTGTAATTTTTATATTTTAATTTATTAATTGTATTTGGTTTTATTCTCTGTTTCCATAACAACTTTCTCTTTACCTTACTACTATGCTTTATACTTTGGCTTATCCATTTTGCGGTTTTATTAGCTTTAATTGTTACATCATATATGGGAAAACATAAGTCATAAAATAGTTTAAAGATATCCATAAAATTATTAAATGCTTCATTCGGGTCATTTGTAATGTATATGTCACAAAAAGAAAGGTTTCTCATACATTGCCTGAACTTACTGAGGTTTTCCATACTATAGTCACGTTTTTTTATACGCCAAAAATCAATGATACATGTACTTTTTACTGGTAGTTTTAATATTTGAGCAGTATGATCCGATACCGCAAATTCATACACCTCACATTTACATTTTTTTCCAATATTTATCGCAATATTGTCAATACATTTACCGCTTACAGGTCTAGTAGGTTGCTTTAATAGTAAATGCAGATTGTAGTTTTTTAAGATATTGTTAAAATCTTTTGTTATATTACTATTTTTTAAAACATCAATATTAAAATCTCCACACAGAACTATATTAGACATTTTTTTCTTAATAATTTGTTGCAGCAATGTCTCTAGCTTTTCAAAAAATACATTAAAATATAATTTCGTATATTTTGGTATTCTGTATATACATACAATAACTATTTCAAGTTCGGTTAATTCTATCGCACAACATTCAAAAATTCCACATATTGATAGCTTGGCAATTTCTGTCAATTCTCTATATCTATGACCATTTTTGACCAAAATACATGCTCCTCCCCTACCTTTACTTCTTGCATAAGAGGCCACGATTTTATAATTCTGTATCACTACTAAATTCCTACCATAACTTTCTCGCATGTTATGTTCAGTAATGCACAGAATATCAATATTTATATTTTTGTTTTGTATCTCCGCCAGACACACCATAAGCTGGTCTGACTTTTTATTTAATCCATTTATGTTCTGATGTAGTATATGTATATATTTAAAGACGATAAAGATTCTTATCATTGGACCCAGTCTGTTTTTGTTTCTCCTCGATGGGTGTGCTTGCATTATTCGTATTTTTTCTGTAGTCTTCTAGTTGTTTGAGAAATTCACATGCATCTTTAAAGATTGTTTTCAAGCCAAAATTATTCACTTGACCGGAGTATAGGTTGAACATCTTACGATCATAGGTAAGATTGAGATTACTGTCAAGCAAATATGCATACTTGTGCTCCTGTATATCCTGGTACAATAAATTACTAAAAGCCACCACTCTCTGGTTAAAAAGGCCATAATTTCCGCATTTGAATGTCGGAAGACAGATTAAAATATTGGTGTGAGTCAGTGTATCTAAACTTTGTCTAATGGAAAGAACTAAGTCTTTATAGTTTTTTGAGACTTTAAAATCAGTTTCTCCTATGAATACTAAACAATAGTCATTCTCGTTAAAATCTAATAATTTGGATTCTATGCTATGCAATAAATGTTTGATTCCTACTCCTGGGGTCAGATAGTGGCAGATATCAAATTCACTGCATAAGAAATCTTCCGCAATTGATAACATTTTACAACGATTGTTGGTACTAAGCATGCAGATTTTATTTTTTTTGCTGGTTGTTTCGTATTCATGCTGACTTTCATCTCTTGCCAGATCTATATTTCGATTCATCTCCCCAAAACTCTGAATAGATGGACTTATGTTAGGTTCCGCTGTAAAGTCTAGTTTATTTTTCCGAAGTTTTTTCTTTTTGGTTAAAGCAGATATAGGAGTTGATTTAATTACAACTAGATTTACATAAATCTTTTAGTGTATTGGTTTTCGCTTCATACTTTTCAATTGTCTTCTTAAGTGTGAAATTTTCCGATAGTATCTCTTCGATCGCTTGTTCCGCAGAATCTAGTTTTCCTTGCAATATTTCAACTTTTTTGGACAATATTTCTATTTGGTCCAACAAGTTTTCTCCAATGTCCGGACAGCTTCTATTGTAATTATTGTTCACCGGCATTGATTGGACTGATATATATTCAAGGTCATCCAATGAAGAAAAGGAGTTATGTGTTGGTACGTTTATCTTATCTTTGTTTCGAGTTGTGATATTTCTGTTAGGTGAAAAGGAAACATCCTGTGTCGTCATATCAGCTAAGGTTTGTGTGCTATCATTTTGTTGTGGTTCATCTCGACACATTCTGCAAATCCACTTATCCCTTTTTGTAGGTGTTAGTGTGCCATAGAATCGTTTACTCGAAACATTGGTACATTGTAAGTGGTACATACATTTGCAAGCAGAACACGTCAAATACTCTTTATTCGATATAACACGATTGCATTTTACACAATTTTGCGCCATCTTACGCTCCTCTCTCAAACCACTTAAGTGTAAATTAGTATTCGATTTCTGCGGATTAATTATGATTTACTCAAATCCGTAGTTTGTAATGTTCGTAGCTGTTTTATTCTATTTGGACATAAAAACACACAAAAAGTGCGACCCGAGAAACCGATACTCCCGTGAAAATTTTTTCCCCATTCTCCAATGGACAGGTATAGTATTGGCCAACATCACCAATCAGCAAACCAACTCGTACAGTGATGCCAGGAAACAATACGTCGCTTGACGTGTCCAACTAATAAGTCTACAACTTGGGTGGCGCTAGTGATACTTTGTACTTGAAGCTCCGACAAATGAATTGAGTTTCCCATGTTATCGAGTAGTTGACGCCACGGCGCAAGAGATGGTGCCACTTTGTACTTGAAATGAATTGAGTTTCCCGTGGGAACAGTTTACGGCGGTAAAAAGTAGCCTATATGTTATTCCAGGCTTATAGCTATCACTGTACCAAGTTTTATCAAAATCCGTGCAGCCGTTCTTCAGTTATAAGTGGTGTAACTAAAACTACTTTGTTTTATATATTACTAGCTTTTTCCCGCGGCTTCGCCCGCGTAGAAAAGTTGTTCCCGTGCACATTGTGAAACAGCGCCCTCTATGAAGGCGTTTTGTTACTTAGGGGGTATTAGCGGACGCCCTTCGACTTTGTCCGCGTTAAAAAGTAGCCTATATGTTATTCCAGGATATAAGCTATCACTGTACCAAGTTTCATCAAAATCTGTTCGGTAGTTTTTGCGTGAAAGAGTAACAAACATCCTCACTCACATCCTTACAAACTTTCGCCTTTATAATATTAGTAGGATAGGATAGGATGAAGATTACCAAATAATACCTTGTGACGTCCATTCTAGGGGGCCGAGATGGGACTGGGACAAGATGGGAATAAACCGCTTTTCCATACTTCGCGTGCGGTGCATATTTTAATGCCGTTTCTTAGGTTTTTGAATGAATTTAACATTGAATTGGAGCTTGTTCATTAACTCCTGCGTGTCTGTTATGAGGAGCATCCACTCCACTCGGCACTCGACTACGGTGAGGTGGGGAATGGAATGAATGAAATCCAGGTGAAGGGAATGTTGTAGTTGAAGCTGTCGAAATTCAGTAATATATTCTTGAAGTGATATTCTCCCTGGAAAACAAAAGATAAAACATTTTTTCAATACGCAATGCGAGCTTATCTCATAGAAACCTGGGGTTGTGCTGCAAAAACACACTTGAAAAAACTACAAATAGCACAAAATAAACTGATAAAAGTACTATTCAATTATGACTATCTGACATTCACTAAAGAAATTTACAAAAAAACTAAAATTATGCACATCAAACAACTATATACATTTAAAACTTGCGTTACTATCTATAAAATCATTAAAGAGCTAATTCATACACAACTAACATTTAAAACTAAGACACACAAATACAACACCAGCCCTGCTATTCTGTAAGCGTATTTGTGCAACTCGATCCTGAATCCGCAGTGAGATCGGTCTCTAACTCAATGATTCACAGTTCAATACTCACTTTACTTCGCAAGTGAAGTGTTTATTGTGTAGCTTGTATTTGTTTACACAATGCGACATCAAGGTCTTTCATGATTGGATGCGAAGTGAAGTGAGTGACTTGCGATGTGATGGTCGAGTTTTAATTCGTACTTTACAGAATCACACAGCAGAAACAAACATCACCTACAACTTGGAAAACCGAGAACTGAATATTATGGCAAAAGAAACATACTATACGATGGGGCAAAATTATATAATAACCTACCAAAAAATATCACAGAATCCAAAACCCTTAATGTATTTAAAAAACTTCTAAAACTATTTGTTATCGAAAACATAGATACTTCCTATTAATTAAGAACTTTTTGTTTGTTATTATAGCCTTAAGTGTTTTGTGTTAGTAACATTGTTATAGTTTATCTAGTAAGTTCGCTGGACTATATAAAAAATACCAACTTACCTTCACTGTATTCTCTCAGCAAGTAAATATTTGTAAAAATGTTCTTATGAGAAATAAAAAAAATCTTAAACCTAAAAACCTAAGCTATGGAGAGGGCTATCTCAAAGGTTCTTTGGAGGACATGATCCGTAACGAGGAGATCCGACGGAGAACTAAGGCTACCGACATAGCCGAAAGGAGTGGCAGTGGGCGGGTCACATCTGCCGCAGAACAGACGGCCGGGGCAGAAGAGTCCTGGAGTGGAGACTGCGCAGCGTGGGACGCCCCTCCGCCAGGTGGACCGACGACCTGAAGAAGGTGGCCGGGAGCGGCTGGATGCGGAGGACCGTGTGGTGGCGTTTGTTACGGAAGGCCTACGTCCAACAGTGGCTTGCTCGGAGGTTCTCTGAAAGACAGGAACAGAATCGATCCGCCAGAGAACCTCTTCGACATAGATCAAACGGTTAGTGAGTTGAACTGGCAGTGGGCGGGTCAAATCTAACCCTAGCTAGTATTGAGCAACGGAGGGGGGTTCAGAGAACAATCATATAATTATGACGAACTGGACGACTGATGACGCCTTGTCTTTCGACACGGTCTACCAATTAGGCAAAATTTTTATTTGCTAAGTTTTTATTTATTTATAACAAATAGTGATAAAGACTAGTTAGGGGATGTTGAATAGGGGGTCTCTCAATGAAACTCCGCAATACGCTAGGCCAGCTTATGGCAAGTGATTCCACTGACGTGCGATCGACTGTACATCTGTAAGTAAGTAGACACAAAAGGTCAAATAATCGCAGTACTTACGGCGGGCACGGGGCACGTACGATGATCAAGTATGGTAAGATAGATACGATAAGCTGGTCGCCAAGCATTTTACCGAAAAACTTTTCGTTATTTCGATAACGAAAAGTTTTTCGTTTTCGAAATCGCACATTTTCCGTTTCCCTTGAATCGGGGTGGGCTGGAAGCGGCCGGTGCTCACTTGCTCCAGGAGTATCCGGAAACACTTCAATCCATCTGTTGCATGGCTCAAAAGGACTTCGCTTCCAGAGCCGTAAAGCCCAGTTAAAAAAACTATCTGTTGTACGGTCAACCGCACGTAGTAGAATAAAAAACTGTATAAACCGGTCTATCATAGTATTGAAATCCCTAAATAAAATTCAATCCACGAATGTCACCAGGCAAAAATATTGATCGGTGCCCTTCGTGGACTAGGCTAGGTGCTATTGGCGCAGTTGCTATTCAGACGGGTGCAGCTGTAGCTGGACTACGTCAGACGTGGACGATATGTTCATTGCGCTTATGTACTTGTGGTTGACATACACCACCTCTGGTTTCCCGGGAATCACTTCCAAACCCTGGAAAAAACAGTGGGCTGGTCACATCTGTCGGAGAACCGATAACCGCTGGGGTAGAAGAGTTCTCGAGTGGAGACCACGACTAGGCAAGCGTAGTGTGGGCAGCTGGCAGTGACTGGATGCGGAGAGCCGAAGATCGGACTCAGTGGCGCGCCTTGGGGGAGGCCTATGTCCAGCAGTGGACTAGTGTAGGCTGATGATGATACATTAACTGCTAAAATCATATATCTGGCTTCGCCGTAGTATAAATATATACCTACCATTAAATATCCAGGAACAATAAACAAAAGTAAAATGTGTAACATGTTGTCGATTTCCAGTGGCAAAATTTAAAACACAATGTCATTTAAACAAGACATCAAACAAGCATAATAGATAACATAAAACTAATTTACTAATCTACCAATTTTGGCATCAGATAAATCTCTGATCATTAGTAAATGTATGTATTTCGGAAACTGTCATATAAATACACAACGTTATTATAAATAGGATTATCAGGTGGTATGAACTGGGGCCTGCCTGCGGGTAAATTCAATTCAATACACTTACTTTATTGCACATTTTATAAAAAAATACACACAAAAAGAAAAAACAGATACAGTAATGTACATCTAGACGGTCTTATCGCTAAGAGCGATTTCTTCCAGACAACCTTTGGGTAGAGGTAAAGCCGCATAAATGACAGCTTTATTACGTCCACCGCTGGACCATCGTCGTCACATCACTCGGCAGACGTCCACCGGTTGGACAAAGGTGTCCCCAAAAGATCTCCCACTTTATTAAGAAAGATGAATGTCAGTGGCGTCGGGGTTAACCTATGATATCGAAAGGTCCGAAGTTCGATCCCCGGCTGGGCCATATACCAGTGGCTTTTTTTCGCGAAACTTAAGTACATTTACTGACTGCTCTCAAACGGTGAAGGAAAAACATCGCGAGGAAACCTGCATACGCCGAAGAAGAAATTCTTAGGCGCATGTGAAGTCCACCAACCCGCACTGGGCTAGCGTGGTGGACTATAGCCCGAACGCCCTCGTTGAGAGGGTAGGCCTGAGCCCCAGCAGTGGGGACATGTTCATAGGCTGTGGCACCGCGAAAAAGGGTCGGTATTGCCAGGTGTTAAGTTAAGAGTAAATGGTTAGATAACAATATGTGAAGCTAATCGGGCCACGTTATTATAAGAATGCAGGCCTGTCTGAATTCTGAGTTGGACAAGCTTGCTCTAAATTGCATGGTGGGTAAGTGAGGTATGAATACTTCGGTCACCTGAATAAGTCATTAATGTTAACTTAATGAGGACTCGTTAAATTAATGAGGACTCAGGTATAATAATACCAGCGTCCTTCAATGTCGACACTAGTCGACAAATTATATGTATAAGTCGACAGTTTAAGCCCGTATCGGACATTTTTAGGAAAGCAAAATAGAAGAGATTCTTCAGCTAATCAGCTTCTAAAGAGTCGCTAACAGTCTCAGATTCTAATCTGAGCTAACAGTGGATCATGTGTTTACATAAGTCTTAAAAAATTCAATAGAGGGCCCTGTTCCTCGTTAAAAAATATCATTACACTTCTATCTTGTCACTGGTCGGCTGTCCTGTCATGTCTGTTCTGACATCTGTCTGTTGTCTATGTTGTGATTGTGACAGTGGGATATTTACATGACGTCAAATAACATTTTGTAATCGGAAATCAATTGAAATTAGATTTTATTAAGGAAATAGGTCGCGTATTAATTTCTAGATATGTCTTGTCGTAATGCCTCTCACGCTGGAAGCTGGTACACAGAGAATGGTAAGTTGTTATTTAATCACAACACAAAGTCTTTGTAATTGTATCTCAGCTAATTTTATCCTTAGAATTTACAAGTCTAAACGTTTAGAAGTCTTTTATATTGGTTTGTACCTTGTAAGTTGTGTGAAATATTGTAAATAATTCATTTTTATTTACGAATGACTCGAATGTCAAAAGGTTGTTGACCTAATTGTGATGATTCTTTATTTTCTTTGTAATTCTGTCTAACAAAGAAAGACCAACAAAAGAAAATAGAAGTGTGTTGATGCCTACTTTCAAAACCTTTGCATTATACAATATCTAGAATTGCAAACACTTTTAAAGTGGCTTGAACTTCTTTAAAAGTACACACTGACCCACTTAAAAATCTTAGTTACATTTAAACGAAACAGCCTAGTATATTAAAATATTAACTTATTATTAATTTTCATTGTATTTCGGTTGATAAATACGTAAGTTTTAATAAAATTGAAAAATAAACCTATTTCCGGATTGAAAGGAGCTCAAATGACCCATGTAGTATTGACGTTCAGAAATCTGATTCATTAGGGATGTGTTCCAAATAGTGTGATTGTTCGATTTTGGTAAATGGAATGGACAACACTGTAAATTGATTTCTACCACGCATGGTCGAATGAAATACCCACATGTTTTTTTATTGTTCCGTACAACTGTTTTAAAATTCAAAGTGAAAAGCAACATGAGACCAGTTTCATCTTGTAATAAAAAGTAGATTGATTTCTGGACGAAGTACAACCGCTGGATGCGTTCTTTCGTTGCCATGACAACTATTCAAATAAATGTCATTGTATTTGTTGTTACGTCAAATCAAATTGTCAATCAATGCCAACGACATTGTAGCGAAAACTTTTCTAGTTTTATATGATTTTACTGTTGAAAATGTCCGATAAAAATAAGACCTTCGCCGCTCCAGCGCCAAAGAGTATTAAAACGAAGCGGCCGTCGACCGTCAGCGTGACTCCTTCCTCGTCCCGGAGCAGAGTTCCCGCGTATGTTGCGAAGGAAAGAAATCCGATTTCTCGGCCTAAAACTAACAGAAACACGACTATTTTGGGAGAAGGCGACGTTACTATATTGAAACAAGAAGGTTCCATGCCGGATTTTGATGTGGAGCATCGCCAGATCGCGTACGGAAAATTTTTGCGCGCGATGTTAGAAGATTGCATGGTTGATGAGAAAATTGAGAGGGAGGAGACGCAGATGGACGTACAGATGGCCCAGTTAGCTGATAGGTTCCAGAAGACCATGGACCAGCTAGACAAGACCAATAGGAGATTGAAAGATATTTCATTTGTTGTAGAACATAAAAGGTATGTTTTATATGGTTTTCCATTCAAATTCTTTAAGTCACATGTATGGGGGGTGGCCATTCACACCGCTGGCACTGCTGCCTTAAATAGCCTATAACCTTCCTCAAGAATTGGACTAGCAAATGCAATTGAAATCCGACTGGCAGTTCCAGAAATTAGAAATTAGATTAATAATAGTTAGCCTTACATACATATATTTTGTCAAAGTCAAAGTCAAAACTATTTTATTGCATGTAAGTACACTGGGTACATTTATACAACGTCATTTTTTTATCTACCACCGCTTCCAAGGTGTTATATAGAGCTGGGAAGAAGAAGCGGCGCAACAAACTGCCGCAACACATCTTTTAAAATCGAGTTTATACATAACATTATTTTTGTAAAGGTTGTGCGAGGCTGAAGTAACATTAACACCATGTCTTCCATTTAGTATACTTTGCCATGAGAATTGTCGAAAACCTGTTCCTATACTCTTTTTAAACTGTTGTAAATGATTTTTTACAGACTTGTTGATCTAAAATGCAATGACAGTGCACAAGTATACGATATGACAGACAAATCGAATGCCAACGAGATTCTCAGGGACCTCTCTGCCGCGGAGCAAGCGTGTCTAGACAAACTCGATACTAAAAATGTTGACTTTGGCTACAATAAAGAAAGCGGACATAAGCAGTTGCTGCACGCTGTTAACGAAGCTATAGAAGGCCTAGAAGAAATAAAGAAGCATTCCAACCTAGATATGGAGAAGTTTAAAGAATATGAGAAGTCACAGCGTAGCTTGGAGGATCTAGAAAAAGATAGGTTCGACCTGGAAAGTTTGAAATCAGAGTTTGAGTTGAAATTCCCGAGGTTTAGTGAGAAATTGATCAGGGAAGCATCGGAGAAGATTGTTCAGATGATCCAAAACGATGATAACGAGGATGATGATGATGATGTTTGATTATTGTTATTTTTTGATACTATAAGGCCTTGTAATATCACTTCAATTGAATTGTATCAAAGGAACACTCAGTTATATATTTATGTTATTATTATATATAAAAAGAATTTTCAGTCTCGAAATCACTATTGTTTTAATGTTCCCATTTTCTGTTGTTTGTATTAAAAAACCATGCTTACCTTAGAACTATGAAGTCTCACCTTGTGTAGTCGGAACAAACTAAATGAGAAAGAGGCTTTTAGTAGTTTTATTCTCCCCACTGTTGGGAACAGGCCTTACACCACAGCGTGAGCGTCAGTGGCCTCGGGACTAAGACGCGACCTATCATATCGAAAGGTCCGAGGTTCGATCCCCGGTGGGGCCATGTACCAACGGGTTTTTTCTCGAAACTTAAGTACATGTACTGACTGCTCTCAAACGGTGAAGGAAAACATCGCGAGGAAACCTGCATACGCCGAAGAAGAAATTCTTAGGCGCATGTGAAGTCCACCAACCGGCACTGGGCTAGCGTGGTGGACTATAGCCCGCACGCCCTCGTTGAGAGGGTAGGCCTGAGCCCCAGCAGTGGGGAGATTAATTACACCACACTATGAGCAAATAATAACTATTGTCTTAATCTTGTAGCAATAAGTTTCTCAAAACTTTAGTATGATTTATTATCATATACCATAAGCTTTTCGGTGGAGGAAACCTGCTTACGCGAAAGATTTGAATTTCTATTCTAAGGCGTATGTGAAGTCCACCAAAAATTGATTTTGGCACCGTTGGTGGACAGTTGTTTGGCGCAACAGATCCTGTAGGGTCCAAGTCATCATACCAGCCTGTAGACGTCCACTGCTGGACAAAGGCCTCCCCCAGGGACCTCCACGACGACCGGTCCCGCGCTAACCTCATCCAGCCGGGTCCCGCGTCACCACATCGTCGGTCCACCTCGTGGGAGGCCTACGCTGCGTCTTCCGATACGTGGTCGCCACTCGAGAACCTTTCAAGGCTCCAGAAGGGTCGAAATGTCGCCAGGTATTCCTGCCCTCTAAAAAGATAAGACAGTGTGTTTTTTGTTATTTCCAGGCAGTGAACTATCCCGGCAACTTGATCTATGGCTGTCGAAGGCAGACCTCACACATGGGCCTGCTCGAGCCATCATTGCGCCGTAAGTTAATACTCCAAGTATGTTATAGCTAAGTATCCTATTTTCCCGAAGTATCTATAGACTATGTGTTCATCATTATCATCAGCCTGTATTAGTCCATTGAACCCGATCCTCGGTTCTCCGCATCCAGTCACTGCCAGCCGCCGTACGCAGGTCGTCGCTCCATCTAGCCGGGGGGCGTCCCACACTACGCGTGGTCTCTACTCGAGAACTCGCCTACACCAGCGGTTATCGGTTCTCCGGCAGATGTGACCAGGCCACTGCCGCTTCAATGTGCTAAGTCTTTGAGCTATGTCCAAGACTTTTTTTCTCTGACGGATCACCTCGTTTGGGATCCTATCTCTCAAAGAAACTCCGAGCCTATGCGTTATTCTGATGTTTCATCAAAATCTGTTCGGTAGTTTTTGCGTGAAAGAGTAACAAACATCCTTACAAACTTTCGCGTTTATAATACTAGCTTTTTCCCGCGGCTTTGCCTGCGTAGAAAAGTTTCCCGTGTACATTGTGAAACAGCGCCCTCTATGTAGGCGTTTTGTTACTTAGGGGGTATTAGCGGACGCCCCGCGACTTTGTCTGCGTTAAAAAGTAGCCTATAAGTTATTCCAGGATATAAGCTGTCACTGTACCAAGTTTCATCAAAATCTGTTGGGTAGTTTTTGCGTGAAAGAGTAACAAACATCCTTACAAACTTTCGCCTTTATAATATTAGTAGAATAGGATATGTAGTTAGCATGATAAATAACATAAGATTTGTGTTCTAGGCACGCGGGGTACTCGTACTGTGGCGCGTGCGCGGCGTTCGCGTACAGACAAGTCAGTCCTGTTGTAGTGTGAGTATATACACACATACATAGATGTCGTTATAGAGAGCGTCAGTGGCCTCGGGGATAAGACGCGGCCTATCATATCGAAAGGTCCGAGGTTCGATCCCCGGCTGGGACATGTACCAATGGGTTTTTTCTCGAAACTTAAGTGCATGTACTGACTGCTCTCGAACGGTGAAGGAAAACATCATGATGAAACCTGCATACGCCGAAGAAGAAATTCTTAGGCGCATGTGAAGTCCACCAACCCGCACTGGGCTAGCGTGGTGGACTATAGCCCGCACGCCCTCGTTGAGAGGGTAGGCCTGAGCCCCTGCAGTTGGGAGATTAATAGGCTGTTGATGATATATGTCGTTAAATCCTCGACTGGCCAAAAAACATTTAAGTGTAGGTCCCTAAATAAAAACTGAAAAAAAAATTTTTTTTTCTGTTTTTGATCTCGTTAAAAAGGACATCGGAAGCAAAATCTAGAGATGTAAAAATACCGTACCACAGAAGAAATAATGGTTTAATCCAAATTGTCATTTTATTGACTGGTATTTTACAATAAATTACGGTATTATCGTATTTTATTTTTTATTTCACAAATACAATTTTTTTTTTTTTATTGGCGAATGTTCACTATTGTCAATGTAGAAATCTCTTTTTACTGACATCTCTTTAAAAATGCCAATTTCGTAGGTAGACATTTAAAAATGGTAAGAGCTTCCTCAAAAGAATGCCATCTATACATATTTATTGATGTGGTAACCATTTCGGGTAACCGTGATCCGATCTGACAGTTGCAACGGATCATATGATCGGTTGGGACAAAATAATCACAATTTCTTAGTTGGATCACGTGATCCCATGGGAACTTTTAGCGTGATCAGATGCAACCCCGAACGTACCATGTGATCCGTTGGGAATAACCCTCATTGTCTATTCCAGAAAGCGTATTTTCATCCTGGGCCCCTCCCACCACGTGCGACTCGGCGGCTGCGCTCTCTCCTCTCTAGATAAATTCCAGACGCCCCTCTACGATCTCACCATAGACAAACAGAGTGAGTGCCATAGATCAAATATTATAGCTAAGTAAAGAGCGATCCAACAACACTATGGATCACTATAATCAATGTATGGATCATTGTTAATCAATGTACACTGCCATTACTAGTACAGTCTACCGCACCATCAGTGGAAACACTTTGACCTTGAGCTGGCCTAGCCTATTAGGGAGTTTTAATACTACGCGAGACCAGTTTATACTGGTTTTGTTACCACTGATGTGCGGTCGACCGTACTAGACTCCGCTCTACGAGCTCAGCAGTCACCATAAACAAACAGAGTAAGTGCCATAGATTATGTCAGAGTGAGTGTCGTAGATCAAATATTATAGCTAAGTAAAGAGCGATCCAACAACGCTGCGGATCACTTAGGATCATCAATGTATGGATCATTGTTTTTTTTTAATACTTTATTGCACACACACAGACAAACATTACAAAATAATATAAATAAACTTAAGTACAAAGGATCATTGTTAATCAATGTTCACTGTCATTTCCTCACAAGTACCAGACTCCGCTCTACGACCTCACCTGTCGCCATAGACAGAGTAAGTGTCATAGATTAGGTATTATAGCTAAGTAAATAACGATCCAACAACACTGCGGATCACTTATGATCACTATTAATCAATCTATGGATCATTGTCAATCAATGTGCACTGTCATTTCCTCACAAGTACCAGACTCCGCTCTACGACCTCACCAGTCACCATAGACAAACATTAAATATTGTAACTTATATTATTGTTTGTTAATTTGGAACAATTTACATTCTTTTTATTATTAGAACAATACTCAGCTACAAATACAAATTAAACACCAATTACAAATACATATTTAAAAGTTGCAAGATCCTTTTAATAACCAGTTCCTTTACGTTATTAGCAAATAAAAAACTGAAATGACAATAATTTTCAATGAAATATAAACCTACAACATTTGGACATCGGCCGTACAGGATCCTCACATCAGCTATGTCGGACAACCAGTCGTTGTTGCTGTAGAACAGCGCCACTGGAGCTGTGATCTTTTCAAGAGGATAGTCGGGGGGAGTGTCACATCCGTACATTTCTTTATTTCCCTTTTCGCCGTAGTCATATCTACGAAACTGGTTAGAATGCAAAAATTGCTTCGTGGAGTTACACCAGATTTTAAGTGAGACCACATGTTTTCTTACTAACTGTTGCCCGCGGCATGTAAATTTGATTCGTTTAATTTCATTTTTCACCCATTTAGGGTTGGAATTTCAAAAATCCAAGTACACCAGTTTTTAAGTCAGACCACCTGCTTTCAAACAAAAAAAAGCCGGTTCGAATCGGACAAACAGTTTCAGCGTGATGCGGGCACAAACTGACAAGAAATTTTTTGACAATTGTTTTGGTGCCAGATAAGCCTAAATAAAGTATTCCAAAAGTTTTTTTTAATCCCATCAATGTACAGATTTACTGCCGTTACGATTTTAGTAGTATAGATTATTTACGGCGGTGGGGGGACGGGGTGACAATTTTCACGGGAGTATCGGTTTCTTTAAAGGCAGTAACTTGAAATGTATCATAAAAAAATTTAAGATGGATTTTTGGATTTTCACATTTTAAGGGGACCGGGGAGAAAATTAGCTTTTGACAGAACGACGTCTGTCGGGTCAGCTAGTCTATACTAATAAAACAGGTAAAGTTTGGATGGATGTGTGTTAGAAGTAATCTTTGTAACTACAGAACCGATCTCAATAATTCTTTCGCTGTTGGATAGTTAATACTCTTAGAATGAATATAGGCCATTAGGTATTGGGTTTTATAAAAAGGAGCGGCCACAAAATGTATTAAAGTGTAGTAAGTCGGCGAATATTTCAGGAATTCATCAGGACGTTAGGCGTTAGTGACATTTGATATCATAACTTTGAATGTTGTGTAATATACCAAATTGTTCAGTAAAGAAATGTATAAATATTGAATCGAGAACTTTATGGGCGCAAAATTAGAAATCAACATATTTCCTGATAAACAAATAAATTAACTACGCACAAAGCAAATTAACAAAAGCAATCTCCACGGCAACCAAAATGTATGCAAATCGGCAACTGGCTTTCCATAATAGGAAAAAAGATTTCATGTAAAAAGTAGAAGACTATATATTATTTAGCAAAGAGTACTCACACAAGAAGATTCGATACATTCAGTTCCATTTGATGTGGTGGTATCTATCACGGGCAACGCACCGATGTTTTTACCATTTCTTTCTATAGGTTCTCGGGTTGCTGAATATCATTTTTTTTTGTGTTGATTGGCTGGCTGGCTGGTTGGTTTGAAGTATTGTATGCACAGCTCAATAGTATGTCATGACTCATGAGTCTTTTAACGCGAATGAGGAGGTCTATTTTTGAATCGCTCGCCTTGTTCGATCGGTCGATTCTACTAATTTTCCATCGACATCCTATACAATGCGTCAGTGGCCTTCAGAGCGTCAGTGGCCTCGGGGATAAGACGCGACTTATCATATCGAAAGGTCCGAGGTTCGATCCCCGGTTGGGCCATGTACCAATGGATTTTTTCTCGAAACTTAAGTACATTTACTGACTGCCCTCAAACGGTGAAGGAAAACATAGTGAGCAAACCTGCATACGCCGAAGAAGAAATTCTCAGGCGCATGTGAAGTCCACCAACCCGCACTGGGCTAGCGTGGTGGACTATAGCCCGCACGCCCTCGTTGAGAGGGTAGGCCTGAGCCCCAGCAGTGGGGAGATTAATAGGCTGTTGATGATGATGATCCTATACAAAATTAGTAGAATCGATCGCTCGAAGCGAAGCGAGCGATTCAAAAATATGGCTCGAGGTCGCGGGAGTCGGCTAGTTATATATAAATCGTGTGTGTGTGTTTATTAAGTATAGGTAATGTAAGTTTTGTTTTTCTCAGTTACGCTTAACGCCAAATACGCAAACAGAGGTGATATCTTTTATGTAGGTACCTATCTATAATTGAATGTTGAATTGAACAGCATGTTTAAACAACGTTAATTTATGCGTGACGTGGGTAATCTAATTGTCACAATGTGTTTGAGTGTCTATATATATTGTGAATAGTATTCACACATTCTGCATAGCAATTTCAGTTGATCAGGGTAACGATGTTTTTATGGTACTAAAACTAATTTGGTGTACGCAATAATAGTAAAGAAAAGAAATACCAAGCTAGTTGAAATACATAGAAACATGAAGATTTTAGTTTTGTTATTGTTAGAGTTAATCTCAAGTCAATATTGTAGTTGCAGTCTATTCGAATGCGAACTAACAGTTCCTGCAATAAGACCTTCACTTTTTGAAATTGGTGAAATAAAACGTTATCTCGAATCCCAACAATTCGAACCTAAACTAGCGGAAGACGTAACAGAAACAGAGTTGGAGACTTTTAAACAAGCCAATAAACATAAATCAGGAGCTGATAATGAAGATAAATACTTAAATATTACTGAGTTGATACATAAATATGGATTTCATTCTGAAGAACATCACGTGACTACTGAAGATGGTTACATTTTGGCCATTTTTAGAATACCTGGGAAAAGACCACCTGTGCTTCTAAATCACGGATTCACTATGAGTTCTGATGATTTTGTACTTATGGGACCGGAGGGTTCTACTGCGTATGAATTGGCTTCCAAAGGCTATGACGTGTGGATGGGCAATGCTCGAGGCAACAAACACTCCAGAAAACATAAAACTCTTTCACCGGACTGCGCTGATTTTTGGGACTTCACCTTGGATGAGATCGGACGCTACGACTTGCCTGCTATGATTGACTACGTCTTACAATTGACTTGTCAGCCTAAACTGTTTTACGTGGGATTTTCGCAAGGCACGACAGCCTTCTTCATATTGGCTTCAGAGCGTCCTGAATACAATGAGAAAATTTCTTTAATGGTTGCGTTGTCGCCCGTCGCTTTTCTACATCATGCGAAAAGTCCACTTCTGAGACTGCTTTCATTGGGTTCTGATATGGCAAGACAGGTCGTGGACGCCATCGGTCAGCACGAGATCTTGTCAGAAAATATACTCACTGAAATATCTGCAAGTGTTTTCTGTGGCGATAACGTGATAGCTGAGACTATGTGTAGTAATATTATGTTTTTGCTTTGTGGATTCGATGTTGGCCAATTGAATGTAACAACCATGCCTGTGATGTTTAGCCACGCCCCAGCGGGGGTTTCCACGAAGCAATTTTTGCATGGGGCGCAGATACTAGAATCTGCAAAGTTTCGTAGATATAACTACGGCGAAAAGGGAAATAAAGAAATGTACGGATGTGACACTCCCCCCGACTATCCTCTTGAAAAGATCACAGCTCCAGTGGCGCTGTTCTACAGCAACAACGACTGGTTGTCCGACATAGCTGATGTGAGGATCCTGTACGACCGATGTCCAAATGTTGTAGATTGTCATTTTATTGAAAAATATTGTCATATTAGTTATATATATGCTATAACCGTGAAGGAACGTGTTACTAAAAGGATCTTGGAACTTTTTAATATGTATTCGTAATTGGTGGTGTTCTAATAATAAATATATAAATTGTTCCAAATTAACAAACATTAATTTCAGTTACAGTAGTTAGATTTATTATTATGTTACAATTTGTTCAAAGTTGTATTATGTATGACTTACATACAATAACACTTATGTTATTCCAGGAAAAAAAAGTTAAATAAAATGTTATTTGATCGGTTAGGTACCTACCTAAAACCTAACAATTTTTATTTATTTTGGTGACACCACCACAGGCGTAATACCGAAATCTTTGCACAACAGCTCAAAATTCCTAGACTGGTAGTCTACATCCTACAAAATTTCATGCCGCTCAGTATGAATGTTCAATCTTTCTTACATAAAAATTACAGAGGTACAGTAATGTGGGTCCACAGAAAAGATTGTACTTTTTCAGGTTAATCGCGGGCCTGTCTTTAATTTTTACACGATATTATTTAAATGGTATAAGGTTGCAGAGAGGCGATGTCATTTCAATAAATATGTAATATTGAATTAACCAGCATGTTCAAACAACATAATTTAAGTCTGAAGTGTGTATCTAATTGTAATGTTTTGAATATACCTAATATATTGTGCATTTTAAGCACACGTTTTTCATTTTAATTTCAGTGCAACAGCATAACCATGTTTTTATACTAATAATAAAAAAATTAAGTTTCACCAAACTAATTGCAAATGTAGACAGAAAACATGGAGATTTTAATTCTGTTATTATTAAATTTCGTCACAAGTAAATATTGTAGTTGCAGTCTATTCTGCGAATTAAAGGTTCCTGCAATAAGTCTTTCACCTTTAAAAATTGGTGAAATTAAACGTTATCTCGAATCCCAACAAATTGAACCTAAACTAGCGGAAGACATAACAGAAACAGAGTTGGAGATTTTCAAACAAGCCATTAAAAATGAATCAGGAGCCGACAATGAAGATAAATACTTAAATATTACTGAGTTGATACATAAATATGGATTTCATTCTGAAGAACATCACGTGCCTACCGAAGATGGTTACATAGTGACTGTTTTTAGAATACCTGGGAAAAGACGACCCGTTTTTCTAATGCACGGATTCCTTGGCAGTTCTGATGATTTCATAATTGTGGGACCAGTGAGTTCTATTGCATATAAATTGGCTTCTGAAGGCTATGACGTGTGGATGGGCAATGCTCGAGGCAACAAACACTCCAGGAAACATGAAACTCTTTCACCGGACTGCGCTGATTTTTGGGACTTCAGCTGGGATGAGATCGGACGCTACGACTTGCCTGCTATGATTGATTACGTGTTACATTTGACTTGTCAACCTAAACTGCCTTACGTGGGCTATTCGCATGGTACGACGGAATTTTTTGTAATGACTTCAGAGCGTCCCGAGTACAATGAGAAAATTTCATTGATGGTTGCGTTGTCGCCCGTCGCTTTTGTGTCTCATTTGAAAAGTCCTCTTCTGAGACTGATTTCATTGGATTCTGATATGTCTAGACTTGTCGTGGACGCCATCGGTCAGCACGAGATATTGTCAGAAAATATACTCACTGAAACCTTTGCAAGTGTTTTCTGTGGCGATAACGTGATAGCTGAGACTATGTGTAGCAATATACTGTACATGATAGCTGGATTCGATTGTGGTCAGTTGAATGTAACAAACTTACCTGTGGTGCTTTCCCACGCCCCAGCGGGGGTTTCCACGAAGCAATTTTTGCATTCTAACCAGTTAGTGGAATCTGCAAAGTTTCGTAGATATGACTACGGCGAAAAGGGAAATAAAGAAATGTACGGATGTGACACTCCCCCCGACTATCCTCTTGAAAAGATCACAGCTCCAGTGGCGCTGTTCTACAGCAACAACGACTGGTTGTCAGACATAGCTGATGTGAGGATCCTGTACGACCGATGTCCAAATGTTGTAGATTTATATTTCATTGAAAATTATTGTCATTTCAGTTTTTTATTTGCTAATAACGTAAAGGAACTGGTTATTAAAAGGATCTTGGAACTTTTTAATATGTATTTGTAATTGGTGTTTAATTTGTATTTGTAGTTAAGTATTGTTGTAAAAGAATGTAAATTGTTCCAAATTAACAAACGGTTAGGTTAGGATCTTACACTTTGTTAAATAAAATAGTTTTTTTTTTCTTTTTTGAATATTTTTATTTGGGTTAAGTTTAATATAAAACTAAAATAACCTGAAATCGTCGAGGCTGGGCGACGGACCCATGGTGCTGAGGACGCTGGCTGCATTGCCTCGTTGGATGGCCAGACTGATCCTCTGAACAAGGTATTCCTTGCACAGAGGATCACCCGTGGCCTCCCTCAGCTTTGCAGCCAAGTCTTGTGTAAAGGACTTTCGGACCAAGGGCCCCATCGCCTCAACCGCGAATGGTATTTGCGTTGGTAATTGTAGACCCCGCAACTGTGGAGGCGCAAAGGCTGTCTGTGCGCAAGTGCCGTCCCACCCAGATGAGTGAACGCCCACATAATAGATATGTTTTTTTTATCTGTTTATTTGGGGCTTTTTGCAATTAAAAATGACACCTTGGAGGCGGTGGTAGATAAAAAATTGGCGCTGTATAAATGTGCCCAGTGTACTTACATGCAATAACATAGTTTTGACTTTGACATGCCCCATCATAGCCTGAGTATTTTGTATTTTTATATTTTGTATATTATATTTTCCATAAGCAAATACCGTGTCAAATGCTTGTCTGAATTATTACGATACTTAACCCTTATTGCAAATGTGTTATTTCTTAGAAATAGTCAGGATTACCTAATTTTTTTAGGGGAATCAGGTCGATAATTCCAAATATATATATTTTTTTCTTTTTTCTTTTTTTATATAATTCCAAATATCAATTAAACTAAACAAATAAAACCTATAATTCCAAAGTACGGTTCTCGAAATTCGAATCACTTTGTCGCTCCAAGTTTTTACGCACCGAAAGCACCCTTTTCGTGCTGGAGTGGTGAAATTAAATTGTTCTGTCTTTCTTTATTAAGCTAAGCTCAACTTTTGTATCGTTTTTCTACTTTTGGTATGTCATCATCATCATCAACAGCCTATTAATCTCCCCACTGCTGGGGCTCAGGCCTACCCTCTCAACGAGGGCGTGCGGGCTATAGTCCACCACGCTAGCCCAGTGCGGGTTGGTGGACTTCACATGCGCCTAAGAATTTCTTCTTCGGCGTATGCAGGTTTCCTCACGATGTTTTCCTTCACCGTTTGAGAGCAGTCAGTACATGTACTTAAGGTTAGAGAAAAAACCCATTGGTACATGGCCCAGCCGGGGATCGAACCTCGGACCTTTCGATATGATAGGTCGCGTCTTATCCCCGAGGCCACTGACGCTTTTGCTATATACAAATGAATTATTATTATTTACTCATATAATTACATTGTAAGTCAAAAAAATTTTTCTTCTATTTTATCTATACTACTTATAAAATCGTAACGGGAGTAAATCTGTACATTGAAGGGTTTTTAAAAAAACATTTGGAATGTGTTATTTAGGCTTAACTGACCCCAAAACACTTTTCAAAAAATGTCTTGTCTGTCTGTCTGTTTGTACGCGCATCACGCTAAAACTACTGGTCCGATTTGATCCAGGTTTTTTTTTTGAAAGCATGTGGTCTGACTTAAAATCTAGTGTACTTGGATTTTTAAAATTCCACCCTAAAGGGGTGAAAAGGGATGTTAAGGTTTATATGGGAACAAAAAATTACCGATAATTTGGTTCCGCGCACAGTTTTTACATCGCGCACTCATTTGTTTTATCATAGCATAATTAGTTTTATAGTTTGTTAATAGATGGCGCTAGGTGTATTTTACATCTCACTATCGTTTGGTTTATGGCAGGATATTCTATACAAATAAAACCGTAACGTATCCTTTTTAATGCGAACGAAGTCGCGGGGCATAAGCTAGTTATTAATAATAATGGTTTTGTTTTGTATAATTGCAGTATACGCCGAATTGGAGGCGACGCGGCAGTTCGAATGGATGGACGTACAAACGGACGAGGATGAGCACTCGATAGAGATGCACCTGCCGTACATAGCCAAAGTTATGGAGGAGTCAGTACATATATTTTTTAATTATTATCAGGCCTAGAAGTCTTTGTGGCTCTCATACCAATTATCTTAGTGCTTTTTTGGGAATTTTCATAAGGTCGATAGCTATTTAAACACATTGATTGAAGTTGTTATGCATTAAACTATTGGTACAAAACTGGTACAAAAATTGGTACAAAAAAAAAAGATGTAATATAAGAAATATTATGGCTGTAATAGTAAGCTTGCTGTAGTATTGAGTAAAGTAAAAATCTTTGTACGGTGGACAATGTCTTTACCCTATGGTAAAGGAAAAACTTCAGTAAAAATAAAAAAATAAAAACTATTGGTACAGTTGGTGCATAATAAAATATTGTTGCTACAGTCTGTAGATGCAAAGAGCTTGTTTATTTGGTTGCAGGTACAAAACTGGATTTACGATTATACCAATTTTAGTCGGGTCTCTAACGCCCGAGAAGGAAGCTAAGTAAGTACAAAACGTACCCTCTATACCATTTCTTACTAAGTGTTTATTGTGTATAAAATTACCGAGGCGGCGGTAGATTGTTTATCTACTTTGACGTGAATAAACGTATTTAATTGTATCAGGCGTTACTTTGCGGAAATCTATTATATAACAATATTGTGGTTATTAATTTGCTTTTCCCGGGAATAAAATTTATGTTGTTATATATAGTAAGTGTTGGCGACTGGCTGGTGAAGCCATATAATAATTTTATATTTTGAAGTGAGGCTTTGTTCTTTTGGTTTTGTGATTATTGATTGTCAGTGAATTTGCTATCGTATGGTTGTCTTTATAAAAATATATTTTAATTCGCTTTGCTTTTCGAGTTTCTGTTGTAATTAAAGCTAGTCCATTGTATCGTTAACAGTAAGTAATACAGAAATTTATATATAAGATTTATTTTTATATATATATATTTATTATTTATAATATTTATATATATAATTTATATATATGTAAGTATTACAGAGAGCGGAGGACCGGGTGTGGTGGCGTTCGTTAGGGAAGGCCTATGTCCAGCAGTGGACGCTAAAAGGCTGAGATGATGATGAATACAGAAATTAAATTTAACAAGTCTAAATTTATAAATAATATCATGCAAATTACTATTCTAAACAAAATGTTTTGGTCAAAAATTACTAATTTATAAATTACAAAATAATAATAATACTAGCGAAAAATATACTGTATAAAACAACATAAAATAATATAAAATCGACACGTGTTTCACCTTTCTACGAGGCATCCTCTGACTGTTGACTGTTGACAGAACGGCTGTTGACTGTTGACAGAACGGCAGCTTACGACCGAGTAACTTACTCGGTCGTTACATAGTATCGGTTTTATACAGTATATTTTTCGCTAGTATTATTATTATTTTGTAATTTATAAATTAGTAATTTTTGACCAAAACATTTTGTTTAGAATAGTAATTTGCATGATATTATTTATGAATTTAGACTTGTAAAATTTATTTTTACTTAATATTAGAATTATAATTTAATTTCTGTATTACTTACTATATATAATAATATAAAGTTTATTCGCGGGAAAAGCAAATTAATAACCACAATATTGTGTATAAATGTACCCAAAGTCACAGACCTAGAATCTAGCTTTGTGACCCAGTGTATAGGTCCCCACGGAATTTCTTGGCGGCTGAATGAATATAGTCACAGATTGTTTACACATCGCTGTGTTTACAGTCTATGTGTGCGTATGCGAGATAGTGTGATACATATAGATAGACATGCCCAAAAACTTGAAAGTTTGATTCGGTTGATGGAATTAATTAACTATTTCTTGAAATTGAATGAGCGTCTCCAGTGAACCCCCGCACAGCTCCCCCCTAAAATTAGTCATTGCGCAGAAATCAGCCAACTTCACACAGCAGCCGTTAACCCTTTAAAAGGCAGAGGCGATTTGGATAACACTTAGTTAATAAACATTTACGGAGAAGAACATCCTCTTTTTTATTTAACTATAATGGTATTATATAGCGAATATATCAGGCTTTCTTTCCTCATTCATTCAATGTCAGTGAATAGGTGTATTGGAAACAGATCATCTGAAAACTCAAGTGCACTAACAGGCTGAGTGCATATATTGACCACATGGTTTTCTTGCCGTTTTTTTTGCCGTAGATGTGTTCCCCAGTGCATTACAAACATGGTAGTGTATTTAACTTTCACGTAGCATATCTGTATAACTGGGGCGTTATAGAGGGTTAAACTCCTATGCTATTAGGGACTATACTCGTATGCAGTAACATATTTTCAATGTGATTAGTTTGTATTGACGATCAGGTACGGCGCCGTGCTCGCCCCATACCTGGCGGATCCGCAGAACCTGTTCGTGATATCCTCTGACTTCTGCCACTGGGGGTCCCGGTTCCGCTACACATGGCGCGACGCCGCGCGCGGGCACATCCACCAGAGCATCGAGTGGCTCGACAAACAGGTATTCTAACCCGATCATAGTGATCCACTTTGAGAATTATGGTGATTGTACGGTATTTACAACCGCACAGGGTAACTAAGCATTTTACATTGTGACCTGAAAAACACGTTAATCTAGATTTTATAAGGTGCACCTAATGTATACATTATGTAACCGGACCTATTAATAGCTGTATGTCTTATTAGTTTAAAATGTTGTACTGTGTTGAGAAACAAATAAATTTATTATTATTATAGTGATCCACATTGAGAATTGTGGTGATTGTACGGTATTTACAACCGCACAGGGCAACTAAGCATTTTACATTGTATTGTTTATATAATTTACGCACTAAGCAAACCTAGTTCAGTTTTCACACAATCGTAACACATTATTAAGATGAAATAATTGTCAATTTCTGCAGCTTAAATCAATTATCATCAAAAGTATATATGAAAAGAACGCATTCAGTTCAGAACAGGTATTCTAGAACCCGATCATAGTGATCCACTCCTTTCTTCCGTGGTGATCCACATTGAGAATTAAGGTGATCCATCGAGTAGTCACCAAACAGGTATTCTAGAATCCGATCATAGTGATCCACATTGAGAATTAAGCTGATCCATTTACAAACAGATATTCTATCCGCCTATGGGTAATGTATGAAACAAAGGCAGGGCCCTGTGCTGTTAGGTTTGTTGCTGTTTCTTCCCCTCGGCGACGTACAGGTGGAAACAGACGTAGTGTTAGACATAATTGAGGTGAAAAAGAGAATATTGTATTTTAATTTTGAATTTGGTAGTGTTTTAATTGGCAATCAACTATTTGTGTTTCATTGATCCAGGGTATGGATATAATTGAGAAGTTGGAACCGCGCGCGTTCACCGACTACCTCAACAAGTATGGCAACACCATCTGCGGCCGGCATCCCATCGGGGTGCTCATGCAGGTGTGTATCATACGCCTTATGATATTCATATTCATTTATTTTTTAATAAACATACAGCGTCAATTATGTAATACTTATAACATAATAAATATATAGAATTAGAACCATGGGTAGCCCTGCGAATCGGCACCATTGACAGCTCCGCGGATACCCCGCTAGTTGCGACCTTTATTTCGTACTTGTATTGTTGTAGTGGGATATTTTTGCAAAAATTTGTTCTTCAAATCCTTCCACACGAGTCGCTGTTTCTACTATTTCCCTAAAATTGTATATATGTTTTTGTAGGCAGTATCGAAATTGCAAGGCCAGCAGCACTGCCCGCGGATGTCGATGAAATTCCTCAAGTATGCGCAGTCCTCGCAGTGTATGAACATGCAGGACTCCTCCGTGTCCTACGCCAGCGCTTCTCTGGTCTTCGAGTAGGCTACTCTTTAGTACTGTAGCGAAATAAGCTAACAAGCTAAATACAAAAAAGATAGAGTCCCCGCGGAGTTTAATGGCGGCTGTGTGAAGTTGGCTGATTTCTGCGCAATGACTAAAATAAGCTATTGAGTGTCTAGACACTCATTCAATTTCAAGAAATGGTTCATTGGTTCGATCAGCCAAATCAAACGTATAACTTTTTGGACATCTCTATGTAGCACACTATCTCGATTAAGCACACATAGACTATAAACACTGTCAGCGATGTGCAAACAATTTGTGACTACATTCATTCCGCCGCCAAGAAATTCTGTGGGGACTACGCTTATTCACGATAGAGCGCTTTAACAAGTGGTTTTGAAATCGTGTTCGGACACGTGGCATGTTTTTTTGTATTGTACCAGTAAAAAATAAGCGGTAACCATTTTTTAAAGACTGCAGCTACAATACGTATTGATTTAGTGGACTTCTCTTTTATATACTTAGGTTTTGTAAAGAAAATAAAACAACTTTTAGAATAGCGTCCCTATTTTTAACTCGTTCCTTTGGTAGGAAACCGTGGTTCAGTGAGATAATAAACCGGAGGCCTATGTTCAGCAATGGACGTTGATAGGCTGATATGACTATAAATAAATGGCGATATAGATATTTTTATAGTTTCAAGAATTATTTAAGATTCATTTTACATTGCTGGGTGGCGTCACCACTATTAATGACAGTGATCCATGACCTATCACAATGATCCACGACCGATCACAGTTATCCACGACCGTTCTCAGTGATCCACGACCGATCACAGTGACCCACGACCGATCAGTGATCCACGACCGATCACAGTGATCCACGACCGATCACAGTGATCCACGACCGTTCTCAGTGATCCACGACCGATCACAGTGATCCACGACCGTTCACAGTGATCCACGACCGAATATCTCACTGCACGGTTCTGCTTCATATTGCACAACTGTCTACAGTATACTGTTATTCATTTTTAACTAACAATCTATACGAATGTGAAAGAATTTGTTTACAAGGCTCAAAAGGGATTTTGGTCACTTAAACCTGCTTATGGATCCCGAACCACTAGGCCAACGGCCCGGTATACTCACAAAATGACTGATGGGAACTATGATCCCAGGAATTTGTTTTAAGTGCGGTAGTATTTGAGGGGTGGAAAAACAAAGTCGATTTTGTCAACTTTTTAAATTTTTTTTAAATTTTTTAATTCAACCTCTAATTATAATATTCATAATCATTCTTTATTGGTAATTATTCTTACATGTCAAAAAATAAAAATGTCTTAAAAAAGATTGTGTATTACTTATTGTAAAAGAAAATAAAAAAATTTCTTATGAAAAAACTATAATTATACTGTCACTATCGCCAATAAAACAGAATTTCAATGTCCAATTCCCAAAATGTCCCAAGTCCTAAAATGTCAAAGTCCCAAAATGTCCAATTCTCAAAATGTCCCAGTCCCAAAATGTCCAATTCTCAAAATGTCCAAGTCCCAAAATGACCAAGTCCCGAGATGTCCAAGTACCAAAATGTCCAATTCTCAAAATGTTCAATTATCAAAATGTCCAATTCTCAAAATGTTCAAGTCCCAAAACGTCCAGGTTCCAAAATGTCCAAGTCCCAAAATGACCAAGTCCCGAGATGTCCAAGTACCAAAATGTCCAATTCTCAAAATGTTCAATTATCAAAATGTTCAAGTCCCAAAACGTCCAGGTTCCAAAATGTCCAAGTCCCAAAATGTCCAGGCCTCAAAACTATACATACATACGACTATAATCTACTACCTACTTACTTAATATTTTGGGAATTGGACAATCTGGGAATTTTGACACCTGGGACTGATCGTGTTGACATTGCTTTTACACACCTCATACTGTATGTATGTAGAGAGCGTCAGTGGCGTCGGGGATAAGACGCGGCCTATCATATCGAAAGGTCCGGTGTTCGATCCCCAGCTGGGCCATGTACCAATGGGTTTTTTCTCGAAACTTAAGTACATTTACTGACTGCTCTCAAACGGTGAAGGAAAACATCGTGAGGAAACCTGCATACGCCGAAGAAGAAATTCTTAGGCGCATGTGAAGTCCACCAACCCGCACTGGGCTAGCGTGGTGGACTATAGCCCGAACGCCCTCGTTGAGAGGGTAGGCCTGAGCCCCAGCAGGGGACATTAATAGGCTGTTGATGTTGATGTTGATACTGTATCCCGTATGCTGGAAGGCATCTACCTTCATTACTAAATGTAGCATATTTTACAGCGAGCTTATATTATATTAAAACAAAACTGTATTCATAGCATAATGTTATATTTTATATTATTTCCAAGCTTAATCGCATGGCCCTATTGGATTTTTTCTTGCTGTATAATAGGCCGTTTACACGTATTAAGTTGTCAAGTAAATAACTAATTTTAAGTTACTTTTAACTTAATTCTTAAGTAACCGCGCCTCCCGCACCGCTTGCATTCCCCGGGCTTTCTGCGTGGACGCAATTTGGTATTGAAAATAGCGAACGAACGAGTAAAGACACGTGTAAACGATCGATTACTTAAAATTAACTTAATACGTGTAAACCACCCATTAAGATTGAAAAAAAAAGTTTGCAAACTTTCAAATGGATTGCGACAATCAGGATTGGGTGATTAAAAATTACGCCTTGAGGGAAACTACACAATTTGACAATTGGCATGTATGGAAAGGTCCGCCAAATGCATAATTTTTTTATTTAATATTAATGTCTTAAAAAATAAATGTACACCCTGGATCTACTGTGGTTTTATTCACCGGTGTAGTATGGAGTTTGTGAAGTGAATGTTATTCTGAAAGAAGTATTTCGTATCTTTTGTAGATTTTGAGCTGGTATGTATTTTTTTGGCTGCAGTCAAGTTTTTCCAAATTGAGTCGAGCTTAAATAAAAAAGATATTGAAACATTTTAGAATTTATGAAGGACTAGCTTTTTCCCACGGCTTCGCCCGCGTAGAAAAGTTTTTCCCGTGTACATTGTGAAACAGCGCCCTCTATGTAGGCGTTTTGTTACTTAGCGGGTATTAGCGGACGCCCCGCGACGTTGTCCGCGTTAAAAAGTAGCCTATATGTTATTCCAGGATATAAGCTATCACTGTACCAAGTTTCATCAAAATCTGTTCGGTAGTTTTTGCGTGAAAGAGTAACAAACATCCTTACAAACTTTCGCCTTTATAATATTAGTAGGATTATATTTACCATTGACCGTTGACACATTTTTCGTGACTATTCATATAAATGAAATCGACTGGCCTGTTTGGCGTCGTTGATACTGACCCTGCCTACTGCTCCAGAGGTCGTGGGTTGGCACCCGGGACCCACATTAGTGTGATGAGCATATTCTGTTGGTCTTCGGATTCTGGGTGTTTGTATGTATTTAAGTATTTATTTAAAAGTATATAAGTATGTTTATCAGTTGTGAGTACCCATGTACAAGCTTCGGCTTAGTTTGGGACTAAACAGCCGTGTGGGAATTTGTCCAAACATTATTAATGCCTCTTCACGCAGAATAGACATGAAAACAAAAAGATTATCACAGAAAAATAAAAATACTCCGACATATACTGTCATGTACCGGTATGTCATTCTGTCAACATTTTGCCATCGAAGTTCGTGGCCGAGCAAAATTTACCGTTTTATTCCCTAAATTCAATGCACCTGTCCATTCAAAACTGCACAAAAATAAACCGTTTGCACACAAATGGAGTGGATTCCAGAATCGAGCGAATCCGAAGGATCTAAGTGGAACCTCTCCAGCAAGTCCTGCGACTTCGACAAACACAAGTCCTGGTACAAAATAGATCTGGACGGAGCTTTCATAACGAAATCTGACACAAGAGCTCAGACGCATCGAAGAAAGAGTGCCAAAAGTGCTATTCCAACGAGAATTTTCGTTCAAGACATCACGAAAGCGACTATAGGAACTAAACCCGAAAAGCCTCCGATACTGAAGTTTTCTCACGGAGTGATGATTTTCGCCGCTGTTAATTTGATTATTACAATATTCTTTGTACTTATCGTGTACACCAGCTTCGCTTACCTAATACGTTTGAACACGGACGGCTCCTTCTCAAAAATCTTCGGCCGTCACGAAACTGATAAAATATCTGGGATATTTTAGAATACGTACGCATTTACAAGAAAAAAAGATTTTCCACTAAGTTCGAAATCAAAATGAACATCCGTCACGAAACTGATAAAACATCTGGGATATTTTAGAATAAGTGCGCATTTACAAGTAAAAAAAGGTTTTCCACTAAGTTCGAAATCAAAATGAACATCCGTCACGAAACTGATAAAATAACTGGGATATTTTAGAATAAGTGCGCATTTACAAGTAAAAAAAGGTTGTCCACTAAGTTCGAAATCAAAATGAACATCCGTCACGAAACTGATAAAATAACTGGGATATTTTAGAATACGTACGCATTTACAAGTAGGTAAAAAAAGGTTTTCCACTAAGTTCGAAATCAAAATGATCATTTGCAAGGATTTCGCTCTTAAAACAGACAAGACACTTAACAATAATATGCATTTTATTGTAATTATTATTCCTATTTTTTTAGATTTTGCTCATAAAACATATACCTAACTACCATAGACACTGTTGAAAATTGCTGTTTATAGAACCACAGCAGCATTGCCACTGCCAGAGAAATTTTGCATACAATTTTTCTATTGTACCTAATTCTTATTCGTGTTATTTTACAAATCAACGGAAATTATCTTGATGAAGACTGTAGTATCTATTTCATTGATATTCTTTAGATAACATTTCAGAAGGTATTTAGAACTACACATGATTAGTCCTCGTCACACAAGAACTAAAGCAAAAAAATCATCGCGACCCCACACCGTTAAAAATCGAAGAATTCTTCGGATGTTCAATTATCTGACCATGGAATGGGTTTCAGATTCATGCGAAAATGATGAACCTACGTCGAAATGGGCGTCAAAATCCCCCGATATTGGACCCGAATCTAATTGGGTTTCAGATTCACCCGAAAGTGTTGAACCTAATTCTTATTGGGTTTCAGATTCCCCCGAAAATGTTGAACCTAATTCTTCTGGGGTTTCAGATTTCCCCGAAAGTGTTGAACCTAATTCTTATTGGGTTTCAGATTCACTAGAAAATGATGAATCTAGGACTACATGTGTTTCAGATTCGCCCGAAAATGATGAACTTCAGTCTAACTGGGTTTCAGATTCACCCGAAAGTGTTGAACCTAAGGCTACATGCGTTTCAGATTCATCCGAAAATGGTGAACCGAAGTCTAAATCGGTGTCAAAATTTCCCGAAAATGGCGAACCAAAGCCAAAAAATATTTTATTACATACACTGGGCACATTTATTAAGTCCAAATGGGTATCAAAATCACGCAAAACTGTTCTACCTGGACCCAATCTAACACCCAATAATAAAAAAACACACGACATAGATTTAGATGGAGCCTTTGCAAGGATAAAACGGAAGGAAAGGGTTGAAAGATTGATTATCGATAATTCAGAGCCAAAAACAAACAGAGAAATAGTTATACTTTCAGACGGACAGTACATAATTGTAATAATTATCACATTTTTGCTGGCACTGTACTGTGGGTTTGCGTACTTCATACCTCCGAAGCGAGTACGCCTGCCGAAGTGCAAAGTGAGGGTTTCTCGCCAACGTACACATAAGTGAACATTTCTCGGGTGAACTATTTACTTATGTGCTCTTATGTGAACATTTCTCGGGTGAAATATTCACATAAGTGCTCATAAGTGAACATTTCTCGGGTGAAATATTTTCGTGCTCTTAAGTGAACATTATGTAACGTTCAACGAACAATCCACTTCTTGAATGGCCCTCTTCTAGGTTTGACCACTTCTCGTTCGGACTATTTCTGTATTTGACCACTTCTTGTTATGGCCCTTTCTTTACACTTAATAGTGGGTACGCAAAGCTAAAACGAATTTATAACATTTAGGGCCTCTTACACCGCTTGCTGATAAAGTCCCAGATACCCTATATGCCGGTTATCTGATAGATAGCCTGTTTTTTTGGTTTCACAGGTATCTGATTGCCTATATCTTATATATTTTATATAGTCTATCACACAGATTTATCTGATAGATTAGTTTACCACTAAGATTACTATCTGTAACAATATCAGGAAGTGGTGAAAGAAGCCCTTATTATTTTAAGATATCCATTGGTTTTTAATTTTCTTTTTAACAAACTGAGAAGTGGTCTAATACAGAAATATGGTTTGGTTGGCTGGTTTAAGGGCTGGCCTCACGTGTGCCTCCGCTCCGGAAACCAGTAGAGCTGTGAAACGACCCTAAAGCTTGGGTTTCCTAGAGTAGCGGTGCCGTCATTTAGCGGACGTAATACAGCGGTGAATGACGTCACTAGAACAAATGGACTAAACGACGACCGCTCTCTAGGAAACCGCGCCAATTTGATTACATGGACAACGTTCTAGTGACGTCATTCACCGCGCTATATGACGGGCACCGCTACTGGAGGAAACCATAGCTTAAGGTGGACGTTCTGAACGGTCCGTCGGATCCGTTCAGGAAGTGGTCAAATAAAGAGGGTTAACACAGAAGTAGTCGTAACAAGAAGTGGGCCAATCCAGAAATAGTCAAACCTAGAAGACCAATTAAGAAGTGGACGTAACGGTGTGAAATATTCACTTACGTACACATAAGTGACTTGTGAACATTGTTGGGTCGAAATTATCTACCCTTGTTGGCACTGAATGCCTCTGTAATAGGTCACTACATGTTGGTACTGTGTATAAATAATTTGGGTTTATTAAATTTTAAGCCAATGCATATATTTTGGAAATCAGTTACTTTGTTAATGTACATTTCTAAGACATTTTCAATAAAAAAGCATTTAGTTTTAATAAAAATATAAATTTTATTTAAACAACTGTACCTATGTTACTTCTACATTCTTTATGTATTATGCTGCAGTTATGAATATATTTATTTAAGACAACCTAATCTCAAAAATAAACTGTTATTGACAGAAAAATTGATTATTTTAATGACTAAAACAACTTGGGAATGCTTTAATGAGGTTTTTAAGTCAATTTCTGAGATTAATATTGTTCTATTCTCTACACAGTATAGGCCTGATTCTGAGGGCACAAACTAAAACTTTCCATCCGTATCACACGGTATTCAGAAGATAAGAACGCCACTAAATTGAGTGCTAACAAATTTTAAATATATAACTTCAGAATCGGGCCTTAAATGTACAGAAATAAAGTGTGAAACAACAGTGTTTTGTCCACGGCGCGAGAAGAGCTTGTCCAACAGTGGACTAACACGTTCAGACGAACCGTTGATCTTAAATACATATTTCTGTATTAGACCACTTCTTTTGTTATTTTTTTTATTATTATTGAATAATACCTACTTATATGTTTGAAAGACTAACTCGCCTATTACAAGCTTTTTAAACTTACCCTCATGTTTTAATAACCACTGTTATGTACCAGTTTCATAAACTACTATTATTTTGTTTCTACTTTGCGTACTTTAAAGATAGTGTAAATAAAGTAGTCGTAACAAGAAGTGGTCAAATCCAGAGATCGGTCAAAAACACAGAAATAGTCATTTCTAGAAGAGGACCATTTCAGAAGTGGACGTTTGTTCGTCTGAACGTCCTCGGATTTCGGACGGTGCACGCCTTAGCTAAATTTAGTCTCATGTTCTTTTTTTATCTGTGAAAATAAGAAAGAGATTGCATGAGTTTTAGAACTGTCAAATTAGTTTAGTCCTGTCAGACAGGGAATTTTAATCGCCTTGTTTTCAGTTGCAATAAGGACTCCCTAAACGATCATGCGGCATGACATGCAATACGTGCTGTCACTCATGCATGATCGTCTAGCTGTAGTGATTGACGTGCATGACATGCAAACTACGTGCTGGCCGTTGCTTCACTGTACTAAGTGATTGATAGCAAGCATGATGGTCCATCATGCAGCATGACATTCACGTAAACGTTGCATGTCATGCAAGCATGATCGTTTTGGGGCACTTATAGAAACCCGATGTAAATTTCTTGACAGCGGACTAAATTTGACAGTTCTAAAATACATGCCGTCTCTTTATTTCTACAGATAAAAAAAGAGCACAGATTAAATTTAGTTAAAACGTCCGAAATCCGAATTGACACCAATGTGTAACAATAAAATTGGATTAAATATAAGTCTGCAATTTTTCGCTTAAAGCTTCAAAGTCCCAAATTCCATGGCCTAAATCATACAGCATAAAAAAGACGATAGACAATTTCGTTAAATAATTTATTTCATGTAAGTATAGAAGCAAAGGAAATAAATAATCTTTTACAACATTATTAAATATTTCTACATTCTTTAAATTAAAATTGAAAACTTAAATTTTTAACCGACTAAAGTGTATGTTTTACGTATTCTACATACCAAAGAAATCTATTGCGTTGGATTTACCAATTATTAGGCCAATTTTATTTATTAAAATCAGTTAATTTCTTAAGTTTTCTCAACATTTCATAGTTCATCTAAATATTTTAGTCGGTTAATTTTTTAAATATTAAAACATAGTTTTTGTCAAAATCACCTGGTATTATTGATATTGGTACAATCAACCGAAAAATCTATTTAGCAAATAAATATTTTTTTCATATAAATTACATAATAAATATTAACAACTTAGGTATTTAAAAATCCATTAGGAATTTTCAAAAAATATTGTTCTGTAAAAATATATTAAGTAACCTCTACCTACTTTAAATAAATATATATTTTTTTTAAATACAGGCGAGCTCTATTCAATGAGGTGTCTACAATTGCATGTCCATAAAAATCAGCTAGAAATTTAACATTTTTTAATTTTTTTAACATTCTAAAGGGAATCGATATGAAAGATATCAAAGTATAGTTACTCCACAAGTTTCAGAGCTGAAAACATAGAACATTTTGTACAGTCGACCCCACGTTAATACTTTGACCATGTGCTGACCTAGCCTATTAGACAGTTTCAATACTACTACTAATTCTGAACGATATTACATTAAATACCTAACCAAAAATGTTATGCTACATGTACGTACACGTTTGGCAAACCTTTACAAACGCAAGCCAAACCGCTGCTCCACACGTTTGCGTTTGTAAAGGTTTGCCAAACGTGTGTATGCAGCATAACGGTTTTGGTTATGGTTTGGATTTGGTAATATCGATTAGAATTGGCGCGATTGTTTGTACTAGTTTTGTTTCCAGTTAGTCGAACCTTTCTAGAAAAAAAACTTTTCCACCTCACAAGCTCGGAAGGGTATACTTTCTCATTCGAAATCTGCGTGGAAAACTGCACCTGGAAAAAAACTTTTTAAAACTTTTCTTCTAATTTGTAGAAGGTGGACATTTAAAGAAGTGGTCAATTCTAATTGTGGTTATTATTATTTGTGGTTCTAAACCGCCGAAAGGATTCAATTCACCTAGTATTTTCCTCGCTGTAGTGAGGTGAAAAATTGTGTGTTGCGCTCGGCAGCAAAGTTATTTTGTGTCTCGTACCTTGAAACCCTCGCTACGCTCAGGATTCTAGCTACCTTCGCTTTGCTCAATTTTCAATACTAGTACTCGCACAAGATAACCAACTTTGCAGCCTTGCATAACAAATAACTATTGCTATGATTTTTTAAGCTCGCAAAAAATTTTGCATCTATTTGTATAGCAAATTCCAGCTTGCAAATTCCTATACTCGGGTAGCTTAATTACATTTTCAATACCTAGTTGTAATTTTTTTTAAATAAAATCAAATGTCAACAAATTTGAATTGGACGCAGAATTCATAAAAAAATATTGCTCAAAGCTCGCGCGAAACGGTCCAGAGATTTCTTCAGTTGATTGTACACAAGAGTATGTACAATGTTATTATGGGCTCCGTAAACGATCATGCGCCATGACATGCAATACGTGCTGTCACCCATGCATGACCGTCTAGCTGTGGTGATTGACGTGCATGACATGCAAACTACGTGCTGGCCGTTGCTTCACTGTGTTGATTGATAGCAAGCATAATGGTCCATCTTGCAGCATGACATTCACGTAAACGTTGCATGTCATGCAAGCGTGATCGCTTAGGGACACTTTAAACGGTTATGCGGCATGACATGCAATACGTGCTGTCACTCATGCATGACTGTCACTCATGCATGATCGTCTAGCTGTAGCGATTGACGTGCATGACATGCAAAACTACGTGCTGGCCGTTGCTTCACTGTACTGATTGACAGCAAGCATGATGGTCCATCATGCAGCATGACATTTACGTTGCATGTCATGCAAGCATGATCGTTTAGGGACACTTATATGTATTCAATTTAAATTAAATATATTTATTTATCTATCTACCGCCATCACGTTCCATCTCGACTAGTTGACGGGTGTTCTGGAAGAAAAACAGGACTTATCGAATTTTTTAAATACAAAATAGAAATTTCCTAAGGTAGTAAATAGAAATTAAGTAAATGACTGGCCTGTTGGCGTAGTGGTAGTAACCCTGCCTACTGCGCCAAAGGTCGTGGGTTCGATTCGCACCCGGAGCCAACATTTGTGTGATGAGCGTAACTGTTGGTTTTCGGATTCTGGGTGTTTGTATGTATTTATTTAAAAGTATATATGTATGTATGTTTATCAGTTGTTGAGTACCCATTTACAAGCTTCGGCTTAGTTTGGGACTAAACAGCCGTGTGTGGATTTGTCCAAACATTAAAAAAAAACTAATTTCCTAATAGTGATGACATACGGTACCGAGATGTGGTCGCTCACTATGGGCCTCATAAGAAGGCTCAAGGTCACCCAGAGGGCAATGGAGAGAGCTATGCTCGGAGTTTCCCTGCGAGATCGAATCAGAAATGAGGAGATCCGCACGAGAACCAAGGTCGCCGACATAGCTCAAAGAGTTGCGAAGCTGAAGTGGCAGTGGGCGGAGCACATCGCTCGTAGAACTGACGGCCGTTGGGGCAGAAAGGTTCTCGAGTGGCGACCACGTATCGGAAGACGCAGCGCAGGCCTCCCACAAGGTGGACCGACGATCTGGTGAAGGTCGCGGGACCCGGCTGGATGAGGTTAGCGCGGGACCGGGCGTCGGGGAGATGTCTGGGGGAGGCTTTTGTCCAGCAGTGGACGTCTACAGGCTGATACGATGAAGGTTTATTGGTTATTTTCCACTGACAGTGGGACTAGTCCCAAAACTCAAAGTCGCTGAACGCGCTATGGAGTGAGCCATGCTCGGAGTTTCTCTGAGAGACAGCATCCGAAACGATCCGCCAGAGAAAGAAAGCCTTCGACATAGCTCTAACAGTTAGTACGTTGAAGTGTCAGTGGGCTGGTCAATAACCGCTGGGGGAGACGAGTTCTCGAGTGGACACCACGCGTGGGTCGCGTAGTGGGACGCCCCCGGGCTCGATGGAGCGACGATCTGCGTGAGATGGGGTTCAGTGGCGCGCCTTGGGGGAGGCCTATGTCCAGCAGTGGACTAGTGGGTAGCCAGCGTGGAGGACTACAGTGGAATGTAAAACAAGGTTTTATATTTACCTGACGCGTTGTCAATCACGATCCGCTCCTCCTGTAAAGAAAACTGGTGTTAAAAATAACATCAGGTTGTGATTTGTCCAATTAGGCGTTTTTCGTTGCCATTGGAAACTGTATAGAATAGAATATATCTTTTATTTGTAGAAACGGGTACAATAGATTTTATAATTATTATAATGCAGACCTCCGTGACTTGCCCTTACTGAGCATACAAATCATAAATCATTGATTCTAATAACATTCAAAACAATACAAATTAATTAGTTACATTCTATACAATACACAATGTCAGGATAATATTATGTACATGTCAAAATTTGTTTATTTAATTAATTGAATTATTTATAGTCCATATATTCATTGACACTGTAAAAGCATTTTTCTGTGAGCCATAACCTAATAGATATCCTAAATTTATTGAATTTATATTCTTTAAACATGTCAGGGAGTTTATTAAATATTTTTATACACATAACAAAGCTGTTTCTTGAGACCATCGTTAGCTTCGATGGTGGTCTATACAACTTATGTTTGTATTGGGTTCGAACGTCGCGCTTACTAATATCTTTTGCTTGCTGGAAAAGGTTCATGTTTTTGTGCACAAATAAACACACATCCATAATATATAAGCAAGGCAACGTGAGAATCTTATGACTGCGAAAAAAGGGTCGACATGATTCAATGCGAGGGAGACCAAAAATTGCGCGTATACAGCGTTTCTGCATTAAAAAAGCTTTGTCCATATCTGTAGAGTTACCCCAGATGATTATTCCATAACGTAATATGGAGTTAACGTATCCGTAGTAAGCAGTAATGGCCGCTTGTATTGAAACCGCTCTACTTACTCTACTTAGGGCGTATACAAATTTATTTACTCTAGTGCAAAGATTGTTAATATGAATCTTCCAATTGCAAAGACTATCCAAATGAATACCAAGAAATTTATTGTGTGGTACCTCATCAATATGTTCTCTTTCATAATTAATAATTAATATGCAATGTTTTCCTTGGCTTCCCTTGAGAAGTATAAAATTGCATGTATTTAGTTTTTTCTATGTTGACCTTCAAATTATTTGATTTAAGCCATTTAATTGTTTTCGTAAGCGTACTGTTTATTTCATGTTCATAGGAAGATAGATTCCTTCTATTAAATTCTATTAAATTCACAAAGGTCGTGGGTTCGATTCCCACCGGGGACCAACATTTGTGTGATGAGCGTAACTGTTGGTTTTCTGATTCTGGGAGTTTGTATGTATTTATGTATTTATTTAAAAGTATATAAGTATGTATATCAGTTGTCGAGTACCCATTTACAAGCTTCGGCTTCATTTGGGACTAAACAGCAGTGTGTTTTGCACGGCCGGGGATCGAACTGGCCAGGTGGACCGACGACCTGAATAAGGTAGCCGGAAGCGGCTGGAACCAATAACCCTGGTAGACGAGCTCTTGAGTGGAGACCACGCGTGGGCAGGCATAGTGCGGGACGCCCCCCGGCTAGACGGAGCGACGACCTGCGTAAGGAGCACCGATGATCGGGTTCAGTAGCGCCTTGGGGGAGGCCTGTGTCCAGCAGTGGACTATTACAAGCTGATGACGAAGCGGCTGGGTGTGGTGGAGTTTACTGGACATAGGTCCAGCATTGGGTATTGCAGAGCTGATATACTGACGTGCTGTGCTGGCTGGGCGCGCTGCACGCTCAGGCTGTGCTGCGGCAGGCACCCGTCGGGCCGCACGCCGCGCGCGTCGTAGATCTCGCGCAGCATCATCAGCATCGTGTCCTCGGACTCCCTGCGCGCACGCAACATCTTATATACTCTACACATGTAGTGAAATAGCTGTTTCCAAGCTATCAACAGCCTATCAACATGTCCCCACTGCTGGGGCTCGGGCCTACCCTCTCAACGAGGGCGTTCGGGCTATAGTCCACCACGCTAGCCCAGTGCGGGTTGGTGGACTTCACATGCGCCTAAGAATTTCTTCTTCGGCGTATGCAGGTTTCCTCACGATGTTTTCCTTCGCCGTTTGAGAGCAGTCAGTAAATGTAGGTTTTAGTCATTTTACTACTTAGGCAATTTGATTTTTAGACGATATGATCATAATCCCAAACATCGTCACACCCAAAAATCGTCACATCCTAACATCGTCATATACAAACATCGTCACATCCAAACATCGTCACATACAAACATCGTCAGATCCAAACATCGTCACATCCAAACATCGTCACATCCAAACATCTGGGACGATGTTTGGATGTGTGTGACGATGTTTGGATGTGAAGATGTTTGGATGGGAATCTAAACATCTTCACATCCAAACATCGTCCCATCTAAACATCGTCACATCCAAACATCGTCACATCCAAACATCGTCACATCCAAACATCGTCACACACATCCAAACATCGACACATCCTTACAAACTTTCGCATTTATAATATTAGTAGGATATAGATAATGTTGTAATATACAATTTTTATGCCGTATCAGTGACATAAATAAAACTAAATCAAGCTATCAGCGTACTTGATTAGATTACCCGTTAAGGGTGTTCGCACATTCGCAGGCCACCAATAACGACCAATGGTCGCGGTATTGGAAGGAGATAAGGCAAAAATACGGACCGGTACGCGCTCCGTCAGGTGGACCGACAACCTGAAAAAGGTGGCCGGAAGCGGTGTGGTGGCGCTCATTGGGGAAGGCCAATGTCCAGCAGTGGACGCTTAAAAGGCTGATATGATGATAGGCAAAAACGAAGACCCAAAGTCACAAATTGTTATCGAAATTACATCTTTCAGAATCAAAATCTTTAAAAAAAGTAGTGCGTCAGTGGCGTCGGGGATAAGACGTGGCCTATCATATCGAAAGGTCCGGAGTTCGATCCCCGGCCGGGCCATGTACCAATGGGGTTTATCTCGAAACTTAAGTACATTTACTGACTGCTCTCAAACGGTGAAGGAAAACATCGTGAGGAAACCTGCATACGCCGAAGAAGAAATTCTTAGGCGCCATTTACTGACTGCTCTCAAACGGTGAGGGAAAACATCGCGAGGAAACCTGCATACGCCGAAGAAGAAATTCTTAGGCGCATGTGAAGTCCACCAACCCGCACTGAAATAGCGTGGTGGACTATAGCCCGAATGAGCCCCAGCAGTGGCGACATGTTAATAGGCTATTTATGATGATGAATATCTTTAAAAAACAAATTTTTGCGTCGAAACGAATCTAGTCGCTGCGACCAGGCGCCGTGGTGTGCGAACACCCTTAGTATCAACAAGTTATCACGTCATTTGATACATTATTGCTTACACTTCAATTAGCTTGCAACCACATCTAAAAACAGCTCAACACTTTGTTACGATTCGACTACCTTCTAAGAAATGAGTGTAAACGTTCTACCAGACGAGATGCTTCAGAACATATTCAGTAACTTAAGTGGTAGAGACGTTATCGCGTGCGCAAGCGTGTGCCAGCGCTGGGACTACGCCGTGAGCGGTCTGAGCGAAGAATTCTGGCAGAGAACCTGCGCCAGAGACTACAGAGTGGACCACGAGGACGCGTACAGAAAAGCCACATTGTCGTGGCGAGAGCTGTACAAGTCCTTACGTCTGTGGGACGTCGTGGCGGCCGCAGACGTCAAAATACAGAAGATGCCAATCGAAAGCGTTGACACGTTCCAAGTACTATCAGATGGCATCATCGCTTGTCCTCACAGACGCGGCAATGCTGACCAAACCGTCTCAAACGCCCCTCCGTACTACGATGCGATTGTTTACTACGATTTGGAAACCATGGCCGAGCGTAACAGAGAAAATTTCGATTTCGCATTCACACAAGTCGAAGAGAACGACCATTTCATTGTATTTGCAACTAGAGACGACGCCGCGAAAGACTACATAAGCGTGATGCTGAAATCCAACAGAAAACTGTATGCATTTCAGATCTTCTCCGCTGCCTGTTGGGTGATACACGAAGACGAGGTCTACTTCCCAGGCCATAGAAGCGTTATCACACGCGCGAGACTTGTCAAACAGAACGACGTCGCCACTCTTCAGACTGAAGAAATACAACATTCCTCACCTGGAAGAGACCTAGTCGTGTACGGCGTTTCGAAAAACAATGAAGAAACCAAACTGTTCACCGCCCACGGGGCAGTGTTCACTGTGATAAACCAAACACTGCAAATCATGTTCAGCATTTATCTAACACAGAACCGGTACCAGATATTAAAAAAATACAACTGCAAAGGAATAAGCTTAAGCACTTATAACAGAATACCGTTTACTTACGGGAGGCTGCTGATAGTACCTAAGAACTATTCAACCACGATCGGTATATACATTGACCCTTACGATCGCTTGGGCCACCTGAATTTGCACAGAGCGACGCCAGTCAGAAATATTGCTTGCGATGCGCTTGTAACTGGCGACAAAACAAGCGACGAAACAAGCGACGAAACATGCGACAAAACAAGCGACGAAACAAGCGACAAAACAAGCGACGAAACCAGCGACAAAACAAGTGACAAAACAAGCGACGAAACAAGCGACAAAACAAGCGACGAAACAAGCGACAAAACAAGCGACGAAACCAGCGACAAAACAAGTGACAAAACAAGCGACAAAACAAGCGACAAAACAAGCGACGAAACAAGCGACGAAACCAGCGACAAAACAAGTGACAAAACAAGCGACGTAACAAGCAACTCCGCTCGGCAAGAACCTCGCCGTCGCATACATCAGTTAGACGTTGTAGAGACATTGTATGGGCATAAGATCTTAGTGTTGAGTTTTACTAAACTATTTGTATCAGAACTCACTCACAAAATGAGTCGCAAGTAACTTGGCGTGTGTCTGTGATACACCTAAATCGCGGTTACGCTTCAATATGACAGTTTGTTTGAGTGACAATGTCAGATGTCCGACTGGCGTGATATACGCCCAAGTTCTAGGTATTGCGCTCTGAATCCTGCGAGCCAAAGGGTTGACAGTCGTGAGTGACTTTGTCCAAAGCATTAATATTAATACAGCGGACTGGACAAAAGAATGTCCAGACAGACTGACCAGTAGCAGACGTGGCTGCTCATGGCGAAGAGGTACTCGTTGATCATCTCGAAGGGCGCCTCCTGCAGCACGTAGTCCACGCGCCGCCCCGCGTTCAGCCGCCCCAGCATCTCCGGCGTCGCCGGCGGCACCTGCCAGACACATCATCATCATATCAGCTTTTCAACGTCTACTGGACATGGTCTTTAGCAATGAACGCCACCACACATGGTCCTCCGCATCCAGCCGCTCCCGGCCACGTTCTTCAGGTCGTCGGTCCGCGGTCTCCATTCCAGAACTCGTCTGCCCCAACGGCCGTCGGCGAGACACACCGCAACGCTCAAAACTTTAGTCGCATAATGTATCGAAATGTCCACTGTATCAAAACGTCCAGTATCAAAACGTCCATTGTATCAAAAAGTCCATTGTATCAGAACGTCCACTGTATCAGACCGTCCACTGTATCAAACTATCCACTGTATCAAAACGTCCAGTGTATCAAAACGTCCACTGTATCACAACGTACACTGAATCAAAAAATCCATTGTATCAGAACGTCCAGTGTATCAAAACGTCCAGTGTATCACAACGTACACTGTATCAAAAAATCCACTGTATCAGACCGTCCACTGTATCAAAATTACCCTTCACACAAACGTTCGTATTATTTTCATATATAAAGTGGGATTTTCTCCTGCGTTATGGTTAATAGAGAAGGTAGTATCAGCGTACGTTTTGATACTGTGGACATTTTGAAGTGGACAGTGTATACACTGGGCATTATTATCTTGGTCTATTTTATAAAAATGTCTAAAAGTTTCCTATGCAATACAATTATAAAAGACAAATTAGGAAAATTCTAATTAAAAAAAGCTATTATAACGTTAATGAAGCATAGGTAAGGAAATTGCATAGAGGCGGTGCTCAATATGATTATTTTATATAACTTTATTAGGTAGGTATTATTTTTATTATTTATTTCTTACAATTTGTTAATTCATGTATGTAATGTGAAATTTTTTTGACAAAGCCCCTTTACAGCTGCTATTATTGGTTACGTAGGTACCTAATGGTTTCAATAAAAAGTATGAGTATAATATGCTTTTTCATTACTCATACTCTGAAAGTAGGTCTGAAGTTGCCTGAGGAGCGGGTTGAAAGTAATACATCTCAGCCCTAGGGAGAATCGCTTTCAACTGACAGCTGTCAAATTATATAAAAAAAACTAGTACTATTTTGACATTTCTATTGGACCATGTTCCAACTGTCTATACAGCCACTCAATTACAGCGCGATGTAAAATTGAAATAACATAAAGTTATGTAATAATTAAAGAATATATATTTTTAAATGACTTTATTATAATTATTACTGTCAACTATTTCTTTAAAATAACTTAGATTTGGGACTTAACTTGGATTTGGGAAATAACTTAGATTAACTAACTTAACTTTGATTTACTTTTTTAATAACTAATATTTACCATTTTTTCAATGATGGAAATGAAAAATAATGGCAGAATAGCTGGCCGGCCACAGAAAAAAAACAAAGTAGAAGGGAAAGCGGCAATCCGATCTTCTTTTCTTTTGTTTTTTTCGAGTTATAGAGTTTTGTTTATACTTCCGTATAGCAGTGATTTGTATTAACACTCATTTTATGTATTTATTTTTACTTTCAGTGTATTCTTAATGAAAAGCACAGTGTTTCCCTCGGGTTCAAGACTTATTTAGAGGTCCCTCGAACTATTGGCGCCCTCGCTACGCGTCGGGCGCCAAACCCCGTCTCGGGATTTAAATAAGTTACTTTCACCCCTAGGTTAACAATGTACTATTTATGTACTTCTTAATTTTGATATTCGAGATATCCCCTGGTAGCTGTAGAACATTGTTTACATACCCCAGGCTCACTGCTGTCGCTCCCCTCGTCCTCTGTATTACTCTTTACCGTGAGCTGTTCCTTCTCCATTTCTTCTTCCACGACCTGCACATATATGTTTAAGCAATTAATTAGTCGAGAACCAGAGAGTTGTTAGTATACATAGAGCGCGCGTTAGCAAGTCTGAACTGTAAGCACGGGTCTGAACAGTCTCGAAATGTTCGGGGCGACGCTACTAGTCACAACACGTCAGTAGCGCTGATTGTTGCTCTCGCCGATATTTATTTAGATTTGGAGTAATCATGGTGAAATGTGCAGTGCCGAGCTGTAAACACGATTCACGGAAACAAACGATCTAGAAAAAATGTATATAGAAGCGTCCATAGAACACTTACACTTGGCACAATGGGCAATGAGCGATGCGCGCGCTCTATAGCTAGTATACTAACTCTATGGATAGAACCTATTAGATAATACTTGCATTTAAGCAGTTTATAAGTAACTTCAAACGTCCTTTTGTTATGTTATTACTGTCATCGCACCTACCACAATCTATCAGCACGACCCAAAGGTCAACTGGTGGAGAATGCCTCCGGCATTAAGTTGGCCTTTTGTACAAAAAACATGTGCAATAAAATTTAAAATAAATAAATAATTCGTCGTAATGGGAGCGTCAGTGGCGTCGGGGATAAGACGCGGCCTATTATATCGAAAGGTCCGAAGTTCGATCCCCGGGCCATGTAGGTTTTTCTCGAAATTTAAGTACATTTACTGACTGCTCTCAAACGGTGAAGGAAAACATCGCGAGGAAACCTGCATACGCCGAAGAAGAAATTCTTAGGCGCGTGTGAAGTCCACAAACCCGCACTGGGCTAGCGTGGTGGACTATAGCCCGAACGCCCTCGTCGAGAGGGTAGGCCTGAGCCCCAGCAGTGGGGACATGTTAATAGACAGTTGATTTTTGATTTTTATTTGAATTAATTCGTCAATAACGAGAGCTATGCAGATGATATGGTGCTGTTGTAGCCGGACAAAAGCTTCGATTTGAGGGTATCGTTTTGAAAACCCTAAAGAACCTGTACCTTCTCCAGCTGCCGGTCCGTGGGCGGCGGCTGCGTCTTCCACATGTTGGACCACGTGCTCTTGATGGACTCCAGCAGCTTCTGCTTGATGTCCGCGCCCACGCGCGCCATCGTGTCCTTCAGTTCTACGGACATTCGGAGATTGATATACAGAGTGATGTACAGAAACTACTCGCAGCGGTCAACACTGACAGCTCGCCTCTCCAGTCGGTTTACTGTGATAATGTCCAATCTAAAAAATGTCCAACGACCATGCTCGAACTGAAAAATGTCCAAACTGAATAATGTCCAATCTGAAAAACGTCCAATCTGAAAAACGTCCAACCTGAAAAATGTCCAACCTGAAAAATGTTGGACAATCTGAAAAATAAATAAATAGCGGTTTTTAAAGTTCTGTAGTGTAAAATGTTTCAGATTGGACATTTTTCAGGTTGGACGTTTTTCAGATTGGACATTTTTCAGATTGGACGTTTTTAAGATTGGACATTATTATGGTAAATCGTCGAAACGCCGGGCAAGGTAAATAAAACTTGTTCGTGTGCAAGACCCGTAAATAATTATATAATTATATAAATGTTGTAATTGAACTCACCTAAATGCATACGTTTCCTGCCCTTGTGGTGCGGTATGAGGTAGGGCTTCACGTCTCTCATCTGCGCATTGATCAGAGGTTCGATTCTGAAAGCAAAGTTACAAATCAAACAACAGCACTGAACCGTTTTTGATGAAAGTTTAAAGATTAATTAAAAACAATCTATTTTCTTCTTGAAATTAATAATAATAATGTTTTATTGCAGGCATAAAAAACCCATATACAAAAACTAATAAAAAATAAAATAAAATATAAAACTAATATATACAAATTACACTAAACTAGGCACGTTACAATTTTAAAATATAATCATAATTGTCATTCATTTTCTGTTCTGGTTCCGGTGAACAGACAGCCAGTAGTTAACGATAGGGCTCGGGGGCCCACTGCAAGCGACACCGAGGATGCCGTTGCCAGAGCTGCGTATCCTGTCCCAAAAGGAAGCGATACGAGCTCTGACAACAGCAAAAAAGTCGGGCACTCGTCGGTCAGCGAACATGCCTGATGCACTACAGTAGCGTGGCAGTCTCATAGGGATGCGAAACGCATCATTGTATTGCACCCTTATGGCGCCGTACGACTTTCGCAAGAAGTTAAATTAATAAAACAGCGTCAACCATGTTCTGTACGGATGGAGCCAGACGTAATCATAATGACACAGGCGTACAGTAGGGGCACCTGCCCCTACTTATGAGAGACCGTCACACCTTTCCTATCGTCTGACCGACGTTAAAAAAATCCTAATCTCTTGAAAGAAATAAAGCTAAGAAATAAGCATACTACATGCATATAGATGGGACTAGCGGAGACCTACATTTGTAGAGCCTGTGGAGAGGACAGCGAGACGATGACACATCTGCTGTGTGATGAAACAGCACGGCCCACTTATTTACACTGCCTATTAATTTTGTCTCTGTGTACTTTTGTATAATAACTATGTGTATAATTGTGAGTCCTTGTGCTGTGTTTGAGAATAAATGGTTTCTTTCTTTCATTCTTTCTTTCTTTCTGTGTGAATGCGATGCACTAGCCGCGAGGCGAATGAGTGTCCTGGGTGTGGCTTATCCTGAACCCGAGGACTACAGGATCCTACCCCTCAGCTGCACAATAGCATTTGTGCAGCGAACACTTGGGGAGGAGAACAACAGGTGAACACAGGGGCTGACACAATAGATCCCATAGGGTCGCAGTGTCGCCGGGTGTGCCCGGACGCCTTATATAAGATAAGATAAGAAATAAGCGAAACAGTAAAAGTGCTATGCCTGTAAGCGATTGGGTCATACGGATGGAATATGTTAAAAAACAAACAAGTTATTCATACGCGGTTGAGTCACACAACCGTCAATAATAATCATAATCTTTATTGTTGATTGCGTTACATAGATGTTACAGAGTTTTAAGATCAGCTGTGTGATTCTGTAAAGTACGAATTAAAACTCGACCATCACATCGCAAGTCACTTACTTCACTTCGCATCCGATCACTAAAGATCTTGATGTCGCATTGTGTAAACAAATACAAGCTACACAATAAACACTCCACTTGCGAAGTAAAGTGAGTATTGAACTGTGAATCATTGAGTTAGAGACCCATCTCACTGCGGATTCAGGATCGAGTTGCACAAATACGTTTACAGAATAGCAGGGGCAGCAACCTACCTCATCGAGGTGTACAATTTGAGAGTCATTTTATGTCGTATTTTAAGTGTAAGTTTTAAGTGTGTAAGTTTCGAGATTGGCCAAAAATGCTATTGTCCGTCTGTCCTTCTGTCTTTCTGTCTGTAATTCTCTACAGGTCGCATTTTTCAACCGATTTTGACGAAAACTTGGCATAGGTATAAATTAATCAAGCCGACAAAATGAGTAGAATAAAATCTTGAAAAACTTTTTTTTAGAGTACATACCATACTCGCAAAGTGGGAGTGAACTTCTTTTTCTTGTGAATCCCATAGTGTGAGGTATCGTTGGATAGGTCTTTCGAAAATATTGCTGGTATGTGAAAACCATTTTTTCGATTTAGGGATCCGTTGGCGAAATATTAATCTTTAAAGCGGTAATTTTTGTCACTTTAGTACTTAATCTGTCTCCAACTGCAAACTTGACTTCTGTTTGTTTCTTTTAGGTTTGGTCTATAGGGCTGGCGAGGTCTACAGTTCTCACGGAACCACTAGTTTGTAGTCGCTATGAATAAGAACCCTAAAACTAAGAAATAAGCGAAACAGTAAAAGTGCTTGCCTGTAAGCGATTGGGTCATACGGATGGAATATGTTAAAGAAGTTGACGCACGTCGGCAGCTTGAAGTCCACGCCCAGAGACTCCACGCCGCGGATGCACTCGAATATAGCTGCAACGTCACAATACACGCATGATGACAGTCACTTAAAAATATTAAAACCTGAGTCATGGATTACAAAACATGTATTTAATTTTTTATTATGAACGAGATCACTGTTTATTTTAATAGAACACGAATAACAGGAAATTACGTCACGTTTGAATAAACAAACGTCAAACGAGTGACGTCACAAACGACGCCATGACACCGGAAGCGTTTCGGTGTGAATTTAAAAATTAAAATTTCATTTTTTTCTGCTAAACTTTAATTATTTGCAGAAATATTGTATTCGTTGTAAATTCCGAACATTATACATGGCCCAGCCGGGGATCGAACTTCGGACCATTCGATATGATAGGCCGCGTCTTATCCCCGACGCCACTGACGCTCATTACCCAAGTAATGACCTAATATTAGCAGTATGAAAAAAATCGTAGCCGGACACATGGGCGCCTATCCATGTTTATGACCCTCGACGTCTGCCGCGGAGCACCCCTCACCTATAGGGCTCCCGAGCGCGTAGAGCGCGACCGGCGAGAAGTCGAGCCGCGGGTACCGCACGGTGGGCTGCCCCGTGCCCGCCGCGCCGGACACGTACCGCTTCTCCGGCGACTGCGGCGGCAGCTGCGGATAGACAAGAAGCGGGTCAGCCGGAAGAGAGCTGCGGATAGAAGCGGGACAGACGGAAGAGAGCTGCGGATAGAAACGGGTCAGCCGGAAGAGAGCTGCGGATAGAAGCGGGTCAGCCGGAAGAGCTGCGGATAGAAGCAGGTCAGCCGGAAGAGAGCTGCGGATAGAAGCAGGTCAGCCGGAAGAGAGCTGCGGATAGAAGCAGGTCAGCCGGAAGAGAGCTGCGGATAGAAGCGGGTCAGCCGGAAGAGAGGTGCGGATAGAAGCGGGTCAGCCGGAAGAGAGCTGCGGATAGAAGCGGGTCAGCCGGAAGAGAACTGCGGATAGAAGCAGGTCAGCCGGAAGAGAGCTGCGGATAGAAGCGGGTCAGCCGGAAGAGCTGCGGATAGAAGCAGGTCAGCCGGAAGAGAGCTGCGGATAGAAGCGGGTCAGCCGGAAGAGCTGCGGATAGAAGCGGGACAGCCGGAAGAGATCTCATTGAAACGGGCTGAACCCTTTGTATAATTTATCTGCATGGCCCAAAGGTCAGCTGGTAGATGCCATTGGCGCTAAGTTCGCCTTTTGTGCAATTTAGTGCATAAAGTTTCGATATAAATTTAGTTTCAAATTTTCAGTTTATATGAATAGATGTTTTTTTTTGTTTAGTGATCAAGTATCCAAGACCCGACAACAAGCATTTGTCAGATAAACGCTAGCCCCGGCCGGGATGGGAACCCGGGACTCCGAGCACAGTCTCGGAGGCGTGTGATGATGATGAGTATGCCAGATACCTGAGGCTCCTGGTGGCAGAGCAGGTCGTACAGGATGACGCTGCCGAGGGAGTGGCCGCCCACGGACACGCCGCCCGCGAAGCCCGGGTTCCTCGCGTAGAACAGCGAGTAGATACGGTTCAGTTCCGTGCACACGGTGTCTATTATTGTCTGTGGAAACAATGCATTTTGAATTACTCCTTAAGGCGACGCGATCCTGGTAGGGCCCTAAGAACAAGGATCCCATAGAATAGACGCTTAAATAATAGTAATAATCAGAGAGGGACACGCTTATTACAAAAGTGGTAAGAGTAAGCTAGACAGATATAATGTCTTCTATCTCTGTCTACGTATGCGAATTTTTTGTGAGCCATAACTGTCAACGCACAACAGCCCGACTAAAATAGATAGTGTTTGTTCAGTTTGACCCCGCCATATAAGAAGCGACTTCTCAAACTATTGGGGTAAAAGACTATTGCTATTTCATGCTATACGCTGAGTGCGGTTCTATGGGATCCTAGTTGTAAACTTGTACCACCACAGTTAAGGCTTAGTAAGGTCAGTAAATCGTTCACGGGGCAATGTATACGCTTCTACAACAAACTACCAGAAGAAATCTTAAATATGAATGACAGAAAATTTAAGACCTACATTAAACAACAACTTTGTAAGAAAGCCTATTATAAAAAACCTATTATAAAACAGTCGATTATTTAAATGACAAAGATGCCTGGTGTTAATGTTACTTCAGCCTCGCACAACCTTTACAAACAATAATGTTATGTATAAACTCGATTTTAATAGATGTGTTGGAGAAGTTTGTTGCGCCGCTTCTTCTTCCCAGCTCTATATAACACCTTGGAGGCGGTGGTAGATAAAAAATTGACGTTGAATAAATGTACCCAGTGTACTTACATGCAATAAAATAGTTTTGACTTTGTCTTTGGACATTTGTGTGGCCTTAATGTCTACTGGAGCTATGTTTTTTTTATACTGGTCTATACGGCTGTGGAAGACTGACCTGGCAGAACACGGGGCTGGTGTAGAAGAGCACGTCGAGCACGGTGTCGTTGGTGAAGTTGCGCAGGCGCGGGATGCTGTCGAGAGTGATGCGCGCCAGCCGCCGGTCCACGCCCGTCTCGCCGCAGTGCAGCGTCGCGTGCCAAGATATCGGCAGCACCTACACCACACAGACTATATAACCCTCTTTCACCACTTGCTGATAAAGTCCTAGATAACCTATCTGGGAAGCAAGATAAAGAAGAATAGAAGACTAGATAGGTTATCTGACAGATATTTAATTGTATCAGGCGTTACTTTGCGGAAATCCATTATATAACAATATTGTGGTTATTAATTTGCTTTTCCTATATATATATATATAATATTATTTATAAATTTAGACTTGTAAAATTTATTTTTACTTATTATTTGAATTGTAATTTAATTTCTGTATTACTTACTATATATAACAACATAAAGTTTATTCGCGGGAAAAGCAAATTAATAACCACAATATTGTTATCTGACAGATAGTTTATTTTTTTCACAGGTATCTGATTGAATTATATCTTATCTATTAAATATAATCTATCAGACAGATTTATCCGATAGATTAGGTTTATCTATAACAACATCAGCAATTAGAGGTGAAAGAAGAAATTAAGTAACTTGAGTGTTAAAAAGCACGCTGTCGTTTTTTGTTTTTGAAAAAAGAGTTCTATCTAGATAAGTCTAGGTTTTAGCCTACGTCGACGAGTACCGTGGGCTTTTTAACATTCTAAGGGATAACATAAACCAAAACTACACGAATTCACCTAACCATAAATCCAAGAATCAACCTCCTAGACCTTATGGTTATTTTTCATTACTCATACTCTGAAAGTAGGTCGGAAGTTGCCTGAGGAGCGGGTTGAAAGTAATACATCTCAGCCCTAGGGAGAATCGCTTTCAACTGACAGCTGTCAAATTATATAAAAAAAACTAGTACTATTTTGACATTTCTATTGGACCATGTTCCAACTGTCTATACAGCCACTCAATTACAGCGCGATGTAAAATTGAAATAACATAAAGTTATGTAATAATTAAAGAATATATTTTTTAAATGACTTTATTATATTATTACTGTCAACTATTTCTTTAAAATAACATAGATTTGGGCAAAATATTTACAATTTTTTCAATGATGGAAATGAAAAATAATGGCAAAATAGCTGGCCGGCCACAGAGAAAAAAACAAAGTAGACGGGAAAGCGACAATCCGATCTTCATTTGTTTTTTCGAGTTGTAGAGTTATGTTTATATTTTCGTATAGCAGAGATTTGTATTAATACTCATTTTATGTTTTTGTTTTTACTTTCAGTGTATTCTTAATGAAAAGCACAGTGTTTCCCTCGGGTTCAAGACTTATTTAGAGGTCCCTCGAACTATTGGCGCCCTCGCTACGCGTCGGGCGCCAAACCCCGTCTCGTGACTTAAATAAGTTACTTTCACCCCTTGGATAACAATGTACTATTTTTATACATGTTTGCAGTGACCCAATCGTGTCGAGCCGTCGTGTTGAGTCATTTTACAAAACAAATTATCTCGGAAACTGATCAATGTCACAAATATAGCCTTACAGCGTCCACTGCTGGACATAGGCCTTACCCAATGCTCGCCACCACACCCGGTCCGCATCCAGCCGCTCCCGGCCACCTTCTTCAGGTCGTCGGTCCAACTGGCGGAGGGGCGTCCCACGCTGCGCGTACCCACCCGCGGTCTCCACTCCAGAACTAGTCTGCCCCAACGGCCGTAGGTTCTGCTACGTAGAAGTCCACCAGAAAACGGATTGGGTCACCGTTGGTGGACAACAGATCCTGTAGGGTCAAAGTATACAAGATAATATATACCTCCACTCTGCCGACGACGCCGCTGTCGTACGACTTCTTGTAGTGGGACTGCAACAGCTGAAGACTTGTCGCTCTGAAGTCGTCCACTGCAACAATAAACACGAAAACGTTCTGTCAAATGGTCTGGTTCAGTCCAGGATACAAAAACCGGCGGTTACAGCGCAGCCTCCAGGAAAATAGGGCACGACTAGTTTCGAAATGGAGCACAAGATTCCCGAGAGACACTCCTTCGTCGTGTGTATTGAAGGGAAGGGGGGAGGAAGCGGCGATGATAGAAGCGAAGGTATGAGAGCTGATAACCCCTGCACGTGCATCCGATCTCAAGTAACCGCCTCCGCGCACGTCGACACCCGCTTTTCGCCGCACGTCGCGCGCGCACCAAATCCGCCTCATGTACTCCGTTACATAGGGCTGTACAACTCCTCAACGATTTTGGACCATGACGATTCCATCGACATATTCTTGTTCACGGAAGCATGCTTCATGACAACAGCTGGCATATATCTGGAGTCGATCGTGACCCCCAGCACGATAACTGACACAACCCTGCTTGGTGACATTATTGGTTAATGTTATTTATTAGTCAGTTATTATTTATTCTGACCAAAGAAATCAAAATCAAATCAACAGCCTAGCCTGCTCAGGCCTATCCTCTCCACGAGGGTGTTAAGTCCACCACACTAGTCCAGTGCGGGTTGGCGGGCATCACATACGCCTAAATTGTCTTTTTAAATTAAATCTTCATTAAACTTACTATCAGTTTAGTGAGGGCGTGAACGAACTGCATTGTGGTTCATCGACTGGTACTAGTTGTGGCCTATTTTTGTGGAGGCCGCGCAGTAACCGCCGTTTTTTGTATTATGAATATTAAAAACTAAGACTGGCCTAGAGGGACTGTGTTTCCAGGCCGTAAAATCCATTAAACCTTCGGCTCGCAGGATCCAGAGCGCAACACCTTTAAAAGTGTCCCTAAACGATCATGCTTGCATGACATGCAACGTTTACGTGAATGTCATGCTGCATGATGGACCATCATGCTTGCTGTCAATCAGTACAGTGAAGCAACGGCCAGCACGTAGTTTGCATGTCATGCACGTCAATCACTACAGCTAGACGTTCATGCATGAGTGACAGCACGTAATGCTTGTCATGCCGCATGATCGTTTAGGGAGCCCATTAAACTCGGACGTATATCACGTCAGTTAGACATCTGTCATTGTCACTCAAAAAACTGACACTTTGAAACGTGTCTGAGTGACTGTGAACTGAATAATATGACATATTACCCTGCGGAATAACTAGCTAACTAGCTGTCATCCTGCTACATGTAGTAGATTGAGAGTCAAAGAGTTAATAGGCTGTTAATGTTGATCTGGTGAAGGTCGCGGGACCCGGCTGGATGAGGTTAGCGCAGGACCAGTCGTCGTGGAGATCCCTGGGGGAGGTCTTTGTCCAGCAGTGAACGTCTACAGGCTGATATGATGATGTTGATGCAGTGGCACTCACCGACTTCCTCCACGGAGCGGAACCTCATGTCGCAGGCGGAGCCCACGCCGTGGCACAGCAGCAGCAGGTGGTCGACGCGGGACGGCTCCGCGTCCTCGATCTCCGTCTCCTCGCGGCCGCGCCGCACCACGCGCGGACGAGCCGCCGACTGCTGGAAACACGTCACAAGAATCCAATACAAAATAATAATAAAATCGTGGTCGTTTTCCTGTTCTACGCGTGTATTGGCGACGAGGATAGAGATTAAAGGACGTAAGGAAGGGTGGGGACTAACGAACAACTCCTTTCTCTGGTGGCGGTACTCCCCGACGCAGTGAACCAGCAGAATGAAGTGATTTACACTCTCGGGCTGGTCTCTTGACACCCTATATATTGGGAGGGTTCGTTCAATACACATTTATTTAACGTATTTTTCCTGTCCTCAAATTGGCGACGAGGATAAAAGAGGTAAGGAAGGGTGGGGACTAACGAAGAACTCCTTCTCCCTCTGGTGGCGGTACTCCCCGGCGCCGTGCACCAGCAAGATGAGGTGGACGATCCTCTCGGGTTGGTGTCTTGACACCCTGACCTTGGGAGGGTGCGTTCAATACAGATGTATTCATGTATTTTACATGACTACACGTGTATTGGCAACGAGGATACATGAAGGTAAGGTAAGGAAGGAAGGGGACTAACGAACAACTCCTTCTGCCTCTGGTGGCGGTACTCCCCGGCGCCGTGCACCAGCAAGATGAGGTGGTCGATCCTCTCGGGTTGGTCTCTTGACACCCTGATCTTGGGAGGGTTCCTGTACACGCGTTTCCCGAACGCGCTGGCGAATAGCTGGATAGATAGGAATGGAAGGGATGGGAATATGATTGTAAAAGATAATTAATACCACATACAGTATACAATCATACACTGTTTATTAATTTAACTAACCAATATAAAATTACTCTCTCAAATTGTACACCTCGATGAGGTAGGTTGCTGATCCTAAAAACTTTGTAACATCCATGTAACGCAATCAACAATAAATATTATAGTTATGCTTATGTGTTTATGTTTATGTATTATGCTTATCTTACTACAATAAATACTCAACTTATGCTTATGAATAAGATGTCTTAAATTTTTATTTATTTATTATGGTACTGTTTATTGACTTATAATGAATTTTATTATACATATATATACAACATATTTCGCTTGTACAACATTAACAATCAGCTGTCAATGTTGCCAAAGGCCTGCAAGGCAAGGCCATAAAACTGTTTAAAAAGGACCGGGCGCGATGACGTTTCGAAGGTATGTAGTCGTATTAGTACTTACCGGCGGCGTGCTGAACGTGTCGGTGTTGCCGCTCTGCAAGAAGTGGACCATCACGGCCGGCCCGTGCATCACCACCAGCTCGTTGTTGGGCAGCAGCAGCCGCCGGTGCCACTCGCCCGTCGTTACGCCGTGACGGTACTCCACCTGGAAACAAACATGGCGGAATGTTGAGCTGGTAACACTGGCAGCTGTTTTACACTGGCCTTCGCTTCCAGAGCTAATTGAGCCCAGTTAAAAAAACATTGGAGATCCACACCGATATGAACCAAACCTTTTTTAAATGGGTTTTACGGCCCTGGAAACAAAGTCCTTCTAGGCCAGCCATAATTTTAAAATGTACAGAATAAACCGATGGGTACAGCACGACAGTCCACAAGAATACGGCTAGAATATAGAAAAGCAGGTTATCATTGAACTCGTCTTTGATACGAGTGTCATAGGATGTTTGGATGATTAATAATATCTATACATTTATGTGTGTGTATTCACGCCAACTGTTGCACTTACCTCCAACTTCTCGGCAACGGCTTCCGTGTACGGCACATATCTCGCGTCCGTTGTGCCCTTGTAGAACCAGCTACACCTGCAACACCCAGGGTTAATAAAATAAAAAAAGTATTAGAGTCAGCTGATTCGAGGTAATGAATACAACTGGAACTGACGTTCTGCAGATGCATAAATTTTTATTTTATTTTAATTTAATTTGTCGAAACTATGAAACTTGTTTTTCGAAATAAATGAATTTATTATTATTATATTATAAATTTATTTTTCGCGGTGTCGTCTCACACCCCTTGGGGGGGGGGGGATTGAGAAGCTGTTTCGGGGCGGAGCGCCCCCCTCAGCGGTGCTCTTCGCGACCCGCAACAACGGGTCTGTCTCTGGGTGGGCTTAAGCCCACACAAATTGCGGGTCGCGAACTTAACTTAACTTAAGTGGCACTTAAGTGCCATGGTTTTGTGCGGTCCCAGGTGCAGAAGCCTGCTGTTTTTTTTTTCGATCTGTAGATGCATGAATTTATTCACATTTGACACTATTTATACATATTTCTCTATCTGACTGGCCTGTTGGCGTAGTGGTAGTAACCCTGCCTACTGCGCCAAAGGTCGTGGGTTCGATTCCCACCCGTGACCAACATTTGTGTGATGAGCATCACTGTTGGTTTTCGGATTCTGGGTGTTTGTATATATTTAAGTATTTATTTAAAAGTATTTAAGTAAGTTTATCAGTTGTCGAGTACCCATGTATAATACAAGTTTCGGCTTAGTTGGGACTAAACAGCCGTGTGTAAATTTGTCCAAACATTATTATTATTATTATTTACATACTTATACTCTCAACAGGTGACTGTTGAGAGGAGTGCTTAGATCTAGAAAGGGATAGCAATATCTTGTGTCCCACACAAAGTGTTATTAGATAAAAAATTGTATTTTTTTGTTTTTCAAGACGTGCACTGCTGGACTGCTGGCTTCCCCCAGGGATCTCCCCGACGCCCGGTCGCCCCCGGATTTTTCTCGAAACACAAGTACATTTACTGACTGCTCTCAAACGGTGAAGGAAAACATCGCGAGGAAACCTGCATACGCCGAAGAAGTCTTAGGCGCATGTGAAGTCCACCAACCCGCACTGGGCTAGCGTGGTGGACTATCGCCACCCTCGTTGAGAGGGCAGGCCTGAGCCCCAGCAGTGGGAACATGTTAATAGGCTGTTGATACTTATTCAATATTTTACAGGACTATTACCGTCTCACGTTGGCCGGCTTGTCGGACCAGTACACCGCTATCCTGAGTCTCCCCACCACGTTCACATCGTACCTCCCACCGTCCGTTGCCACGAGCGTATTGTCGTCGAGATCAGCTGCAAGTCATAGAACAAAGATCCCATAGAACAGCTGCTAAAATAACAATAATAATCAGAGAGGGACACACTTATTACAAAAGTGGTAAGAGTAAGCAAGACATATATAATATCTTCTATCTCTATCTACGTATGTGAATTTTTGAACCATAACTGTCAACACACAACAACCTGACTAAAATAGATAGTGTTTGTCAGTTTGACCCCGCCATATAAGAAGCGACTTCTCAAATTATTGGGGTAAAAGACTTGCTATTTCATGTTATACGCTGATTACGGTTCTATGGTACATTCTTTTTCTAAGCTGCAAGTCCATTTTTTTATAAATTGGGTCTTACGGCCGTGGAAACAAAGTCACTTTAGGCCCATCCATCATCAAATCAGCCTTTTAACGTCCACTTCTGGACTTGTGCCGCATTACGCTTGTCCACGCGTGGTCTCCACTCGAGAACGGCTCTTTGGCTGTGACCAGCCCACTGCCACATCAACGTAACAACTTTTAGAGCTATGTCGAAGGCTTTCGTTCACCAAACCCTGTGAATCCTACTAATCCTCCTTCCTACCAATCCTACTAATATCATAAAGGCGAGAGTTTGTAACGATGTGAGGATGTCTGTTACTCTTTCACGCAAAAACTACCAAACAGATTTTGATGAAACTTGGTACAGTGATAGCGTATACCCTGGTATAACACATAGGCTACTTTTTAACGCGGACAAAGTCGCGGGGCGTCTGCTAATACCCCCTAAGTAACAAAACGCTGTTTCACAATGTACACGGGAAAAACTTTTCTACCCGGGCGAAGCCGCGGTAAAAAGCTAGTGATATATAAAGTAAGTCAAAGTATTTATTTGCAAGAACATAGGTAGGTATAGTAAATAGTTGTAAAAAGTATCATAATGTTCCATGGAACTCTTTGATAGAGCAATAACTCTATCTGACTGGCCTGTTGGCGCAGTTGGTAGTGACCCTGCCTACTGCGCCAGAGGTCGTGGGATCGATTCCCACCCGGAGCCAACGTTTGTGCGATGAGCATATCTGTTGGTTTACCGATTCTGGGTGTTTGTATGTATTTAAGTATTTGTTTAAAAGTATTTATGTATGTTTATCAGTTGTTGAGTACCCGTTTACAAGATTCGGCTTTATCATTATCATATCAGCCTGTAGACGTCCAACGCTGGACAAAGGCCGCCCCCTGGGATCTCCACGATGACCGGTCCTGCGCTAACCTCATCCAGCCAGGTCCCGCGACCTTCACCAGATCGTCGGTCCACCTTGCTTCGGCTTAGTTTGGGACTAAACAGCCGTGTGTAAAGTCCAAACATTATAATTAATAACATCTGTTCAATGGCCAATCTGTAATTTTAGACTTGAACTGAGAAAGTGTATGGTATGACTCACGACTGTGAAAGGCGTCCTCCAGCGCCTTGGAGTCGACGATGGAGAACCCTCGCCAGATGGACTTCCCTTCCACATCCACGCGGTAGAACCAGTGGTGCTTCACCGGCGTGTACTCCGACGTGGCGTGATTCTGCAATTAGGTGGTATCCTACTAATATTATAAAGGCGAGAGTTTGTAACGATGTGAGGATGTCTGTTACTCTTTCACGCAAAAACTACCGAACAGATTTTGATGAAACTCGGTACAGTGATAGCTTATATCCTGGAATAACTTATAGGCTACTGTTTAACGCGGACAAAGTCGCGGGGCGTCCGCTAATACTCCCTTAGTAACAAAACGCCTACATAGAGGGCGCTGTTTCACAACGTACACGGGAAAAACTGTACTACGCGGGCGAAGCCGCAAGAAAAAGCTAGTCAAATATATCTGCATTAAAGTGATTGACTATTAGATTTTACGGCGACTAGTAAACGAAGAGATAGGCAGTAAATATGGATATATTGATGAAGAAGTAGATCATATAAAAATAAATAAAATAAAAAGCCAAGTAAAAAAGTTAGAGTAAGTTATAAATAAAGTAAAAATAAAGTTGAATAGCCATCAACTCGCACAAATTTGGAGGCATTCCCGCGCCAATCCTGACATAGCAGATGGCATAGTCGAAATAGACTATGTAGAGATGAGAGTAGATATTGTAAAAGATCATACAATATTTAACACTTAACAAAACATCAACAGAAAAATGAAAAGTATAAAAATCTGGTAAAGATAATTGGTTTAACAGTGAAAAAATCACTGCAGATGCAAAACTTGATAAGAGAGTGCATAAAGAGCTCAGTGCCAGAGAGTTTAAATAACGTACTAAAAATGAACAATATACAATAACTTAAGTAGAATATGTGTCGGTCGATAAATAAAATAGACACAAATACAATATATTTCAGCCGTAAGTAAAAATCGGAAATATTTCATACCTCAGACATTTGAATGGCAGACTCATTGGCGTCCTGCTTTTCAGGATCGGTACCGAAATCAACTGTGATCGAATTGCGTTTAGCACAATCTTTAGTCTGTTCCATATTGTTATCGAAACATTTTTTAGTTTCACTGCAATCGTCCATATTCTTTTTAACTTTATAATCCTTCGTTTCTACGCTTTCGTGGTACACATCTATTTTTTTAACATAACCGCATTTCAAGTTACAGCAGTATTTACAAGCTTTTAAAATTTTTACGGCGGTCTCGTCCTCGTAAACCGTTGCTTCTGTCTCGCTTAACTTATTCGGATCTTCTTTAAAATTATCTTGTTTTACAGTGGTTTCCGGTTCACCTATATTGTATTCACTTGTAAAATCTAAATGTTCATTATTATACTCAACTGTAAAGTAGTTTACAGTCCTAACTACCTGGTCTTGGTCGACCTCGACGTTTTGTATTGACGTTAAATCTCGCATTAAGTTTAAATTTGCTATGTATTTATCTTGGGGAATGTTCTGAATTTTACTATCTAAAAAGGGATTTTGGTTTTCACGTAGCTCAAAAAAAGATTTCACATCGGTTTCTTTCGTGTCCCCAGAGCCTACTTTAGAGCCAACAGTGTTGTGTTCTTTATGCTGAGAATCTAGTCTGTAATGATCTTGTCCCTGGCTTAATTCAAAAAAAGACTTGGAAGTATCAGTTTTGATTGGAGCACCAAAGTAACTTGCCAGTCTATTGAAAGTATTATCATCTGCATCAGATTTTTGTGTAGACCCAGATTCTATATTTGAAGAAAAGAAATTGATAGGATCTGGAAGATTTAGGGGAGCAGAGGTAAATTTCGGGCTATGCGATTTCTCTGGAATATGTTCAGTTGCAATATCAGATTTTTTAAACATATGTATTGTTTCTGGCGAAAGTTCTTCCTTGGCAGCGAAAACGTTGGAAAAACCAAGTAATCTAGGAATGTCCTCTTGCAATTGTTTTGTAATGTCTTCTTGAGTCTCTATATTTGGATTGGCAGTTGTTTCCAATATATTTTCTTGTGTTCTTTCTTTTGTAAGTGCAAAAATGTTCTTGAAATCTGACAATGTGTTGCTCTCAAGAATCTCGGATATTTGATTTGATTCATCACTAATAGGTACATTTTGGCCTTGGCCTTCAGGTTTCTCAAATATACCTTCGTAGATAGCAGATAATGGATTAGTAAATACAGTTGGCATTTCTGTAAGAATAGACGTGTCTTCTTTTATATCACCAAGAATTTTGTTAAAATCCGGCAATGTCTCAGGTTCGATTGGAGTTGGTATAGTCTGCTGCACAAATTCTGACATTTTAGATACGACTGTGGCTCCCACAGCTAAGTTTTGGTTAGTCTGAGCAGTGCTGAAAGTAGGAGAGAAGATCGCGCGTGTTTGGGTGGAAGTGTCTGGAATATACGGTATGCTGAATGGTATATTATTTCTATTTTCTTTCGAATTAGCCTGCGACGATAATCCACTTAGTCTTTTTTGGAATTCTTCTTCGAAGCCCGGAGGGATTCGCAATTGTGCGTTTGATGATCCGATATTAAACAATGTCAAATTAGGAGAAGTCAGAGAGTTCTTATAATGAGTATCAGCAGCATAATTTCCTGTGTCGAAATAAGAAGCTATAGGTACAGATGGGCTTGTCGTAGTTCCGAAATTGTAGTGAGATTTTTGTGCTAATTCAAAGGGATCACTAACAGTTTCCATCTTTTTGAATCTTTCTACTCTGTGAGTGAATGAATCTTCTTGAATGTGTTCAACGCTTCCTTCACGTCTTTGGCAATCAATTTTATCATCATCTGCCTCTGAAGGTTTAATGGCGTACTCTTCGAGAAAAGCGAAGTCTTTTTTCGCGTCTGCTTCTATCGAGTGTACATCGATTCCTGTTTCATCAGATTTACTATCATCTTCAGCAGGAGGAGCAGAAGGTATACTCATTTGCCTTGAAAAGGCTACTGGAACATCGTTTTGAGTGAATTTGAATTCTGCTTTAATTTCATCACTTGCACTATTGGATATGTTATCAGAAAACAGAGAATTGCTTACGAAAAATCCTATTGAGCTTGGATTTGGTAAACTATAGCAGTGATCTCCTCCTGAATGTGTATTTATTTGTGAACTATAATTGTGGTCCACGATTGAATTAGGACTCATATAGTCATGATCAACTAGCGGGTTTGGGTTTTTTAAGTTATAGTCTTGTTGCGCAAGTACTTTCGCCGCTGCGAATGACGTGTCGTCGCTACACCAACCATAACTTCTGATATTCGGATTGTCCAGTTGATCTGCTTCTAGAAGTTCAGTGGCAGATTGTACTTGAATAGTCTCAATAGTTTCTTCAGTGATGTGTGATATTTCTGCACACTGATTTAAGTCAAAATTTAAGTCGACATCTACTCTGTCATCAACGGGCGTGTTGTGTTCAGTCAAAGGAACTTCAACAGCGTTTAGGAGTTGTATAGGAGAAATAATATTTTCTATTAATTTAATTGTCAAATCATCAGCATCTCTGTCTTCCGGTTCAGCAACTTCTCTGCACGTTTCGCACAGATTCAAATTGTTTTTGTCAAATTCATTTTGTTTGGTTTCTAATCTCATATCGTCAAAGAAATCGGCATGAGAGCCACGGTTAAATACGGTATCGTCATTTTTTGATGTTTCTTTCGGCGTCATATTCTTTATGTCATTCTCTAAGTCTGTCAGTTCTTGTGACTTGTCAGCAAGCATGTTGGTGAGACCTAGTAAGGCGACTGACGACAAGTCTAAAGTAATTGGTACGCTCTCATCTAGTGATTTAACAGGGTTTTCATCTTGTTTTTGAGTGTATAGCAAATTGTCTTTAACTTTATTCTCTTTAAATATGGCAGTTGTGAACGGATTTTGTTGTGCTTTTTCAACATTACCTGTAGGAGATGTAAAGAAATTCATAACATTTTCAGGCGTTTTATCAAAAGTTGACATATCATCTTTTTGAATCTTTGAAGCAAAACTTGACTGTAAATCTGCTGATTTAAACTTATCAGGAATGGCTGGAGTCTTTTCAAAGCTAATTATTTTTGAGTTAATATGATCGGCTTTAACTGATTGCGAGATATCAAAGAAGCTTGTTGCTGGTGTCCCTAATTCAGGTTCATTAACCTTTTGGCTTGAATTATGAACTGTATCTGTTTTCACTGGGTCAGTTTGTGCAAAGTTTTCTAAATTATCTTGATTGTAACTTGGAATAGCTGCTTGAAATTTTTGAACGTTATTCTCTGACTGTACATTATTACTGACATCTACTGCTCCGACTGGTACACTTCCTGGATTATTGCTTTGAATAGGTGCAGAATATGATACAGGAACATTGAGTGGTGCACTGTAATTGTGATAGCATGATGTAAGATCGTACTCTCCTTGATTCTGATAGTTATTATATTGATCCTGCTGCTGATAATACTGCTGATTTGCTTGAGCTTGATCAAAAAAATGATTTTTATTTTGGGAAGGCATTTGGTAATCATACGTTTGTTGAGCTGTTTGTTCAACATTCGGAACGAATATTTCGAAATTGCTGGTCTGTCTTTGTGTGTACTGTCCATATGAAGACGCAGGGTACTGGTGATGTCCATAGGACACATTTTCCTGATTACTAGAACCTTCTTTCTTAGTGTCATTATAAGCCGGATCGAAGAAAGTCGTTACAGTGTTTTGAATTTTATTGATATCTAAGGAACTGAATTTCGATTTCAAAGAACCAATAATGCCAAAGCCTTTACTTTCTTGTTTTGGAGTTTCAATGTTTTCTGTCGTTTGCCTGCTAAAGTCAAACGCTGTGTTAAATTCAGGCTGAGTATAGCTTTGCTCTGTTGGTTGGTTGAAATCATAAGGAGCATAATTTGAGACTGTTTCAGCCGGTCGATTAATATCAAACGGCACTGTAGCTTGATCTACATTAGGTGTAGCTAAACTTTGATCCATAGTTTCTTGTATCTGTGGAGGAGTGAATAAAGCACCCTGAAAAGAACTTGTTTCAGCTGGATGCATCGATTGCAATACAGGCTTAATATTGTTACTTATAGCACCCACTCCTTCAATAGGACCGGAATAGTATTGTGGCCTTTTCTTTGTCATTCGGTAGCTGAGGTTTCCAGAGGCTTTTGGTGGTTCAATCATCGGTTTAACAGATTCCACCGGCGCAGGATTTGTAGCCACAAACTGAGGTGTGCTCCATGTTACATCTGGTTTAACGTCAGTGATGTTAGACGGTACAGCATTTATACTGAAGAATGATGGCGGTGGAAGACTTGTTTCAGACTGAGCTATGTTGGGCGGTGTAAATATTGCTGGAGCTATAGTTGGTTCGTAAATGGGCATCGACGGAACACTAGAAAACAGCGGTGTAGATGACTGTGAAAATGGTGGTATATTTTGTACGACATTTGACGGTGGTGCGCTACTCGCAAACGTCGGAGGTGGAGGTAAGTTGGAAGCAATTTGAGGCGGCATAATGGCTTCTCCTGTGGGTGGATACAGGTTACTCGTTGCTGATGATTGTTGCGGCGGAGGTAAGAATGGCAACGTAGAAGTCAACTTTGAAACTGATTCATTTGAAGGTATTGTTGATGATAGCGGAACACTTGCCGGAGCAAATATCGACGTGCTTTGTGGACTTGATCCTACTGCAGGTGCATTAAAAGGCGCAAAAGCTGATGGTGCCTTCGGTAAGCTCGCGTTCAAGTTCTGAGTAACACTAGATACATCGCTTGTATCAGGTACAGGAGCAGGGACAAAAATATTGTCAGTAAACGCAGAAGCTGTTGCAGCTTGAGTTTTAATTAGCGGTTGATTGGCAGATATTCGTCTAGCCACCGACGGAGGTAAAATAGCCTTTGCACCGCCAGTCTGGCTATCCTTCCTTGGTAGATTGGAAAACATTGGTGGAGGAGGAATAATTGCTGTATTAGACGCTGTTGGTACACTAAAATCTTGTTGATTATAGAATTGTGATGAAGTTTGCGTTGGAATATTAATCACAGGTTTCTCCTCTGTACACATAATTATGTTTGAATCATTTGTATTTGCAGCTGCATTTGGTTGGCTATGAGGAATCGTTGTTTCTACTGGAATGCTTTGTACATAATCTGTTGGATTAAAAATACTATATGATTGCTTGTCTGTTGATGGATTATAAAAAGTGCTTGTAGATAATTTACTATTGTCATCATCCAACTTCCTCAAATCTACAGAGTCATCTGCTTTAGCAAGTTTTTGTACATTTCTTTCTTCTGTTACGTTCGACATCGTATGTGGATTGCTAGATACAAAATATGACGGCATGCTTCCTTGACTTATAGGGTTGTAAACGGGAATTTGTGCCGTATCACCGGAGGATAAGCCGGGTATTTGAGCGTACTTCTTCTTGGTTATCAGCCGATAGTTGCTAGTACCTGTAACAAAAAATATTTGCATCATTAAGTGTCACTTTATCATCTGAAAGCAATCTAAGATTGATTGGTTAATGTTGTATTATAATCATAATAACAGTGGTTGACCGTTTCGTTTGTTTGGGTAATTATTTCTTTCGCCTTGTCTGAGGCAACGAATACAGACACGGTATCCCCTGCCTGTCGTAAAAGGCCACTAAAAGGGGCATTCGGGGGCTTTGGTATATGTATAGTGTTTATTTACTTGTAAACATGCAGCACAATTGAAATGTGTGACTTTAAAACAACATAAGTTATTCTGGCTCACGTTTTTAATGGAGTCTCATTAGGCAACAAACAAGGAATGAAAGTTGAAGAAAAAACGATGAATTCAACAATGGTAAGTTATGTTGTTTTAAACCCACAATAGAATTATAAGCTGTTGGTATTTTCGACTGTTTTTTTTGCGTGTATGATACGCGATCTTCCCCGATTGTGAACCGATTTGAATGATTCCTTTTGTATTGAATAGGACATATTTTTAGGATGGTCCCATTTCAATTTGAAAACAATATTTCACCTCTAAGGGTCGTAATTTAAAAAAAATAGGGGATCAATAAGTCATCGATGTACACAAATCATAATTTTTTACAAAGTAGGTTTATTTTTTGTAAAAATCAGAATTGGTATTACAAACTATTAAATGTTGACTTCACAGCCAGCACACACACTGGTTTGTCCAGGTGTCGTGTCGTGCGTTTAATGTCAAGCCAGTTTTCTAGATCGAGTACTACAGTAATTTATGTCTACAACTTGTCAATGTTAGAGACCGGTTCGGGTTTGGAGACCGTTTCCAATTTCTCACGATATATTAATAAAATACTATAATATCTTGATTAATTACGTTACTGTATTGGTCTTCTGTAGCTTGACCACACTCCGATATGTTACAAAATATATCTACTACAGTAATTTATGTCTACAACTTGTCAATGTTAGAGACCGGTTCCGGTTTGGAGACCGTTTTCAATTTCTCACGGTATATCAATAAAAAGTTTTGTTGTTGTTTTTAATTTAATAATTATGTTATGTTGTTGTCTTCTGTACCTTAACTACAATCCAATATGCTACAAAATAAGCTCTCATAGGTTTCCATCACCGCCCAGCAGATAATTAATTACTTTAATAGTTTGATATTTAGGAATGATTTGTCCAACAACTTTTTATATAATTCAATTGTTTGTTTCAGATTTGAATCCAGAGTGTGCGTTGTCTTCACCTATAGTAAATTATATGAATGAGACGGTATTTTTTTACGTTTGTCGTCGACAATGGGGGTGTATTCAAATATTTGACGTGCCGTTTCTAGAAATGGACAGCACCCAAAAATTTGACGTGCCATTTCTAGAAATGGACAGCACCCAAATATTTGACGTGCCGTTTCTAGAAATGGAGAAGCACCAGTCGTTCCAACATCAAAGCTATAATTTTCCACTATGGTACTTATGACGCTATGGTGGCAAATATAATTATTTAATACTCTTCATTCATACGCTACATTATGTAATTATAACTGACTCGCCCCGCGGCGTTACCCGCGTTCACGATTCAGGCCTGGAACGTCCAAGTCCTGTTTGAGCAAAACAGACGTTCGACAAACAAAACAGTCAATTGAATCTATGTCTAATTCCCTGTATGTCCATTTGCCCGAAACTCAAATTTTAAACTGAGAAAGCAGGTATCGAATGTCATCGGATTTGATCATGATCGGATATCGGGAAGTGGTCAAAAAATCGATCTCAAAATTCCCCCCGGAAAGACAAACAAACAGGAAACCAAGTAAAATAAAAGCTTGTAAAAAGATGATGTTTGAGCTTTTACTAATATATATTTTTAATGAGACATAAGGTATGGAATGGATTATTTTTAAAGATTCTTCTTTATGAATATGATTACGGTAAAGTTAAGAAAATAGCATTAAATCTGGGGCAAAGGTACTTGTTAGCCAGTGTTACAGACGTGTCCTACGTCCAAGTGTTACAGACGTGTCCTACGTCCAAGTGTTACAGACGTGTCCTACGTCCAGCAATGACATTAAAAGGCTGATATGATGATGATGATGCCAGACTAGATGTATGTATTGTTAAGTTAGGCAGAAATGACCTGACAGAGGCGCCGACGCAGCGCGTGATTACGATAATTTGGGCCCAATTACTATGTTTTCGGATGTAAATTTACGACCGACACGCAGGGTCATGCGCGGGTCATTGTCTGTTTGAATTTTGGTTTACACTTATTTATTTACTCTTTGCATTGGTGTTTATATTGTGTGGGGACGCTGACAGAAGAATCCAGTTAGGCTGGGCAGCATTTGGGAAACTGCGTCTAGTCTTCACGTCGCCTATACCACAATGCCAGTCATGACCTGGACACTGACGGTGGGCCTGATCCACAAGTTTAAGGTCGCTCAGCGAGCTGCGGAGAGGGCTATGCTCGGAGTTTCTTTGAAGGATATGATCCGCAATGAGGAGATCCAACGGAGAACTAACACTACCGACATAGCTCAAAGGATTAGCAAGCCGAAGTGGCAGTCAGGTCACATCTGTCGCAGAACCGACTGCTGCTCGGCAGACGAGTTCTGGAGTGGAGACCGTGGACCGGTACGCGCAGTGTGGGACGCCCCCCGTCAGGTGGACCGACGACCGAGTTCATTTGAGGGCAGGGAATGGCAGCGCCGAAAGATTTACTTTGCTCTTACATGAAACTTCGTCTAAGCCCTTAAAACGAGATGTATTTACTTAAATACAAGTATAAAGTTGGTACAGATAACGAAAAGAGTTTTAATGGCGGCCAAGCGGAAGTGTCAGAAATAAAGTCATGAACTAATGATCATGAACATCAGTAACGTATAATTACTCTGGCCTTAAGCAAATGGTGATCCAAAGGTCACTAGCCGTTAATAACGTGGGAAAAGAGAACTGAGGCCCTAGATTTTAGCAACTTCATAAGTAATGTTTTAGATTAAGGACGTATGTTGACGACGGCTCATTATCGAATGATGATATGCATCATAAGCCTGCACTAATCCACTGTTGGACACAGACCTAATGAACCCGATCTTCTGCTCTTTTTGCACAATATCTAAAACTAACTAATGAACTCACCAACTGTAGGGGGCTCCTTAGGGGGTGGACCCATTTCTTTGACTTCTGGAACACCCATCAAGGGAACAGTTTCTTCTGGTCTCTGGTACTGCAGATCTTGAAATCCTGGATATCCTGCAGGCTTTGCCTCGTCAGGAGTCTGTTCCCTACTCTTCATGCTCAGCATGTTTGAAAATGAACTGAAGACTGCACTTGCAACTTGGGGTAAAACAGTTGGTAACTGAGAGAAGTTCTGCGCTATGTCGGCTGTTAGACTCTGCTGTATATCCGCCTGCGATTTATCAGGTTCGTTCAAGTTTATTTCTTCTAAATTCTCTTCTGTAGCATCTAAATTTGCATTCTGATCTTCTTTTAAACAACTATTTAAAGGTGCACTGACGTATCTTGTACCATGCAGTCTAGCAAAGTATTCGTTCACGTCAAAGTCGTCTTCTGATCTAACAAGAGCTTTCAACTGTGTTGACCATGGTTTTTCTAATGTTTTTTCGGTTTTTATGTTTTGGTGAGTGCCTAAAGTGGTGGGGGTGATGTTTTGGGGTTGTGTGGGGGTGATTGGATTAGAGTTGGCGTCGCCACCGGATGGATAGATCGACGCGACATGATCAGTGTTCTCCAGGGTTTGCGCTTGGGTCCCAATCTGTTGATCTGTAACAAAAGAGAAAACTATGTTAGTTGTACTATCAAATTAAGTTTATTGGTGTAAAGTCCGGACGGGTAAGTCTCCGGACCTACCAAACCATATAAAAATATTATTAGAATGCTGATGTATTTTAGTTATGGTCGTAGGCTGACGTAGGACTGTTTAACCCGAGAAATTAGTGTTCCCAGGGGACGTCGACTAGGTTAGAAGTCTTATTAAATCAAATATAATCTGTACAGTTCACAGAGAAGCTACTCTTTAATGGTTTGACACAGTTTATACACATAAGGTGAGCAGGTGTTTATATTACCATCTTTAAGTTCAAAAGGTGTATATTGCTTACGTAACAGTGTATTCACTGGGTGCCTTGACTCAGTAATTACTACCGGCTTTAAAATAAAGGTTCTCCTCCTACATAAGATGGGACTATCAGAGACCGTCATCTGTAGAGGCTGTGGAGTGGACAGCGAGACGATGGAACACCAGCTGTGCGGACGCAATGCACTAGCTGCAAGGCTTGTCCTGGGTACAGCCTGTCCTGAACCCGATGACTACAGACTCCTGCCCCTTAGCTGCGTAACAGCTTTTGTGCAGCGAACACTTGGATGGAGAGGAGAGCGCCAGGTGAACACAGGGGCTGACACTATAGAGCCATGCCAGGCCCTCTCCTACAAGTCTCAACGTCAATTGTTTTATAAAGCAACGATACTTATATGTCGACATTTATCAGTTTTCGTTCATTTTCTATCCACTTTAAGTACTATATTTTAACACTAGCCGATGCCCCGCGACTTCATCCGCGTTATAAAGTATACTATTTAAATGTTATTCAATTTTTTTTAACAAATCATGCCAGTTTCTTAGTTTTAAAGTTTGTCATTTGTCCTATTTTTTATTAAAAAAAAAAAAAAATAGGCGTGCAAATTATCCACCAGTTTTTACCTCTTTATTATTAGTATAGATTTTAAAATTTTCTTAAAATTTATAAGTTACAAATTTAATTTAATTTAATAAAACAATAGAATATTTAGTTAGAGTAGAATAATACATAGTAACAACTGTAATAGATATACGAGAGCGGACCCTCCCCACACAAGCAATTATTTGCTCAAAGGAAGGTTCCAAAACCTGTTAAAAATTAAAAATCAAGTTACTGAAATAAAGAATTTTTCATAAAAAAAAAGTCATTATAGTTGAGCCTTCGATCGACGTAAAATCACTATGAAAATTTTTAATAATTATATCATTATTTACGGGTCTTACACACGAATAAATTTTATTTACCTTGCCCGACGTTTCGACCAAGTTACACTGGCCGTGGTCACGAGCTGACTGGAATAATTATATAATTATGAATACAAAGCGCGAAAGTCTAAAATGTACTATGAAAATTTTGTTTCTGACAAATCATCTGTCTGAACTCTGAATTCATCACAAGCTCATGAGTAGTATAATGTCTCAATTAGCTTTACGTTGAGTGTACCCACTGCCCAGTGTGCGATGTAGTCTTGAAGAATTTGTAGCACTTAGAAAGTGGTTCGCTCAATCATGTCGCCGGGGCGTCGACAGCTTATGCGATAAAGCAAAGCGGAGAGACGTCTGCATACATAGGCGCTATAATATACCAAAAATACTGTACCACTATTACTATACTATTATACACTAGTACTATACCACTGGGCTATGCGCGACATCGTTATTCAGTTAAACCTATTATAATCCTCTGTGGTTAAACTATAGAATAACCAAGGTCAAATCAATCTCAAAGAATACAATTTTTTTTTTAAATCTTTGTTTTATTTTGGGACTTTTGATAACCACATGTCAGTCCCATCGTACCCTAACCGAGATTTACTGACGAGGCGACTCAAAAATGTGATATAAGGGTCGTGCTGCCACAGATGCAGGCTTGGACAAAATAGACTGAGCTAAACCTACATCGAGTCGATTCAGCTTGAGTCGTCTCATCAATAACTCCCTCTTATTTCTGTACCTGTCACACTCCACAAAGAATACTAATGGTATAAAACATTTTACACTGCGGATCCCTAAAATCCTGCTATTTTTTTGTAGTTTGGACATTTTTCAGATTGGGCATTATTAAGTTTGGACATTTTTCAATTTGAGCATGGTCGTTTGACATTTTTCAGATTGGACATTAATACAGTAAATCGTAATTTAAATGTATTGGATATCAAAAAAATAAAAATAAATTAACAAAGTGCATGACGAAAAAATAACCAAAAAAAAATTAACAAAGTGTCGAAATTAAAAATCTACCACTGAAGCAAATAAGTTACAGGTTGAAGGGATGGTTGCTGAAATATAACTTTTATATTGTTCGAGAATTCCTCGATAATAATTTATTTTTAAATTTTTTGATCAATTCTATAATATGTTGACATTTGCATGCTATTTTTAATGATAGCCGAATAGCAAAACTTTATATAAACAATTAGACAAAAAGTGTACCTATTCTTAGCAAATAAGGAATATGATTTGAACCAAACTAAATTTCTTGGCCGTGGTGTAAAAAATATGTAAAAACATTTATAATGGGTAATGGATGCAAAAATCCAAATAATATTAAAAAGGAATGGGAATTATTGGATAAATGCCAGGTGTTCGCATTTGGGGGACAATTATAAAGAAAACAACATAAAGTAAAAGATGAAATCTTGAGTGTTTTAAAATATAATTTCTTTCTTGCAGACAAAAATGTACAAGTACATAGGTTGGTATGTATTCGAATGAATTGAATGAATGGTTACGAGGAATTCGAGCGAGTGAATGAGCGAGACAGATAGAGAGGCGCTCACGTCGGTCGATTTCGGTTCTTCCAAATGATAGGGAAGCGCCGACACCAGGACTTACCTAGATGAGCCAGTGCGGGCGGACGTGCTGCTCTAAGCTTATATGTATATACTTTCTGTCACGTGGGTTTCACTTTATATACATTACTAGTCTGCGTCTCCGATTATGCCCGTGTATTTATCTATTCTACAGGGTATGCAGGTTATGCGCAGGACCGGTCGTCGTGGAGATCCTTGGGGGAGGCCTTTGTCCAGCAGTGGACGTCTACAGGCTGATATGATGATGATGACAGGGTATGCTTTTAGAGCAAGTATCGATTCTAATCCTGAAGTGGAACATCATTTTGTTCTACAACTTTTGAAAATATTGTCGTATCATGATTTTAACTGTTTCAACAAGCATCTAGCCTCACTAACAAGCATCTCCACTCGAGGACTCGTCTAGCGGTTATCGGTGCTCCGACAATGACCAGCGCACTGCCACTTCAAAGTGCTAACCCTTTGAGCTATGTCGAAGCTTTGGTTCTCTGGCGGATCACCTCGTGTCGGATCCTATCTCTCAGAGAACCTGAAGAGATATAGTTTATGTAATTAATTCGTCAATAATGAGAGCTATGCAGATGATATGGTGCTGCTCCATCCGTCCAAAGTCAGTGTAAGAAAGAAATCTTTCACCGCTGGCATGGAACCATTGGATTCAATTCACATAATTTATCTAATAATTATTATTTATTGACAACGTGCCCGAAGGCGACCAAAATACTCGAAATGGTGTCAAGATTGTCACAAAAAAGTGAAACACAAATTACACAATTTTACAACATTCCAATACGCGTAAGTTTAAAAAGGGCGTACGCGATAACAGTTAGTGTGTGTAGCAACAGTCACCACGTGTGTCGCGGGGCAATGGCGAAATCAGTCAATTAGGAAAAAGGCCAGCGCGTTATGTTATTCTAGGACTTGACGTTTCTCCGGTGATTTCCGTAGTCTCCTACGGAACTCAAGACTCTAAAACTCTATAGACTTCAATATGCACTGAAGGTGGCCACCAGGGGGTTACAGTGGGTAGAAATCCCACGTAACCTGGCCATTCCCCCCAGGAGGTCGGGTATTATCGGGTAGATCCCCCCCCCCCACACACAAAATGGACTTGACGTTTATCTCAACATTTTATGTACCGCTTTGCTTCTGCAAAGCAGGTTAGCTTGAAGAGATTTCTTAGAAATAAGTATAATTAACCCTCTATGTAATTTTCCGTAATAAGTATTGCTTATTTATATTTTTGTGTGTATACAATAAATTATTAAACAAATAAAGGGATGTAGTTATTTAATGTGAGGTAGAGGTATGAACGTTAAAATAAAGGTATAACCATCATCATCATATCAGCCTGTAGACGTCCACTGCTGGACAAAGGCCTCCCCCAAGGATCTCCACGACGACCGGTCCTGCGCTAACCTCATCCAGCTGGGTCCCGCGACCTTCACCAGATCGTCGGTCCACCTTGTGGGAGGCCTGCCTACACTGCGTCTTCCGATACGTGGTCGCCACTCGAGAACCTTTCTGCCCCAACGGCCGTCAGTTCTACGAGCGATGTGCCCAGCCCACTGCCACTTCAGCTTCGCAATTCTTTGAGCTATGTCGGTGACCTTGGTTCTCCTGCGGATCTCCTCATTTCTGATTCGATCTCGCAGGGAAACTCCGAGCATAGCTCTCTCCATTGCCCTCTGGGTGACCTTGAGCCTTCCATATATAGGTATAACCATACCTATTCAAAAATGCGCTACCATTTTTTTATACTGGTTACAACCGCTTTCAATCTCTGTTTAGACGCATTCACTTCTACACTAGGATCTAACCATTTTGATGTAATAAAAAAATTTATTATAATCGGATGGAGCTTATTAAAAATATTATTATTGCGTGACAACGAGGGGATTTTACGGTCAGCTTTTTTGAAACTGGGCATTTTCAAAACCAACCGAATTCTCGGAGTGCCTGCAACACCACATGATTCAGGTGTAGTTTGTTCTTCAGTAACGCGGGGGCGGCCCACTATCTCTCGGACGGCACCTTTATTGTTTCCTGTGCTTTGACAAAAGTTGCATGGATTTCGTCATAGCAAAGTACCTCCACTGAATCAGTAGCTAAGACTACATACAGTTTAATTTTCTATGCATTTTTTGTCAAAGGCAAATTCCACTGGCTGTATAGTATAATACTAGTACATCTTTTAAACTTCACTTAAGTGAAGTTTCCTGCGCAACGACTAATTGCAGGTGTCAATGGCGGCAGTGCGCGATTCACTAGAGACGCTCATTCAAGAAATAGTTCATTGATTCGATCAATTTGAATCAAAATTAGTTTGAATTTGTCCAAAACATTTTTGACTGGCCTGGTGGCGTAGTTGGTAGTGACACTGTCTACTGCGCCAGATGTCCTGGGTTCGATTTCCCACCCGGGACCAACATTCGTGTGATGAGCATATCTGTTGGTTTTCGGATTCTGGGTGTTTCTATGTATTTATGTAAAAAGTATATATGTTTGTTTATCAGTTGTTGAGTCCCCATTTACAAGGGCATGTAATAAACCGGGCGACTGAAATAATCATAGTTAGGATCTCTTTGGTGGGCGGCCGGGCCCCCTAGGGGGAATTCGAACATTCCTGGTAATAATAAACTTGGCAGCTAATAATCTAAATTCAAGGTATCTAACCTAACCTAGATAGTTCAGTATTTTTAGCTGCCCGGATTATTATTTGCCTTTTTATCTCTTTGGTGCGTGCTCGCGGCCCCTTAAAGATGCGTAAAAGAAGCATTCTATGTGTGTCAAAATCGTGTCAAATGTATGACAATACTGTGACTCCCTCACACATTCTCATTTTCAAACTCCATATAAATTTGTACTAGCAACCTCCCCCCGCTACTCCGCTTCCTTTGTCCGCACCCCCCCTGTAAGTGGCACCATTGGTTCCCATACTAAATATGCAAGATGCAGTCTCCAATAGATTCGTGCCTTTTACAAGCTTCGGCTTAGTTTGGGACCAAACAGCTGCGTGTGAATTTGTCCAAACATCATTATATTAACGCGTGATGAAATGACTTCACCGTCGATGGGGACCGCAATGACTGCGCCGAGACTTAGGGTCACGGACCCTACGACACTTTCACGGCGCAGACACGCAGTCTGCGCCGCGCTGCGTTCACTACCAAAGCACCAACCCACCATGTTCCGCATTGCGTTCTAAGAGGTGAACCCAGGGCTTGCAATCCGAACATAATTTCAATTTCAATTTATGACTTACAATTCATGGTGTCATTACAGGGCTAACCCAATCGACAACATATTAAAACAATACAATACAAATTTAACAACTAAATGAACCCAATAATACAAAATGTCAATATTACATATCTACCACATTAAATAACAACAACAACTACACATAATAATACTCCAAAAATGTCACAAAAATATTTTATATCACAAAAACATGTCAAATATAATCTAATAATCAGTCATTTGGTCAAATAGGTAAGCACATTTTCTGCGAATTTCGCCGGGGAACAATTAAATATACTGCCGGACAACGTTCTTTTTGCAGCGCACGTGCAAAATATGGAATGACCTTCCCTCTGACGTTTCTCCACAGCGCTACGATATGGGGTCTTTCAAGAAGAGAGTCGAAAGAGCTCTTCAACCGCGGCCGGCAACGCACCAGCACCCCGCGTGGGTGTTGCAGGTGTCTACGGGCGGCGGTGACCTCTTAACATCAGGAGGCCCGCCTGCTTGTTGCCATATTCAATACAGAGCACTGGAACAAAAGGTTGCCTTTTTGTTTGTCTCCGCATAACCAACAACCATAAAAACGGATTGGAACACTGTTGGTGGACAGGCGTTTGGCACAACAGATCCCAAAATGGTCCAAGTGTCGCCAGATATCGAAAGAGACCATCTGGTCCAAGTAAGTATTATGATAATCGTAACTTAATGACCATTAATAGTTATTTACCTTCGGCGCGCCTCTCGCGGCCTCAGCTGACCGGTTCAACTTGACGGTTCGATGCAGCACGACGGAGATATAGCCACAGTACTTCAAGAAAGGGTGGAAATAAAAAGCGCTCGGTGGACGGAAAGCACCTTCAATATTGAATACTAGCCGATGCCCCGCGACTTCATTCGCGTTATAAAGTAAGTATACTATTTATATGTTATTCAAAATTTTTTCACCCGTTCTAATCATGCCAGTTTCTTAGTTTTAAAGTTTGTCAATAGATGGCGTTAGGTGTATTTTACACCCCGCTATCATTTGGTTCTTCGCAACTTATTTATGTTAAGCATGCAAATTATTCACCAGTTTTTACCTCTTTATTATTGTTATATTGAATATAGGATAGGAATAGGAAAATTTACTCAAAGGAAATGTTGAGCGAATGACTGATGAACGAATGACGAAACAAATAATATGCTGATAATGTCGACTGCATGCGTTACGGGGTGTGATTTAGAGATGTACAGTGGACACAAAATTTTAAAAAAAATTAAAATTCAAAACTATTTTATTGCATGTAAGTACACTGGGTACATTTATACAACGTCAATTTTTTATCTACCACCGCCTCCAAGGTGTTAGCGCTGGGAAGAAGAAGCGGCTCAACAAAAAGTAGTTTGTCACCTTAAGGAGGAAAATCGTATGCAGAACAGTACAGACAGGCTGGCTGGCATAAGCGCCGGCAGGAAACACGAAATTACATAATTGAAATGATATTTTTTAAATAAAGTGAAGTAATTAATTATTATGCCAATTGCTGGTTAAAATGGTGAAAACATCACGTACGGTTTAGTAACTATATAGTTATCAGTTGCTAAATTATTTCGATTGCTTATCTGTAACGGCAACACTGAAACGATAATTTTTCCGGTTTTTTTTCTTTTCGCATTATTCCCCACTCACCTTTTACAAGAAACGCAAATTTTCTCGATCGGTTATTTCGGTCAGGGCAATAATGTATTTCGGAAAGTGTCCCCACTCCAGAAAGATAACCTGTTCGCGAAATGTCCCGTTCGCGAATTTTGTCCAAGAAGACGTAACAAACAGACAGACGGACGGAATTATAGCATAATATTAGTTTGGTTTATTCCCATTGGGGTATTTGCGATAATGACCACGTTTGGCGATGATCGCAGTAATAATCCTACCGTGGTGGTGAACCGCATCGGTGGACATTCCTGGGAAATTCAAAATTAAAAAAAAAAAAATATTTTTTTTTATATCGTATAAGTACACTGGGTACATTTATACAACGTCAATATTTTATCTATCACCGCTTCCAAGCTGTGGAGGCCTTATGTCCGTTTTTGGACCGGTATGATGAGAAGCGTTTACTTTTATCAATCACAAACCCAAGAAAACCGTCAAAAACACTAAAATTAAAATGACTAATGACCATTTTTGACACGTAAATGACTAATTTGACCATAAATGGCAGTCAGTCAGTCAAATTCAGTCACTTTGGTCAATCTAAATAACTGTAAATGAGAGTTTTTGACACGTAAATGACTGTTTTGACCAATTTGACCATAAATGTCAGTCAGTCAGTCATATTCAGTCACTTTGGTCAATCTAAATAACTGTAAAGGAGAGTTTTTGACACGTAAATGACTGTTTAGACCAATTTGACCATAAATGGCAGTCAGTCAGTCAAATTCAGTCACTTTGGTCAATCTAAATAACTGTAAAGGAGAGTTTTTGACACGTAAATGACTGTTTAGACCAATTTGACCATAAATGGCAGTCAGTCAGTCAAATTCAGTCACTTTGGTCAATCTTAATAGCTGTAAAGGAGAATTTTTGACACGTAAAATGACTGTTTTGGCGAATTTGACCACAAATGGCAATCAGCCAGTCAAATTCAGTCACTTTGGTCAATCTAAATAACTGTAAAGGAGAGTTTTTGACACGTAAATGACTGTTTTGGCCAATTTGACCATAAATGTCAGTCAGTCAGTCAAATTCAGTCACTTTGGTCAATCTAAATAACTGTCAATGCGACTTTTTGACACGTAAATGACTGTTTTGACCAATTCGACCGTAAATAGCAGTCAGTCAGTCAAATGCAGTCACTTTGGTTATTTTCAACACTACGCATGACTCTAGTTTCACCACGCAAACAGTTCTAGTAAATCTCCTTATAGTCATAGAAAGGAAGTTGGTGAAATACATGAAGAGTTACTCAAAAGCGGATCAGCATAGTCGTACAATCACGTTTAACTAAAATAAACAATTGTCATTAACAAGGAAAACGTGATACTAGGAAAAGCTTTCATACCAAAACCATACAGTCGAGATAGCAGTATTCATGGCGGAAGAAAGATCACCATACCACTGCTATACCATTTTAAATTCTACTTTATATTATATTATACTTATACTATATATATATTACTAATATATTACTAATTATTGTTATTACTTTACTAATATTAAAAAGGCGAAAGTTTGTAAGGATGTTAGGATGTGAGGATGTATGTTACTCTTTCACGCAAAAACTACCGAACAGATTCTGATGAAACTTGGTACAGTGGTGGCTTATATCCTGGAATAACATATAGGCTACTTTTTAACGCGGACAAAGTCGCGGGGCGTCCTCTAATACCCCCTAAGTAACAAAACGCCTACATAGAGGGCGCTGTTTCGCAATGTAAAAAACTTTTCTACGCGGGCGAAGCCGCGGGAAAAAGCTAGTGCTATATAGTTATTCAAGAGCTTTATAGTTAGTCAAGAGCTACAAAATGATGTTTTTTTTTTCGAAAACTCAAACAATGACGAATTACTATTAGACCTTTAGAAACCCACCTTTCCTTCTATTCTTGCAACAGAAATGACTCTTTAACTACAGATAATGAATGACAATATGGACCGGACGCGATAGTGAAAAACTTTAATGACTAGGGTTGGCCACTGACAATTCAATTCTGTTTTAACTAATACACAAGGAAGATAGGTATGCAATATAGCTGACAGTGTCACTTCACTATTAAGATGAGAAAAGTCACGCTTTGTTCAGACATGTTGAACGAAAGAGTGTTTTTTTTAATCCGCAGCAGCAACCGGGGCGACTGATCTATACTGACACCAGGAGCGGAGAGAGCTGGTGCTCACAGACAGACACGTGAAGAGCACTCGCTTTGCACGGCGAGCGTGTGTGAAGAGAATGATGGGACTGAGCGAAGCGATAGGCCCCCATTATACGATCATGCCAGCGTCAGTCAACTCCATCTGTCATTACTGATGGTTGCATGTTTTCGTCACTCACCATTCATCCGTCAATCACCGCCTGACTAAAACCATGATAAATCTAAACCTACCGTTCAATGGGCCCCATAGAGGTGTGTCAGGATTGAGTATTTGAGTGCAGTTGACAGCCCTGAATGGCCAAAAGTTACTCATACAAGCATAACACTGTCGGCAATTCATCTATCAAGCAAGACACCTGCGTAAGCGCATGTTACTACAGCCAGCAGACAGACGGCAGTCAGTCCGCGCCCGGCCGCCGTAGCGAACGCACGCGTCGACCGCACCAGCTCTCTCGAAACATCGTGAGCTTTCCTAACCGTTGTGTCATAGGCATCGAATCAAATACGTTTTGTTCTCTTGTGATCTAATTTGTGCGGTGAAGTGTATAAGTGGAACGGTGGAAAAAAAGTAAGTTGCGAGTAAAAAAGTTTGTTTGTGTAGAAATAAATGTTGCATAAAATATTTAAGGCCGCGGTGTTTGGTGAATAATTAATTTAATGTGGCCTTACGGTGTTGTTTATGTTATGTGAATTTGTTTTAAGCAAGGAGATTCGAACCTCTTTTGTCGCGCGCGCGCTCCCTATGGAGATCGCATCTTGCAAATTTAGTATGGGAAACGATAAAAAATTCTGTGTCAAAATCAGGGGGGGTGCGGACAAATGAAGCGGATTAGCGGGAGGAAGTTGCTCATACAAATTTATATGGAGTTTGAAAATGAGAATGTATGAGTGAGCATCAATTTCGATATACATTTGGCACGATTTTGGCACCCCCTAAAATGATTTTGTTACTCATCCATATGGGAGTAGCTTTTTTTTTAAATTCATGGTTTTAAGGATCCATTTTTTTTAAACACATGTGTATACAAGGATATTACATGTTTGGCCGCGTGGTATAAGATGTTTTCCCGCGGGAACAGTTTACAGCGGTAAAAAGTATCTTAATATTATATCCGAGCCAAGGGTTCGATGTAGTAGAATTATGTATTGGTAATTAATCTTTGAAGAACGAACAGTGCAAAATCTGTTAATACCTATCCAAAATGACTCCATGAATTGGAAAATGGTTGCAATATTTATTGAAAAAGAACAAAAAGTAACACTACAATCAAATTCGAGCAACAATCAGAAGTAAAATTCTAATCAAAATCATTACAGTGTAAAAAAGAAATGTTTAAAACAAATAATAATAAAAAGGTTTTATTAGATAAACTATACAATTGAATATACTACCTATACCAAAGTAACATACTATACCAAAGTAACACTACAATCAAATTCGAGCAACAATCAGCATTTAAATTTTGATCAAAATCATTACTGTGTAAAAAAGAAAATGTTAAAAACAAATAATAATAAAAAGGTTTTATTAGTTAAACTCTACAATTGAATATATTACCTATACCAAAGTAACATACTATACCAAAGTAACACTACAATCAAATTCGAGCAACAATCAGAATTTAAATTTTGATCAAAATCATTACTGTGTAAAAAAGAAAATGTTAAAAACAAATAATAATAAAAAGTTTTTATTAGATAAACTCTACAATTGAATATACTATACCAAAGTAACACTGCAATCAAATTCGAGCAACAATCAGAATTTAAATTTTGATCAAAATCATTACTGTGTAAAAAAGAAATGTCAAAAATAAATAATAATAATAATAAAAGGTCAAAAGTCATAGTCAGAACTATTTTATTGCATGTAAGTACACTGGGTACATTTACAGGTTTTATCACAGGTATTAACTATACCTGACAACAATTGAATTATACAATTGAATATATCATACCCTATTGCATTGTCATCAGAACCAAATGTAGGTGCACAATTTGAGCGTGATCGGATATCGTGAAATCAAAAATCAAATCAACAGCCTATTAACATGTCCCCACTGCTGCGGCTCAGGCCTACACTCTCAACGAGGGCGTTCGGGCTATAGTCCACCACGCTCTAGCTCAGTGGTGGACTTCACACGCGCCTAAGAATTTCTTCTTCGGCGTATGCAGGTTTCCTCGCGATGTTTTCCTTCACCGTTTTAGAGCATTCAGTAAATGTACTTAAGTTTCGAGAAAAAACCCATTGGTACATGGCCCAGCCGGGGATCGAACTACGTACCTTTAGATATGATAGGCCGCAGCTTATCCCCGACGCCACTGGCGATCGGATATGGCGAACTGGTAGAAAAATCGATGGCAAAATTCCCCCCGGACAGACAAACAAACAGGAAACCAAATTAAAATAAAGCTCAAATCAAATTGCATAAGCCTGTGCTTCCGGTATGTTTTGGTATCCATTCGGGGAGGAAAAACGCCCTGATTTCAATGTCTTTTGTTTTACATATTATTCAAAAGCCCTTTATTTATATAAGGCCCAGGTGCACCCGGCGACACTGCGACCCTATGCGATCTCTATAGTGTCAGTCAGCCCCAGTGTTCAGTCACTATCATCCCCAAGTGTTCGCTGCACAGAAGCTATTGTGCAGCCAAGGGGCAGGAGCCTGTAGTCCTCGGGTTCAGGATACGCTGACGGTCAGCGAGAGAGTAGATGAAGGACTCTTAGATCGCTGTAGATGTCCAACTGATCAGATGAGCCGTCTGGAAGCAGCATCGTCATGAAGAAAAAAATCCGCAAAATGGCACCAAAATGTATGAAAATCCTAAAGTTAAGGAAACATGACGATGCTGCTTCCAGACGGCTCATCTGATCAGTTGGACATCTACAGCGATCTAAGAGTCCTCCGTCTACTCTCTCGCTGACCGTCATCAGATCACGCCCCGATCAATCCTTCACCGAGACCCATGGCTTCAAAGTGACCACGATTGTATGAAAATCTTGCCCTGTTTCTAATTATCCGTCCACCTATGTAGATAGATTTTAAGTTCCAAGGACAAATAGATGTCACGCCAAGTCGACAATAGAAAAAAAAACAAAATAACATTATCAAATCAAGGTCACATTTCTCATTCTCATACCCGAGGACTGATTCTGGTTTACGATATTATTTTTAGAATAAGAATAGAATAGAATAATCATTTATTGTCACAGAGCTGATGAATTATAGAACATACATTTTTGTTACTTAGCCACTACATATTTCTATATAAAAAAATATATTTATTCTAGTGTTAGGTATAAGCGTTAGTACACTTTATGAAAAACAGGATGTGACAAAAGGATACATTTTCAGCTAAATGCCGGCACATATTTGCCCGACGCTGATTTTCAAAGTGTATCCTTTCACCTAAGTATCTCCTACCTAGATATCAGGCGACTACCCACATCTGTCTATTTGTCTTAATTGATATAGTAAAACAGCTTTTTGGAACCAGTTTTTGGCGATTTTCTGGGTCAAATTATTCAATTCAATACACTTTATTGCACATTTAAAAATTACAGACAAAAAAATAGAAAAACAGATACAGTAATGTACATCTAGGCGGTCTTATCGCTAAGAGCGATTTCTTCCAGACAACGTTCAACGGCAAAATTATTATAAAACCTTGGAGTAAAACAAAATATGACTGACCCGTCTAACATATCTACGATAGCTGAAAGTGCTGGGTCCAGAAGGTAGGGTTTCCGTGTTCCTTTTGTTTCTCAAATGAAGAACAGGCATGAATCAAAAAAATTTAGCTACTCCGCGCCACCAAAGAGATTCTAAGCTTCTTGAGAACACGTATATCAACGCGTAGTAAATGGTTATGAATCTCCAAGAAGTTTCGAATCTCTTTGGTGGCGCGCGCGTTCGCTGTGGAGTTCGCATCTTGCATATTGGTGCCACTTACAGGGGGGGTGCGGACAAAGGAAGCGGAGTAGCGGGAGGAGGTTGCTAGTACAAATTTATATGGAGTTTGAAAATGAGAATGTGTGAGTGAGTCACAGTATTGTCATACATTTGACACGATTTTGACACACATAGAACGCTTCTTTTACGCCCCTATAAGAGGCCGCGGCCGGCAACCAAAGAGATCCTAACTCTATGTGAATCTCGAACGAAAACTTCCACTTTCATAATTTGGTTATCTACCTGGAAAAAAATCCACGTGGACAACTGGCTATCCGGCGGTAGCGAACCGGTAAAGACTGTCTTTACCACAGCATCTTTTATATACCATGTATATTCTTTTGATAGGCAGCCGATCGGATCTCACGTCAAAATTCTATTGATTGTGGAAAGATCCCATCGGCTTCCATATAGCATACTAGCTTCTTCCCGCGGCTTCGCCCGCATAGAAAAGTTTTTCCCGTGTACATTGTGAAACAGCGCCCACTACGTAGGCGTTTTGTTACTTAGGGGGTATTAGCGGACGCCCCGCGACTTTGTCCGCGTTAAAAAGTAGCCTATATGTTAGTCCGGGATATAAGCTATCACTGTACCAAGTATCATCAAAATCTGTTCGGTAGTTTTTGCGTGAAAGAGTAACAAACATCCTTACAAACTTTAGTTTTTGCTCATCACATAAATGTTGGTCCCGGGTCGGAATCGAACCCACCACCTTTACCCACTATGGGCCTCATAAGAAGGCTCAAGGCTCAAGGTCACCCAGGAGAGCTATGCTCGAAGTTTCCCTGCGAGATCGAGTCAGAAATGAGGAGATTCGCAGGAGAACCAAGGTCACCGACATAGGTCAACGCTTTTTTAAGTGAACGCCATACGATTAAATAAATAGCTCAAAGAATTGCGAAGCTGAAGTGACAGTTGGCTGGGCACATCGCTCGTAGAGCTGATGGGGCAGAAAGGTTCGCGAGTGGCGACCACGTATCGGAAGACGAAGCGTAGGCCTCCCACAAGGTGGACCGACGACCTGGTGAAGGTCGCGGGACCCGGCTGGATGAGGTTAGCGCGGGACCGGGCGCCGTGGAGATCCTTGGGGCAGGCCTTTGTCCAGCAGTGGACGTCTACAGAGTGATATGATGATGATGATGAAAGGGGTCCGCGAAAACCAAAAAGGCTCCACATTCCGCGGTAGTGGCGCCATTTAGAACTCAAAATGAATGAACGAATGAATGAAATGAATGAAAATTCGTTTATAAAAAATTGAAATACATTCTCTTTTTGACGTCAATTCAAATTTGACGCCAAGAATATAGACTTTTACCATTGAACAAGGATCCCATAGAACAGCTGCTAAAATAACAATAATAATCAGAGAGGGACACACTTATTACAAAAGTGGTAAGAGTAAGCAAGACAGGTATAACATCTTCTATCTCTATCTACGTATGTGAATTTTTGAACCATAACTGTCAAAACACAACAACCTGACTAAAATAGATAGTGTTTGTTCAGTTTGACCCCGCCATATAAGAAGCGACTTCTCAAATTATTGGGGTAAAAGACTATAGCTATTTCATGCTATACGCTGATTACGGTTCTATAGTTCATTCTTTTTCTATGACTTTTACACTCCGCATTACGTTTGCGGAGCGTTGCAGAATAGAGTTTTCTATTCGGTAATGTAACACTTTGTAAATGAGAAGGGGGCCTTAAAATTACATTTTAATTGCTACTATTTACAGTGTATATACATATTTACAGACTACATAGAGAAGTAAGTATTATTATACGTGTTTAGTTAGTAGGTGGCTCAGTAGCTGGTGCTAGGTTATCGTTCATAGCAGAGAGGGCGACGTTTCAATACCGCGCGGCAGAATACAGGCAGCGCCCTCTGCCGGCGCGTTACGTTTACTACCGACGGATAGAATACGGGAGAAACATGAGTTTAAAAAAAAAGCTACTCCCATGTGGATGAGTAACAAAAGCATTTTAGGGGGTGCCAAAATCGTGTCAAATGTATGTTAATATTTATGCTCACTCCCACATTCTCATTTTCAAACTCCATATAAATTTGTATTGTTCTATGGGATCCTTGTTCATAGCAATACTGTAACTCCTCATTTTCAAACTCCAATAAATTTGTATGTGCAAGAAAGAGTGAGAAGATACCCTCCTCCCGCTACCGCTTCCTTTGTCCGCACCCCCCCTGTAAGTGGCAAGTTCGCATACTAAATATGCGGGATGCAGTCTCCATAGGGAGCGCGCGCGCCACCAAATATATTCGAACCTTCCTAGGTCGGGCTCAGTGGCGCGCCTTGGGGACGCCTGCGTCCAGCAGTGGACTGGTGCACGCAAATTGTTGTTATTAATAAAGCTTACATTTCATCACGTATAATAATTTAAATATTGCATCAAATACAATTAAATTTCCTTTCTAAACTGTCAGTTGACTAATATTTGTCGCTCGCAAATTTGAATAGATAGGTTCTTTAATAGGTACGTTTGTCTGGCTGAATATCGAATGCAGAGATACGTGCCTTGACCCGAAAAAATGATAATTAAAAAAATAAAAGCTGAACAGAACACACTTGAAAAGTAAAAAACTTCACTTCGGAAACTAAGTCCGGTAAAATTTTGCTAGCTTTATGTAAAAATTGATTGGAGCGTCAGTGGCCTCGGGGATAAGACGCGACCTATCATATCGAAGGGTCCGAGGTTCGATCCCCGGTTGGGCCATGTACCAATGGGTTTTTTCTCGAAACTTAAGTACATGTACTGACTGCTCTCAAACAGTGAAGGAAAACATCGCGAGGAAACCTGCATACGCCGAAGAAGAAATTCTTAGGCGCATGTGAAGTCCACCAACCCGCACTGGGCTAGCGTAGTGGACTATAGCCCGCACGCCCCCGCAAAAACTACCGAACAGATTTTGATAAAACTTGGTCGGGCGCGCGCTCCTTGTGGAGATCGGATCAAAAAGCAAAAAGCGCGTGTCAATTACCAGGAGGAAGTCTAATACAAATTTATATGGAGTTTGAAAATGAGAATGTGGGAGTGAGCATAAATATTAACATACATTTGACACGATTTTGGCACCCCCTAAAATGCTTTTGTTACTCATCCACATGGGAGTAGCTTTTTTTTTAAACTCATGTTTCTCCCGTATTCTATCCGACGGTAGTAAACGTAACGCGCCGGCAGAGGGCGCTGCCTGTATTCTGCCGCGCGGTATTGAAACGTCGCCCTCTCTGCTATGAACGATAACCTAGCACCAGCTACTGAGCCACCTACTAACTAAACACGTATAATAATACTTACTTCTCTATGTAGTCTGTAAATATGTATATACACTGTAAATACTAGCAATTAAAATGTAATTTTAAGGCCCCCTTCTCATTTACAAAGTGTTACATTACCGAATAGAAAACTCTATCGACACCACGCTGGCCCAGTACGACAGTAAACAAACCCTGTACACGACACAATGCTCCCGGAAAGACTCGCCGCGGCATACGTAAACGCGGCCTTGACTTTGCGGCCACGCGACAAAACTGTGTAACCAAACAACTTTACATACCTATCGCCATCGCATGAAAAAACCCCTTTAAACACAAAGTTACTATTATTAATTTTGTGTTGTTGAAGCTCTTTCAAGGCTTACCCAGTCTTGTATCACTGCGAACAGGAAGGTTCGAATCTCATTGGTGGCGCGCGCGCTCCCTATGGAGACTGCATCTTGCATATTTAGTATGGGAACCAATGGTGCCACTTACAGGGGGGGTGCGGACAAAGGAAGCGGAGTAGCGGGAGGAGGTTGCTAATACAAATTTATATGGAGTTTGAAAATGAGAATGTGTGAGTGAGTCACAGTATTGTCATACATTTGACACACATAGAATGCTTCTTTTACGCCTCTTTAAGGGGCCGCCAGCACGCACCAAAGAGATCTTAACTCTATGACTGCGACCATTGCTGATCTATTGTGATCGCCGCCTTACTACAAATCACTTTGCGTCAGTGAGGATCTTCATCACGCTTTTGGCACTGATTTGTTTAACTTCATCAGGCTGAAGTGAGTAGTTGCCCCGATGGGTGTTTCTTGTACGCATCAGCGGGCCACACACGCACTGAAGGTGCGGTGGTGTTTCCTCTGCCTCCTGGCGGAGTCTGCACACTTCAGTGTCCCGGAGCTTGAGATTGGACATGTGTTTGTTCAGGCTGCAGTGTCCGGTGAGTGCTCTCACTAGTGTGCATATCACGATGCTGCTTCCAAACGGCTCATCTGATCAGTTGGATATCTATAGCGATCTAAGTCCTCTATCTACTCTCTCGATGACCGTCATCAGATCACGCCCCGATCAATCCTTCACGGAGAACCATGGCTTCAAAGTGACTTCGGTTGTATGAAAATCTTGCCTTGTTTCTAATTATCCGTCCACCTATGTATGTACATGAATAAACAAACTGAATTACGTCAAATTAAAACCGAAAATTAAATAAAAATGTACCCTCAAAAAGAAAAACTTCGTCAGGTTACGACGTTTCTACGGAGCGTCCAAGCGTTTAGTATTCAAGAGTGGAACGATCGCCTTCCAAATGGCTATAGTACAAAGGCGGCAGTTGTAAATTTTCAAGACGCCGGGGATTTCTCAGACCACAAGAATAAGCAGTAACCATAGTCCCCGGAGAGTTCAATGGCGGCTTATAAAGCCGGGAAACTCAATAATATTATATTATATTGTATATGAAATAATAATAATAAATAAATAAATAAATAAATAAATAAAAAAAACATAGAGTTAGGATCTCTTTGGTTGGTGGCCGCGGCCCCTCATAGGGGCGTAAAAGAAGCGTTCTATGTGTGTCAAAATCGTGTCAAATGTATGACAATACTGTGACTCACTCACACATTCTCATTTTCAAACTCCATATAAATTTGTACTAGCAACCTCCTCCAGCTACTCCGCTTCCTTTGTCCGCACCCCCCCTGTAACAGGCACCATATGTTCCGATACTAAATATGCAAGATGCGATCTCCACAGGGAGCGCGCGCGCGACCAAAGACATCTCTACAAACTTACTCTCACTAGGAACAATAATCCTGTGCGGGCGGACCATGAAACTAAAGCCAAAAACTATCTAAGTATTATCGACACTGCAAACCGAAAAAGTAAAAAAAAATATTGCAAATAAGTAAGTACACTGGGTAAATATACACGTCAATTTTTTCTACCACCGCATCCTACGTGTAAAACAAAACAAAAAACATCCCAAAAAGACCAGATTCCAAGGCCGGAAACAAAAAAAAATACTCTTTCGATGTTTTGTTTACTATAGAGTAGAGAGTAGAGTTTAATGGCGGCTGTGTGAAGTTAGCTGATTTCTGCGCGATCACTGATGTTTGGAAAACTTTAATCCACGCGGGCGAAACCGCGGGCAACAGCCAGTAAGAAAAAAAAACCTCGTAAACACTATTATTATTATTATTACACGCGGTGCAATGCCACTTGACTCGACACAAAAAGAGAGATGTGCTGTGTTTCACAATTTAAATAACTTACACTTTCCCTTTGGGTCAGTTGATCAGTGTTGTGCATGGCTTGTTTTTTTTGAAGGCTCCTTCGCGGCGATGACGTCACTTTTGAGGTTAAACGAAAGGGTTCTTCCTCGGTGCGAGGAAGACTTTCGTTCGCGGGATCGAGGGTGTCCCAGACACACGTGACGGGCTGTTGTGTTCCCTATGAAATGTATGTGAGACTTCAGACGCGCGCGGCCTGTGTTTGCATATTGAGGCCCGCGGTAGGCCGCCACCGCTAGACGCGTATGTCTGGGATACGCCTAATACAATAAAATGTCTAAATAAGTGTCGCTTAAGAATCTCTCTAATGGACTCTCTGCCCATTTGACACTTCAAACCGAAAAAAAATCCCAAAGGACTAGAATCTAAAGCCGGGAAACTCGATAAAAGCACTCTACCGATCTCTACAAACTTACTCTAACTATGTACAGTAGCCTTGTGCGGGCGGAGCACGAAACTAGACCTAAAACTATTTTTAAGTATAATCGACACTGCAAACCAAAAAGTAAAAAATAATAATTTGCAAATGAGTAATTAATTATACATGCCAATTTTTTCTACCACCGCAACCTGGGTGTAAAACTGTAAAACAAAAGAGAAAAATATCCCAAAAAGACTAGATTTCAAAGCCGGAAACTCAATAAAAAAAAATACTCTGCCGATGTTTTGTTTGCCGCCATCTACCACCGCATCCTAGCTGTAAAACTGTAAAACAAAAGAGAAAAATATCCATATCTCAAAAAGACTAGATTCCAAGGCCGGAAACTCAATAAAAAATACTCTGTCGATGTTTTGTTTACCGCCAAACTTTTACTGTGCGGTAAGGTAACATTGTGCGGGGCATAAAACTGGAACTAATTAGACAATGAACCATTTGAGAGGCTACAAAAAGCGGAACCTTGGTGCGAGCCTCGTATGAGGCTTTTACTCGCTCGCGCAGGAAGCGAGGCGTTTAATAACCCTAAGCATCGTACGTACCGATCACACTCGAGATTTTAAAAAATTACATTCCACCCATATATTCACGTTATGTCCCTGACGGGGTAGGCGGAGAGAAAAGTGCGTCAAAGTCAAAATATGCTACTGCATATGGGAACACTGGGTAATTTATACACGTAATTGATTTTAGGCACTTTGCGTTTTAGGCAAATTGCTTTTCACACGAAATGATCATAACCAGAGAGTTGTTAGTATACATAGAGCGCGCGTTAGCAAGTCTGAACTGTAAGCACGGGTATGAACAGTCTCGAAATGTTCGGGGCGACGCTACTAGTCACAACACGTCAGTAGCGCTGATTGTTGCTCTCGCCGGTATTTATTTAGATTTGGAGTAATCGTGGTGAATTGTGCAGTGCCAAGCTGTAAACACGATTCACGGAAAAGAACGATCTAGAAAAAATCTATATAGAAGCGTCCATAGAACACCTGCTTACACTTGGCACAATGGGCAATGAGCGATGCGCGCGCTCTATAGCTAGTATACTAACTCTATGATCATAACTGATCTCATCAATTGCGAGGAATGTCCACTTTTTCTTTCATGGTACTAATGATACAAAGTTGTGTTAGTAGTACCATCGATAAGAGGAATATCTATATTAATTCTTTCATGGTACACTAGTGATACAAAGTTGTGTCAGTTGTACCATCAATGGTACAACTGACACTACGCGATAATTTTTTATCTGCCACCGTATTGTTACCTAGATTCCTATCTACGCCACAGAAGCTCAATTCTTTTTTTGGATTGCATTCGCACTATACATTATATATTCGGCCAATCGCACTAATTGTGAACGATATTACCAAATCCAAACCATAACCAAAAACGTTAAGCTGCATCCACACGTTTAACAAACGCAAGCAGGGTTGCAAATTATCAAGATAATTATTTTCACGGATAATTATCTGATATTTATCCGATAATTATCCATCCACGGGTAAATAATTTTATGCTTATAAATAAAAGTATTTTGTATTTTTTTAAATTTTTATTTATTTTAAACTGACATTAAAAATTGTAACTTGTATAGGAAATCTGTGTGATAATTTCCTTAATCATACAATTATACTGACTGTCAGCCTTTTGCCTTTTAGAGTTTATTACCGACTTCCAAAAAAGGAGGAGGTACTATGTTCGGCTGTATGTATGTTTTTTTTTTCACTATTTTGACGTTCGTTTGGCGTTTGGATACACGCCTAACATCGTGGCGTAAAAACATAAAGTGTTGTCTGTGTTTGGATACACGCATTTTTTTTGTACAAGTTATTTATTATCAACGATAATTATCAATACGTAATTATCTTGATAATTATCGTTGATAATTGTGAATATAATTATCTTGATAATTATCCAGTGCAATCCTGAACGCAAGCCAAACCGCTGCTCCACACGTCTGCGTTTGTAAAGGTGTGGATTCCAAACGTGTGGATGCCGCATAACATTTTTGGTTATGGTTTGGATTTGGTAATATCGTTCAGAATCAGCGCGATTGGCCCCTAGGGTTTCATCATAAGAAGTAAAGTATAGCGTCTCTTGTTCGCGTCGAGCTGTCGGCCTGTGTTGCTCTAAGCAGATAGCTTACTATAATTATCCGAGGTCCAAGACGCATGACTCACGGGCCATTACGCCAGAATGTGGACCCTTTTTTTGGGGATCCTTTAGTTATTTAGGGGCCCGTTAGAAGGAAGTGTAAACGCTGATCAAAACGTGATTAAAATATAACAAATTCATTATTTTTAATGACAAAAGGTATAGGCAGGACCACGTATCGGAAGACGCAGCGTAGGCAAGCCTCTCACAAGGTGGACCGACGATCTGGTGAAGGTCGCGGGACCCGGCTGGATGAGAGCGCAGGACCGGTCGTCGTGGAGATCCTTGGGGAGGCCTTTGTCCAGCAGTGGACATCTACAGGCTGATATGATGATGATGAATGACAAAAAGCAACGTGTTTTTTTATGTCTGATTGATCTGTACAGTCCACACAAAACCATCCATTCAAAAAGTTCAACATAGCTTGGAGTACAGTTTATTATCATACCACGCTTTGGTGAAGGGGAAAATCGTGAGGCGACCTGCATATGTCAACATACGAAAAAAAAAAACAGGAAATCAAGAAATCCCCTAACCGCTAACCACGCATTGATTTAAACCGATGTTTTTAAAAGTACACTTAAGTGCAGTCGCGGCATGAAAAGCTTCATCTTAAATTTATTTTTGGCGATCGCACGTTAGTGGTAAAAACTGGTCTCATATAGTATTTAAAATCCATAGGCTAGCTCATATGTCAGGACTGACCTGTTGGCGTAGTGGTAGTAACACTGCCTACTGCGCCAAAGGTCGTGGGTTCGATTCCCACCCGGGACCAACATTTGTGTGATGAGCATAACTGTTGGTTTTCGGATTCTGGGTGTTTGTATGTATTTAAGTATTTATTTAAAAGTATTTAAGTATGTTTATCAGTTGTCGAGTACCCATTTACAAGCTTCGGCTTAGTTGGGACTAAACAGGCGTGTGTAAAATTGTACAAACATTATTATTATTATATTATATAACATAGATAACTCGTTATCGGCTTTACATACGGAACCATTGTACATATCATCAACTCGCTCGGACAATTTTTTGTCCGTCATCACATCTCCAATCTTAATTGAGCGCGTGCGCGCGCTGTTCGGCCGAATTCTTTGCCTTTTCTTTTTTTGTTTACTTTTATTTTACAGAGTGTCAACAGTGGTCTGCTTTTGAGTTGTTTTGGAATACGTAACTCGATTTTGGGCGGTTACGCAACGCTTTTATTTCATAGTTGCATCGGATCATGTGATCCGATGGGAACTTTTTGTGGGATCAGATGCAACCCCGAACGGATCATATGAACCCCTTTTTCATCAACAGACTTCAAAAAGCAGGCGGTTTCAATTCGACTGTTTTTTTTCATAGTTAAACTTAAATTATTATTTTATATACCTAGCCTGTAATTATCCAACTAAATTTTCCAAATAAATTTAATTTAATAAAACAATATAAAATTTAGGTATAGTAAAATAATACATAGTAACAACTGTTATAGTCATAAGAGAGCGGACCCCCCCACACAAGCAATTAACTGGCTCAGAGGAAGGTTCCAGAACCTGTTAAATTTTAAAAATTAAGTTACTGAAAATAAATAATTTTTTATTTTTCGTGCGCATGTATAAACGAGGCTTTTTCAAACTCAGCAGCTAGGCTGGTTAACTATGGGAAACTAAAATAGCTGTGATTAAGGAAAAGCTGGTCCGCAATGGCAAAAAAAACCGCAAAAACAATCCGAGCATGAATTTTAAAGACGGCAAAAACCGGTTATGGTAAAATCAATTAGTTTATCTATTTCATTACAAGTGCTAGGAGTAAACTGTTTTACATATAAACTTATGCATATTTATAGGTAGGTATTTACTTAAGAGCGTCGGTGGTTTAGTGGACAAGACGCGGCCTGTCACCTCGAGAGGTCCAAGTTTGATCGCCGGTCGTGCCTACCAATGGGTTTTCTCGAAACTTAAATACATTTACTGACCGCTCTCTAACGGTGAGGGAAAACATCGTGAGGAAACCTGCATACGACGATGACGGCATTCTTAGGCGCACGGGAAGTCCACCAACTCGCACTGGGCTAGCGTGGTGGACTATAGCCCATAGGGTATTGTTGATAGGGTAGGCGTGAGCCCCAGCAGTGGGGACATATTGATTGATTCATCAACAGCCTATTAATCTCCCCACTGCTGGGGATCAGGCCTACCCTCTCAACGAGGGCGTGCGGGCTATAGTCCACCACGCTAGCCCAGTGCGGGTTGGTGGACTTCACATGCGCCTAAGAGTTTCTTCTTCGGCGTATGCAGGTTTCCTCACGATGTTTTCCTTCACCGTTTGAGAGCAGTCAGTACATGTACTTAGGTTTCGAGAAAAAACCCATTGGTACATGGCCCGGCCGGAGATCGAACCTCGGACCTTTCGATATGATAGGTCGCGTCTTATCCCCGAGGCCACTGACGCTCTTTTTGACTGATTACTTGTACTTCATTATATTCATTATGTTAAGAACAATTGGTCTTAAAACTCACACAATAAATATTTGATAGATTGAAACTGAATAATACGGGCTTTGTGACATATTTTTCATTGACTAATATATTTCCTGTCTCTCTTTCCAGATAAATCTACGCGAGATATGTGTCTAAAAACAAAACAGTGAACTACAAACTAATAATGGCGTGCTACAGGACAAAAATTGCTTTAACTCTAGTCATAGTGAACCTGATAGTAGCTTATAGTGACAGTGAAACCAAGCCCACCTATGGGATGGACAAAGACAGCCTATTGCGGGGAAGTGGAGAAGAAAGGGACAAAGCACTTGAAGAAGATTTAGTAGTACCGGAGAATGAGGCAGAACCAGTAAGCAAGGGAACAACCGATAAGCTTATTACTAACATCGAAGATTACAGAAGTACAACAGAAGTTGTGACCACAACTGATTTAGATGAAGTCCCAGAAGCTTTAGGACTCAGGATTCCTGATGAAACGGGAATAAAAGAAGAATTGGAGGGCAAAAACGAGGATTATTTCGATGTGACCAGAAAAGACGATGCAGCGACCACGGTGACAACCACAGACGTGACAGAAACGTCGACGGATACATTGTCTATGATAGACAATAACGTTTACATTTCAAACGTTAGCAATGACAATATAGAGACTGACTCGAAGGTGAGTGTCAACATTGACCTATTAATTTAATCAAAGGAAACTATTTGCTGATGTAGCGGATATTATTGTTAACCGTTCGATAGATATGGTTTCAAAGGGATAATCCTACTAATATTATAAAGGCGAATGTTTGTAAGGATGTGAGTATGTTTGTTACTCTTTCACGCAAAAACTACCGAACAGATTTTGATGAAACTTGGTACAGTGATAGCTTATGTCCTGGAATAACATATAGGCTACTTTTTAACGCGGACAAAGTCGTGGGGCGTCCGCTAATAATGAACACATAATGAACACGGGAAAAACTTTTCTACGCGGGCGAAGCCGCGCGAAAAAGCAAGTAATTACTAGTATTTTCCCGCGGCTTATATATTGTCACGGTATTTATTGTGTATTGGGAGTCGTATTTCGTAAATATCTCTAGGTCTTTTAAAATTAACGTTTGTATTGGGAGTATTTCGTAAATATCTTAAAGGTATACCTAAAATACAAAAAAAAAAGAAAAAAACGATTTTCTCAAACACTATCTATGCCTACGATTTGCTTGAAAATAGAAGCAGTGAAGGGGTATTTCTATATAGTCTAACCTGTCCTCAATGTAGGTACTTGACTTCCTTCTTGCCCCGAGGTTTTAAAATGGCTTCGGTTTCACAAAAATATCACTTTTGACCAGTTTTTGAAGTTGGCATTATGTTGAATGGTTTGCCATCCCGCAGGTGGACTCTTCATCTACAGAGAGCACCAGACCAATGGACGAGATGGCAGCCCCTGGACCCAGCCTGGTCGGCTTCGCTGACGAACTGGAGCCATCAGGACAAAGGAGCCCTAAGACTGACAAATGTATGCTTTTTTTAATAACGGCTTTACGGCCAATTGGAAACAGTCCTTATAGATAGGCCAATCATAGTTTATGGTGTTCAGAATACACAAAAACCACAGCACGACATCCGGCAAGGCACAACTAGTGCCATTTGGTGATCTACACTACAGCTCACATCCGCCCTAAACTGATAGTAGGTTTAATGAAGATTTAACAAGAGACCATTTTAATAGGCACGCTTAAAAAGCTATCACAAATATACACCAAAACCTACAATATACATTTTTTAGGAAAACTAAATAAAAGCGATAACCATCTCTGTCAAAATCCCGCCAAAAAGCCACAAATGTATGTACTACAACCACAGACAAAAATCAAGATAGATAGAACGCTGATGCGACGGTAAAATCCTGATAAAAAAAAAAGTTGGTCTTGACTAAAGGATCTATCAAAGCCAAAACTATTAGAAATAACCTAGAAAGCTGACATTTGGAACATAGGTTTATTTTATAACATCAGCTAAGAAAGGATTTTTGTAAATATCAACTAAGGGGCAAAAGTTTTAACTTGGACTGTCTGTAACACTAATATATATTAGAGAAACTATAATCTATGACCTGCATATCCAACTGCAATCATAACTTCGAGGCTGTGACACAGTGCAACTCTCTCAGCTTTCTATCCCATTTCATATTACTGTTTAATCTATGTTTAAACCATAAACATAGAACATACTAGCGTATAGACAAACAAAGAGCTCATTGGCGTGTGACGGTTTTTGATTGTCAAGGTCAAAGTGTGTCAAATGTTTCTTATTGTGACACATAAAAAATCACTAATCGACGGTTGTGTCACTCAACCACGTAAAAAAAACTAATTTCTAAATTCATAATGAGGTGGAGCCACACAACCGACGCAAATAAACAATCAGGATTAACACAAAGGTGCAGTGTTCTCATATCTCTTATGTTGTTGTGCCCAAAAGGGTTCTTAATGATCCGCTGAACACCTATTGTTATCTATATTAAGGAATGCAATAAAATGCTTTGATTTGATTCGACTTGTGACACCTGTCATTCAAACAGATAACAATATAGTTGTGTTCGTTTCCTCTTTCTCACTTGCACACATTGCACGTCTATACGCTAGCACATTCTAATGGGCTCCCTAAACGATCATGCAGCATGACATGCATTGCGTGCTGTCACTCATGCATGGCCGTCTAGCTGTAGTGATTGACGTGCATGACATGCAAACTACGTGCTGGCCGTTGCTTCACTGTACTGATTGATAGCAAGCATGATGGTCCATCATACAGCATGTCATTCACGTAAACGTTGCATGTCATGCAAGCATGATCGTTTAGGGACACTTTAAGTTCACTGTCTAACTAAACTCTGTCCTATTTGGAGGGATTAAATCCAAAGTGTTCTTAAAGGAGCCCTAAGGGCCTCTTACACAGCTTGATGATAAAGTCCCAGATACACTATCTGCAGGTTATCTGACAGATAGCGTATTTTTTTGGTTTCACAGGTATCTGATTGCCTATAACTTATATATTTTATATAGTCTATCACACAGATTTATCTGATAGATTAGTTTATCACTAAGATTACTATCTGTAACAATATCAGGAAGTGGTGAAAGAAGCCCATGCAATCTTTCAAAATCAAAGAAACATGCAATCTCTTTAAACGAAATAAAAATAGATACCAGGGTGCCATAACCAACGAAGAGTTCTTTCCAGCTGAGCCTAAACCCGAGACCACGCGCAAGTTTGAGCCGAAGCCTGAGCTCCCGTCCGCCGCCAGCAAGTCCTCGACCCTCAAAGGCTGGCTGGAAGACTCGTGGCTCCGTCCACCCGCTGGCATCCTGGTACCCTTGCGGCCAATGGCCCTCAACAGAGCCCTCGCCGTGTGGAACGATCTCACCGTGGACGGATTGAACTTGACTGACATTGTAATTGTCGGATACGATTCTAATGGTAAGTGTAGCCAGCCCTTCAACGCCCACTGCTGGACTTAGGTCTTTCCCAACGAACTGACATTGTCATTGTCGGATACGATTCTAATGGTAAGTGTCATATCAGCCCTTCAACGCCCACTGTTGGACTTAGGTCTTTCCCAACGAACTGACATTGTCATTGTCCGATACGATTCTAATGGTAAGTGTAGCCAGCCCTTCAACGCCCACTACTGGACTTAGGTATTTCCCAATGAAGTGACATTGTCATTGTCGGATATGATTCTAATGGTAAGTGTAGCCAGCCCTTCAACGCCCACTGCTGGACTTAGGTCTTTCCCAATGAAGTGACATTGTCATTGTCGGATACGATTCTAATGGTAGGTGTCATATCAGCCCTTCAACGCCCACTGCTGGACTTAGGTATTTCCCAACGAACTGACATTGTCATTGTCGGATACTATTCTAATGGTAAGTGTAGCCAGCCCTTCAACGCCCACTGCTGGACTTAGATCTTTCCCAATGAAGTGACATTGTCATTGTCGGATACGATTCTAATGGTAAGTGTAGCCAGTCCTTCAACGCCCACTGCTGGACTTAGGTCTTTCCCAGTGAAGTGACATTGTCATTGTCGGATACGATTCTAATGGTAAGTGTCATATCAGCCCTTCAACGCCCACTGCTGGACTTAGGTCTTTCCCAACGAACTGACATTGTCATTGTCGGATACTATTCTAATGGTAAGTGTAGCCAGCCCTTCAACGCCCACTGCTGGACTTAGGTCTTTCCCAACGAAATGACATTGTCATTGTCGGATACGATTCTAATGGTAAGTGTAGCCAGCCCTTCAACGCCCACTGCTGGACTTAGATCTTTCCCAATGAAGTGACATTGTCATTGTCGGATACTATTCTAATGGTAAGTGTAGCCAGCCCTTCAACGCCCACTGCTGGACTTAGATCTTTCCCAATGAAGTGACATTGTCATTGTCGGATACTATTCTAATGGTGTCATATCAGCCCTTCAACGCCCACTGTTGGACTTTCCCAACGAACGCCACCACCTCTGGCCAACGTGTGTCTCCGCTCCAGGAAACCAGCCTTAACTGTGGACATCGATATAGCTTCTATGATCAGAGGCCTAGCACATCAAAAGGTCCGAAGTTCGATCCCCGGCGGGGCGATATACCAAGGGGTGTTCTCGGAACTTACGTACATTTACTGACTCCACCCAAGTCCACCAAAAAAATCCGCACTGGGCTAGCGTGGTGGACTATAGCCCGAACGCCCTCGTTCAATGAGACTGCTTATTCTATATACTTATAAATGTCTGCACCCAACACCTACACTCCTTGAAGAGTTCAACATCACCCTAAGGTTGCCTGGAAGAAATCTCTGAAAGCGATAAGGCCGCCTTTTGATTGTACACAGTTTAGTCATCATCATCATCAACAGCCTATTAACATGTCCCCATTGCTGGGGCTCAGGCCTACCCTCTCCACGAGGGCGTTCGGGCTACAGTCCACCACGCTAGCCCAGTGCGGGTTGGTGGACTACACATGCGCCTAAGAATTTCTTCTTCGGCGTATGCAGGTTTCCTCGCGATGTTTTCCTTCACCGTTTGAGAGCAGTCAGTAAATGTACTTAACTTTCGAGAAACATCCCATTGGTACATGGCCCGGCCGGGGATCGGAGTCCGGACCTTTCGATATGATAGGCCGCGTCTTATCCCCGACGCCACTGACGCTCCCCATCTCCTCATATCCTGGTATACCTACCTCCACAATTAGCTACCACTTAGCAACACACAAATCGGTTATAGTTATCTGCAATAGCAATGAGATCGCAAGCCTTAACAATTGTCATTGAGACAATGAGATGCCTATTCGCCGATCTCATTGTAATTACATAGTTTTTTCCCTGACTTACTATAGTAATTAATAACTTACTATAATCATTGTACTCTAACAATTATAGATTATGTCTGCTGCTATTAGGAACGAAATCAAATCAAATATACTTTGTTGAGCACCAAATTATATAAAAAGTTAACATTACGAAATATTACTAAGCTGTGAGAGCGTCAGTGGCGTCGGGGATAAGACGCGGCCTATCATATCGAAAGGTCCGGAGTTCGATCCCCGGCCGGGCCTCCCCAATGGGTTTTTTCTCGAAACTTAAGTACATTTACTGACTGCTCTCAAACGGTGAAGGAAAACATCGCGTGGAAACCTGCATACGCCGGAGAAGAAATTCTTTGGCGCATGTGAAGTCCACCAACCCGCACTGGGCTAGCGTGGTGGACTATAGCCCGAACGCCCTCGTTGAGAGGGTAGGCCTGAGCCCCAGCAGTGGGGACATGTTAATGGGCTGTTGATGATGATGATTCCAAGATATATCAGTGGCGTAGTGGGGCAGACGTGGCATGTCGTGTCTTGACGTCCTAGTTCGATTCCCAGCCGTGCCATGTACCGATGGGATTTTCTCGAAATTTAAGTGCATTCACTAGCTGCTCTGAAACGGTGAAGGAATACATCGCGAGGAAACCTACACACGCTAAACATTAGAATTTATATTCTAAGGCGTATATCAAATCCACGAGAAAACGGATTGGGGCACCGTTGGTGGACCGGGGCTTGGCACAAGTGATCCTGTAGGGTCCAAGTGTCTCCAAAAAGGTGGACTACGCGGATCCAATCCACCAAATCCTAATTAAGATTTAACGCGGGTGTAATCGCGGGAAACAGCTAGTAATAAATAAACTTATATTGACCATCAACTAACACGTGCTTGACGTATTTATCAATAAACTGCTCAATTTTACAACCGCTATATTGCATTGCCATAAAATATGCAGGCGAAGTCACGTGCCGGTATAACCTAAGCCTGCGATCCAAGTGTCTGGGACCAAAATATCCCGTTTGCAATATATCCCGTTCGCAAAATATACAATTCGCAAATTATCCCGTTCGCAAAATATCCCGTTCGCAAAATATCCCGTTTGCAAAATATCCCGTTTGCAAAATATCCCGTTCGCAAAATATCCCGTTTGCAAAATATCCCGTTTGCAAAATATCCCGTTTGCAATATATCCCGTTCGCAAAATATACAATTCGCAAATTATCCCGTTCGCAAAATATCCCGTTTGCAAAATATCCCGTTTGCAAAATATCCCGTTTGCAAAATATCCCGTTCGCAAAATATTCCGTTTGCAAATTATCCCGTTCGCAAAATATCCCGTTTGCAATATATCCCGTTCGCAAAAGGTGCAATCCAAAAATTCATCAAATTTCATGATTTTTGGAGCCAAGCGTTACTTGCTTATTGTATTCTACCTTTTTACCCTTTCATTTGACACCCATGTCGAGGGGGTTGTAAAAATAAAGGTAATCCGCCATTTTGTGGCAGAAGAAACAGAGTTAAATAAAAGCTTGTAAAATAAAAAAAATTACCCATACATTATGAAGCGGCATCTTTATTTCCCGTAAAAACTTACCTGTAACAAAAAAATATATACTTAGGACTAAAAATAAAATAGTTGACATCCTACCAATAATTAAAGGCAAAATTATGTTGAAACTTTACAGTAGGTACCTAATATAGATATACTAGGTTTTTCCCGCGGCTTCGCCTGCGTAGAAAAGTTTTCCCGTGTACATTGTGAAACAGCGCCCTCTATGTAGCCGTTTTGTTACTTAGGCGGTATTAGCGGCCGTCCCGCGACTTTGTCCGCGGTAAAAAGTAGCCTATATGTTATTCCAGGATATAAGCTATCACTGTACCAAGTTTCATTAAAATCTGTTCGGTATAGTTTTTGCGTGAAAGAGTAACAAACATCCTCACATCCTTACAAATTTTCGCCTTTACAATATTAGTAGAAAGGACATCAGAAAAACACATTGGTTGTAATTCATGAAGATATTGTGTAAACTTGCCAACAAATCCAAATGCGGGTAAAACCATATGGATACTGATTTCATGTAAACTTTCAAAGCAAATAGTTAGAACAGATCGCCACAGACGGCGCTGAATACAGAAAATACATAGAATAAACTTCAAGATGGCGCTGTTTCACAATGTCACCTTGGTATCCTACGGCTTATCTCGGGAAAAGCGATTGCCACGAGAATAACTTCTCTACGCGAGCGAAGCCGCGGGCTACAGCTAGTATTCTATACATGTAGTTCGTCTGTCAACAAAACAATATAACACCGAGAAATGTTTCAATAGCAAGAACCGCATCTAATTATGCAAATTCACAGATCTTAATTCGACGCCGTCTGTGCCGTTGAAAAATCTTCATGTTTTGTTTTTATCATTGTAATTATATTGAATAATGCATATACAGGATGCTAGGTATATAATGTCGAGAGGTTCGAGTTCGATCCCCGGCCGGGCCATGCACCGATGGGTTTTTATTAAAACTTATCATCCACGTAACGCGTACAGTCGGTTTACTTAGACAGTGTCGGTACACCCGAACGGAATATGGGAAAGGCCGTGGATTTTTATTTATTTCTTTTGAAAAAAAAAACAATATAAATAATACATACAAATTCATTCAACACAATGTCGATGGAAATCAATTAAAATTTGCTTATGTTGTATAATAAACCGTGCTAAAGTTGGCTATGCTCGGAGTTTATTTGAAGGACATGATCCGTGATTGAGATCGTCCGGAGATCTGACTGAGAACTAAGGTTACCGACATAGCCGAAAGGATTAGCAAGCTGAAGTGGCCGTCGGCGGGTCACATCTGTCGCAGAACCGACGGCCGTTGGGGAAGACGAGGTCTGGAGTGGAGACCGCGGACCGACGACCTGAAGAAGGTGGCCGGGAGCGGCTGGATGCGGCGGGCGGAGGACCGGGTGTAGAGCGTTCGCTGGGGAAGGTCTAAGTCCAGCAGTGGACATAGGCGAAAGAAAGCGTCGTCCACAATTTTCCAACCTTCCCGTGGGGATACAGTATATTCCCGAGGTAAAACAAATCGGAACAAATTACCATCTTATACTCTAACCTTTATTATAACTTTATTACTGACTTATGAGATACAAATTGTCATTGAAATGTATCACATTCTGCCCTATGATTACTTCATAGTATGGAATGAGTCATCTCAGCCAATAAGCAGTCAAACATCTGTATTGATCTTCAAATATTATGTATGACATTATTGACTCAGTGAAAATTATTGATGTACCTACTCAGTTGAATGAGAACGTTCTAAAAATCGAGGGCCTACTTGGACTCGCATATACAGGGTGGGACAGAAGCCACTTTGGAAATCCCGGATTCGTCCGGGTGTTCTAGTATAATATTTATTTTAGGATGCATTTTGAAAATTATATATTCAAATTAAACATTTACAACGGTAAAAAGATTTAGTATTGACAACTAGCCGAGTGGAAATGAAAAAATCAAATCAACAGCCTACTAACATGTCCCCACTGCTGGGGCTCAGGCCTACCCTCTCGGTAGTTCGGGCGTTCGGGCTATAGTCCACCACGCCAGCCCGGTGCGGGTTGGTGAACTTCACATGCGCCTAAGAATTCCTTCTTCGGCGTATGCAGGTTTCCTCGCGATGTTTTCCTTCAGCGTTCGAGAGCAGTCAGTAAATGTACTTAAGTTTGGAGAAAAATCCCATTGGTACATGGCGCAGCCGGGGATCGATCTTCGGGCCTTTCGATATGATAGGCCGCGTCGTATCCCCGACGCTCTGAATAAAAAACACGTCAGCTGAATATACTAAACTGAAACCGATGTGTTTTTTCAGATTATTCTTCTATGGTACTTTTAGTATCAAATAATCTAATTCAACCTTGAATCAAAAAATTTTGCCACCCCATATGGATGAGTAATAAAAGCATTCTATGGGTGTCAAAATCGTGTCAAATGTATCAAAAAATTGTGACTCACTCACACATTTTCATTTTCAAACTCCATATAAATTTGTATTAGCAACCTCCTCCCGCTACTCCGCTTCCTTTGCCCGCACCCCCCCTGTAAGTGGCACCATTGGTTCCCATACTAAATATGCAAGATAGACTCCATAGGGGAGCGCGCGCGCCACCAATTAAACCTTCTTGAATTCAATCCACGAATAGCACCAGCCAAAATATTGATCGGCGCCCTTCGTGGACTAGGCGAGGTGCTATTCGCCAAGGTGCTATTCGGACGGGTGCTTTAGCTGGACTACGTCGATAGATAGTATAGGCTGTGCTAATAGTAATCTTTGGATATCAACCGACAGTCACTGTAACCTTGTCGAGTGAATGTTGGTGTTATGTAAAAACGTCACGCTCTAGTTGACGTAATTATCAGGCCGGGGGCAAAACTAATTTGATACTAACAAGGAAAAGCACCAAGTGTCCGGCCACGATTTTATTCATTCTAACATAAGTCCTCGTATCGGAAGACGCAGCGTAGGCCTCCCACAAGGTGGACCGACGATCTGGTGAAGGTCGCGGGACCCAGCCGGATGAGGTTAGCGCAGGACCGGTCGTCGTGGAGATCCTTGGGAGAGACCTATGTCCGGCAGTGGACGTCTACGGGCTGATATGATGATGATGATGATGAACATAAGTTGTAGTGGACTGTGGGAATACCATGAGTTGACAACGGCGATGCTCGCTAGCGGCTACGTACATACTTAATAGTGCTATCTCTTTTTGACAACGTCGGGATTAAGACGCGGCCTATCATATCGAAAGGTCCGAAGTTCGATCCCCGGCTGGCCCATGTACCATGTACATTTACTGACTGCTCTCAAACGGTGAAGGAAAACATCGTGAGGAAACCTGCATACGCCGAAGAAGAAATTCTTAAGTCCACCAACCCGCACTGGGCTAGCGTGGTGGACTATAGCCCAAACGCCCTCGTTGAGAGGGTAGGCCTGAGCCCCAGCAGTGGGGACATGTTAATAGGCTGTTGATGAACATGCATCAAACGACGACACTACAGTTGGGTCACTAGAAAAATTTACAAAAAAATAATCATAAGGCCCAGAAGGTTGGTTCTCTTTTCCACCACAAGGTACCTTAATCGCCACATAATTATAAAGTGCGCCCTTCTAAATGATAATTTCGTTTTGTTTGACCAGGAGTGAACTGGAGGTCCCGCCACAACCTTCAACCAACCAGCACCACCTCCGGAGACAGGACAGTGACGGAAGCACTGTCCAAACTGCTGCTCAAATATCAGGTACAGCCTGTATATCCAACTGCTAGATTGTGTAGATAATAATAATAATGTTTGGACAAATTTACACACGGCTGTTTAGTCCCAAACTAAGCCGAAGATTGTAAATGGGTACTCAACAACTGATAAACATAATACATAGGTGGACGGATAATTAGAAACAGGGCAAGATTTTCATACAATCGAGGTCACTTTGAAGCCATGGTTCTCCGTGTAGGATTGATCGGGGCGTGATCTGATGACGGTCATCGAGAGAGTAGATGGAGGACTTTTAGATGGCTATAGATATCCAACTGATCAGATCAGCCTGTTCCCGCGGGAAACAGCTAGTAATCAAATACTTTCTTCGCTAAGATTATCAATGCAACGACCTTAACGTAAACAAACGTTCGCTGCCTGCGCGCGCGCCACCGCGACGTATAAAAGATCTATCAAACCGTGACACATTGTCTGTCCGTACGTACGTACGTACGTACGTGTCGTACGAATAATAGTTTTGTCTGCACGTACAATTATTTTCGCTAATAAATAAACGAGGTGCTTTTGTCGTGGAACACTTTGAATCCACATCATAATGTTTGTATGGATGTACACTGTAAGCTAACCACTGAACCGATTTGAAAAATTCTTTGACTTTTCAATTTTAAATAAATATATTCACTTTTGGATAGCGAAGTCTATATTATCTTCATCTGGCAACATTATAAATACAAAAGTTAGTTTGTCTGGAAGGTTAGGGTAGGTAAGGTTGCCTGGAAGAAATCGCTGAAAGCGATAAGGCCGCCTTTTGATTGTACTCTAGTTTATTAAATTATCGTACCTAGTGTAATTTTTTTTAGATTTAATATTGGTGCTCAATAAAGAATATATTGATTTGATTTGTATGTTTCTTTGTTAAGCTTTCGTGGCTCTACCATTTAACAGATCTCCATGAAATTTTGCATATTATAGTCTCTATGTCATGCACGGAGACGAACACATCTAGCTTCTATTATAATTTATACTAAGAAAATCTGTTGCCAAGGGGAAAAAGATGCGAATGAAGCCGCGGGAAACAGCTAGTGATACATATATCTTTTACAGGGAGTGAACACAGAAACAGCGAGCGACGGCACAATGCGAGCTCTGGCATCAGCGGCGAAGCTTGTACCTTACGACTCTGCGCTCTTCGTGGTCACAGACAAGGGCGCTGGCGACTCCCACAGGCTGCCGCTAGCCCTGAGAGCCCTGGTCGAGAAGAGACTCAAGGTAAGACATGGTCGACAACGAGTCGCACATGGCTACTGCTAGCCCTGGTCAAGAAGAGACTCGAGGTAAGACATTATCGACAAAGACTGGCATAAGCTACCGTAGCCGTGACGTGAGAGCCATGGTCCAGAAGAGATTCAAGGTCGACAGATTTACATAAGCAGCCACTGGCCCTGAAAGCTCTGGTGGAGAAGAGACTCAAGGTAAGACATGGTCGACAACGAGTCGCACATGGCTACTGCTAGCCCTGGTCAAGAAGAGACTCGAGGTAAGACATTATCGACAAAGACTGGCATAAGCTACCGTAGCCGTGACGTGAGAGCCATGGTCCAGAAGAGATACAAGGTAAGACATGGTCGACAGATTCGCATAAGCAGCCACTGGCCCTGAAAGCCCTGGTGGAGAAGAGACTCAAGGTAAGACATGGTCGACAACGAGTCGCACATGGCTACTGCTAGCCCTGGTCAAGAAGAGACTCGAGGTAAGACATTATCGACAAAGACTGGCATAAGCTACCGTTGGCCGTGACGTGAGAGCCATGGTCCAGAAGAGATTCAAGGTCGACAGATTTACATAAGCAGCCACTGGCCCTGAAAGCCCTGGTGGAGAAGAGACTCAAGGTAAGACATGGTCGACAACGAGTCGCACATGGCTACTGCTAGCCCTGGTCAAGAAGAGACTCGAGGTAAGACATTATCGACAAAGACTGGCATAAGCTACCGTTGGCCGTGACGTGAGAGCCATGGTCCAGAAGAGATTCAAGGTCGACAGATTTACATAAGCAGCCACTGGCCCTGAAAGCCCCGGTGGAGAAGAGACTCAAGGTAAGACATGGTCGACAACGAGTCGGACATGGCTACTGCTAGCCCTGGTCAAGAAGAGACTCGAGGTAAGACATTATCGACAAAGACTGGCATAAGCTACCGTTAGCCGTGACGTGAGAGCCATGGTCCAGAAGAGACACAAGGTAAGACATGGTCGACAGAGACTCGAGGTAAGACAAGGTCGACAGACACGCCCATAGGCTGCTGCTGGCCTTGAGAGGCCTGATCGAGAAGAGACTCAAGATGAGACATGGTCGACAAAGACTCGCACACGGCTGCTGCTGGCGATAGCGTTGAGTCTTGATAAAGAAGAGACTAAGGGTAACAGAATCAACAAAGACTCGCATAAGGCCGCCGCTGGCCTTGAGAGCCCTGGTCGAGAAGAGACTCACGTATGTAAGAGATGGTCAACAAAATACCAGGTCATAGGTAAGGCACCTATAAAATTGTCAGGAATGGTTGCTATGGAGGTAAGATCCAGAAAATTGAAGTGATGATGGTATCTAAAGGGTAAGGCATAGATAAAATTGGAGGGATGATACGAAGGAACATAAGTATAAGTCCATCTTATAATTATTTACGGGCGAATAAGTTTTATTTACCTTGCCCGACGTTTCGACCAGGTTACACTGGCCGTGGTCACGAGCTGACAAGGTAAATAAAACTTATTCGTGTGTAAGACCCGTAAATAATTATATAATTATGAATACAAAGCGCGAAAGTCTAAAATGTACTATAAGTCCATCTGTAACGATCAATTTTGTCGATGCTTTAAGTCGATGATTAGAGTCGTCATCATCATCATATGAGGCTGTAGACGGCCACTGCTGGACAAAGGCCTCCCCAAGGATCTCCACGACGACCGGTCCTGCGCTAACCTCACCCCTTCCCGCGATCCTCACCAGATCGTCGGTCCACCTTGTGGGAGGCCTACGCTGCATCTTCCGATACGTGGTCGCTACTCGATAACCTTTCTGCCCCAACGGCCGTCAGTTCTACGAGCGATGTGCCACGCCCACTGCCACTTCAGCACTTAAAGTCTTCATCAGAGAACTAATGCTACTCCCCCACAGGTATACACCATCTGGACCGACCCGTCCCACCCGTCGAGCGAGTCTGAACTCCAGCTCCAGGAGTTAAGGAACATTTCGCAGCACACCGAGGGCGAAGTGCTGCCCTACTCTCTCCAGGTGATGGTAAGCTTCAGATAAAAAGCACTGATAAATAATGTGACTTCTTTGTGAAAAATATGGTTTATGAACATTGATGACTTCCATCCATCGGCGTTTATAGGCGACCATAGACTACACAGGTGACGGGCAGCACCGCCATAAGGCCTACATCATCCCACAAGAGGAAATAGTCTATTTCCATCAGGTTGTAATTAAAGATATACAATCAGCTCGCGCGTAAGTTAAAAAAAGAAAGTTGTAACTGAACGATCAAAAATAACAAGAAAGTCAAATGAACCGAAGACTTTCTAACTATAAAACTTAACTGCTATACGGACATTGATTCGAATAGAATCTAAACAAATTAAAATATTTTCATTCAATTCAATAGGCTATTCATAGTTCATTCATTTTATATTAACGTTCACTCGGTATTTGATACTAGCTTTTTCCCGAGGCTTCGCCCGCGTAGTAAAGTTTTTCCCGTGTACATTGTGAAACAGCGCCCTCTAAGTAGGCGTTTTGTTACTTAGGCGGTATTAGCGGACGCCCCGCGACTTTGTCCGCGTTAAAGAGTAGCCTATATGTTATTCCAGGATATAAACTATCACTGTACCAAGTTTCATCAAAATCTGTTCGGTAGTTTTTGCGTGAAAGAGTAACAAACATCCTCACATCCAAACATCCTTACAAACTTTCGCATTTATAATATTAGTAGGAAGGATAGGATAAGCTCGCTCCTATTAAAGTATCAGCCCATCAACTTCCACATATGGACATAGGCCTTCCCAATGCTCGCCACCACACCCGGTCCTCCCGGCCATCTTCTTCAGGTCGTCGGTCCACCTGGCGGAGGGGCGTCCCGGTCCGCGGTGTCCACTCCTGCAACGGCCTTCGTTTCTAAGACAGATGTGACCTGCCCACTCCCACTTCAGCTTATCCTTTTGGTTATGTCGGTAACCTTAGTTCTCCGTCAGATGTCCTCATTACGGATCATATCCTTCAAAGAAACCCGGAGCATGGAGATGAGTGAGACAGAGGGAAGCGACAGAGGTGTGTCAGGATCGGGATACTTGGCCCTTCGTTCTCTGTCTACCCCGCCAGGGACATAGCGTGAAGATATGTACGTTACGGTCAGTCTGTAAGTAATTCGGCAAACTGACCTTCGGTAGAGACATAATCCACTGTCTCGATGGAAAGCAGCACTGAAAAGCAGACTGCTCACCACATTTTATGGGAATGCACACGGTGGGACCGGGGGCGCGAGCTCATTCTATCGGATCTAAATTGTGTAAACCGTCCGGTGTTCTATGGAGAACTCGTCGCGAACCGTCACAACTGCCGAGCATTTAGCCGTTTTTGCCACGCTTACTACTGGCACTACTACACGAAGTAGCCTTCCGCTACTCGTGACAGCTCACTGCGTCACATAAGCGCTTTTCGTCCGTGGTGTTCAAAACCAGGTGGCCAGGCTCCTCTTGATCACACCAAACCCCCCAACCCCCATTAGACCTTATTAGGTCTCCATATCTTTGCTACACTCCCATTTGCTAGAGGGGAAGTGGAAACTTTTTCCTACTTCTTTCCTTTAATTCTTTCATTAATTTGTCTGGGGCCCAAGGTAGCGTACAGTCAGTCCCAGGGACGTCGCCTACCCTCACCGGTAGGTGTTTTTGTGTTGGTACCCATGTTGATCCTCGCAGTAGAGGAGTGGCAGGGGGAGAGGTGTGGTGGCGGGAATGTCTGGATCCCACAATTGGACACAACAAAAATAGTCGTTAAAAATTGTGGATAAATAAATGAAAATTTCCAGGATATGGACAGCTCAGACCAGTGGGGTCAGATGGACGCGCACAGGCAAGGCCGGGTGATCTCACTAGTTGAGGAGGAACAGCTCGACGTAAGTACAGACGGACAAAATCTATCAACCCACAGCCCAACTAGAATTTTTATTTCTCTATATTTAATTTTCTCCTTGGTTTATTGGATTTTTTACTTTTGGCTGTATGGTGCGATGTTATCATTGCCTTGAATCCTGTTCTAATAATGAGCCGTTTCCCAGGCTAGCTTCCGTAATAATCCTATTTAAGGCACAGTCGAAGTACTTAAACATTATTTTCTCTTGGTTGCACGGGCTCATTATCTTTGCCTTTCAAAAGTATTTAAAAACCTAGTTTTCAAACGATTTTCATGTGTTTTTATTCGAACACGCGCGGTCATTATTTGTGTATTGTGACCGCGGCCTGCGGTAGGCCGCCACCGCAGGCCGGGTGTGTCTGGGAAACGCTTTAGGGACCAAGCGGAAAATTGCCCGCGCACTTATTGACGTCATTGTCAAATGAACCATATAACTACAGCCTAAAGAACAAAATCGCATGAATGACGTCTGCACGTCGGCGTCACCTCTACGAAGTCTTTCATACGATTTTATTCTTTAGGCCATCATGATATGGTTCATTTGACAATGACGTCAAAAAGTGCATTTTTCCGCTCGGTCCGCGCAGTCCCTTAGTCCTGTGGAATAATCCGAAATTCCGCCCTTTTACTGTTTAGAAGCTGCTGGTGCGGCGAGGTGGTGGCGAGGCCATATCCATTGGAGTGCCAGTCGAGAACGGGGTGACAGCGCTGAGGATCTACATCGAGGGTCTGGTGGAGCACGCCGTGCTGTACCCTCCGAATGATGGTGAGTTAAAGCTCTACTCACACAGAACGCCTATTAAGCCATTGATGAGTTTTTACCTACCTACGACGTAAAGAGAGAATCAATAGAGGACGCACTAAAACAACAATAATAATCAGAGAGGGACACACTTATTACAAAAGTGGTAAGAGTAAGAAAGACAGATATAAAATCTTCTATCTCTATCCACGTATGTGAATTTTTGTTGGGCCAACAAACAACAGCCCGACTAAAATAGATAGTGTTTGCTCAGTTTGACCCCGCCATGTAAGAAGCGTCTTCTGAAATTATTGGGGTAATAGACTATTGCTATTTCATGCTATACGCTGATTGCAAATCTATGGTTACTATACTAAGGGCCTCTTACACCGCTTGCTGATAAAGTCCCAGATACCCTATCTGCAGATTATCTGACAGATAGCCTGTTTTTTTGGTTTCACAGGTATCTGATTGCCTATATCTTATATATTTTATATAGTCTATCACACAGATTTATCTGACAGATTAGTTTATCACTAAGATTACTATCTGTAACAATATCAGGAAGTGGTGAAAGAAGCCCTAAATCTATGACTTACGATGACTATGTATACATTATTATCTTTGACATTTCAATGACTATTTAAAAAAAAACATTTTTATTTCAGACCATAGACTATTCAATTATGATCTCTGTCATACTAATCACGTATTAAATGTATATTTTAAAATTTGAGTGGGTACTTTTTGGAATTTAATGACATGACGTATAATGTGAAATTATGAAGAAATGACTGAAACTGAAACACTTTGAAGAAAAAAAAAATGTAAAAATCGCTAGGTACACAATAAAAATCCTCACATGATTATGTTGCGGCTATAATAAACAATTTATTTGTTGACCATTATGTTCGCGTAATGATCAATTTCGTCGCTTATTTGATGTGTAATGCGCGCTTTAAAGTAAATTGTGATCTATTTTCTAGGTCATAAGCGTGACCGCGGTTTAACGAGGGTATTAAATCCACTGGGATGAAGTTTCATCATCATCATCATCATCGCAGCCTTTTAGCGTCCACTGCTGGATATAGGCCTTCCCTAACGAACGCCACCACACCCGGTCCTCCGCTCTCCGCATCCAGCCGCTTCCGGCCACCTTCTTCAGGTCGTCAGTCCACCTGGCGGAGGGGCGTCCCACGCTGCGCGTACCGGTCCGCGGTCTCCACTCCAGAACCCGTCTGCCCCAACGGCCGTCGGTTCTGCGACAGATGTGACTGATGATGTGGGGATGAAGTTTACGACTATATTTTTTATGTATTTATTCTTCAAGTATTTAAACCTCTCGACTGCTGTGGCGGTACACTGTCCCCTGGTATACAGGTCATTACCTAGCCTACGGGCCAGGAGTCCAACCCCTGTGTTGATTTGTACAATCTGCTCTTAAACCATGTATCTTCCGCTAAATTGTACTCTTTTAGAAATAAATTTAAAAAAAACAATATATGACGTTCCAAATCAAAAAGGACCTTTAAGCGTATCCCAGACACACGCGGTCTGCGGTGGCGGCCAGTTGTATTCCCTATGCAATGTATGACGACTTTACAAACGCAAACGCCGCGAAAACAAAGGGCGCCGACAGCGGCATACAGCCGCTGGTAAACTTGGCATTTTATAGCGAGGCGTTCGTCGCATTGAAAGGGTGTGTTGACTGCTGCGTACGTTTAAAGAAAATGTTTGAAAACGGCTGAACCAAAAACAAAAAGACGAACTTTTTGTAAAGCATGTACCTAAGCAAATTATAATTGATGTCCATCGACATTGTGTTGGAATGAACTTGTGTTTACATTCATATTTTTTTCCAAAAGAAATAAATATAAATCCGCGGCCTTACCCATATTTCCGTTCGGGTGTACCGACACTATCTAAGTGAACCAAGAAGTTTCAAATCTCTTTGATCGCGCGCGCGCTCCCTGTGGAGATCGCATCCCGCATATTTAGTATCGGAACCTATGGTGCCATTTACAGGGGGGGTGCGGACAAAGGAAGTGGAGTAGCGGGAGGAGGTTGCTAATACAAATTTATATGGAGTTTGAAAATGAGAATGTGTGAGTGAGTCATAATTTTGTGATTATTTTGACACGATTTTGACACCTATAGAATGCTTTTATTACTGATCCTTATGAGAGTGGCAAAATTTTTCATTCAAGAAGTGAACGAACTATAAATTCTATTCTATTTCCGTGTCAGCGCCTCAAATCGACCTGTACAACATATCTTCTGTCCGGACGTTCTCCCCTGCCTCCAGCACCGACCGGCTGTCGCCGAGAGACGTCTCCCTTGTGTTCCCCGGAGCCGACCCCGACGCGGACACGTAAGCATAGTCATACATACATCCATCCATACATAGGTGGACGGATAATTAGAAACAGGTCAAGATTTTCATACAATCGACGTCACTTTGAGGCCATGGTTCCCCGTGAAGGATTGATCGGGGCATGATCTGATGACGGTCGTCGAGAGACGTCTCCCTGGTGTTCCCCGGAGCCGACCCCGACGCGGACACGTAAGCATAGTCATGGAACACATACATACATATACATAGGTGGACGGATAATTAGAAACAGGTCAAGATTTTCATACAATCGACGTCACTTTGAGGCCATGGTTCACCGTGAAGGATTGATCGGGGCATGATCTGATGACGGTCGTCGAGAGAGTAGATGGAGGACTTCTAGATCGCTATAGATATCCAACTGGTCGGATGAGCCGTTTAGAAGCAGCATCGTCATGATTCCTTAACTTTAAGAATTTCATAAAATTTGATGCCATTTAACCGGGTTTTCTCTTCATGACGATGCTGCTTCCAAACGGCTTATCTGATCACTCGATGTCGATCATGATGTCGATCATGATGTCGATGTATGAAAATCTTGACCTGTTTCTAATTATCCGTCCACTTATATAGCTGAGACCCTTTTTACGGCAACAACTGGACTTTAGAAACCTAAAAATGTTTGAATTTTTTTCTTGGCCGATCATCTTATATTTGCACCGGAAATGTACGAAACCTGACTGCTGCCCTATGACCCCAGGTTATCAGTTCTCCCGATGCAGCCGACGCCGCCGGACGCGCCGGCGCCGACGGTCGGCCTGTGGCACCTGAGCGTGCGCTGCGACACGTGCGACTACCGCCTGCGCGTCACTGCGCGCGCGCAGATACACTTCCGAGCGACCGTCGAGCCTAAAGGTGAGCTCAGGCCTCCGTGGATCATTACAGGTCAAAGTGGATCATCTCAGGTCACAGTGGATCTGATCTTCTTAGGGGGCCAGGAATACCTGGCGATATTTCGACCCTTTTGGGATCTCTATGCCAACGGTTGATGGACTTCAAACACGCTTTATAAGAATAGCAGGGTTCTCATGATGTTTTCCGGTACCAAAAAGCCTGGGTCTTATAATAGACAATACTTAAATTCCAAAAACTCATTGGTACGGACCAAGATTCAAACACGCGACCTCATGAACGTGGGGCGAGTGCACAACCAACTAGGCTAACACGGCCCTTCATTGTGGATCATTATAGGTCAAAGTGGATTACTTTGTCGCCTAAAGCGCTTAGGCGATGGAAAGGCGATCAAAAATAAAGTTGAAGCACTGTTTTATTATTAACTTTGAAAACAATTGGTATAGAAACACAAATCACTGTCTTTAGGCCTTTCATCATCACTAGTCTGCACTAGCCGACTGTTGGACATAGGCCTTCCCCCAAGGCACGCCACTGAACTCGATCTTCGGTTCTCTAGTCACTGCCAGCCGCCTCATCCAGATGGTCGCTCTGTCAAGCCGGGGGCGTCCCACACTACGCTTGCCTACGCGTGGTCACCACTCAAGAACTCATCTACCCCAGAGGTTATCGGTACTCCGATAGTGACCAGCCCTCTCCGTACTGAGCTTTGATTCTCTGGCGGATCACCTCGTTTCGGATGCTGTCTCTCAGAGAAACTCCGAGCATGGCTTTTTCCATAGCGCGTGAATCCAACATGTTATTATAAATATTTATATCGAGCGCAAAAAACACGCACAAAAAGCCTAATCTGCGAATAACGGTTCGAGCACACTCGACAAAAACATTTGGCTAACAAAAAATACACAATATGAAACCCACCTAGAGTTCCTTGATTGCCCTATAGTCTCGGACATGTATAAAAAAAACAAGCAAAAAAAATTAATGCGCGAGTCCATTGATGAATCATTCATGAAATTACACTTTTTAAACCTCAATGTGGCTCTGAATTTTATTTTCAGCTTTGCATTTTTAGCGTACCGGAGAAGAGGGTCCGAGTTCGATCCCCGGTCGTGCCGCATACCAATGAATTTTTCTCGAAACAGTACATCAACTGACTGCTCTCAAACGGTGAAGGAAAACATCGTGAGGAAACCTGCATACGCCGAAGAAGAAATTCTTAGGCGGAAGTGAAGTCCACCAACCCGCACTGGGCTAGCGTGGTGGACTGTAGCCCGTACGCGTCGAGAGGGTAGCCCTGTGTCCCAACAGGGAGACATATTAATTACGCTGTTGATTTGATACGATTCGACCTAGCTTGGATTTAATAATTCATAGTAGGTACATATATTTCACTATTTATGCTAGCATTCTACATAAAAAAAAATTCAATTTTCATAGCGTTATTGAGAAATACACAATCCACACTTTCGCATTTACAATTTTAGTAACATGTAACAATAATACTATAAACAAATACAACACTAAAAGCCCTTTACGGCACGGTTCAATTTGTAAAAGTCCCCTCACGTTTTGTATGTTACGAATTACGAAAACAAACATACAGAAGAACATAAATGGGAAACAATCAATCATTGCTTTACAAACAAAAAAATCACACCAAATCTGGCATAATACAAACATGCAACGCCAAATAAATAAATAAAAAACTAACCTCTAAATGTCACGATGACAGCTCGGCCATCTTTCCAAAATGGCGACGCACTCTATCCGGGTCAAGGTCACACGTTGCACTAACAACTTAACCGCCAATTTCGTACTTTCCATAATCTTTGCCGAATAGTGACATCATAGTCATAGTATAGGTTTTAAGCATGGGGCCTTAGTGTTATTTATATTATTAAAAACATGTAGGATACCTACTTGTGTGCCTAAGCGAGCAGGTGTGAAGTGACCAATGAGATTGAGGGAAGCGCTTGGTGGAGGAAGTGTTTGCTCTGAAGCTTGAAAATGACGAAAATTCAGCTGTGAGTCGTTTCTACGTGCGCAAAAAAAAAGGAAGCAAGGGACAGTAGCTACAAAACTACGGAGAATAGGCAATGGTTTTAAAACGATACAGTTCAGCCGAACTGTAACGTTTTGAAACCATTGCCTATTTGTCTAAAGAAAAAGATAAGTTCGTTGATGATGGTCTGCAAATATTATACAGGAGAATATCGTAACAGAAAAGAAAATAACGTTAAAAGTTGAATTAAATTACCTGCCCTACCGTACCACATTACACCGCACTTATACCAACATACCAAACCAGTTTTTTTACGCTTTGAATATTAAATGAACACTTTTGAAATGCCATGAACGCAAGAAATGCTAAATCTCGATCAACTGACATATTCGCGAAGACAGTGGCGCCTCCACCGGATATACTCGTATGTCTGTTTTCAGGGTACCGGCAAAAATTTTACTCTTAATGCCTTTTTAGACGTTTCGGTAGCCGTGTAAATAAATAATGCCTGATCAGTGAGGTGCGTACGACACTCTGGACCTAAACTACACTACTAAAACTAAACATAGAGACAGCATTCTAATGTTTCACCATCTTTGTACCCACCTATGTTTACGAATAAACAGTTTGAAGTTTGACCTCCTCCATCCGTACTCCGAAGAATCACCATCAGCATCGTTATCTGATGGAGATCCGAGGGCTCAAAGTGACCTCGAATGTACGAAAAAGACCCCATGGCATTTTTTTAGGATATTACTATTTTTTGTATAATATATGGAATAATTATTACCGCGTAGAGAGAACGAGTGGAAACGGTTTAGAAACAAAAACGTAAATACTGCTGTAACAGTGAAAAAACTAATTAAAGTATTAAAATACCGTTTGTCAAGCATTTAAAATAAGACGAATGAATTCTTTTAAAGTGCCATGCGTGTGGCAACACTAATTAATTGAAAAAACTATGTTTTTATACGAAGAAGAAAATTAACAATTACAAAACAATAGTAATATTTCATGACAAATTGTTTATAACGGATTATTAAAATCAGGAAAAAAAACGAGATCTTCAACAAGATAAATCTTTGGACAAGAAAAAGATACGGAAAATTTTAACATAAAAAATACGCAAAGTCATCCTATCACAGCCAATCAAAATACTTTTTACACATATTGTATTGCCCGTTAACATAATTTTTTAAACTGTGTAAACTTAATTTCGCGCTAAACTGCACAGTAAACATTTTTGCAACTTAAATCAATAGTTTTATATCACTTCTTAAAAGCAAACGCAATATACCATAAAGCCTAATACGTGGTAATACAAACTCAAAACTAAAACACAACCTTCACTTGTTAAAATAAACAGTAAACTAAATAACAAATAGTGGTATTCATTACGATATTTATCAGTATTAGTACAATTAGTTCGCGTAACGTGTTACGGTCAAAGTCTAAAATAGTATAATACTGACGTGACTGGAGATAAGATGACGCATGCCAGATTATGTGATACTCTTTAATCAGCTGTCAGACTAGAATATCCTATTAGAAATAGACTAGGGCTTCATAGTTACCTTCTTCACTTACAAGGAAAGGTATCCAAGTGTCCATTGTCGATTTGATTCATTTTAATAAAGGTACGTAATCAGCTGTCAAACTAGAATATCCTATTAGAATACTTTACTTACAAGGAAAGGTAACCAAGCGTCCGTTGTCGATTCGATTCATTTTAATAAAGGTACGTTAATTGACACATTATTTTGTAGCTGCCCAAATTCAATCTAATTAGTAGTAGATACGAGGAATCGTCCTTCGAAATCTTAAAAACTGACTAAACCCTCTAACTTGACTTGAGAGATTTGTTGAAGCAAGATGCATCCGATTTTGATGAAATTTGGTGCAGAGAAACATCGAACTTTGGGGCAGGACATATGCCACTTTTTATCGCGATGAAAGAACGCGGGCGAAGCCGGGGCAAAAGCTAAGTATTTAAGCTTAAGCATTTATAAAATTTAATTATTAGGCATTTAAGCTAAGTATTTATTATTTAAGCTTTAAGTATTTAAGTAAGCTATGTATTTGTCACTATTCCTGAAAGATTTCAGATTTCCATGACAATTCAGACATTACCAGAAAGCGTACAATACCCGCAACATGAACAAATGAACGATAACGCGTAATTGGCAGCATCAAACTAGAAAAGATTAGATTATTTTAATTTAATCTATAGGTATTTAGCATAAAAGTGATTAATCATTAAATCAACTACCGACTCTAGTCATTCATAAGCTTTTGAAGCCATATTCTTCAGTTATTTCAAATCAACAGTCTATGAACATGTCCCCACTGCTGGGGCTCAGGTCTACCCTCTCAACGAGAGCGTTAGGGCTATAGTCCACCACGCTAGCGCAGTGCGGGTTGGTGGACTTCACTTCAAACCGTACTTAACTCATTGGCACGGGCCAAGGTGCGTAGCCACTACCTCTTGCACGTGAGGCGAGTGCACAACCAACTAGGCTACCACGGCTCCTTTAATCAATCAATCAAATACTAAGAATAATACCTACATTTGAAACCGAGTGCGACCATAAATAAATAAGGAAGTATTGATTGTACGTCAGAACTTCTAAAGTCAGAGGTTATCTGTCTATTGCCTCAAGATAATACACATAAAGGAATTGGAGTAAATATTATTACTCAATCTAGATAGCGGGTACAGTAGGTCGCGGGTTCGACACTCGACATGTACGCATTGAAAATCTAATCGGGCTTAAAGGGCTACAACATCCAGTGATCCAAATTCTAACCTCATTTGGATCAATCAATTGTTATTTACAAACTTTCTGTCTCAAAGTGTAAATGAAATTGTACTTGCATGCTTTTTCTAAATAAACTTTATTACCTATTATTATTTCAATTGATAACAGTCCTGCTAGACCGGGTGTGGTGGCGTTCATTGGGGAAGGCCTATGTACAGCAGTGGACGTTAAAAGGCTGATGTGTATGTACAAATTTAGACGTTTCTCCCCTTTTACTTCACTAAAACAATCCTAATATAAGAGCCTGGCTCTGTTTGTATCAAATAATCACTTAAAAATTTAAAATTCCCCTGATCCCTAACCTTCATTATCCGAAACCCAAAATTTTACTACGAAGAAACGTTTCCTAACCTTGTCTTTGGCCAGATAACTTTCGGGTTAAAGCCATAAAAATTTTTTAAAAACTGATTAATTGTTCCTCAACAGACATGCTGAAGCTGCGAGTAACCGGACCAGTGGCAAGCGTTAGAGAATCTGTGCTAATTGACGAATATGGAACGGAGCTCGCTAAATTGCCTTTCAGGTAATTAAAAATGCTTGTAGTACCCATCAAAAGGGCCTTTGGTCCACGAAATATGTCTAGTCTATGAACTATTTATGGTTGCGCCCTAATCTCTGGAACTACCAGTCGTATTTGAAAGTTTAGTGCGTTGTTAGCTGCAGTGTGGATCACCGAATGGCACTAGTTGCCGGAGGCCGTGCTGCGGTTTTATGTATTCGTGATTTTAAACTACGATTTGGCCTATAAGGACTTGTTTCCAATTGGCCGTTAAACCATTTAAAAAAAAACGTATTAGAAAAATTCATTTTGCATTTGATAGCCCAATTCTAGAAGAAAGTCATAGGCTGTTTAACATCACGCCATGCATGACCCTTAGGACCCGAGCAAAAAAATATTCAGAAATAACTTATAAAACGCTGGCGAAGCCGCGGGTAACAGCTAGTAAGTAAACAAATAAAACTCGCTCTGTTACAGCTATCAGCCAATAACCGGGGACGGCCAGTCACCATCCGACGCTTCAGCGGAACTGGTGGAAGACGTGCCGCTGCCCAGCGTGAAGGGATCCAGGGTATACGCCAAGATAGTAGGGCGGGATGTTCGAGGTAAGAATATACAGCTTAGCATCTCAACCGGGGTAGATGGCATGACTAAATGAGCGAAGTAAAGATGGGAGACGAAAATATCAAACAAAAAATTGCATTTCGTCTGCCGGACGAACTGATATCAAAAACTTGCAACAGAATCCAGACGAATTGTAGAATACAGACAAATTGCGATAAGGACAACCCTTGAAATGTGGATGAACTCAAAGGGCCGCATTGCGGGTTTTATAAGCAGTTGAAGTTGAAGGCTGCATCCAATAGAAGATCTTTACAGGCTATTGTGGTATTGTTAGGTTCTAATCTCACTCAAAGTGACTGTATCTTACAAGGGAGACGAATGAAGGCTTCATTAATAGGTAAACTGAAGATGAGGCGAAGGTGTTAGAAGTCGTCTAGGAAGTCTGGTTGTTAATTAAAATCTGTATCCAATAGTGGATCAATACAAACTATGGTGGTGGTAAGGTTTTGGTCTCATTCCTTCGAGTGACTGCATCTAACTAGAACGGTGATCATGCATGAAGTAACTGAAGACAAAACCACTACTTTATGTTTTCAGGGGAACCTTTCGCAAGACTCTCGGGACCTCTCAACAGCCAAGAAGTGCGAATGGGCAGGTCGGCGTCCATAGCCGTACAGGACTCTGCCAACGATCTGGAGCAAATTGAGGCGATCAATTCTAAGGCGTACCAGCAACTGCGATATAACGAGAGTACAGTGCTACCATTTAATAGGGCTATGTCACAGGTAAACACTTCATAGTGGATCAGTCGTGATTTGCAATATTAAGGGACGGGAAAAAATAGTTTTTGATGCTCATTATCCAAATGCGAAGAATCCTGAGCAAAAGATTAATATTCTAGCACTAACATCTTTCAACCAGGTATGTAGGTCGACAGAAAAAACATAAGCAGACGCTCTAGAACCACTTGTCAATAATCCCCAACCTTCAAAAGAAGATGGCATAACCAAAAGATGTCCCATGCCATCGAAAAGTGGCCAGACTCTTAATCATGGGTGCTTATTTCATTTTATAGGTGGTGAACCAAAATCATGGGTGCTTATTTCATTTTACAGGTGGTGAACCAAAATCATGGGTGCATATTTCATTTTACAGGTGGTGAACCAACGTGGGTCCCTTCTAACATCAGTTCAGATTGGAATGGGAACAAGACTGTACGGATCACCCGGTGACAATCTACAGGTAAAACCTCGGAGCGGCAGTAGCTGCACCTACTTCGTAAATACCGACTAAGGAATGACGTTTATTATACCCATTTGTTTTTGATTCCATTTCAGCTGCACTTCGAAGTGACCAATTTCAGAGAGCAAACAGTTCGATTTAGATTTGAAGCGGTCGGGGAGCTCAGATTTCTGGATGATATCAGTCCTAGATCGTAAGTTTGAACCTTTAATATATGTTTAAGAAGAAAATACCTTTCATGGATGAATGAAAATGAATACAACGCCTTTAGAATGCTGCGTACAACAGTTTGAAATCTGTTGGAATGTCTATAACTGTAACATTTAAACTGGAATCCACACAGATGTTTGACGACAGAAAAGAGAAGTACCATCACTTAATTTTTCACAGGCAAAACATACCGTCCGGCCAAACTGTCAATGTGATAGTCTTCGCACGCATCGGGACCCAGGCGCAGCCGGGAGCCAGGGATCTCATTACCTTCACCGCATATGGTAAGCTTTCATGAGATCATTCATCAAGCGAAATAAGGCTTTATCACCACGAGATAGGTGTCACCGCCAAATAGCTAGCAAAAATATACTCATAGACGAAAAAAAGTTTACTGTAATTTTACTAAGCTTCCAGACGTTACAATATCACATGAAGGAAATGGCTAAGGCCTCAGTTTTGGCGGGGCAAGGATACAACAGGTTTTCAGGAAGGATGGTGCAAAATCCACTGCCTTAATGGACTGGTTTTCAGTCCACTTTAAACATTTTTAAAAGAAATTAACTGGTCAACAAGACAGAATGAGTTATTTGATATAATAAAACAATCTGTTGAATTGTGTATTTCTAACAGTGGATGTTATAACCTGATGATTAAGACGGTGTGGTAGGCAACCTTAACAACAGAAACTAAATTTTATTTACATAATCTAAGCCATTTCCTGACATCCCCAGGTCTAGAACAAGTCTCGATCTCCGCCTACATATATGTGGTGAACCAACAAGAGACCACCTCGGACGTGTGGGCACCGGAGCTGCGCCACAACTTCCAGGGCACCTGCATTGGGCGGTTGGGGTCCGACTGCGCGCAGTACACATGGTCTGCCACCGTCATTGCGAGAGATGCTGTTGGAGGTAAGAGGGCGGGCGGAACCATAGGTGATTTTTGGATCGGTATAGTTCTGGATCAAGAGGATTCGCTGCGGATCAGTACAGACCATCATTGTGGATTATAGTGGATCACTATAGGTCAGTGAGCTTCGTTTATACACAATGAAACTTCATGTAGTAGCAGTGGGCTGGACACATCGCTCGTAGATAGAACTGCAAAAAGATTCTCGAGTGGCGACCACGTATCGGAAGACGCAGCGTAGGCCTCCCACAAGGCGGACCGACGATCTGGTGAAGATCACGGGACACAGCTGGATGAGGTTAGCGTAGGACCGGTCGTCGTGGAGATCCCTGGGGGAGGCCTTTGTCCAGCAGTGGACGTCTACAGGCTGATATGAAGATGTAGTATTTGACGATATAACTAGACCAACAAAACATATCTGGTGTGCAGGACGCACACCGATAACGTTGGGACCAGAAAACGGTGCGAAGAAATAATAATCAGGAGTTCTTACAAGATTACAAGATTTATTCTTCGAGACTTGTTACTGTTACGATTGCTCAAAGCGGACTGAAACTGAATGTGCGGGCTTGCGCCTGCTTATATACTAACTCTCGGTTTCCAGAAAGTTCGGTAATTTTCTCTATAGAAACGGTAAAGTCTAGAACGTTCTATTAGAGCGAGATATAAGTGACAGTATGAGAATGACAAGGATAGATGCTGATTCTAGAATTTTCCTGAGACGTCGGTCGATACGCGATTAGAAAAAGAGAATTCTAGAAATGGATAGAGATGTCGAAGCCGGTTTTTCTGTATAGCTCTATTAGAACGGTCCGGAAATCGAGTATTATTTTACTGTTTATCTAACTAACGATTATTTATAAATTTAACGAATTATTTAACTTATTATAATCGCCTGTCCGGAACACTTCTCCCGCCGTATAACGCAGCGTTATACCTCTTGCTGAGGTTCCGGTGACTGGATCCAGACGAGGCGTTTTGTCGGTCTTCTTAGGGTGCCGGTTCCTGTCTTGACGTCAGCTGTTCGTACTATACCATCCGGTCCTGGATACACCTTCTCGATCACCCCCATAGGCCAGGTGTTCCGCGGTAGAGTTCCATCCACGACCAGCACCACGTCTCCAACTTGTAGTGCCCGTCCTCTTCCAACGGGCTCCCGCCGTTTCTGTAGGAGCGGGAGAGCTTCTCGTACCCAACGCGCCCAGAATCGGTCCGCCAGACGTTGCGCGTGTCTCCAATATTTTCTTCCGATGGTGTCGCCTTCTACAAACGCCCCCGGTATTGGGACTCTTGAGGGCCCGCCGAGCAGCAGATCGTTCGGTGTAAGTGCTGTGGGATCTTCTGGTGCCACCGACACGTGAGTTAGAGGTCTGCTGTTGATTGTATGTTCGGCCTCCAGGATCAACGTGTGCAGTACTTCCTCCGGCGGGTGGCGTTCACGCAGCGTAGTCTGTAGAGCGGTTTTAACGGAGCGCACCATGCGTTCCCATGCCCCTCCCATGAAAGGGGCTCCGGGCGGTATAAATTTCCAGCGCACGTTATAATTGGCGGCAGCTTCTTTGACGGCTTCCAGGGCGGCGCGGCGGAGCTCAACGTCTGCTCCCTTGAAATTAGTGCCGTTGTCACTCCATATCTCTCTTGGGCATCCTCGACGCGCCATCATGCGTCTGAGTGCCATGATAGCAGAGTCAGTCGACAGGGATGCGGCGATTTCCAGGTGTATTGCTCTTGAAGTAAGGCAGGTAAATAAAGCCACATATCGTTTCTCATGGCGGCGCCCCACAGTCACACTCACCGGCCCAAAGTAATCAAGGCCTGTGTACGTGAAAGGTCTCTCGTGGTGCGCTACGCGGGCTTTAGGAAGATCGCCTGTTGGTGGCTCTGGGGGTGTCGCACGTCTTACGCGACACAATGTGCAGTTCTTGATGACATTTCTCACTACGGGTCGTAGTCGTAAGACCCAGAAGCGTTGCAATACTTCGTTTGTGACGGCTTCTACTCCGCTGTGATGTAACTTCTTGTGTATCCATTCGATGTACAGACGCACGTAACGATGCTGGCCATCCAAGATGGCAGGCGTACGCTGTTCATCGGTGACGTCATCAGCGGCGGCAATTCTCGTTCTGAGTCTAATGATCCCGTCTTCGTCGGTGATTAGTGAGAGCTGTCTTAATCGGCTGTTGCTAGGTACTGCACTCCCGCCGGTCAAAGCTTGTATTTCAGCCGGGAAGCTCTGTTGCTGGTGCACCTTGATCCACAGTGCTTCTGCAGCAGCGATGTGATCTCTTTCGAGTGGTACGTACACAGATTTCGGTGGCGATACTGGTACATCGGTTGGCAGTGCCTTGCGCTTGCTCTGCACGGTCTTCCAGGTTGCGTCGACTTCCTTTTTCTTATTGCGCTTATAATGTGTGAATTCACATGTTCGGTGTCTACAGCGCTCTATAAATTGAAGGACTCTTCCTGAGGTACGTATCAGCCGAAGCCATGACGAGAAGCGCTCAACATCTGGTACTGCTTCGTAGTATCTCGCTGTGTATTTGTCGATGGTCGCTGCGACCCTCTCTTCACCAGTGGTCTCCTCTGTGTGAGATGTTGTCTCTCGTGGCCACTCCATCTCGTTGTAAGAGAGAAACTCCGGTCCATGGTACCAGCGGTGATTTTTATCAAAGTCGGTCGGGATTCCTCGAGTAGCATCGTCAGCTACATTGTCCCGTGTGGGCACCCAGCGCCATTCGTTCGTTTTGGTGAGATCTTCTATTTCGGCAAGCCGGTGGGCTACGTATGGTTTGTAGGAACGAGGACCTTTCTGTAGCCATGCCAATACTGTGCGCGAGTCGGTCCAGAATACACGTTCTTCTGGCTTGAAGTCGTGTTCTTCGATAATGTGTTGAGCCAGACGAGCGCCAAGTAGAGCAGCTTGCAGCTCCAGCCTTGGTATGGAGACGGTCTTCAGCGGCGTTTACATGTCTTTTACATGTCCCTCGGAGTCGGTGATACGCCAGTAGGAGGCGGCTGCATACGCCTTTTGACTGGCGTCGGTAAAAGTATGTAACTGGATGTTGCGTGCCCGCGCCATGTTGCTGTAAGCACGCGGTAACTCCATCTTTGCCAGTTTTTTTACTTCCTGCAGCCAGTTGCGCCAGGTTGACTCAAGCTCTGGTGTCAGAGGCTCGTCCCATCCCAGGCCAATGCGCCACGTGTCTTGTAGTAAATGTTTGGCTTGAATGTTGATCGGCGTAATCAAACCCAAGGGGTCGAATATAGACATCGCAACCTGAAGGGCCTGTCGCTTTGTGGGCGTCGAGTCTCTGTCTTCGATGTTGACGTTAAAGCTAAGCGTGTCGTTGGTTGGTCGCCAGAGGAGTCCCAATATCTTCTCGCTTTCTTTGTCCAGATTTATGTCGTTCGTTGGTTGCGCAGCTACCGTTAGTGATTGGATGGCTGCTGGTTCGTTGGACGTCCAGCCTCTTAGTTGGAAATGCGCTTGACGATGGATGAGGTTTACGAGCCCTGCCATATTGGCCGCTTCTTCTACGGTGTCGAAACTTTGCAGATAATCGTCCATATAATGGTTACGGACGATCGCCGCGGCGGCCTCTGGATACAGGTGCTCGTAGTCCTGGGCATTCTTGTTCTTAACATAGATGGCTGTGCACGGTGATGATGCAGCGCCGAATATGACACTCGTCATCCTGAATTCCTTTGGCGGCTGTTGTCGATCATTCCCGCGCCACAAGAACCTCAGTGCGTCTCGATCTTCTTCTCGGACTCTGATTTGCAGGAACATCTCCTTGATGTCAGCTGACACAGCGACTGGTAGCTGGCGGAACCTCATCACTACCCCTGGTAGTGACTGGAGTAGGTCTGGACCGGGAAGTAAGAGGTCATTTAGGCTGATCCCCCGTGTACGTGCGGCGGCATCGTGGACGATGCGAGGCTTGGGCTTGGCAGGGTTGACGACAGCAAAGTGTGGTAGATACCATGTCGTGCCCTTCGGTTTCTTGTCAGCTGGTTCAGCATATCCGCTGTCTATGAAGTGCTGCATTTGGCACTGATATGCCTCTTTCAGAGCTGGATCCTTATCTAGTCGTCTCTCTGTGCTGTAGAGACGCTTCAGCGCGTTGCTTCGGTTATCCGGTACGTCGCGTTCTTCGTTTTTCCACAGCAAGCCAGCTTCAAAACGCCCATTAGGTAGACGTTTGCATGTCTTCTCTAATATCTGCAGTGCTTGCTGCTCGGGATCGCTCTGTGGTCGACGTGGCGTGATACCAATGCTGTCTAGCTCGAAGTGCCGTTTGATGACGTCGTCGATGTCACTCTTTGTTTGTTCTATATGGACGTCAACTCGGTTTAGGAAGTGGATCCGCTGTTGCTGCGCGTGGTCCACTCCGTGCAGTACCCATCCGAGCTCAGTCAGTGATGCCACCGGTTGTCCCTTAGGTCCACTCTTGATAGCGCGTGACACAATGAGATGCCAATTATCTTGACCGATTATAACTGTCGGTGTTGCATGCTCAAATGTTAGCTCGTCTTGAATATCTTCGAGATGGCGACAGTTCGCAAGGCTCGCTCTAGACACTGACTGCGGTGAGAGACAAAGCTGTTCGATGGTGTGCGCTGTTATCTTATGTTTCTTGTCGTGATGATGGCCTTGTATCTGAAGTTCCACTCTGCGGGATTTCTCAGCTTCTATGCGCGTGCCTGCCACTCCTTCGATGCTGAGAGGCTGACTATGTCCATGCGCTCCTACGGTTTCGGCGATCTCGGTGTCAACTAGCGTAATAGTTGACCCCTCATCTAAAAGCGCGTATGTGTCGTAGCACGCTGACGGTCCGCTGACAGTAACTGGGATAATCTTCAGATATGCACGCGACGTCTGGACTCGCTGTGAGGTCATCACGACTTCTTCTGTTTTCTTCTCTTCGGTTTCTCTAGGGGTATGCAAGAGGTTATGATGCGACCCCTTGCAACCATCTATTCCGCAGGATTTGTACTTGCAACGATGATTTTGATGTCTAGGACGTAAACATCTGAAGCAGGCTCGATGCTGACGTGCCATCTTCCATCTTTCTTCCACCGTTGCACACTGCATCTTGTGGCAGTCGGCGGCATGATGCTTCTCTTCGCATATGGGGCACGTTATTGCTTGCTTCCTTTCGATAGGCGCGTCTGCTTGAGAATGAACGCGTTGCGATTTTCGTTGCACTCGGGGTGCTGCGTTTTCAATCTTCACTTCTGGTGGCGCGAAGCGACTGCACTGGTCTGCTTCCCGCAGCAAGTAGTTAGCCATCTTCACTAAATCAGGTTCATTTTGAGGCTTCTGGCTTGCAAAGTCGTACCAACGGTAGCGCAGCGATTGATTCAGTTTCTCTACGATGCTCCTCACGATATCTGGGTTGTGCAGATAGTGTTCCTTTCCGAGGGCTCGTATGGTCGCTACGATGTTGTTTATTTTGCTGGCGAATATGCACAGATCGCGCGCGCTGTCATTCAACTTGGATAGCTGCTTGACCTTTTCTATCTCTGCTATGAGCAGTGCATCTGGGCGGCCGAAACGGGTTTCTAACAGTCTCATTATTTCCTGTGGATCGGCTTCTGCTAGAAATAGACAGCTGACTGCTTCTTTAGCTTCTCCTCGGAGACTCTTCCTCAAACGCGCCAGGTTCTCAGTCTTGCTGAAATTGCTTGAAGAGTCGCGGTACGCTGCTTTGAAGTGTAGCCACTCACTACAGGTTCCGTCGAAGGCAGGTAGATCTATGTGGTACTTCGGCGCTCTTCTAGAAGCTTCAGATATGGCTGCTGCAAGTAAGGTTAGGTCAATGGCAGCAGGAGCCGTAGCGGTAAGAGATGTGGCAGCAGGATTCGTGGCAGCAGTGGCGATGGCGGTATTTTTCTTCACTGGAAACTCAACGTCCTCAGCCCTGTAAGGTAGATCGGGCAAAGGTAGCTCGTCGCTGTGCTGGGTCGACTTGTCCAACCAGTCTCGTACCATGGAGGCGCGGTCTGATTCGGATTCCAGTTCTTCATCATCGTCGTCCTCCTGTTCAATGCGTTCCAGTGTAGCATGCGCCAACTTGGCTTTTGCTTCAGCTGCTTCCAGTTCTGCACGTGCTAGTTCTTCACGGGCTTCAGCAAGCTTCAATTTCTTAGTGCTTCCTCTGGATTTCCTTGATTTTGACGGTGCATTTGATGACAACCTCGATGGTGCCTTTGATGGCACTCGTGATGATGCTCTCGATTTTTCTCGAAGAGTATCTTTCGTTTTCACGGTGACTCCTGATGTACCAGTCTTGTCGGTTCTTGCAGTACCCGTAAGTTCGGTTCCCGTAGAGCCTGATGTTTCCCCGGTGCCAGGTGGACTCGTACTTTCGATTTCCTTGGGGTCCACTGGTTGGGATTCCTGCTCGCGCTCCTCCGGTAATAAGGGTGCCGCCTTGCGACCCGACGTGCTTCTTGTGACTGGCATTCTCGATTCTTTCTTCGCTTGAAGGTTCCTCTGATCCGGCTCGAAGGACCACCAATATGTGCAGGACGCACACCGATAACGTTGGGACCAGAAAACGGTGCGAAGAAATAATAATCAGGAGTTCTTACAAGATTACAAGATTTATTCTTCGAGACTTGTTACTGTTACGATTGCTCAAAGCGGACTGAAACTGAATGTGCGGGCTTGCGCCTGCTTATATACTAACTCTCGGTTTCCAGAAAGTTCGGTAATTTTCTCTATAGAAACGGTAAAGTCTAGAACGTTCTATTAGAGCGAGATATAAGTGACAGTATGAGAATGACAAGGATAGATGCTGATTCTAGAATTTTCCTGAGACGTCGGTCGATACGCGATTAGAAAAAGAGAATTCTAGAAATGGATAGAGATGTCGAAGCCGGTTTTTCTGTATAGCTCTATTAGAACGGTCCGGAAATCGAGTATTATTTTACTGTTTATCTAACTAACGATTATTTATAAATTTAACGAATTATTTAACTTATTATAATCGCCTGTCCGGAACATCTGGTAATATGTAACGACGACCAGCATGGTCATGAAATGCATTGCCCAGCATTAGTGGAAAGCCTACAATCCAATCATGTTCTTGATCTTATATTTCAGGTCTTCTCCGGCTGGCCTCATCCCCAATCGGACTGGCATACGACAGCAACTTCATTGCCGGCAGCCGCGACGAGGTGATCGCCATATACCGGGCGACGTGCTGCGCTCCCCGCGTGATGGTCACCGCCGTGGACGCGTTCGGCAACGCTAACAGCTACATCATTGATATATCCAGTGAGTACATTTTCGTCCTGAATTGATCCATTTATGGATCATCGATTCCGTGTGGTAGACTTATACGAACAGCGTTTAACCGTACAAGCAGGACACAAACAATCCATGGAACGATCAATGAGCTATGCTTGGGGTTTCTTTGAAGGATAGTCTGTCAGAATGGACCGACGACCTAAAGAAGGTGGCCGAAAGCAGCTAGATGCGGAGGGCGGAAGACCGGGTTTATAGGGGCGTTCATTGGGGAAGACATTCGTCCAGCAGTGGACGTAACCCTCCACTGATACCTATGCGAGGTCTAACACTGTGGCTTTGGGTACTCTCTTCCAGCTTGATGGATTACATAGAAAATATAACATCAAGCCGTTTTCTTTTCAGACTACTTTACAGAAGCGGGTATTGCTGCCATCGTCTTGGGTGTGATATTACTGATAGCCATCATAGCTATCGTGGTGTTCCTCATCTACTGCTGCGTGAGGCGAAGGCGCGAGTCGCGGGAGCTGCCCACCTACAACACTTCGTCCAGAAACGTCTAGCGGTCTTCGTACAATTGTCAAGTTAAGAGAAGCGATTTAGCTTTAGATGAAGAGTATAAAAAAAGATCTTTGATATCAACAGCGTATTTATGGAAAACAAGCCGATGCCCGGCGACTTCATCCGCGTTATTATAAAGTATACTATTTAAATAGTATTCAAAATTTTTGAACCCGTTCTAATCATGCCAGTTTCTTAGTTTTAAAGTTTGTCAATAGATGGCGTTAGGTGTATTTTACACCCCGCTATCATTTGATTCTTCGAAAGATATATAAGATATGCGTGCAAATTATCCACCTCTTTATTATTAGTTTAGATAGAGTTCAATGACCAAATGCGAAAAACTCCAAATGCTCGGTTTGTCTTCGTCTACTACCAAAAGTCTTGTACTGTGTTATTTTAACTTTGGATAATAAAAACACAAAACGTCACTTATTCTAAGACAAGGCTGGCGGTCCCTGCACTGCCTCCACGAAAGCGGGAGTTTTGTACCATGACTTAAGGTACAAGCTGGCAGCCGACCGCACGCAGCAGCAGTAGACGACGTGTCGCTCGACTTCGTGTCGCTCGACGACACGTCGCTAGCTACGGAGGGAATTTCATAGAAATACATAGAAACCAGTAGTGTCGCTGCGACACGTCGTCTGCTGCTGCTGCGGGCAGTCGGCTACCAACTTGTACCTTTATTAAAAACCATGTAAAACAAAATGTCAAAGATCTTTTGAAGAAAACAAAACAAAAAGTCACATAGGGCAAAGTATTGTTAAAGTATGAGTGATTTGTGATTTTAATTGTTAAATGCCTTGTTTAAGTATTTACTTAGTGTAAGTTATGTTAAGTTACCTTAGAGTTTTAGGACTAACTAGACATTTTCCCAATGAAATTTAGCATTAAGTAACCTATACCTGCTTCGCACGGGTATGATCAGAATTCTAAACGTCAGCTATGCCAACAATTAACCCTTCTAAAAATCAACATTTCTTCTTTATCCCTTTTGATGTGTCATCTTTTGAGATCCACAATTTTGTCATCTTGTTTTAAATCTTATATGAGTACAAAGCTTAGAATATACATAAGCTAGCTAATGTATACTCTAAGGTAAAAAGTCTTTATCCCTTTTGATAGGTCATCTTTTGAGATCTACAATTTTGTCATCTTGTTTTAAATCTTATATGAGTAGAAAGAGTAAGGTTATTTTGTTTAGATTATCGTAATTCCTAACGGAATTACTGACCACTCCTAAGTCCCAGCAGTTCGGATGTACTGAGTTACTGAAACTAAAGAAGGCTCAGTAGTTCAGAACAAGACAAAACAACCGAACTGCTAGACCAGAATACCTTGTGCCAGTTTTTCATTCAAGTAAGATAATTGAGTTTTTCATTCAAGTAAAATACTACACACTGCCAAAACGTCAATATACCAATTTAAGGCATTTCATAAAATATTACTAAATCTATACGAATAACAATTGATTTTATTTATTGCGGTGGTTATATATATTGTTAATACAGCATTTTAATTGATAGGAACTGTAAGTTGTAATATTACTAAAACGGGTAGTACAATATGTAATTTATACAATAAAAAAAGATATAATATTTTAGTTTTTAGACGACAGACATCGAGCCATATTTTTTGTAAAATTTATTTTTACAATTAAATGTATTATGATCAATGGAGTGTGTTATTTATTTTTATAGGTAAAACCAATTTTGATTAAAAAAAATGATGGGTAAGATTGCCGTAGCTAGCCAGCTAGCTGATCAGCCAAACAAGGATTCAATTTCGGTAATCCGTTCAGACCAAAACTTTTTAGCAAAACTGACCAACTTTGGATGTAAATTTTAAAAGAATGAAAATACCTGATGAGTATACCTATTTCTTCAATACCGCCTGCAGGTTTCATAGTTAGTTTTTAGTGTAGTGCTTGGAAATATTAATACCTACATTTTGGGGATCGCAGCAATCTTAAAAAGAGATGACATATTACCCCAATGCTTGAACTAGAATGAGAAAACAAAAGTACTTACGGATATAGTACTGTTCAAAAACTTCTGCACTTTTTCACATTTCGAACTGACTAACAAATCGAAATCAGGGAAGAAACCATTCTCGAACGGGGCAGTCTTACAAGACTTGTATAGAAATGATGACATTGCGTCTAGTAAGTGTAGTGTAATCAAGAAGATCTGAAACGATAACTTTTATCATGCAATTTTACATGATTAATAGGTAAACACAGCTCACTATGAGTACGATATCACGGCAAAAGATGTTTAAATGCGTATAGTTAATAGAAAAACACTTAAAATTTAAAATTGACAATAGTGTAGCGAACAAAACACGAAAGCAGTCATATGTGTTTTCGTTGTCCAAGGTCGACATAGAGATGTTTCGCGAATAGTTTTGGGTTATAAATAAAGAATGGCACTCACCTGGCCGTGTGATCACTTCCTGGCTGCGGGAGACTGGTAACAACACTGCGTTAAGTGTCAAATCTTGGATAGACAGACCAGTTACGGCCGTGGACAACAGAGGGTTTTTCACAATGTTCCGGTTCATGTGATCACCAAAACTTTTGTCCGTCATATTGTTTTGTAATTAGATGACCGGCGGAGACACAATTTTCACCAATTTACACATTTGGAGGACACAAAAAGCAAATTTAATTTATGTGAAGTTACGTGTCACTTGCATATTTTGATTTGACATTTTGTGACAGTTGATAATTGCGAATTTTTTGTCAAATGGAATCAGGTTTTAAAATTCTCTTCTGATTGATTAGTTCTGGACCCACGAGATTTCTATGAATGGCAATATAAAATAATGTAAAGTACAAAATACATCCATTATTTGTATCAAATTATTTCACTTATTTCTCTTCGCCAAAAATAGGAAATAATTAGGTTTTTATTTAATTTTAAAGTTCTAGCATACTTCGTAAACAACATCGAATGTACGTTTCATTATACGCATTGCCATTACCAAAATATATGAAGTCATTAAGTAAATATATTTTGAGGAAAATGGAACACATCCGGTAAATGCGTTTCTTTTGAGATATTTCTAGCGCAATTATTTGGTAAAAGAGAGAGAGCAAAACACGACAACTGTATAACGCTTACTCTTTCCTACATATTATATTGAGACATAATTGAGCGCCATTTATCGTCATTTATTGTGTTGTTTGGTTTGTTTGATTTTTCTATTAATTGTTTTGATTTTCGCCTACCATGTCGGACAAACCAGTGGCACCTCCGCCGGTGAAGCGCTACTACAGACGCGAAGAGAAATCCTCGGACTCAGAGGAAGATATAGACTCTTACGAACCCTATGTGCCAGTGAAACAACGTAAAAAACAAAAGTTACTGAAATTGGGACGGCTCGGGCAGCTCGCTGCAGAGGCCGCAGCGGAACCCAAGAGCTCCAGCGACAATGATCCTGACGACGAGAGTGAGTAATTTATATTTAGGTTACGTTTTTAGGGTTCCGTACCTCAAAAGAAAAAAGGAACCCATATAGAAACACTTCGTTGTCCGTCCGTCTGTTATGACCATTTTTCTCAGGAACGCGTGGAGGTATCGAGTTGAAATTAATATCAACTACTCAGGTCTGCAGTCCCTTGGAGCCGTGAAAAAATCTGGCTTCTAAGTCAACGCAGATAGAGGATATGGCCGATTTTGCCGCATTTTTGAGTATCTTGGTCATCAAAATCTATGGGGTACTTCCGGTTGACCTAGAATCTTGAAATTTGGCAATAAGCAAAGTCATAAAGCACAAGTAAAGGAAAAAATCATCACAAACAAATCTTTTTTTATTATTGTACCACAAACTGCGTATGAAATTTTATTAATTTTCAAATTATTTCTTTAATTAAGTTTGTACGGAACCGTCAGGGCGTGAGTCCTACTCGTACTTGTCCGGTTTTTACATAAAGATTGTGTTTACTTTTACCAAGCACTCCACCACAGATACATTATTATTGTACTTCAAACAGCATCCCAAGAAGAATGGGGCCGCCGCTACAACGTGTCGCTTCTCGACCAGCACAGCGAGCTGAAGCGCCTGGCGGAGGCCCGCGCTCTCTCGGCGGCCGAAAGACAAGCGAGGGAGGAAGAACACATACTGGAGAGTGTCGCACAGAGCAAAGCGCTCATGGGCGTTGCTGAGCTGGCTAAAGGTAAATCCTATTAATATCCTATCCTACTAATATTATAAAGGCGAAAGTTTGTAAGTATGTGAAGATGTATGTTTGTTACACTTTCACGCAAAAACTACTCAACAGATTTTGATGAAACTTGGTACAGTGATAGCTTATATCCTGGAATAACATATAGGCTACTTTTTATTGCGGACAAAGTCGCGGGGCGTCCGCTAATACCCCCTGTACCAAAATAACTACATAGAGGGCGCTGTTTCACAATGTACACGAGAAAAAAAATTCTACGTGGGCGAAGCCATGGGAAAAAGCTAGTAAGTCAATATATATAAAAGAAGAAAAGAAACTGACTCACTCACTCACTAACAGACAAACGCTCAGCCCAAACTGCTGAGCCTAGAGACTTGAGATGATGTACAAAGGTTCTTCATAAAACTACACAAACATCCACTAAGAATAGGAAAAACCTTTCTACGTGGGCGAAGCCGTGGGAAATAGCTATCACATCAACAGCCTATTAAGATGTCTCCACTGCTGGTGGACACTATAGTCCACCACGCTAGCTCAGTGCGGGATGGACCAACCCGGAATCGGTTTAAGCTGGTCAACACATACCAGAACCAATTTTTCTCAATCAAATAAAGACTACTGCAAATACGTAATCTGAAGTTAACACTTCACGTATTTGAAGTAGATGTTTTGTTTAAAAAAAGTTTTTTTTCCAAGGCATCCAGTATGAAGAACCAATTAAGACCTCATGGCGTCCCCCCCGGTGCATCCTCAACCAGCCTCCGGAGAGGCACGAGCGAGTGAGGCAGCAGCTCCGGATACTGGTGGAGGGCGAAGATGTTCCACCACCGATACGCACCTTCCAGCACATGAAGTTCCCTAAAGGTATGACTACAAAGACCCTTTACACATGGCATGCATTTGCATTGCAGTCGCAATTCAGTATCCAATTCATCATCATCATATCAGCCTGTAGACGTCCACTGCTGGACAAAGGCCTCCCCCACGGATCTCCACGACGACCGGTCCTGCGCTAACCTCATCCAGCTGGGTCCCGCGACCTGTCCAATTCAATTTCAATTTATTTCATGAAATTTACAATATACATGTCTAAGAAACAAATACGTTTATTTACTGCCTTACGGCACGGCACACGCATCATCATCATCAGCCTGTACCATTCCACTGCTGGACATAGGCCTCCCCCAAGGCGCGCCACTGAGCCCAATCCTCGGCTCTCCGCATCCAGTCACTGCCAGCCGCCTTACGCAGGTGGTCGCTCCATATAGCCGAGTGGAAGAAACAGCAACAAACCCAACAGCATAATATGATGGGGTAATGCAGCAGTATGCTGGAGTTATCTTGGCTGGAGTATTCAAATAATTAACACTCTGTTTTTTTTATAATTTTTCAGCAATTCTCCGGGGCCTTGAAGCGAAGGGTATCAAGACGCCCACACCGATACAAGTGCAGGGCATCCCTGCCGTGCTGAGTGGCCGGGACATGATCGGGATTGCCTTTACCGGCTCGGGGAAAACTATAGTCTTCACTCTGCCATTGATATTGATGTGTTTAGAGCAGGAGATCAAGATGCCGTTTATCAGGTATTGTTTCTAGAAGCTATTTCCGACTTTTTCTTATTGCTCGGCTCCCAAGGGTCGTAGCGTGATGTTTAATAGCCTATCTCAAATCCGACTGGTAGTTCCAGAGATTAGCGCGTTCAAACAAACAAAAAAATTACCTATAGCTTTATTATGTAAATATTTTTTTGGCATAGCAAAATTTTTTGGTCAAGCGTGAGTTGTCCATAAAAATGAGTAACTCCGATCAAAAATCTTTCAATACTAGTATAGATGTAATATAGATGCTATGATATGATGTCAAAGGAAATTAAATGGCAAACAGTCAGTAGATGAATGAATGAGTATGTACACTATTACTTACTCTGTGACACGGTATAAACTTTTATATTACTTTTTTTACCGCGAAGCCGCGGGAAAAAGCTAGTTTAAAATAAAATAATTAAAATATCGTGGTTTATAGTTTGCATTTGCTGTATCAAGTCGTTCCAATGCGCCTTCCCAGGAACGAGGGCCCCTACGGGCTGATCATCTGTCCGTCCCGCGAGCTGGCCAAGCAGACCTTCGACATCATCCAGCACTTCGTCAAGTTCCTGAAGGTCAGCGGTCTCCCGGAGATACGCAGCTGCCTCGCTATTGGCGGTAAGATTCTACTGACTACTCTCAAACGGTGAAGGAAAACATCGTGAGGAAACATAAGCCGAAGAAGAAATTCTTAGGCGCATGTGAAGTCCCCCAAGCCGCACTGGGCTAGCTTGGTAGACTGTAGCCTGTACGCCCTCGTTGAGAGGGCAGGCCTGAGCCCCAGTGGGGACATATTAATAGGCTATTGATGGCCTAAAAGTCTAGTAACCAAGCCGAAACGTACTTTTAAAAAGTTTTTTTTTTTTTTTCTTTGCGCAGGCGTGGCGGTGTCGGAGTGCATGGAGGTGGTGCAGCGCGGCGTACACATCATGGTGGCAACACCCGGCCGCCTCATGGACATGCTCGACAAGAAGATGGTAACACTTTGTTCTTGTTTTTATTGCCAAAGGATACAAAGCCATACAGCCTAGACAATGAGCCGTTTTCCAGGCTAGCTAGCGTAAAAATCAGGGAGCGTCAGTGGCGTCGGGGATAAGACGCGGCCTATCATATCGAATACTCTGAAGTTCGATCCCCATCTGGGCCATGTACCAATGGGTTTTTTCTCGAAACTTAAGTACATTTACTGACTGCTCTCATACGGTGAAGGAAAACATCGCGAGGAAACCTGCATACGCCGAAGAAGACATTCTTAGGCGCATGTGAAGTCCACCAACCCGCACTGGGCTAGCGTGGTGGACTATAGCCCGAACGCCTTCGTCGAGAGGGTAGGCCTGAGCCCCAGCAGTGGGGACATGGTACTAGGCTGTTGATGATGCTACTGCAGGTTCGTCTGAACGTGTGCCGCTACCTGTGCATGGACGAGGCGGACCGCATGATCGACATGGGCTTCGAGGAGGACGTGCGCACCATCTTCTCGTACTTCGCGGGCCAGCGACAGACGCTGCTGTTCAGCGCCACCATGCCCAAGAAGATACAGAACTTCGCTAGGTAACACCCTCACCGGTCTACGGGCTGGACATAGGCCACTGGAGCAGATCCAGGGTTCTCCGCTCCCAGCCACTCGGCCCGGCTAGATAGCCGTCTGGGGGCGACCCCTTTGCAAATACATACATAGATGGACGGATAATTAGAAACAGGGCAAGATTTTCATACAATCGAGGTCACTTTGAAGCCATGGTTCTCCGTGAAGGATTGATCGGGGCGTGATCTGATGACGGTCATCGAGAGAGTAGATGGAGGACTCTTAGATCGCTATAGATATCCAACTGATCAGATGAACCGTCTAGAAGCAGCATCGTCTTTCTTTAAACCTAAACAATGAATAAATAAATAATTTATCCATTCCTTAAAAACTCACGCAGATCAGCGCTAGTGAAACCCGTGACGGTGAACGTGGGCCGCGCGGGCGCCGCGTCCCTCAACGTGCGCCAGGAGCTGGAGCCGGTGAAGGCGGAGGCCCGCACGGTGCACCTGCTGCAGTGCCTGCAGAAGACACCCCCGCCGGTGCTGGTGTTCGCCGAGAGGAAGCAGGACGTGGACGCTATACACGAGTACCTGCTGCTTAAAGGTGAGCTGGAGACTCAAAGTCGCTCAACGCGCTATGGAGAGAGTCATGCTCGGAGTTTCTCTGAGAGACAGCATCCGAAACGATCCGCCAGAGAACTGAAGCCTTCGACATAGCTGTAACAGTAAAAAGGAACGTTGACGTGGCTGGTTACGTCCATCAAAGAACCGATAACCGCTGGAGTAGACGAGTTCTCGAGTGGAGACCACGCGTGGACAAGCGTAGTGTGGGACGCGCCCCGGCTAGACAGAGCGACGAGCTGCGTGAGGCGACTGGATGCGGAGAGCCGAAAATCGGGTTCAGTAGCGCCTTAGCGATCTCCAGCGAAAGTTTAGTGAACCCCCGCACATCTCCCCTTTGACTCCTAGCATTAGTCATTGCGCAGAAATCAGCCAACTTCATACAGCCGCCATTAAACTCCGCGCGGACTATAAGAACGGTTCCCAGACAAAAATTGCTGCAAAGGTTGCCCAGTTCGTGTATTTATTTGTTGTTGATCCCCTACAGGTGTTGAAGCTGTGGCCATACACGGCGGCAAGGATCAGGAGGAGCGGTCCCGGGCGGTGGAGGCGTTCAGGAGAGGGGAGAAGGACGTCCTCGTGGCTACTGACGTCGCCAGCAAAGGTGGGGTGTTCATTCGCGTTAAACGCCATTTTCACCACACATCTTGGGCGTACGCCCGCCCAAGGTCATGTTAGACGTAGCATTTACACCATCTAGCGCGGCACCTAGCAAGGCAAGGCATAGACAAGCTTTAAAAAGTAGGTTTTGGCTTGGTTACAAGACTTTTAAGCCATATTACTTGATATTTTAATTGAGATATGGCTTAAAAGTCTAGTCCAACCAAGCCAAAACCTACTTTTTAAAAACATTAGAGCTTGTCTATGCCTTGCCAGGTCCAGCACACATCCTGCACGTCGTGCAAGCAAATAATATTAATTATTGATGTATAGCAAGCCTTTTCACGACAGTTTTGCATCTAGCCCTAACATGATCTTGAGCCCAAGAAGTGTGGTGTAAATAGTGCTTTACGCCCTAGTGACAGTGACAGGACTAAACTAATTTGACTGCTCTAAAATTCTTGCCTTCTCTTTCTTATTTAACTATCCCGCACAATATACACAAGCGTGTAACGACTCTACCGAATTGTTCCAAATTGTCCCTTGTTAAATAGACACTAAACCTTCTATAGCGCCAGTGGCGTCGGGGATAAGACGCGGCCTATCATATCGAAAGGTCCGGAGTTCGATCCCCAGCTGGGCCATGTACCAATGGTTTTTTTTTCGAAACTTAAGTACATTTACTGACTGCTCTCAAACGGTGAAGGAAAACATCGTGAGGAAACCTGCATACGCCGAAGAAGAAATTCTTAGGCGTATGTGAAATCCACCAACTCGCACTGGGCTAGCGTGGTGGACTATACCCCGAACGCCCTCGTTGAGAGGGTAGGCCTGAGCCCCAGCAGTGGGGACATTAATAGGCTGTTGATGAAACCTACTATCAGTTTAGTGCGGTGTTAGCTGCAGTGTGGATCACCAAATAGCACTAGTTGCCGGAGGCCGTACTGCGGTATAATGTATTCGTGATTTAAAACTACGATTCGGCCTTTAAGGACTTGTTTCCAATTGGCCGTTAAACCATTAAAAACAAACAACCATCTCTTTCTTATTTTTAAAGATAAAAGAGACTAAAATTTAGTTAAGGCGTGCCCAGACGAATCGACACAATTGGCCGTAAAATCCATATAAAAAACTAAAGCCGAGAAATGAACTTCATGTTTTTTTTTTCAATAAAAGGCCTGGACTTCGCGAACATCCAGCACGTGATCAACTACGACATGCCCGAGGACATCGAGAACTACGTGCACCGCATCGGGCGCACGGGGCGCGCGGGCGGCGAGGGCGTCGCCACCACGCTGCTCGGCCGCGCCGCCGACGACAGCGTGCTGCGCGACCTGGCGCACCTGCTGCGCGAGGCCGGACAGAAGGTACGTTACACGGTGGACATGGCACTGTGTGACACGTTACAGTGTGAACATGACAATATGTGACACACGTTACAGGGTGGACATGGCACTGTGTGCCACGTTACAGTGTGAACATGGCTATATGTGACACACGTTACAGGGTGGACATGGCACTGTGTGCCACGTTACAGTGTGAACATGGCTATATGTGACACACGTTACAGGGTGGACATATGTTGAATTATTAAAGTAAACGATATTTTAAGGTGTTTCATCAACAGCCTATTAAAGTCACTGCTGGGGCTCAGGCCTACCCTCTCCACGAGGGCGTTCGGGCTATAGTCCACCACGCTAGCCCAGTGCGGGTTGGTGGACTTCACATACGCCTAAAAATTTCTTCTTCGGCGTATGCAGGTTTCCTCACGATGTTTTCCTTCACCGTTTGAGAGCAGTCAGTAAATGTACTTAAGTTTCGAGAAAAAACTCATTGGTACATGGCTCAGCTGGGGATCGAACTCCGGACCTTTCGATATGATAGGCCGCGTCCTATCCCCTACGCCACTGACGGTCTCGCATTAAGGTGTTTGCTATGTGACTTTTATTGAATAAGTGACAAGACACAACCATGAATTCTATATTCTAAAAACATGTAAATCAAATAGAACAGACCTTATGGTCAGTACTACAACAACATAGCACTATGTGACACACGTTACATGGTGGACATGGCACTATGTGACACGCGTTACAGGGTGGACATGACCTTATGTGACACATGTTACAGGGTGGACATGGCACTATGTGACACGCGTTACAGGGCAGACGTGGCGCTATAATGGAAACCAAAGCGCAATGAAATATTGCAAAAATATCCAAACTAATATGTATTATAATTTTTCAAACTTAGTCTGTCTTTCAATCTTTCTGTCTGTTACGTCTTCATGGACAACATTCGCGAACAGGTTATGTTTTCAGCGGTCTGATAGTTTGCGAAAAAGCCCGTCTCTGCCGTTCTTATGGGCTATCGATTGATCAATGAGTAATGTGTAGCCTGTGTCAACTTGTGCGCAGGTGCCGACGTTCCTGCTGGAGATGATCGGCGAGCCGGACGTGCCGGCGGCCGACGGCCAGGGCTGCTCGTACTGCGGAGGCCTGGGGCACCGCATCACCGGTAACTACACACGCGTGCTTCTTTAAGCCTGACACGACTGTCTGTCGGAGAACCGATAACCGCTGGGGTAGACGAGCTCTCGAGTGGAGACCACGAGTGGGCAAGCGTAGCTATGTGGAGAACCGAAGAAAAAAATCTAAAACGAACTAAATCGAAGACAGACGTTTCCTCGTTACTTCTTCGTGTGATTGCGGATCCACATTTTTCAAAGACAATCAGTCTGCATAGAAAAAGAATGAACCATAGAACCGTAATCAGCGTATAGCATGCACTAGCAATAGTATTTTACCCCAACAATTTGAGAAGACGCTTCTTATATGGCGGGGTCAAACTGAACACACACTATCTATTTTAGTCGGGTTGTGGTTTGTTGGGATGCAGTTGGTATGATAAAATTTCACATACATATATCTGTCTTGCTTACTCTGACCACTTTTGTAATAAGTGTGTCCCTCTCTGATTATTATTATTATTTTAGCAGCTGTTCTATGCCAATTTTTTTTTTTTTTTAGAATGTCCGAAGCTGGAAGCCGTGCAGAACAAGCAAGCGTCCAACATCGGCAGGAGAGATTACTTGGCGAACACCGCGGCGGATTATTAAGCTATTAAATTTTAATATTAGGTCGTGGGTTCGAACCTGGCCTGTAAGTACGGTCGATCGCACGTCATTGGTAACAAAACCAGTATAATCTGGTCTCTCATAGTATTGAAACTCCCTAATAGGCTAGGCTGGCTCAAGGTCAAAGTGTTTCCACTGACGTGCGGTCGACTGTACATACCAATGAGTTGTACGGAACTTATGTACCGTTCATTATAACACCACAGGCATTATGGACGTATGTCACTTTGGACCAATATCAATTTGGACGTAAAGACTGTTGGGGAGCCAGGAATGACCGGCGACACTTTCTACCCTTTTATCATCTGTTGTGCCAACCGCAGTCCACCAACGGTGCCCCAATCCGTCGCTTTGGTGGACTTCACATACGCCTTAGAATAAAAATTGTAATCTTTGTCGTATGCAGGTTTCCTCGCGATGTTTTCCTTCACCTTAAGGAAATGCGTTGTGTACGTAAAATTACAATTTTGTAACAATAGTACAATCAAACGTGTGAGTACTTGTTATCAGCATATTTATATACATGTTGTAATTAGTCTGTAAGTGCCCCAAAAAGAAAATAAAAATAGCTGTCTTTACATCCAAATTGAAATTGTTTCAACCAAAAAAGGTCATTCAAAATGGGCCAAAATTAGTCCAGACTGCTATTGGCACAAAATTATTCATGTCCGATTTGAATTTTGACCAAAGTTCAAACAAGATCACAGTTCTCAGATTGTACAATTTGTACACAATTCAATTGGGACGTGTTAGGAAATATATAAGTTACTCTATGGTAGGAAATACGTAAATTTGGCCCATTTTAAATGACCTTTTTTAGTTGAAGCGATTTGAATTTAGATGTAAAGACCGCTATTGTTACAATTGTAATATTGGCTCTGGCCGTGTTTGTAACTGAGTTTCGTATTTATTTTTAAATGTAAATATGTATTAAATTGTAAATAAATTGTTATGCCAGACTTGATAATGTATTTATTTTTCCCTTAACAATTTCCTGCTTTTTTTAATGGGCTTTACGGCTCTGGAAGCAAAGCCCTTTTGACCGAGTCTTCACTGTTTGTTCCAGGCAGAGAGTTGTTAGTATACATAGAGCGCGCGTTAGCAAGTTTGAACTGTAAGCACGGGTTTGAACAGTCTCGAAATTTTCGGAGCGACGCTACTAGTCACAAAACGATGTCAGGAGCGCTGATTGTTGCTCGCGCCGGTATTTATTAAGATTTGGAGTAATCATGGTGAAATGTGCAGTGCCAAGCTGTAAACACAATTCATGGAAACAAACGATCTAGAAAAAATCTATATAGAAGCGTCCATAGAACACCTGCTTACACTTGGCACAATGGGCAATGAGCGATGCGCGCACTCTATAGCTAGTATACTAACTCTATGGTTCCAGGGAATACACAAGTTGGTTCCGGCGTGGTGTGCACATACCAACTGTTAAGTAAATTGATTTTTCGCAACTCTTTATTTTTTATTATTGCATTGCCATATTGTAGGTGCTGGTTCACGTGACACCCTGTTAGGGTATAGCAATTTAATTATTAGGTACTAAAGTAAGAAACATGGAACAAATACAAAATTAAACTCAAACTACTTATACTAAACTAGATATAGACCAAGTTATCTGAACTGAAGCCACCTGGCTCTGCCATCGTTCCATGCCCGTCATTCTGTTTTTGTGCTGACGGCCGATTGGCACATTCTGCGTAGTTCCAGATTTTAGTCTCTCAAAATTGTCCGTTGCACAAACTAAATAGAGACACTATGTCCGTTGTGAACCTGTGAAAATCGCCGACTAATAGTTGTGCCCTGTTTTTTTATGAGGCTGCCAGTTTTTGTTTATAATAATTATAGGCCAATGATAGGCCTAAAAATTTGTTTCCAGGGCCACAGAACCCATTTAAAAAATTGTCATAATGACTTGTAATGACATCACGTCATCATGTTGTTTTAGATTAAAGTTTAGAGAATTATTAATTTTATAGTAGTTTAATTGAAATATTTGAATCGTATAAAATAAATTTTAATTTTAGGAAGTGCAAAGTGCAAGTTGTATTAACCGGAAGTGGCGTTTGTTGTGGTTGTCTATGGATTTTCAATTTATAGTTCTGAACAAAAAAGTTTTATTCAGAATGCAAGTCTCTACCCTCTTTCTACCACAACCTATACTTGTGTTGTAATTTTGAAAAATAAAACAAGTATTATAAATATACCTAGATATACCTTTATTTTGTATATTGAACAGGAAATGTTCAGAACGTAGCCTTTGTCTAAAATTCGGTATAAAAAACTAAATCTTGGCTATGGTAAAATATTTTACAACTAGTAACTCTGTGTATCGATATCCAACTCGACAAAGCAAATCGATTTATGTTATTACAATCTGTAAACGGTTTTGTGAAATTAAAACAGCGAATTTGTAGAAACAAATTAATAAAATAGTTACACATATAACTAAAAACATATTCACAGTAAATTTTGGTTGTAAAAAGAAAATTTGTGAAAGAAATCGATATAATTTATATCGTAGCATCGATATTCCACAGCCAGTGTTGCCAACAATTAAGAAAATAAGAATTACATCACCAGTGACACCATTTCATGGCATGGCACCCATTTGACGCATTTGTTAATTTTTCGACTTTTCGTGACAGCACGTCATTTTCGACATTTGATTGATAATTTTCCAAAGATCCATCAAATTAGTTTGTTTGAAAGTTAGTTTAGGCGCTAAACGCTAGTATTTTAATATTTTCATTTCGGGATAATGATGTGAGTGAGAGAATTTCCTATTTGGAGGTCGCGTCCAGGGTCCCAGAATGAGCGCGCAAAAGTGTGTGGTGGAAGGCTGCGACTTGGAGTACGATGTTGTCTGCAGCTTTTCCTTTTACAAGTAAGTGTATTCCCACCAAAATACGATAAAAAACACATTTCCCTATTCCCTTGGCTCATGGTTTGGCACTGCGTCACGCAGCGTGACGTCGAAGGATGATACCTTCTTACAAAAGCCTTGTATGCCTATTGAGATTTTTTAGGTTCCCATTGGACTTTTATCCCATATTTTCACATTAAATTCTCATTTAAACTTCTTTGACGCCGGGGAAATAATTTTCTGATCCGTAGAATTACTAGGTTATTATTTATTTATCAGTAGATAGCTTGCATAACACATAAAACTGAAAATAATTGGTTCTATATCAGTTACTTCATTAGTAATACGTTGTTAGTTGAAATAAGTAGCTAGACTAGCCTTTATGGCTTGGGTGGGGTGGAGCAAAAAAAAAATTACATACATTTTTATATTTCGCCCCTTTGCTGGTTTGTTACTAGGAGTTTAAAATGAAAAGTTTCTGAACTTAATATTCTTTATAGCAAAGCACCCGCACACTCTGCTTCCTTTGAATTGCTCAATTTTTTCTTGATAAAGCAAATGTTACTAAGATTATACAGCCTTCGTCTTTAGCATTTTTAACAAAAAAATTGTATGGTGGCCTCTTTCAATTTGTGAAAAACTGACTAGTAGTGAGAATCACCGGTGTAAAAATACCATTTTTCTTAGGACAGGATGAGTCTGTCTATTAAATTTACCAACATTTATTTTTGTAATTTTATTTATGACAATGAAAGTTAATGAACTAATCTATAGGGCTGCCCCCCTTAGGTAAGTAATTAAGTTAGGTATGTACCAAGTTTAGTTTGTTTATTAATTTAGTATATATATATTTTTTTTTCTTATTTTTTATTGAGGCTTGTGACTTATAGAAGTCAATGCCAGACTCGTAAGGAAGCACTGTTTGCCAAATTACTCAGACCTCAGTCTGAGAGACAACTTTATAAATTTATATAAATCTTTTGCCTTGTCTGACAACGGGCTGCTCAATATAAGGTTAATTTCCCCATTGTGGCCAATTTTAGTATATTTGAGTAAATTATATCATTAATAAGTAAATACGAATTAAAACATATTGTAAAATAAAAGTATGAAATTCATTCTTAAGTATGTACATATGAAAATATTAAAAACATGAATTAATACACCAGTCCATAACTATGCATACCAGCAAATTGCCTATTGGTCATATCAGCCCTTACATGCCCACTGCTGAACACAGGAAATGTTTCAAATATGTTGAATGATTTCAACTCCAATGACGAGGATAGCAGGCATCATAGGATGCCTCTCCTCTAAAGAACTGACCCCAATCAGATTTAAAATCAGACACAAGCATAGCTTATTGTTAAATAACGACAGATTGCTGTGATGAATGATACAGAAGAGAAAAAAAAAAAAATGTTGAATAAAGATTCAGAGCTAACTTATCACTCGATCTTCATTAACAAAAAGATCAGAATACAATACAACCCTATAGCAGCTGGGATCGACAGCTAGTTATAAATATCTGTATTGTCCAGTGTAAACACAACATCGGAGGAGAATGGAAAGAGGCAGGAGTGGATTGAAGGCGCCATGCAGGAAGAAAGTGAATGCTTGTGGCGACATGTCAGCCTGCAGCTGTGCGGGTATGTACCTCCGCCAAACTTTCCTTACCACCTTAAGGTTTATTATTGCGTGCGGCTACTAAGCTCCGAGTGACTGTCTGCTGAGGCCATTGTCCTTGCTAAACAATAGAATAGCGAGTGAAGAGGGCTTAGCTACGATCGCCACATGCAAGCAACAAAAATTTTAAATTGGTAGGCCGAGAAGTTTGTTGATAGTACTCACTCTCACCTACTATTTTCATTCATCCATTGTCCTGTGCTATGTCCCAGAGTAGACAGAGAGAACGGAGCCCCAAGTATCGCAAACCTGACACCTCTTTGTACTTCTTAGCATTTCTTTATCCTCCAGTTAGCATCAAATCAATCAACAGCCTATTAATATGTCCGCACCGTTGAGGCACAGGCCTACCCTACGAATTCCTTCAACGTATCCAGGTTTCCTCACGATGTTAGAATCAGTAAATATACTTTTACTGACTGCTTTGTTTTGTCTAAGGTTGTTAGAACAATAGCATACAAAAGCTGTCTTCACGTAACTATGCTCTGTATGCAGGTACCACTTCGAACTGGACTCCCAGGGCCTGTGGATTGACTCGCCGATGCTACCAGAGCTGCTCACTGTGCAGGAGAAGCCACCATCCATAGTCCAGACTGCTGAGGAGAAGAGAGGTGGGTATAATTAGTCTTAAATTTGCATGTGACTAGCGACCAAACGATGGAACTAAACGATACGAGTGCCAACCCAAAAAACTCAACTCAGGCTCTGGGGCACTAAAGTGTGCAGACTCTGCAGGAGAGACCATCGCACCTTCTGTGCGAGTGTGGCCCACTGATGCCTAAAAGAAACACCCATCTGGGCAACTACTCACTTCAACCCGATGAGTAAAACGAATCAATGCCAAAAGCGTGCTGAAGCTCCGAACTGACGCAAAGCTTAGCACTAAACTACTTATAGTGAGGCGGCGATCACAGTAGATCAGTAACGGTCACAGTGATCTATCACAAGTTATGATAATAATAATAATGGTGTTAGTACGAGGTAGGAATGGTATTATTGCGATTTTCAATTGACCACCCTTTTACCACATGGAGTTCGAAAAAAAATCCATATATTTTTTCATTTTTCTTTTGCCGATAAAATGGAGTCTAATTCCATCCCCTTCCGTATGTGCATCAAGAAACACCGTACTTATACTGAATTGGGATTATAATGCTATATTTTTACCTTTTTTTCTCTCGTTAAAATGGAGTCTAGCTCCACCCCCTTCCGTATATGCACCGAGAAACACTGTAAAGTGAATTTTTAATATAATGCTATATTTTTACTTCTTTTCTCTCGTTAAAATGGAGTCTAGCTCCACACCCTTCCGTATATGCACCGAGAAACACTGTAAAGTGAATTTTTAATATAATGCTATATTTTTACTTCTTTTCTCTCGTTAAAATGGAGTCTAGCTCCACCCCCTTCCGTATATTAACCGAGAAACACTGTAAAGTGAATTCCGAATGTAGAATGTTATATTAATACCTTTTTTTCTCGTTAAAATGGAGTCTAGCTCCACCCCCTTCCGTATATGCAATGCAATGCACCAAGAAACACTCAAAGTCAAAGTCAAAACTATTGTATTGCATGTAAGTACACTGGGTACATTTATACAACGTCACTGTAAAGCGAATTCCGAATGGAAGCTCACGGAGAAACATTGTTTATAGTAAATTCTGGATATAAAAGCTAGTGGATTGTCGGCCGTACCAATGAGTTTTTCGAAACTGAAGTACGGTTTATTGTAATACCACAGGTTTTTCGGTGATGGAAAACCTCGCGAGGAAACCTGCATACGCCAAAGACTGGTATTTACTATTCTAAGGCGTATGTGAAGTCCACCAAACCGTTTGGCGGACAGGGGTTTGGCACGACAGATCCCATAGGGTCCAAGTGTCGCCGGGTATTCCTGGCACCCTAAGAAGATAAGATAGTGGATTGTGACCGATGCCGCGTTGGTTGCAGGCGGCGGTAGGTTCCCGCCGGGCGACTCCGGCTATCAGGGCCTTTTCGAAAAGTTCCTTCAAGGCGCGCCCAAAGGTACTTCCACTTCTTACGTACGCCGCGTGACACTTCTTACGTACGGCGCGTGACTGGAACAATCGCCAATCGCACCAGTTCCGAACGATATTACCAAATCCAAACCATAACCAAAAACAGTACATTTTAGACTTTCGCGCTTTGTATTCATAATTATATAATATAATCCTACTAATATTAAAAAGGCGAAAGTTTGGAAGGATGTTTGGATGTGAGGATGTCTGTTACTCTTTCACGCAAAAACTACTGAACAGATTTTGATGAAACTTGGTACAGTGATAGCTTATATCATGGAATAACATATAGGCTACTTTTTAACGCGGACAAAGTCGCGGGGCGTCCGCTAATACCCCCTAAGTAACAAAACGCCGACATAGAGGGCGCTGTTTCACAATGTACACGGGAAAACTTTTCTACGCAGGCGAAACCGCGGGAAAAAGCTAGTAATTATATAAATATTTACGGGTCTTACACACGAATAAGTTTTATTTACCTTGCCCGACGTTTCAACTATAAACTTTATAAATAAAACTTATTCGTGTGTAAGACCCGTAAATATTTATATAATTATCATAACCAAAAACGTTTCATATAATGTTTTGGGCAAATTCACGCTTAGTCCCAAACTAAGCCGAAGGTTGTAAACGGGTGCTCAACAACTGATAAACATACATATATAAATACAAACACCCAGAATCCGAAACCAACAGATATGCTCATCACACAAATGTTGGTCGGGTACGAGTCGAACCCACGACTTTTGGCGTGGACGGCAGGGTCACACCAACTAAGCCAACATGCCAGTCGAAATCGTTATGCTGCATCCACACGTTTGGCAAACCTTTACAAACGCAAACGTGTTCAGCAGGGGTTCGGCTTGCGTCTGTAAAGGTTTGCCAAACGTGTGGATGCCGCATAACGTTTTTGGTTATGGTTTGGATTTGGTATCGTTCAGAATAAGCGCGATTGCCCCCCCCTGATACAGATTAAAATTTAAAAATCATAGAATTTGTATAACTGTTTTGACCACTTGATTTACCAACCTAAGAGCATAGAGCGGAAGATCGATTAGAGTCCATTTTATATGAATATGAAATAAATAAATAAATAAAAATTATCTATAGTTGTTTTTTTTTTGCTGTACGGCTGTTTGTTTGTCAACAGTTGCGGACATAATCCGCTTGGAGCACAACTACAGCGTGGAGCGAGCGAAGCGGGCGGCGCAGGCGCAGGACGTGTCGCGGCTCAACGTGCGGCAGCTCGTCGACACGCTCGGATACCTGTGAGTCCAGCCAGTCAGCCAGCCACCACCGAGCTCCGGAGTGTTCACAGCGAATGGAACATACACACCCCTAGAGATTTAAGTCCCCGCCAACCGAGAACAGAACCTACCTGTTGTATTTTAAATAAAACTAAAACAAAAGTATCAGGACGTCTACAACGTCCACTGCTGGACAAAGGCCTCCCCCATGGATCTCCCCGACGCCCGGTCCCGCGCTAACCTCATCCAGCTGGGTCCCGCGACCTTCACCAAATCGTCGGTCCACCTTGTGGGCCTGCCTTCGCTTCGTCCTCAAGTATCAAACTTTTGGTTTCATTTTACAGGTCTTTAAAGAACCTGCAGCGCAAGCAGCTGTGGGTGGCCAAGGTGGAAACTGACAAGGCTGAAGCGTCCATCACCCAGGCCGAACAGGTCATCACCAAGATGCCGGACCCTAAGCAGATCATCGAGGTAAGCGACTGTCATCGTATCAGTCTGTAGACGTCACTGCTGGACAAAGGTCTCCCCCAAAGATCTCCACGACGTCCAGTCCCGCGCTAACCTCACCCAGCCGGGTCCCGAGACCTTCATCAGATCGTCGGTCCACCTTGTCTCCCACAACGCTTACGCTGCGTCTTCCGGTACGTGGTCGCCACTCGAGAACCTTCCTGCCCCAACGGCTGAAGTAAGTATCAATAGTCAAAATTTGCGGCAAAAACGGCCGTATCTTCTGGCTGCGTTGACTTAGAAGTTTGATGTTTTTACGGCTCCAAGAGACTGCAGACCTGAGTATTTGATTGTAATTACAACTTGATACCTCCACATGTTCCTGACAAAGAGCCTTGATAGACGGACAGACAGACGGGCAACGAAGTGATCCTATAGATTAGATTACAATTATTTATCTCACATTACAAATATTAATACATAGTTTTCTTACGTAAAAGGTCAAAGTTAATGTGATCGTCAATAAAATAATAATAATAAATAAAAAAACATACTAGTACAATAATGTCAAAGTATAGGGTTCATTTTTTCCTTTTAAGGTAAGGAACCCTAAAAAAATAACATTTACTATAACCACTTAGATTGAATTTCCGCGCATTATTTGAGAAAAGTACTATACAAGCTTTATTCACAACCAGGCATTGATGGACTCGCTTACTTACACGTTAGTCACGCTGCAGTAATGTATATCTTGTCTATGTTCGTGGAACAAACCTTATGGGTGCGATGTTGGTGGCAGATAATCCCCGAGGCGTGCGGCGGCGAGGCGTCGGCGGAGGCCGGCGAGGTGCTGCACATCATGGACGACGGCAGCATCCCGGACAACTTCATCTACGAGATCGCCGAGGAGCAGGAGATCAGCATGGACGAGGTAGGTTGACATCGCTGACAGTAATTATATAATTATTTACGGGTCTTACACACGAAATTCAAGAAATTCAAAAGTATTTTATTGCATGTAAGCACACTGGGTACATTTATACAACGTCAATTTTTTATCTACCACCGCCTCCAAGGTGTTATATAGAGCTGGGAAGAAGAAGCGGCGCAACAAACTTCCGCAACACATCTTTTAAAATCAAGTTTGTACATAACATTATTTTGTAAAGATTGTGCGAGGCTGAAGTAACATTAACACCAGGCATCTTTGTCATTTAGATAATCGACTGTCCTATAATAAGCTTTCTTACAAAGTTGTTGTTTAATGTAGGTCTTAAATTTTCTGTCATTCATATTTAAGATTTCTTCTGGTAGTTTGTTGTAGAAACGAATAAGTTTTATTTACCTTGCCCGACGTTTCGACCATGTTACACCGGCCGTGGTCACGAGCTGTAACCTGGTCGAAACGTCGGGCAAGGTAAATAAAACTTATTCGTGAGTAAAACCCGGAAATAATTATATAATTATGAATACAAAGCGCGAAAGTCTAAAATGTACTATCGCTGACAGTGTTTACAGTCTATGTGTGCGTAAGCAAGATAGAGATGTCCACAAACTTGAAAGTTTCATTCAATTGATCGAGTCAATGAACTATTTCTTGAAATTGAATGAGCGTCTCCAGTTAACAGCACAGCTTCCATTTGGTCCTAAAATTAGTCATTCACCCTTACATTGCTTGCAGGTGAAGGAGATCCCAGCCGCTGGCAACAAGTCGTGGACGCTGAACATCGTGCCGGAGGAAAACAAGCCCAAGTACGCGTACATCAAGCACTGCAGCACCGGCAAGAAGAAGCGCCACTTCACGTCAGAAATGAACGAGATCACCCTCCAGGGAGACTTCGAGAACTACTACATCCTCCCCGACGTGGACCCCACGGTGGGGGTGGAGATCACCACCAGCTACGAGCCGGAGAACTTCATCGTCGAGGAATACCAGCATCTCGTCCTCGACGAGAGGCCGAAGAAACGCGCCAGGGAGCCGGACCCCACGAAGAAGAGGAGGAAGAAGATCACCCCGATGAGACCGGCTCCGGTGAGACAGATACAGATTAAAAACGAAATTGGCGAGGACTGGGTGATTCAGAGCGACGCCGTGTACGACCCGGAGGGTTCTGAGGTCTTCGACGACAGCAAGGGAAACGCTAGGGTGAGACGGAAAAATAAAAAATATTTAGGGTACGATTTTGTTACGTAAACTGGCTTCTTGGAAGGGTTGTATAGTTTTTTGTTTCCTGGCAACGGAATGTCGGTATTTGGTTTTGTGTGTGCTTTCTTTTAGCGTAAATGGTCAAACGGAGACCATTCTGCCTGTCTTTTGTGTCTAAAGTTCTTTCCTTTTATGTACCGATGTCTGGAATCAACATAATGGACATACAGTATGTATTTAACCCTTTATAACGCCCCAGTTACACAGATATGCTACGTGAAAGTTAAATGCACTACCATGTTTGTAATGCACTGGGGAACACATCTACGGCAAAAAAAATCATTAGGAAAAAACATGTGGTGAATATATGCACTCAGTCTGTTAGTGCACTTGAGTTTTCAGATGATCTGTTTCCAATACACCTATTCATTGACATTGAACGAATGAGGAAAGAAAGCCTGATATATTCGCTATATAATACCATTATAGTTAAATAAAAAAGAGGATGTTCTTCTCCGTAAATGTTTATTAACTGAGTTGTATCCAAATCGCCTCTGCCTTATAAAGGGTTAAAAGTATGTTTATCAGTTGTCGAGTACCCATTTACAAGCTTCGGCTTAGTTTGGGACGTGTGTGGATTTGTCCAAACATTATTATTATATAAATTAGGGCTGTACAATAGTGAGCGGCGCCGCCGCTGCCTAAATAATTAGTCCCAAACTCGTGTAATCTCGTACAAGGCGGCGGCGCCGATCATTATAATGGAGCCCTAAGGTTAGGAAAGGTACTTGTCTAATGGGCTCCCTACACGATCATGCGGCATGACATGCATTACGTGCTGTCACTCATGCATGACCGTCTAGCTGTAGCGACTGACGTGCATGACATGCAAACTACGTGCTGGCCGTTGCTTCACTGTACTGATTGATAGCAAGCGTGATGGTCCATCATGCAGCATGATAATTCACGTAAACGTTGCATGTCATGCAAGCATGAGTTTAGGGAACACTTAAGTGAAAGAAACAATAGGAGGTAATAAATATAATTACAGAGAATTTTTTAAACATTTTTTTTTCCTTCATTTAAATCACTGTTATTGTGGAAACGAGGCTTAATTTGGTACGTGTGAATATATTGTTCCTTTTCTCTCGTCTCGGTCCATGAAGTTCTTTTCTAGTAATGTCCCAATTGATGTTTATTAGGAAGTTTGTGATTTCAGGAATTAGACTTTTTTAGCGACATTTTCGAAAATGGACCTTTTGTGAAAGGATTTTCCTAAAAGGATATTTTGGGAGAGGATTTTCCTAAAAGGATATTTTGGGAGAGGATTTTCCTAAAAGGATATTGGGAAAGGATTTTCCTAAAAGGATATTTTAGGAGAGGATTTTCCTAAAAATATATTTTGCTAAAGGATTTTCCTATAAGGATATTTTGGGAGAGGATTTTTCTAAAAGGATGTTTTGGGAGATGATTTTCCTAAAAGGATATTTTGGGAGAGGATTTTCCTAAAAGGATATTTTGGGAAAGGATTTTCCTAAAATGATATTTTGGGAGAGGATTTTCCTAAAAGGATATTTTGGGAAAGGATTTTCGAAAAAAGGACATCACTGGAAAAGAACATTATGGGGCGTGACGTGTTCTCTATTTAGGCGAACTATTATAATTTTGAAGTAATTAAGGCATAATAATGTATCTACTCACATTTATTTCTTTACTGTTGCCAGATAAATATTCTGCGGTTTTTTACTTGCCTGTAATGTTAACTATTATTAATCTGGAGTCGTAAAGGGCGTGTGTAATATCATAAGCTCGCATTTTATCGGTATTTGAAGAAAATATGATAGGATTGTTCATGAAATCATGAAATTTTCGCCAATAAAATGTAATATTTGGCTAGTCAGTACGTTGTGTTTGGAATATAGTTTAGTCTGTGGTGTATTAAACTAACTCCCACTGCTGGACGTAGACCTTTATTGACTTATTCGCGCAAGACTTTTGGGCATACAGGGTTAATACAGATTCAAAGTACAAGGACGTGCGGGCGACTGTACAAAGGCGTGTTAGGCTTAATGTAGTCATGATTGCGCCTAAACATCCTGTATAAATTATACGGTACATCACAGACTAAATAATCTCTAAATATCAATTCGATCTTGACATCAAGGAGATGGCAAAAAATGAACTGAAAATTTTATAATAATGCTGTAAGGGATTCAAAATTAAATAGAGTTTGTAAATTTAAGTGTTTTAAAGCCGTGTAAATGCTTAGTAATATGTTACTAATCATCGTAAACATGTCACGTTTGTAGACATGTCACGTTCGTGGCTATGTCACGCACGTAGACATGTCACGTTCATAGACATTTCGTTTTTATTACGATTTTACAGTTACAATGAGGTGATTTTATTTCTATTAAGCTGGCTGTAACTCGCATATTTATAACATTTATCTTAAAACGTAAAGGAAAAAACAATCTATAAAACAAATTTGTAAGTTTATGGGATCACAAATCCCAACTTATCAGCGTGCGTGTCTACAAACGTGACATGGTTGCGAGCGACTGTGATTTGTCCACCAATATGACGACATGTCTACCAATAGGACATGTCTGTCTGCGAACGTGACACGTCCACTAATGTGACGTTTGCGAACGTCATATCTCCACCAATATGACATGTCTACAAACGTGACATGTCCCCACCAGTATGACATTGTCTGCGAACGTGACATGTCTACAAACGTGACATGTCCACCAATTTGTCATGTCTGCGAACGTGACATGTCCACCAGTATGACATGTCTACAAACGTGACTTGTCCACCAATGACATGTCTGTCTGCGAACGTGAGAAGTCCACCAATGTGACATGTCTGCGAACGTGACATATCCACCAATGTGACGTTTGCGAACGTGACATATGTATGACATGTCTGCGAACGTGACATGTCCACCAATATGACATGTCTACAAACGTGACATGTCCACCAATATGACATGTCTACAAACGTGACATGTTAACCAATATGACATGTCTGTCTAGAAACGTGGCGTGTCCATTACTTCATCGCCTTCCAGCTATAGAAGGAAGAAGTCTGTACAGAAAAATAAGTAAAATTATGAACGCGTGATTATACTTTGTCAGGAAAATAAGTCTTCGAGTTTTAGTTGTGAATTTATCTTTTCTATCTGGCAAACTAAATTTCTGTCATTTGAGTAGAGAGGCACTTCATCATCATCATCATCATCAGCCTGCACTAGTCCACTGCTGGACATAGGCCTCCCCCAAGGCGCGCCACTGAGTCCGATCTTCGACTCTCCGCATCCAGTCACTGCCAGCCGCCCTGCGCAGGTCGTCGCTCCACCTAGCCGGGGGGCGTCCCACACTACGCTTGCCTAGTCGTGGTCTCCACTCGAGAACTCGTCTACCCCAGCGGTTATCGGTTCTCCGACAGATGTGAGAGAGGCACTTCGAAGAAATCAAATATCGACATTTATTATCATCTTATTCTCGCTGTTTCGCTTTATTAATGAACTATATCGATAGTACCTATTTTAAAGTCAGAAATACCCTATGGCACAAAATTGCTTTTTGACGAAATACATATTTTCGTATGGTCAAAAATGTGGTTCGTCAGTTTACAATAGACCGAATTTCTTATGGGCTCCGTAAACGATCATGCGGCATGACATGCATTACGTGCTGTCACTCATGCATGACCGTCTAGCTGTAGTGATTGACGTGCATGACATGCAAACTACGTGGCCGTTGCTGCACTGTACTAGGTGATTGATAGCAAGCATGATGGTCCATCATGCAGCATGATAATTCACGTCATGCCGCATGACCGTTTAGGGACCACTTTGTTTGACGAAAAGCGTCATTCGACCAACCTCATTTTTACTAAAAACTTCGACCAAACTGTATTTTTTCGACGAAAGCAATTTTGACCTTAGGCATACCAATTTTGTTTGGTTGGTTTATCGATTGGGAAATCTAGATTTTGTGTGTAGATAAGAAACTACTTTTAGGGCCGCTTACACCGCTTGCTGATAAAGTCCCAGATACCCTATCTGCAGGTTATCTGACAGATAGCCTGTTTTTTTGGTTACACAGGTATCTGATTGCCTATATCTTATATAGTCTATCACACAGATTTATCTGATAGATTAGTTTATCATTAAGATTACTATCTGTAACAACATCAGGAAGTGGTGAAAGAAGCCCTTATTATAATATCTCGTTCAGAGGTCATGCAATCAATTTAATATCTAGATTTTCCATAGACTTCAAATCAATTATTTTATTCATTCATAATTGTATATTTGTTAGTTTTAATGTTCATTAAAAATAAATGCACTATTGTAAAAAAGTAAATGGCTGCCTTATTAAGTACCTAGTGGTTTTTTTCGGAGTTTCCCGGCGAGATCGAATCAGAAACGAGGAGATCCGCAGGAGAACCAAGGTCGCCGACATAGGTCAAAGAATTGCGGAGCTGAAGCGGCAGTGGGCTGGGCACATCGCTCGTAGAACTGACGGCCGTTGGGGCAGAAAGGTTCTCGAGTGGCGACCGCGTATAGGAAGACGCAGCGCAGGCCTCCCACAAGGTGGACCGACGATGTGGTGAAGGTCGCGGGACCCGGCTGGATGAGGTTAGCGCGGGACCGGGCGTCGGGAGATCCATGGGGAGGCCTTTGTCCAGCAGTGGACGTCTACAGGCTGATATGATGACGTGTGGTTTTTTAAGCTGGAAATATTTTATCGAGAATAAAGGCAAGTGATGGGTAGTTAGCAGGATTCCTATCGATATTTTGCTACTGTCAAGCTATCGATGTTTAAAATCTATTAATAACACCATATACTTGTATATGGTGTTATTAATACTGTAATAGTGACTGGAAATGCGACCTTCCATACCATGAATCAAAAAAAATTGCCACTCCCATATGGATGAGTAATAAAAGCATTCTATGGGTGTCAAAATCGTGTCAAATGTACCAAAAAATTGTGACTCCCTCGCACATTCTCATTTTCAAATTCAATAGTGAAAAGATACTTCCACCTCCTCCCGCTACTCCGCTTCCTTTGTCCGCACCCCCCCTGTAAATGGCACCATAGGTTACGATACTAAGGGCCTCTTACACCGCTTGCTGATAAAGTCCCAGATACCCTATCTACAGGTAATCTGACAGATAGCCAATTTTTTGGTTTCACAGGTATCTGATTGCCTATATCTTATATATTTTATATAGTCTATCACACAGATTTATCTGATAGATTAGTTTATCACTAAGATTACTATCTGTAACAATATCAGGAAGTGGTGAAAGAAGCCCTAAATATGCAAGATGCGATCTCCACAGGGAGCCCGTGCGCGACCAGAGATTTGAAACTTGTTCCATACCGATGGTCATTAGTAACAAGTGAACCTATCAATTAGGGATCAAAATCGAGTGGTTTCCTAATTTTGGTGTTTTTAGGGTTCCGTACATCAAAATAGGAATAGGAACTCCGTTGTCCGTCTGTCTGGTTATGGTTAGATTTGGTAATATCAGCGCCAACACCTTGGAAGCGGTGGTAGATAAAGTGTACTTAACATGCAATAAAATAGTTTTGACTTTGAATATCGTTCGTGAACTGGCCGTCAGATTATACTGGTTTTGTTTCCACAGACGTGCGGTCGACTGTAATCATACTGCTGTTGTTTTTAATAAATTCAGACCACTACAAGGACTCTAGCAAAATAAACACGCAAAAATCACTTTCATAAATTTATTCCTCATCACTTTTTAGGGGGCGCCGCCTTCTTAGCTACTTTAGGCGTCTTCTCTTTGGGCGCCTTCTTCTCTTTAGGCGCCTTCTTCTTGGGCGGCGGAGGGGGGGTCTTCTTGGCTGCTGGCTTCTTCGGCTTCTTGGAAGCGGCCAGTTTGATGGACTTGCGCCTCTTCTCACGCAGTTTCTCAGCCTTGACCGCAGGATCGGTAGCGGGTAGTTTGATCTGAAAAATGTTGGTGTTTCAGTCGTTGCCAGGGGTGAAGACGAAAGGTGGGAGGGGACGGTGTGATCAGAATAAGTCAACGTGTTAGGTAATCATCGGTTGTCATAACCCAATGCTCTGATAAGAGGGTATCATCATTTGGAAACTAATATATTAGATTTTAAGTTATGGTGGAATATATAAACTTAGAGCGTCGGGGATAAGACGCGGCCTATCATATCGAAAGGTCCGGACTCCGATCCCCGGCCGGGCCATGTACCAATGGGTTTTTCTCGAAACTTAAGTACATTTACTGACTGCTCTCAAACGGTGAAGGCAAACATCGTGAGGGAACCTGCATACGCCGAAGAAGAAATTCTTAGGCGCATGTGAAGTCCACCAACCCGCACTGGGCTACCGCGGTGGACTATAGCCCGAACGCCCTCGTTGAGAGGGTAGGCCTGTGCCCCAGCAGTGGGGACATGTTAATAGGCTGTTGATGATACTCACACCACGCTTCTCAGCGAGCGCCAGCGCCCTCAGGTTGTTCCTCCTCTGCTGGTCGAGCAGCGCCTTCCTCCTCATGACGGCCGAGTGCGGGTTCAGACGCAGCATCGCCTTGCTGTTCGTCAGCGGGTTGAGCTTCCTGGTCGCGCGGATCACGCGCTTGCTGTGGGACGGAGAACGTGTGGTCAGCTCGGTCAGGGACGGTGCACCGGGTGGGACGGTGCTCAGGGCTCAGGTAAAGTCAACGTGTTAGGTAATCATCGGTGGTCATCACCCAATGCTCTGATAAGAGGGTATCATCATAATATAGTTTTGTCAAGACCATACCGACAAGGGTAGTTTCAAAATCTTTTTTTTCAACACAATTGCTCATAAAGTGGCTTTTATTCAACCGCTTTTAGGTTCATAGTGCAGCTTAGGACTGCGTAAGGAAGTGAAGGATCGTAGGTCGAATTCAGTAGCGCCTTGGGGGAGGCCTGTGTCCAGCAGTGGACTAGTGCAGACTGGTGATGACGAGGATATTATCACCTATAGGTGGACGTATAATTAGAAACAGGGCAAAATTTCCATACAATCGAGGTCACTTTGAAGCCATGGTTCTCCGTGTAGGATTGATCAGGGCATGATCTGATGACGGTTATCAAAAGTAGATGGAGGACTTTAAGATCGCTATAGATCTAACTGATCAGATGAGCCATCTGGAAGCAGCATCGTCATGATTCCTTAACTTTAAGATTTTTTTCTTCTTGACGATGCTGCTTCCAGACAGTACATTTTATGAACAAACACAGTAGATTATATGAACAAGACAAAATTTTTGAAATTCACACCGTACGTTCACTTGGGTGGTCCACTGGTGCTGGCTGATGATGAGGATTACTCACTTGGGCGCGCGCAGCACCTTGCGGATCTCGTCGGACTTGAGCAGCCGGCTCAGGTCGGTGTTGGCCATCTTGGGCTGGGGCAGGTTGAAGTTCTTCTTCTCCTTCGAGGGGGTCTTCCACGAGCCGAACAGAGCGTCTGTCAACACGGAAATAAAGTTAGACGCTCTAAAAGTTGGATGTGGTGTAGTCATCATCAACAGCCTATTAACATGTCCCCACTGCTGGGGCTCAGGCCTACCCTCTCAACGAGGGCGTTCGGGGTATAGTCCACCACGCTAGCCCAGTGCGGGTTGGTGGACTTCACATGCGCCTAAGAATTTCTTCTTCGGCGTATGCAGGTTTTCTCACGATGTTTTCCTTCACCGTTTGAGAGCAGTCAGTAAATGTACAAGGCCCAGCCGGGGATCGAATTTCGGACCTTTCGATATGACAGGCCGCGTCTTATCCCCGACGCCACTCACGCTCGAGCATGCTATAGCACGCCGCAGCACTGACTGACAAGAGCGATTCCGTGCTGACACATATGATCGAACCCTTCACCGTTTGAGAGCAGTCAGTAAATGTACTTAAGTTTCGAGAACATTAGCCCAGCTGGGGATAGACCTCGAGACCTTTCGATTAACGGGGCCGCGTGTTATCTCCGACGCCACTATATATACAAATATTAATAATAACATTAAACTGTGTTCCTCACGTCGACACACCGGCCCGCTGGCGGCGCGCCGATGTTTCCTCCGGGACGGGTCGCTCTCCCCCACACATTCGTAACCCGCGACCATATTGTACGGACCGAGTAAGGCTTATTGGGGATTTTAAAGACTAATATTCTATGGGCATCAGAGCCGTGGCTGCCTAGTTGGTTGTGCACTCGCCTCGCGTTCGTGAGCTCGTGGGTAACCTTGGCCGTACCAATGAGTAAATATGAGTACCAAATCATATACTAAATATTATGAAGGCGAAAGTTTGTAACGATGTGAGGATGTTTGTTACTCTTTCACGCAAAAACTACCGAACAGATTTTGATGAAACTTGGTACAGTGATAGCTTATATCCTGGAATAACATATAGGCTACTTTTCAACGCGGACAAAGTCGCGGGGCGTCCGCTAGTACCCCCTAAGTAACAAAACGCCTACATAAAGGGCGCTGTTTCACAATGTACACGGGAAAAACTATTCTACTCGGGAAAAAGCTAGTAATAGTTTCCACTACCCTCCAACACAACACACCATGGAGAAGGGCAGGACTGAAAACCAGCGCTGCACAGTCAGTTCCCACTGACGGTGTCAGCTTTGCTGAGCTATGTCCTTTTGCCACTCTGTAGGTATAATTTAACTTTCTTTGAATTTAACTGTTTTGCATCTTTTATTTTTGTATCTTCACCGTTCCATTGTTTGGTTTCGTTAAGTAATTTGTACCTAATTTAAATGTGGCAAATATATTATTTTACATTTCATTTTCATTAATAATAAAAACTCTTCTCTTTTTCTCGAAACTTAAGTACATGTACTGACTGCTCTCAAACGGTGAAGGAAAACATCGTGAGGAAACCTGCATACGCCGAAGAAGAAATTCTTAGGCGCATGTGAAGTCCACCAACCCGTACTGGGCTAGCGTGGTGGACTATAGCCCGAACGCCCTCGTGGAGAGGGTAGGCCTGAGCCCCAGCAGTGGGGACATTAATAGGCTGTTGATGAATAATAAAAAGGTAAGTAAAGCGGGCACTCACCGAGCCTGTCGAAGGCGGACTGCGTCCAGATGATGAACCGCCCGACGTGGCCGCCCGGCGCCAGCTTCAGCAGGTTCAGCTTGTCCACGCTCAGCGTCTCCACGCCGGGGATGTTGCGGAACGCGCGCGTGAGGCCCTGCCAGCGGCCACCAAGGTTAATCAAAATTTCTCTATTTGTGATTTTAGGTATTACAAAAATGATGTTCAAACTTAAAAAAAAAAAAAAACTTGCATACATTAATAAAATGAAAATACAATTATATATTCCACAAGCGGCTATTAAATTATTATTAATCTAGTCTAGTTTAATCTAGTTATTAAAGGCTCATGTCTAACTGACCACAAAACATACATAAAAGGAAAAAAAACATACATATAGCAGAACGTAGAATCTCCTCCTTTTTTGGAAGTCGGTAAAAATAGTAAATGATCACTGTTTTTGGATTTACGGTTCACTTTTCTGCAGGGATTGTTAATTTGAACGAGGTGGTGATGCTGTGACACATTATTTGAGACTGAATAAAATAATCGAAATACAAACATTTAAAAGAGTGATATGCCAATACATATGAAAAGACACCGAACAATCGCCAAAATTTAAAATGCTCTCCCAATGTTTAACATCTCGTTCACCTATTGAATTATAGTTTTTTTAGGTTAGGTTCTGGGCGGTTGTAACTTCCGGGTACTGTTGCTCGGTCCAAGGGTCACCAGTAACCTAACAGCACGTCGCTTCGCTCCTCGAACCTAACCTTCAGGGTGAACCACCCCGAAGGTTAGATAGGTACTCTATTTCTGGACGAATAACCAAACCCAACAGACAACCAATGTTTATTTTTGTGATCATTTACTAAATTTGGTCGTCATCGATACAATTTTTTGATTTCAAAGTTTTGTGTAGTTTATTATTATTATAATAGTGGTCACTATATTTGTTACCATTATTAATGATATGATATATCACTCGTCAGTGGCGTAATGGTCTAATAGGTTTTAAGTACATTTACTGACCGCTCTCAAACGGTGAAGGAAAACATCGTGAGGAAACCTGCATACGCCGATGATGAAATTCTTAGGCGCATGTGAAGATACAAATAAATGTAACTGTGTTCCTCACGTCGACACACCGGCCCGCTGGCGGCGCGCCGATGTTTCCTCCGGGACGGGTCGCTCTCCCCCACACATTCGTAACCCGCGACCATATTGTATGGACCGAGTAAGGCTTATTGGGGATTTTAAAGACTAATATTCTATGGGAATCAGAGAACAAGATTATATTAAATATTCATCATCAACAGCCTAGTAACATGAGGGTAGCCTACCCTCTCGACGAGGGCGTTCGGGCTATAGTCCACCACGCTAGCTCAGTGCGGGTTGGTGGACTTCACATGCGCCTAAGAATTTCTTCAGCGTATGCAGGTTTCCTCACGATGTTTTCCTTCACCGTTTGAGAGCAGTCAGTAAATGTACTTAAGTTTCGAGAAAAACCCCATTGGTACATGGCCCAGCCGATTATACCTTTCGATATGATAGGCCGCGTCTTATCCCCGACGCCACCGACGCTCTCTTTCAAATGCTATTAGGTCAAAATCACCAAAATTAAAGGAGTATTCACCTGGTCCTTGTGGTAGACGATGAGCGGCCCCTTGCGCTGGATGCGGCGCCGGTTCCTCATCTTGCCCTTGCCCGCGCGCAGACGCTGCGACTTGTACACCTGCAAGCAACGCCACCAGCTCAGCACCAGCTCTCAGGACACGGGAGACACTCCTCGGGGACAGATAGGCCCTCCAAAACATCAATTAACATCTGCTGTGCGAATGCGATGCACCAGCTGCATGGCTTGTCCTGGGTATGGCCTGCCCTGAACCCCGAGGACTACAGCCTCCTGCCTGTAAAGGGAGGGAAGTGAGGGGCGAGAGGGGGAGGGCAGGGCGAGGGAGGGGGTAGGGAGGGGGGGTCTGTGTAGTATTTAAACGCGAATGAAGTTGCGGGGCGTTTGCTAGTGTAGTATAATTTGTTTTCCAAAGTCGATTTCGAATGAGAATGTTTCATACGATTGTTGGCAATGGAAGTATATTATGGTCCCAGTAATCCCAGCTCAAAGATCTGGAAGCTGTCAGCTTGGATTCAGGACTTATTCAATTCCACTACACCAATTCTGATGAAATTTGCTTGGGTACAGACTACAGTGTTAGCTTATATCCTACGTATCTAGCTAGCAGAGATCCTACATATCTAGCTAGCAGAGATTCTACATATCTAGCCAGCAGAGATCCTACATATCTAGCTAGCAGAGATTCTACATATCTAGCTAGCAGAGATCCTACATATCTAGCTAGCAGAGATCCTACATATCTAGCTAGCAGAGATTCTACATATCTAGCTAGCAGAGATCCTACATATCTAGCTAGCAGAGATCCTACATATCTAGCTAGCAGAGATCCTATATATCTAGCTAGCAGAGATTCTACATATCTAGCTAGCAGAGATCCTACATATCTAGCTAGCAGAGATCCTACATATCTAGCTAGCAGAGATCCTACATATCTAGCTAGCAGAGATCCTACATATCTAGCTAGCAGAGATCCTACATATCTAGCTAGCAGAGATCCTACATATCTAGCTAGCAGAGATTCTACATATCTAGCTAGCAGAGATCCTACATATCTAGCTAGCAGAGATTCTACATATCTAGCTAGCAGAGATCCTACATATCTAGCTAGCAGAGATCCTACATATCTAGCTAGCAGAGATCCTACATATCTAGCTAGCAGAGATCCTATATATCTAGCTAGCAGAGATTCTACATATCTAGCTAGCAGAGATCCTACATATCTAGCTAGCAGAGATCCTACATATCTAGCTAGCAGAGATCCTACATATCTAGCTAGCAGAGATCCTACATATCTAGCTAGCAGAGATCCTACATATCTAGCTAGCAGAGATCCTATATATCTAGCTAGCAGAGATTCTACATATCTAGCTAGCAGAGATCCTACATATCTAGCTAGCAGAGATCCTACATATCTAGCTAGCAGAGATTCTACATATCTAGCTAGCAGAGATCCTACATATCTAGCTAGCAGAGATCCTACATATCTAGCCAGCAGAGATCCTACATATCTAGCTAGCACAGATACTACATACTAGCTAGCAGAGATCCTATATATCTAGCTAGCAGAGATCCTACATATCTAGGTAGCAGAGATCCTACTAGTAATTTTTTGTAATGTTCGAAATAGTATGAAACCCTTTACATCAAAGCGGCGCGGCAAACGGGCGCTGCAGGGGCGGTGCGGAGCGGAGGCGGCGCGTTGTATTCCTTTTTAGTATATGAGAACCGCCACACAGAGCGGCCGCGGTGCGAAGCGTTCTTCATACACACCGCCGCCGCGCCGCCGCCGCAAGCAGTATTCCTGTCTGAAGGGCTCCGCTATATATTCGCTTCCCGCAGATTCGCCGCCGCAGTGTCTGTGTTGCGCTTTAGTCCAGTTTGCCAGGAAGGTGTAGTTACCTTGAGCACGTCGGACCAGGCCTTGACGCGGCGCAGGAAGATGACGGCCTGCTTGGTCTTGTTGATCTCCTGCACCTTGTCGCACACCACCAGCGGCAGCTCCGGGACCTTCTCGATTATGTGGCCTGGGCATTCACAAAATTACATTACATACTTGAAGCGAACTCGGAAGCACCGACTGACCATGAAATATTACATTTAAATAAATAAAAACGGACAAATGCGAGTAGGACTCGCGCCCTGAGAATTCCGTACAAACTTTTAAAATTTTCGAGTCTTTAATAGCACACTTATGTATTAACTTACATGGATGATATGCTTATACGCAAAATTAAGTTTGTTGGTAATAGAAAAATTACTTCTTTCTGTGATGTAACTACTAATTTACTGTTTTCGTATTTTTTCCATTACTTGTGCCATAAGACGTTGCTTCTTGTCAAATTTCAATATTCTAGGTCAACTGGAAGTACCCCATTTCATTACCAAAATACTCAAAAATGCGGCGAAACCGGCCATATCTTATCATTCTTATAATTGATCCTATCGATTGGTATCATAAAAATACGAACTAGACAAATGTGGAAAACACAGCATGTTTTCCACATTTGTCTAGTTCGATTCCTGGCTCAGGAAGGTTTCTCAAAAATTTTTGAAAGCAGTTAAACTTATTAAAAAAAAAAAGATTGTTTCCTTTCAGTAAAAATTGCCATCTTTAATATTAAGTGTACGCCCTCCAACTACCATTTTTCTTTTCCAACCTGTATATATTTAAGCCAACAAATTTCTCGCTTCCATCTAACTCAGGAAGGTTACATATAAGTCATCCGAATGAGATTTATAATATTATTTAGTGGTGTGTTGTTCTGTGACACAATTGAGTAGCAACATTCACTATTCCGTTGTGATGTGGAACATCTTATATACCCCGAAATATCAGCCATCGCATCATTCGTAATGTCGATGACGAGGAATCGGGGAGTCTACCACAGAAGACTCTTATCTTGTTAGGGTGCCAGTAATACCTGGCGACACTTGGACCCTATGGGATCTGTTGCGCCAAACCCCTGTCCGCCAAACGGTTTGGTGGACTTCACATACGCCTTAGAATAGTAAATACCAGTCTTTGTCGTAAGCAGGTTTCCTCACGATGTTTTCCTTCACCGAAAAACCTGTGGTATTATTCTTATTCTTAGACAGGGGTGGCAGTCCCTGCACCGACTCCACGAAAGCGGGAGTTTTGTGCAACTCCCCCCGGGCCGTCAGTCCAGCCATCCCAACTCTTTGAAGTAGTGGAGTACGGCTTCTGACCGACGGCAGCACTGTTGCAGGTTGCTCGTGGCCGAAATGTCGGGATCTATTACCAGGCCCGTTTCAGATCTGAATTCCTGTGTTGCGGGACAGTGAAGCACTGCGTGCTCTGTGGTATTATAATAAACCGTACTAAGTTTTCGAAAAACTCATTGGTACGAGCCAGGAGGAATGATCACTTGACGGTCATGAGGGTAATGCGCGCTCACCTCGTGCCTGCACGAGCGCGGGCACGCCGGAGGCGGCGACGGCGGCGGCGGAGGCGGCGCGGCGCTGGCGCAGGTTGACGCGCCGGTGCCAGCGCCGCCACGGCTTGGTCGGCGCGAACATGCGCCCGCCGCGGCACATGTTGCCGAACGCGCCCTGCCCGGACCTAAACAGATAAGATGAGATAAGATAGCCTTTATGGCTGAATACATTTTATTTTATTTTTATATTCTCTTCAACTAGTCCTTGGACAAAGGCCTCTTCCCTGGAGTGCCACTACTCATAAAATAAAGACAACCGCTGGCCCAATATGGAGAAGAGAAGCAAAACAGAGAGAAGTGGAAATCCGGACCTAAACAACAAGTCATCAAATAAATAAACCGTGTGGCGTTTATTTATTTGATGACTTGTTGTTTAGGTCCGGATTTCCACTTCTCTCTCTTTTTTGATTCTCTTCTCCATATTGGGCCAGCGGACCCGGCTGGATGAGGTTAGCGCGGGAGCGGGCGACGGGCAGATCCCTGGGGGAGACCTTTGTTCAGCAGTGGACGTCTACAAGCTGATATGATGAACGCCACACGAGAACATTTCTGCCCCAACGGCCGGCAGTTCTACGAGCGATAGGCCCGCCCTTCCTCTCAAGCGACCTTCACCATAGCATATTGAGAACTCACCGGTGGGTACCCCCGCCTCGAACGCGGGGTATACGTGCTACGGCCCGCCCGGTGCCCCACGACTCGGCACTGGTTTGGTGACCTGCAGACAACGTAACAATCGTTCATATGTTCTAATTTTTTCATCAAACTTGCTCGTAAATGGTCATATTATATGCATGCATACAGAAACACAATGGCCTATATTTTACACCCGCGGGAGTAATGAAAACCAGTACAATATTACACCCCTAGGGGCTGTTATTTGTAGCTGATTTATTAAAATTGAGTAAACTTGACTTATTTCCTCGCAAATGTGATGAAAAACATTGTGTGCATGACGGGTAGTAAGGGTATTACAAACTCGAGTCATTAAAATCCCTCCGCCTTCGGCGTCGGGCTTCTAACAGACTCTCGTTAGTAATATCCTACTTACTGCCCTTATAGCACAATGTACTGTTCCTTATTCATTTACCAAGTCAATATCTACCATAATGAGTTAAAAAGTTACTCATATTTGTGTAAAGTTGTGTTTTTCATGTATTTATTTATTTTATTTTAAATGGAAAGGCAGCTTATAGCTGATGCTTCCATATCAGCAGTCGACTTGCTTTCATAATTCATCATTTATTTATAGCGTTTTTTTTAGCTTGATAAAGTTGTCTAGTCTGTTCTTGAACATGTTTACAGAAGTGGCAGATACAACAGATTCTGGCAGATTATTCCATTTGGATGCAACCCTGTTGCATAGAACATTTCTGTAGGGGTTATGGTTAAGGCATAATTACTTTAATTTTATTGTCTAATCAAACCATCATTAACTTAAAATTCTGAACAAAAAAGAAAAAGTAAAATAACTAAGTATTTAAGTACAAAAAAAAATTTTTTATATAAAATTTAATAAAAATTTAATTTCCTAGTTAATTTTTTTTTAATTTTAAAAAATTAACATTCAGATGCTTATGACTCTTAATTTAGAGTTATGTGGAATTATAAAAAAGTGTTCATGTAGTAGCAACCTTGCACCCGTTATCGCTACAGAGCGAGCCCGGAACGCCATGTCTCTACATTACTTTAGCACTAATCCGCAGTAACATACAGCCGCACGGTGAACAGGCTGGACGTGGACATTTAGTGCATATACAAGTAGCCTTTACTCCCTGACTTTCTTAAAATAAAACATCAATTTCATTTAAGGGCACAACATGAGAATACAAAGAGCCAATGCACAACTGAACCCCTACAGAATTTTTCTAGGCAACAGGGTTGCATCCAAATGGAACAATCTGCCAGAATCTGTTGTATCTGCCACTTCTGTAAACATGTTCAAGAACAGACTAGACAACTTTCTGAAACTTAAAAAGACGCGATAAATAAATAAAGATTGTGAAAGCAAGTCGACTGCTGATATGGAAGCATCAGCTGTAAGCTGCCTTTCTATTTAAAATAAAATAAATAATTTTGTTCAGCATAAGTGGTACTGTCACGGTGTCCCAGGACATAGGCCCCCTCCATCAACTTCCAATCCTTCCTATTGCCTGCTACTCTTCGCCATTGTGGTGACAGTCATCTTCTTTGTGGTTTTCCCTTTTTTTGCATAAATCCCAAAACCATGAATGTGCAAACATACATACTAACATCAATTCCTTGTTCAAAATTGCACAGTTTATATTGTCACTAAAGTTAGTGACAATATAAACTCATGTAAGGAAAACTGAGACATCATTGGCTTGTCTAAGTCCACTGCTGGACATAATACCCTTAAGAAAAATGTGGAGAGATGAGATGTCCACATTGGTGTAAAATATAACATTTGCATCAAGTTCAGTTATCACGTGCAAAACTTGGTCATTATTGGATAAAATCAACAAAGTAATATTTCTTTATTTGCTACATTATTTTGCATGCCGTTGGAAGTTCATACACACCGGCCTCCTTGCTGACGCAGTAGGGCTGGCGAGCATTCTTGGCCATAGACACATGGACATCGTTGACCAGATCCGGGCGGATGGGCGACTTGAACACGAACGGAAGCGGCAGAGAGGCTCCGGCCACCAACTCGTTCTTCTCCGAGTACACCGACACGAGCGGTCGGGACACTGATAGACTCTGGAAAGATAAGACAGATTTCGAAAACTATAGACAAAATAATTATAAACAAAGGGTTACAAGAAACATGAATGGAAATGGAAAATAAATTTATTCTGTTCTTTAAATGGGAAAGTCTGTCCATTTGTTACTTTTTCACACCTTAACCCCTGAACAGATTTTCATTAAATTTAGTGTGGAGATACATCAAAATCTGGGGCATTACATAGGCTACTAAATTAATCTTAAATGTGACATTGTGTAATAATATAAAATGACTCCCAAATTGTACACCTCAATGAGGATGATTGCTGATCCTTTACAACATCCATGTAACGCAATCAACAATAAAGACTATGATTACTTTTTACCGTGACAAACTGTTCTCACAGGAAAGTAAGCTATATTCATTCATTAAGTGTGATGTATGATGTAGTGCATGTAGGTACTTATCGGCCGCTAATTATTGCACGTTAGAAAGTGGGTAGAAGGGTTTCTTTCTCTCGTAATTAAACAGCGAAACTTACGGACCTGTTTCGATGTGATTCCTAATTATCTCGGTCTAGACATTATATACAGCTATAAGTAAATGTGTTCCTCATGTCGACACACAGCCATGCTGGAGGCTCAGCCGTGTTTCCTAAGGGAACATGATAATATCCCCCTACATGTACCTGGAGGACCATTTGTGGTGCAACCAGGAAGAGTTCGGGGTTACAATATATCATTTTCTTAGATAAAATTACAATAGAAGTTGCATGATAGATAGTCGCGTGAGTGGTATCGATGAAGTTTAGGCCTGCACTGTAATTTGCAGGTAGGTACACTAGTTCTAACCTCAAAACATTAGTAAACTTGGAATCATTGTAAAAAGTATTATTGCTTGTTTAATTCTTGCTAGACATGCAGTAACACCAAGAATTGGAAATTAAAAGCTTATTTCAGGGCTTTAATGTTGAAATAAACAATGATTTCAAGGGCGTGAAAGCATTCGATCATTGCCGAATACTATAAACATCCAAAGTTATTTTCTATGTGAACGGTAACATAATTGAAAAGCATTAAAAATTTGTTCGTTCATGAGTATGAAAAACAGTTAAAACTTAGTTTTCCTTTCGATTTTTGGTATTTCAACGAAAACACGTGGACGACACTCTTTCTGCGCTATACCGCCATAGCAGCTTGCAACTAATTAATTTTCACCACTAAATATGTTCAACATAACTTGAGCACGATTCTTTAGCGTAAACTTACCATTTCGCTATATCAGCGAAGATAATCCTTCTAAAAAACACTATAGGCGGCGTTAAAAACCATCCGCCATGCCACGAAGGAGTGAAAAGACCGGAAATAGAAATAGAAATGTCTGACAGTTGTTTTAGTGCAGTTGCAAGACCAAAAAATAAAGCCTCTTCCGTATATAAATTTCGAATCAAACACTTTCTTCTCTATTGCAAATGTGTATTTATTTTACAAAAATAAACTTATCATCAAAAATGAAAGTATGTAACATAAAATAGAAAGAAATAAACAAAAAATTATTAAAATTTGAACTTGGTTTCAACATTTCCGTTTCCATCTATTGTAGCTTTACATTTTTTACTTTTTAATCATTGTTACAAAAATAAGGCAAAGAAAAAGGAATCTATTCTGTTGCCAAAAATACAGAATTTCTTGTCAGTTTTACATATTTTGCTGTCAAATTAAAACTAACAATTTTTAAAATCAATGCATTTAATTACAAATAATAGTGTTTTATTAGCGCATTCTTTGAAATAAGAAAAGGTTCTTACTTTTCTTTAGACATAGGCACATTACTTACGTTTTCATACTTACCAATTAGAACATTTACCTACAGCCTTACAATTTGCAGGTCGAAATGGTTTTGAACACAAATACTTCTCCTAATATCGATAGCAATCATGGAACAGATGCAACTATCCAAGCCACGCCAATATCTCAAGAAAACGATATAGAATCGGTTGAATCTAAAGAAGTCGCCCTACATTCATTAGATTTTAATTCTGGCGCTACAACTAGTTTCGAACCACCTGAGTCTATGTCAATAATAACATACACAAACGAAAAACTAAATGTATCGCATTCGAGTACCCCAGTATCGATTCTAATAGTAAATCGACCAGCAAGCAACGAAAGCTCTATTACTGCGCAACCTCTGCGAACGTTTTCAAAGCTACCCTCACCTATTTCTATAAATATCCCTCTACTAAATCAACCTCAATCGTTGTTTCTGCAAGCTCTGGCTAAAATTAACGAAAGTCCGCCAACCTTAGCAATATTTAACCATTTGAAACTGAAATATCCCCAATTGTCCATCGATTCTACCCATGCCGACGACGATAAACCTGATGATTTGCCCGCGCCCGATTCTCTGACCAGCGCTCCGCCTTCATACTCATTCGTTTTGAGGCAAATGGCTGCGAGACGAAGGCCACGATTGATGGGCACTTTTATTCCGTCTCCATCATTCGTCCAGCATACTCCGCCCCCTAATTATGCTGCCGCTTTTGATATTTACGTGGATAATGCGATACCTCCTCCACCTCCGAGAGTGGTGAATTTCGGTTTCATGGCCATGCCCGCTGTATGTCCCGAATGTGGGTATACAGGTTTAACCGTGGTGAGTACAAAGGTGACAATATGCACACATTTATGCGCGTTCATTTTGTGCCTCTTCTGCTGCTGGATTTGTGCGCCGTTGCCGTACATGCTGAGATCGTGCAAAGACGTGTACCATTACTGTAGTAATTGTCGAAATTACTTAGGCATGTATTGTCCTACGAATCCGGATAACGCTTACCCATAAAATAAATGAATACCCATATGAGTGTAATGGTGTTTCCTTATAGTTGAAACCTATCAGTTGAATCATTCGCACTCTACCGACATACACTTGCATTATAATGTATGCTGTATAGAAAAATCAGTAAGCACAGTTATTATTTTGCTTGTACGCGTATGGCATCCTCTGTAGCTCTACCCTCCATCCTTTCCTTCCTTCCTCTTTCCCCTTACATCTTCCCTCACTTCCAAAATGTGAACGTTTTTATATAAGTTTGCCGAGGTTTGCCAAACGTGTAGCGCCAGCTCAGTTTGTAACCTAGGATACCTAGGTTTTTTGTGATTATTTTAAAAAACTATGACGAACCTAAATAAGTATGTATTCCAGAGCCGTAAAACACAATTAAAAGTAAAAAATAATGACAGATTAAAAACATATATGCGAACTCTTAATTCCACATTATTTTTTTATTTTAAATCAGCCTATATAATTAAGGATCACAAAAATGAACAAAAGCTGATTTTATTGAATTTCATAATTTAACTTTTCAATCAATAGAGATCTTACACAATGTTGCGTAGATTGTAAAGTTGCAAGCGTGCTGCTTGGGGTTGCAAGACTTGCAAGAGAAATGAGCAGTGTGATTTTGATTAAAGCTGCGTTCGGGAATAAAATTAAAAATGTCACTTTTTCAATTATCTTATTTTTTGTTCTCTTTCAAATAAAGCCAGAAATAATTTAGAATATTGTTCCTTATAAACAAAACATGAGTGACTAACTAAAATTCTGATTGAGATATTTTATCTATTGAAAAATGTTCATTAAAATTTCGTTATATTGTACGCAGCCAAAGTTAATGATGTTTCAGCGCCCTCTAGTGATTAAATGTCCGCCGTGTAAAATTAGAAGTCACAGCCTTCTGCAAGTTCCGTGTGTTCTGCGGAAAAATCCCTTTTTGGGCGTCCGACCACATGTGTGAATTGTGAACAAAATATGGTTCTGTGGTGATTTACTGTTCAAAAAAGGTATTTCCGCAGCGAATTACGCTCCATATCGATAGATACGGTGTCTAGGGATCGTTCAGTGTGCTAAAAGACTTGGAGCCAGTCGGCGGAAGTGAATTTTTTCGATGTAAATACTGTCCATCCAGGGTCGTGCGGTGTGCCTCGAGAAGTCTTCGCATATTTTTCGCGTGTGAAGTGTTACGTCGCGCTCGCCGCCGTCGTGTGCCGCGGCGGAGTGACTTGACCTTCGCGGGGTTCGATCGGGTCGCGGCCCCTCGTTCAGAAATTGCGGGTTTCGGCCCCGGTATGTGTTGCTGAGGGTGATGGCGGCGCGCTCGTGATCGTCGTTCGGCGCGGAGCGCGCGCCCGGGCTTACATAACAGGGGTAGCGGCGCGGCGGCATGGCCGCGCGCGTGTCCGAGGGGGCTGGGCCCTCGTACGCGTCGGTGCTGAACTTTCGTGGGGGAGACAGTAACAAGGAGAACATAGAGGCGCCGGCGGAGGAGGTCCCGGACGCCGCTCCTCGGCAGGACGTCGAGGAGGAGGAGGGCTTCGTCCCCGTGATCGCTCACGGGCGACGCCCGGGCAAGAGTCGCAGAGAGCGCGAGCGCAGGGCTCCGCCTCGGCCGCACAAGGCCCCGCAGACACACAACGAGGCGCAGGCCGCGGGCGAGCAGCAACAATCAGAGGAGTCCCAGCCAAAGAAGTTCGTTGAAGCACCTATACCAAAGGTCAACCCTTGGCAGGTATGTCCACCTATCTATCTCTAATATACATAACCCTACAATACTTACAGCAACCAAACTGGACTGTATTTTATTATAGATCTACAACTGGGATTGCCGGTGGTCTATGATCCCTGATCGCCAGAACTGTCATATTATTGGTGGATACAGTCTAGATAGACTTCAATAAAGCATTCTTTCCTATTGTTTTCAAATATTTCTTACAGGATTTCTGCTTAGAGGTTATAATAATTTTTGTGTATTTAACTTAACCTATTTTTGCCGTCTGTCTTTTTTAAATTTTAAGAGATTTAGGATTTGGCTAAAGCCACATACTCACTGGTATCAGATAAGATCCGTAGTAAGTTCATCAAATCAATATTAAATTATTTGATGTGACATGACATCTCCGAATTCTTCTAAGAACATTTACCTCCCATTTAGCACAAACTCCAGATATACTAAGTGGGAGGTAAAATATAGCATAATTATATACCTTAAGAAAGAATATACCATAGCGGTACACACCCTTGGGGGCGCTATGGTCCGGAGACTTCGAAAAATAACCTCCTGTATATATGGGTGTAACGTAGCAGAACGTAACGTAGACGTGTTGTTCTTTCTGTAAGGTCCAAAAAATGACATCAAAACTTCCCCTAACTTTGCTAAGAATTTCTATTGGTGGTGAAATATTTTAAAATCTTTTCTTTGTGGTAAGCCGATTTGCTAGAAACAGGTTAGGACTGTGCTTTGATAGATCATACAGTATCCTTTTAATTATGATATAGAAATTTTACATACCTATGGAGGAGAACATAACAATGGTGACATTATCGCTTTTATTGATTACATTCAGTTAACCATACAATTATAACTTAGTCTGTCAAATATGACTACCAGCCTGTGTAAGAACTTATTCATGCACACTAAAAGAACAAAATTGAGGCCTAGTACTGATAAATATGCATTACCATCATGGTAACTGTGTTGTCCGATAATATCCGATAACTTCAAAAATTACCCTAATCTAATGATGAAATAATAAATATTTTCATTGACTATAGTGTATCTAAGCTGAACTGCAGATGTAATGAATCAGTATGCAATTCGTAAACATAACCTAAATGTCAGTTTGCAGTTTTGTAGAGTATATTGTAGTCTACTTGACTTTTATCTTTATTTTACTGGCTGTTGTCCTTCGTCACCAAAGAGCTTAACTCCTTGGGGGTAGATAGATATTCCAAAAATCCACCTGTAGGTTAGTGGCGGTTTTTGTCTAATGCTTTGTCTATCAGCCTACTATGTAGTAAGATGACAGCTAGCTAGTTAATCCGCCGGGTGACATATTCATTTATCCTGACATTGTCCTTGACCTAGTACAAATGACAGTTTTTTGAGTGACAATGTCAGGGTGTCTGACTGACGCAATATACGTCCGAGTTTAGAAGGTATTTCGCTCTGAATCTCGCTGGCCAAAGGGTTAAGAGGAAACTTATGTGCCAAATTCCAAGTAGGAAACTTATGTGCCAAATTTCAAGTAGGAAACTTATGTGCCAAATTCCAAGTAGGAAACTTATGTGCCAAATTTCAAGTAGGAAACTTATGTGCCAAATTCCAAGTAGAGGTATCTAGGCCCAGTAGTTTGATTACTACGTTATTATCAGAGAGCGGATTTGAAGGAGCTATAACTAACATGGATATGACAAGTGCATTTGTTATTAGAAATTGTTATTTAATGTTCTTTTCATAATTTTAAAATGCATAAAACAAGCACTGTTAATCGATGGATACAAGACTTCCTGTAATAACATTTAATAGTACAAAATTTAAAAAAATCGCACTAGTAAAAATCCATATTATTTATAGTGACAGCTACCTTAAATCCACTCTCTGGTATAATATTAATTATTTATTTTATACATATATGTATATATGCATGGGTCTTACACATTTATCTTATCTTATAGTAGGGGTGCCAGATCTACCCATCGACCCTATGCGATGTCTATAGTGTCAGCCCCTGTGTTTACCTGTCGCTCTCCTCCCCAAGTGTTCGCTGCATAGATGCTGTTATGCAGCTAAGGGGTAGGCCTGTAGTCCTCGAATGCAGGATAGGTAATCTGTGACTGTGCCCAGGACAAGCCTTGCAGCTAGTTTTTTTTTCCAATGTAAACTGTGTAATAAATTTAAAAAATAAACGGAAAAAAAACATAGCGCATTGCATTCCAATACAATATGCAACTTATCATACATATGATATATGCAATTATATACGGTGTTACGCCATGTTTCTCACATAATTTTCGTGTCACACAGACAGACAGAGTAGGTACTTTAATCATGAATAATTTTCTATTGTTGTTGCCAAATCATTTGCATAGATATCTCATTTTCACAGTATTTTGTTTACTGGAAATGTCTAATGTAATAATCACTAGCCGATGCCCTGCGACTTCGTTCGTATTGACAATTGTTTAAATCGTTTTTTTGTAATGTTCCCGCGGGAATTTCGTAAAATTCTACCGTATTAATATTCTTTATGATTATGGTTAATGTTTCATTGATCGTTTGGTATACTGTGTCATAAGGGCAAAGCGAAGTCATTTCTTCTGGTTTTTTTTAAATCTTTTTTTTTTCATTGAGGCTTATGACTCAAGGAAGTCAATGCCAGCCTCGTAAGGAAACACTGCTTGCCCAGTTTCACTTTATAAATTTATGTTATTCTTTTGCCTTGTCTGGTAACGGGCTGCTCAATATGAGGTTTATCTCACCGTTGTGGCCAATGTTTTCTCTCAAGCACTGCCTTCTGCAGGCTGCGTTCCAGCCACACTTCATTACCAGATGGTGCAAGTTTTCTATTCGGTTGCATTCGCTATACAGTTTATTTCAAAAAAATTGACATGTAATACACAAATAGATTTTCATGAGAAACGAACAGCAAACATTATGACTTATGACAAGAAATGTCTTCCAGCCAACCCTCACTGTCGGTGAGACTAACAGATGACGGGTTCGAGCTTATTTTCAAAGAAATCTCTTAAAACTAACACACCTTAGGTAGTACGTTACATTTTCCTTACGCTGGGAATACCCTCTAGCCCTCTTGGTAGTCGTTTACTTCATCATCACAGTACAGCCATGAACAGTGGGTGTACACTAGTTGAATGATGACTCATACAGGCTCGTATCACCCGGCTAGCACAGGGCGGGTGCAAGTGGGTGAGTGACGAGGCGCTTAATATACCTACCTTCTTTTGCAACATTTCTTGGCTTTATTTCACATTTAAATTCTAAATTTTCATTATTTTACACTATTTTACCGACACTTGAGAGGTCAAAGGCCGGGTCAAACCGAATGCGTATGTGGTGCAGCGCAGAGCGTTGCAGCGCAGCGCGTTGCGTAGCACGTCACACCGGCCAGTTGTCGCGACGTGCTGTGCCGCAACGCAATCGCCTCACGCGGTGTGACGTCAACTAGTGAGGACCAATCACGGCACGGCGTGCGCGCGATGATGCCAGACCGCGCGCGCTCGGGTTGTCTCTGCGTGGCTTGACGCACGGGTACGCACGTAGCTGCGCAGCGCTGTGCAGCGTCGTGCGTTGGTGTGTCCTCTCCCATAATATCCCATACATTTACACAAGGCATAAGCCGTGCTGCGCTGTGCTGTGCTGCGCCGTGCTGCATTCGGTTTGACCCGGCCTTAAAATCCGTTTTTGCTTCACACCTTATACGTAGTTAATTTCATATAGGGCGGAACCCTAGACATTCTATTTTCAGTTATACCCAAGTAGGTTTAAATAATTTTTTATTTCTCATAAGAACATAGGTTCACTTAAAATGAGATTTACAGTCTTTTATATAAAGTATGTAGATATTATGATGCTACAGAAAGTACAGTAGTGGCTTATTTTATGACATAACCATATTGTAAACAATAGCGAATATAACCAGGGGGCCAATCGCGCCAATTCTCAACATCAACCATCATCATCATCAACAGCCTATTAATCTCCCCACTGCTGGGGCTCAGGCCTACCCTCTCAACGAGGGTGTTAGGGCTATAGTCCATCACGCTAGCCCAGTGCGGGTTGGTGGACTTCACATGCGCCAAAGAATTTCTTCTTCGGCGTATGCAGGTTTCCTCACGATGTTTTCCTTCACCGTTTGAGAGCAGTCAGTACATGTACTTAAGTTTCGAGAAAAAAACCATTGGTACATGGCCCAACCGGGAATCGAACCTCGGACCTTTCGATATGACAGGTCGCGTCTTATCCCCGAGGCCACTGACGCTCTATTCGAATGTCGAATTCTCAACGATATTTCCAAATCCAGACCATAACCGAAAACGTTATGCTGCATCCACACGTTTGGCAAACCTTTACAAACACAAGCCAAACCCACGCTCCGCAGGTTTGCGTTTTGCCGAGGTGTGCCAAATGTGTAGACGCAGCATAACTTTTTGGTTATGGTTTGGATTTGGTAATGTCGTTCAGAGTTTGCGCGATTGGTCCCCAGGTTTCATCAGTTTATTTATTTATTTAAAACTTTATTGCACTAATTTGTACAAAAGGCGAACTTAATGCCAATGGCATTCTCTACCAGCTGACCTTTGGGCCATGCAGATAAATTAGTGGTAGGCGAAAAAATTTAAAACAATATGATAATATAAACAGTAATTAAATGATAGGTAACTACATACATTACAAATAGATAAATTGGTACAAATTATTTTTTTTAAAAAAAAACTACACAGTTGATCAGTTCTACTTGACGTCGCCTCTTCTTCCTCATCATAAGTGGAGCTCCTCAGGCTCTTAATATAGATAAGTTAATGCTAGATGCCTGACACTAGATAATATACATAAGTTTTTTTTTTATATATAAATTTTTTAAGTTAAGTTTTAAGTTAATGATAAAAGTCCAGCCAATCCGCGGCCTCCACTCCAGAACCCGTCTGCCCCAACGGCCGTCGGTTCTGCGACAGATGTGACCCGCCCACTGCCACTTCAGCTTGCTAATCCTCTCGTCTATGTCGGCAACCTTGGTTCTCCGTCGGATCTCCTCATTACGGATCATGTCCTCCAAAGAAACTCCGAGCATAGCCCTCTCCATAGCTCGCTGAACGAGTCTTGCGCCCAAGTATACTGATCAGCAGTGATCGGATCCAGGATGCAATTTGGGGTGAACCACCTCAAACGTTATGCTGAACATGGATGTGACTCGGGCTTTCCCGGGGTTTTGGGAAATGGGTTATTTATAATAATTTATGAAACAAAATTAAAATGTTCACTATCTTTATTAGGTCATTTATTTTATATAATTATACTTTTAAAACATACTTTACCATACGTCGGGTAATAAAAGCATTATGTTTATTTTACATTACTAATGTAAAAAAATAAAAATAATGCTTTAATTATTCACAATTATATAGATATTTTTTCTAGTTTGATTGATCGATTTGAGTTTTGATTCTCTTGAGAGAGGTAAGACTCGCGGGATTATAAGTTATATCCATGTTAAGGTAACTTACTTAAATCCCGGGACATTGCATCCGATCACTGCTGATCAGGATTGATCTCATTTGGTCGCCCCCAAGTTTGCGACGATCCGGCCCTGGCATAGTTACGTCTGTGTGCTATTACATCAGCGCAAAGCAAGCGAACTGCGTAGCGTCATAGCTTCATTTGTGTTTGGAATCCAGACTACCTAGACTTAATGGGCTCCCTAAACGATCATGCGACATGACATGCAATACGTGCTGTCACTCATGCATGACCGTCTAGCTGTAGTGATTGACGTGCATGACATGCAAACTACGCGCTGGCCGTTGCTTCACTGTATTGACTTCAAGCATGATGGTGCATCATGCAGCATGACATTCACGTAAACGTATGCAAGCATGTTCGTTTAGGGACACTTTAACAGCTTGTTTGAAACCTTTTTTAGGGTTCCGTACCTCAAAAGAGGAAAAAAGGAATCGTGTGGGGTACTTCCGGTTGACCTAGAATCTTGAATTCAACGTTTTAAACACAAAATAAATTTAAGAGATGACGTATTACTATAAAAGCATAAACAAAATAAATAAGGTCGACTGGAAGAGATCCCTTAGTGGGATAAGTCCGCTTTGTACATAGTTTTATTCTTGACTGTCTGTTTTTTTTTTTGTAAACAGACATAGTAATTTTGAAATGAATGATATCTAATGGCGGGTGAAACCGCGGGGCACACGTAGTGATGTGATAATTGTAGCCAGACGAGATGTGAACGGTGTGTCCACTCAGACTGTGTTAATGTTAATGTAAACATACATAGGTGGACAGATAATTAGAAACAGGGCAAGATTTTCATACAATCGAGGTCACTTTGAAGTCATGGTTCTCCGTGAAGGATCGATCGGGGCATGATCTGATGACGGTCATCGAGAGAGTAGATGGAGGACTTTTAGATGGCTATAGATATCCAAATGATCAGATCAGCCGTTTGGGAGCAGCATCGTCATGATTCCTTAACTTTAAGATTTTCATACATATTTATGCCATTTTGCAGGTTTTTTTCTACATGACGATCCTGCTACCAAACGGCTCATCTGATCAGTTGGATATCTATAGCGATCTGATAGTCCTCCATCTACTCTCTCGATGACCGTCATCAGATCATGCCCCCATTAATCCTTCACGGAGAACCATGGCTTCAAAGTGACCTCGATTGTATGAAAATCTTGCCCTGTTTCTAATTATCCGTCCACCTATGTATATACATAAATATATATTGCTAAGCATATATGTATATCACCGGTTTCGCTTTCAGTTTGTTACAATGTTGCTATCGTGATAATGAAATAGCTTACGCAATATTTAAAGGCGTGTCAGAGCCGTGGTGGCCTAGTCGGTTGTGCCTCGCCTCACGTTCCTGGGGTCGTGGGTTCCAACTATAGTCCGCTCGAAGTTTAATGGCGGCTGTGTGAAGTTGGCTGATTTCTGCGCAATGACTATCTTAAGGTGTCAAAGGGGGAGCTGTGCGGGGGTTCACTAAAGACGCTCATTCAATTTCAAGAAATGGTTCATTGACTCGATCAACCGAATCGAACTTTCAAGTTTTTGGACATCTCTATGTAGCACACTATCTTGCTTACGCACACATAGACTATAAACACTGACAGCGATGTGCAAACAATTTGTGACTATATTCATTCAGCCGCCAAGAAATTCCGTGGTCACTATACCACTGGCTTTTCCGTGAATTTTCTTGACACATAAAACATATCCAGTATTCAAAATGGTTGTGACAGTGGAGAAAACTTATCCAGTTCAGTAACTGGTTACGAGAAACAGTTACCAAAGTGTACTGAATGCTATTTCCGGCCTCGGATATTTCACCCAGTATCATAATGATGTTATTTTCGCACTAACCTTGCAGCTTAATTAATAAGGCTTGGCGCAGACAACTGACTATTCGTAGGTAATTATTTGCTTTTAGGAGTAGGTACTTCTGCGAAGTTTCAATTCGAAATGTTTCACAAGTACATACCATTGATGTTACTAGCGAATATAACAATCCTACTAATATTATAAAGGCGAAGGTTTGTAAGGATGTGAGGATGTCTGTTACTCTTTCACGCAAAAACTACCGAAAAGATTTTCATGAAACTTTGTACAGTGGCAGCTTATATCCTGGAATAACATATAGGATACTTTTTAATGCGGACGAAGTCGCGGGGCGTCCGCTAAGTAACAAAACGCGTACATAGATGGCGCTGTTTCACAATGTACACGGGAAAACTTTTCTACGCGGGCGAAGCCGCGGGAAAAAGCTAGTTTATTGAGAACTTTTTTTTTTAATTTTATTTATTTATTTGTTTCTCCACAGTACAATATTTTATAATAAAGAGACTTACAGCAAATAATAGGTAAGTTTAAATAATGTGTACATTAGGTACCTACACATTATACAACCAAAGTGACAGAGGAGACTGATGCCTGATCTAGTCTACTCTACTAATGGTACTGTAGCGGGTAGAATGAATCGATGTCGTACTCGAATGAATCGATGTTGTAGTAGAGTGAATCGATGCCAGCCGCTATATAAACGAGCCGTACCGGTCGCACACGATCAGTTAGTTTCGAGCTCTCGTGCGTTAACGAAGTGCTGTCCGTTTACGTTTTGAAGTGTTTAACGTCTACAGTGATCTCATATTCATCTCTAAGTGTTAATTCTGTAATGTTGTTTCATGAGTTTGTTTTTTTAAGCTGGAATCGCTTACAGTACAGTATTATAAAGAAACCTATAGAAATAATAAAGAAAGACATAAAGTTAATGTTAAAAACAATAAAGGAAGAACAAAGATAAGAAACCTAATATTTTCTCTATATATTCGAAGAAGAAGAAAGAAAGACAGAAGAAAGAAAAATAATTTATACGACAATCACAACAAATATATTAGTAAAATTAATTAATTAAATGATTAACCTGACATAAAATCAGGTGGTAGACGATGCTGTGATCGTGAAAAGGTCCCCAGCTCAGCATAGTGCATAGAAGAACTTCCACCGACCAAAGTGTCCGCCCACGATTGTCTGTCGTCTGCGTCTGGCCTTGTATAAACACGTGTTTCCTTGTTATCATTACCTTTACGAATATACGGCCTGAGTTCCTAGATGGCGTTAGTGGTTATTATTCTAGTAATTTAAAGGTCATCAACAGCCTATTAATGTCCCCACTGCTGGGGCTCAGGCCTACCCTCTCAACGAGGGCGTTCGGGCTATAGTCCACCACGCCAGCCCAGTGCGGGTTGGTGGAATTTAAAGCTAATTTTACCTATTTTTTAAGTGAACGCCATACGATTAAACAAATTGTAGTAATACTGAAGTGGCAATGGGCAGATCACATCTGACCTGAAGAAGGTGGCCGGAAGCGGCTGGATGCGGAGAGCGGGGGACCGGGTGTGGTGGCGTTCGTTGGGAGAGCCTATGTCCAGCAGTGGACGCTAAAAGGCTGAAATTATGATGATTGTAGTAATAGTAACGGTTCTTGTAGGAAACTTTTCACCTTTGGACTGTAGTTTGTGCCAGCAAGTCAGCTGAGACTGTCGTCAACGTGAGCCTGCATGAGTCCACAGCTGGACATGGACCTCACTGACCTCGATCCTCGGTTCTCCGCATCCAGCCACTGCCAGCTCACGCAGATCGTCGCTCCCACTTGCCTAGTCGTGGTCTCCACTCGAGAACTCGTCTACCCCAGCGGTTCTCCGACAGATGTGACCAGCCCACTGCCACTTCAACGTATAGTGTTAGAGCTAAGTCGAAGGCTTTGGTTCTCTGGCGGGTCGTTTCGGATGCTGTCTCTCAGAGAAACTCCGAGCATAGCTCTTTCCATAGCCCGTTGAGCGACTTGAGTTTTCGGACTAGTCCCACTGTCAGTGTCCGCGTTTCTGTTGGTATAGTCCGCGTAGAATTTCTTGACGGCTCAATGAATATAGTCACAAGTTGTTTGCACATCGCTGACAGTTTTTATAGTCGTATTTGTGCGTACGCGATGTGGTACATAGAGATGTCCAAAATCTTGAAAGTTTGATTCGTTTGATCGAAACAATTAACCATTTCTTATGAGCGTCTCTAGTAAACCCCCGCACAGCTCCCCCTTTGACACCTAACATTAGATAATGCGCAGAAATCAGCCAACTTCACACAGCCGCCATTTAACTCTACGTGGACTATATATTAACTGTAAAAGTTGACACGTAGATGACATAACACGTGATGGTTTTGAGGTTATATTTCGCTTATCACCGCCTTATCAGTGACTGAGTGCTACGGATTTTGTAATCAGACTTTGGTGTTAGATAATGCATACATTATTTTTCTCACTGTTTGATAATTGTGGGTCGAATATTATATCAGTTAAAAAGTAATATAATGTTATTTGCAGTTTGAATTGGGCAATGACTGAAGATTTATTACTGGATAGTAACGAAGATTAGATAGGTTATTGGTGTGTGACAAAATACTTTTCAACCGACTTCAAAAAAAGGAGGAGGTTCCCAATTCGACTGTGCACGTATAGCCCCCGTAAATTTTTTTGGCGGCTGAGTGAATGTAGTCGCAGATTGCTTGCACATCGCTGACAGTGTTTACAGTCTATGTGTGTGCTTAATTGACATAATGTAATGCATAGAGATGTCCAAAAACTTGACAAGTTTGATTCGGTTGATCGAACCAATGAACTATTTCTTGACATTGAATGAGGCGTCTCTAGTGAACACAGCACAGCTCCCCTTTGGCACCTAAATAGGAGCGTAGTCATTGCGCAGGAATCAGCCAACTTCACATAACCGCCAAATAGGTTTACGGGGACTATATTACGGCCAGTCTGACGTATGATATACCTATCTAATCTGTGGCTATACCTGCCAGTTGTTACAATAGACAGTTGAACTGATGTATCCTTGTGCAATGTATTGATTGACCTAGAAGTATGTACGCGCGCGAAAGTGATTATAAATACATGCCTCGACACACTTAAGTTACTTTAAATGACATAATAGGAGCAATTTGGTAACGTTGCATTAATGTTGCCAACTTGTTACTTATATTTACTTGCCCACGACTTACTTTTACTGCACTTACGCCAATACTAGGTGGTAACTGACTGGATTGGCTTACAGACTGTATCGCAACAAAAATATTAGGGTTTCTTTTGGGGTTGATTGATAATAAAAACCAATGATTGGATTTGTATAAAAAATGTTTTCTTTCCAAAAGTTGATTGATTTGACTAGTACAAATTATTAATAATGAACTAAAATATGTAAGCTAAACTAAATTAGTCATTAGTAATCCTTGGGGGAGGCCTTTGTCCAGCAGTGGACGTCTACAGGCTTATATGATGACGATGAAACTAATTTAAAGTATACTTTTTGCCGTAGCTCTATCCTGCACCTATGCTTAAATCCCTACTACAAACAACCTTGTTTGTTTACATCGTGTTTTTTTTAAACTAGCCTTTACGGCTCCGGAAGCAAAGTCATTTTGAGCCAGTCGTCACTATTTGTTTCGGTGGTTGGTAGGAAGTTTTTTTAATATATATATTTGCACAGTTTTGCCAGATCGGTTGCCTTCCAGTCATTGTTAAACTCCCTCTACCAGAACACAAAATATCAGAAATGTCACTACCAAACAAAACAGTACATTTGACGCAGCGCACGATTTGGGGAAATCCCCCTGTTTTATGAGTGTTGCTAGTGCAGAAAATAGTAAGAATAGTTTTTATTTAAAAGTTGCCATAATATGAAGAATTTCATTTGTCAAAAACAAAATAATCATGATTTTTCTCAACCCAGGTTGTTTGAGGCCGGCATTGACTTTGAGTCACAAGCCTCAAAGAAAATTAAAAAAAAACATTGTTACTCGAGATATGATGATGATGACCGTCGCCGACGTCACGCAGCGTGTTGTACGAAATGATTTATTGTGTGCTGGGGATGGTTGGCGCGCGGCCAGCCGGCGTCAGCGGCGTCAGCGTCAGCGGGTGATGGTCAATAATGTATTTTGGTGGTGCGGTTAGTCGCGAGGTTATGTACGGTGCTTTATTGTTGACTGTTGCGTCATGTAATGAGCGTGGGAAAAGTGAAAAAAAAGTTCATTTTTATCATATACTAGCTTTTTCCCGCGGCTTCGCTCGCGTAAAAAAGTTTTTCCCGTGTGCATTGTGAAACAGCGCCCTCTATGTAGGTGTTTTGTTACTTAGGGGGTATTAGCGGACGCCCCGCGACTTTGTCCGCGTTAAAAAGTAGCCTATATGTTATTCCAGGATTTAAGCTATCACTGTACCAAGTTGCACCAAAATCTGTTCGGTAGTTTTTGCGTGAAAGGGTAACAAACATCCTTACAAACTTTCGCCTTTATAATATTAGTAGGATTATACAAGTACAGAGTTGGCTACTATGTAGACAATAGTTTTTATTTCACTCCGATACGATACGTATTTACAAAGTTATAAGACATATTGAATTTGTACAATCACTGTACCTCCCTTTATTATTTCGCTGGCGGTTGGCGTCGCACCCCCGCGCCGCGCGCCGCCCCGCGGACGCCTAGCACATTTTTAAAAGAACCGTGAATGATGACGTCACACCGGGGGGCGCAATAAAAAAAATAGTGCGGGATCATTTTTATAATTTTTAAAAAATATTGTGAAGCTGTTTGCAGTGCTGGAGAAAATAATTCAAATGTCATATTTTGTTAGGGGTTTTCCTCGAAACTTAAGTACAATTACAGACTGCCCTCAATCGGTGAAGGAAAACATCGCGAGGAAACCTGCATACGCCGAAGAAGAAATTCTTAGGCGCATGTGTAGTCCACCAACCCGCACTGGGCTAGCGTGGTGGCCTGAGCTCCAGCAGTGGGGACATATTAATAGGCTGTTGATGATGAATGTTTAATATAATCTTGTTCTCTGATGCCCATAGAATATTAGTCTTTAAAATCCCCAATAAGCCTTACTCGGTCCGTACAATGTGGTCGCGGGTTACGAATGTGTGGGGGAGAGCGACCCGTCCCGGAGGAAACATCGGCGCGTCGCCAGCGGGCCGGTGTGTCGACGTGAGGAACACAGTTACATTTATTTGTATCTTCACATGCGCCTAAGAATTCCTTCTTCGGCGTATGCAGGTTGCCTGCTATATAGGCTGTTGATCATATTCTTTGCCACGTTGATAACGGGTTCTAATGATAAGGTAGACACAGAACGCGGTGGTGTAATCAGATGATATGAAGTATAAACATTGGACTTCAGCCAAATTCTATTCTTATCTTACCATCTACACGCAATGTTACCTTCTTAAATTATTCTTAATTGCGTTTTGAAGATTCCATTGTCCACCAAACAACTACCCACATATCTTATCTTGTTAGGGTGCCAGGGATACCCGGCGACACTTGGACCCTATGGGATCTGTTGCGCCAAACCCCTGTCCGACAAACGGTTTGGTGGACTTCACATACGCCTTAGAATAGTAAATACCAGTCTTTGGCGTATGCAGGTTTCCTCACGATGTTTTCCATCACCGAAAAACCTGTGGTAAGTATTATAATAAACCGTATTTGAGTTTCGAAAAACTCATTGGTACGGGCCAGGATCGAACCCACGACCTCATGTACGTGAGGCGAGTGCACGACCAACTAGGCTACCACGGCTTCTAGAACGAAGCGTACGACTCACGGTCGCCGATGTGAACGACCAGGGAGCTTTCATGAACCACGTGGAGATACGGAGGGGGTGTCGGGAACGCGAGGATTCCCGTTGGCCCGAACAGTCGACCGCACGTCAGCGAAAACAGTTTGACCTTGAGCTGGCTTAACCTATTAAGGAGTTTCAATACTATGAGAGACCAGTTTATACTGGTTATGTGTCCAATGACGGCGGTCAATCAATCAATCAATATTTTTATTTGTTAATATATTTTACAAGTAAAGTTGACATACACACAATTCAATACAATGACAAATATATTTTTATTATTAGATGTTCTAATTGATTTCATTTTTCTTCAAAATATTCATTAAGATTTATTAGGCCTCGACCGTACCGCCGTACCAATGTGTTTTTCGGAACTTGAGTACCGTATAAATAATACTACAGGTTTTTCAGTGAAGGAAAACATCGTGAGGAAACCTGCATGTATACGCCGAAGAAGGTTTCGTAAGGCATGTGATGTGATCTACCTGAAAACGGATTTTAGGGGAATTTTATTATATCCTTCACTGAAATATTACCAAACTTAGTATGCTGTTGGTTTTACGAGTAAAATAAAAAATCCACAGACTTTACGCAGTACGCAAGAATCTTAGTACATTGAAAATGTACCGTAGTAGCTAGACGGTTATGAGCGACTGTACGTTATTTTGCGTCTCGTACCTTGAAACCCTCGTTACGCTCAGGTTTATATCTTCGAATCCTAGCACCCATCGCTTGCTCCGTTTTCGGCGAACTATAACGTCAGCACAGCGATATTGACAAAATGTCCCAACTTTGGGGTCACGTATCTCTGAACCTATAAAAAAAAAATTCGAAAAATATATATTTAGATAGTCCATCTAAGCGCAGAGGTGCTTTTTTCTCATTTTTTCGGTATTCCAAATAGATTCGTTAAAAAAAATCTTTTCGAAATTTCGTCCCAAAGAATCCCTAGAGTTTTCCAAACATTTTCGATTTTCAAAAAAAATTGCCAACCGATTTTCAAACTTTCAACGCTATAATGTGTCTCGATAAATTCTGCGCCTTTTGAGCGCTCGTCTGACCCCGTAGCCCTAAATTTCTAGAAGTTATCGCAGATTTTGTTTATTTCGTGAAATCGATGCAATAAACATTTACAATGTTAAAAAGGGGGAGAGAGTGTCGCCGCCCCGTGGTTTATGGAAGCTCTCTAACATTCGTGTCCTAAACGAGTGTCGGTTGTCCGCCGGACGAAGTGACATTACACCTGCGTTTCGTCGCCTCGTAAACGCCAGCGAAAGTGACCTTGACATTAGCGAGTGACGGCCGTTGTGACGACCATTATTGCTATGTTTATATAAATAAAGCTTTTGTCAGTAAATTTTAGTGAAAGGGACATTAATTAGCATATTTTTTGTCTGACGCCGCAGACCGGTGTCACTGTACCAAGTTTCATCGAAGTCTGTTCGGTAGTTTTTGCGTGAAAGAGTAACAAACATCCTCACATCCAAACAATCCTCACATCCTTACAAACTTTCGCCTTTATAATATTAGTAGGATAGGAAGGATCTGTGGCGTAAGGGTAAACATTGCAGAAGATGGGACATCGCATGACTTTTTAATGCGAGTCCCGGGTATTGTTCTCGTGACGTAATCAGGGTAATTATGCAGTAGCATTGTTGTAAAGGTCGTCTGAGGTCACTGGGGCTGAGGTCAAGGTGAGACACCGTTGTGTTGACAGTGGCAGATAACGGTATTGTGTGCCCGCTTGTTTATAGCCAGTTTTTAACCAGTACGTCCTGCCAGTCATGACCTACGACGCAGAGACGTGGACACTGACGGTGGGCCTGATCCATAAGTTTAAGGTCGTTCAGCGAGCTGTGGAGAGGGCTATGCTCGGAATTTCTTTGAAGGACATGATCCGTAATGAGGAGATCTGACGGAGAACTAAGGTTGCAGGTCACATCTGTCGCAGAATCGACGGCCGTTGGGGCAAACGGGTTCTGGAGTGGAAACCGCGGACCGGTACGCGCAGCGTGGGACGCCCCTCCGCCAGGTGGACTGACGACCTAAAGAAGGTGGCCGGAAGCGGCTGGATGCGGAGAGCGGAGGACCCGGTGTGGTGGCGTTCGTTAGGGAAGGCATATGTCCAGCAGTGGACGCTAAAAGGCTGAGATGATGTGCCCGCTTGAACCGTTCATTCGTTCTTTCTTTGGCGATGTGGACGTCTACCGGCTGATATGATGAATAGAATGATGAGACTGAGCGCAGCGAAAGCGGTGTGTCAGGGTAGCGATGATTTTCACTCCGTTCTTTCTGCGTGACCCCGTCAGGGACATAGCGTGAAGACATGTAGCGATCTACGCGCGCCTTGGGGGAGGCCTATGTGCAGCAGTGGACTGGTACAGGCTGATGACGATGTGGCCATACGCATATTTAAGCTGGAGAGTTTGTTTTTTTGAAACGCGCAAATCTGGAACCACCAGTCAGTCGTATTTGAAAAAATCTTTTTGCATTTGATACGACCCTTACTAGCCGAGCAAAAGATAAAGTCAGAAATTACTTATAAAACGCGGACGAGGCCGCGGGAAACAGCCTAGTGTAGTGTAAAATGTGAGATGAAACTGGGAGATGATTGTCACTTAGTCGTCGTTAGATGGTATTCCGGTTGGAGTGGAGAAATGGGGGCGCTGAGGAAATTGAAAATATTCCAGCGGAGCACCCCGGAGGTTAGGTTCGGTAGGTTACTGGTGACCCTTGGAGCGACAGTACCTGGAAGGAGGTGACAAGGAAGAGCTATGTGTGTCATAGGGTAATTTTCATTATGAGGTTACAAATTCTATAATTTAAGTAATCATACCCAAGTATTGGGTTTCATTGCGCCCCCTTTTTGTCCACACTGACCGGTTCATTCACCAATCGCTTCAAATACCAGGTGGATACCTGCAAAGTGTATCTTGGACTTCAGAACATCGGCATCTTTCTGAACCGCTGTTAAAAATAGATTTAAATAAAGCCGGTGGACGGTGGTGCCGCCAAATCGGTCTTAATTGGCCATCAAATTAGTTCTGACGAGACTGGGGGCCGTTTTCATGTGGCTCGGTGATTGATGTTGTCTACGTAAGTTAACTACAGTTGCATGTGATGGAGCCAACCGCCTTGTCAAATATTCCGATCTTCCGTGGCACGGTAATGTCCCTTTCGCAAAATGTCGCGCATACTCAAAATTTGCCGTTCTCAAAACGTAACATTCTCAAAATGTCCGGTTCGCAAAAGTCCCGTTCTCTAAAGCCCTGCTCTCAACACTGGGGAGGAGAACAACAGGTGAACACAGGGGCTGACACAATAGATCCCATAGGGTCGCAGTGTCGCCGGGTGTGCCCGGCCCCCTTATATAAGATAAGATAAAGCCCTGTTCTCAAAACGTTACATTCTCAAAATGTCCCGTTCGTAAAAGTCCCGTTCTCAAAACGTTACATTCTCAAAATGTCCCGTTCGCTAAAGACCCGTTCTCAAAACGTTACATTCTCAAAATGTCCTGTTCGCAAAGGTCCCGTTCTCGAAATTCCCGTTCTCAAAAGATCCGTTCTCTAAATGTCCGGTTCTCATAACGTTACATTCTCAAAATGCCCCGTTCTCGAAATGTCCCGTTCTCAAAACGTAACGTTCAAACGTACTGTTAATTGCCTTTTCTCGGATTACAGCTCTGCTACCTTCCTTAACCTTCCTCTCTTGTTTTTGATAAATAAATCGTACGAATTACAATTTTAGGCTATTTAAATATGATCTAGGTAAATTAAATACATACAATCTTCACGATATGGCCCTGACGCACCAAGAATGGAGCGCTGAGCACCGCGATCCTGACACCTCTTTCGCTTCGCCCAGTCCCATCATTCTCACACAATAGCTATTCCATTCTATAAAGCGTGACACACACTGAGCGGCGGCGTTGCGAAAGCGTTGCGTTTTTTTTCTGTAATGTTCGAAATAGTATGAAGCCCTTTACATCAAAGCGGCGGCGTACATACAAACATACAAACTTCATACAAACCTTCGCCGCCGCAACGCTTTCGCAACGCCGCCGCCAAGTGTGTGTCACGCTTAAATCCGCAATTCCATGTCAAAAACCCCATATTGGAAATAGAAACAGACAAATAGGCAAGGTGACAGACGCGGCGCGCTAACCCGCTGGCGGCGCGCCAAGCCCATTGGTATCCTTGTCTTTTGTTTTTCATAGACAATTATATCGCAGGTAAAGGGCGGTCTTTACACTCTCAGGTTTTTTTAAGACCGTAACGGCGGTGAAGTGTATGAAGCTGAATGAATGAATTTGAAGTGTTGTGGGCCAAAGCGTAGGTGGAAGGTCGAGCTGGATGGCTTCCTACAAGACTGGCCACGGGAGGCTCACGACCTGGATGGGTGGAAGGAGCAAGGGGAGGTATTTGACCAGCTGTGGGACACATTATAGTCTATAGAAAATCGATCCAGACGGCAAATCATACGAAAATAAGGTAAATCCTTTTCGCAAATGTTCTACTCCTGAAAACATGGCCTGTTTGCGAAATGTCCCGTTCGCGAATGTTGCTCACGAATACGTAACAAACAGACACACGGACGGAAAGACAATCACACTTTCGCAATGTATGGTATTAGATTGGAGAATTTCGAAGTATTCGCAATTTAAACCCATTTAGAGTACAGTTTCGGCGTGATACTCGTATGTACACACACACGGGTAGGGATGTGCAGTTAGCGTTCTGATCGGACAAGATTCCCTCAAATAATCCGGGAACGTTTTGAGAACGGGACGTTTTGAGAACGGGGACATTTTGCGAAAAGGACATTGCCGTCCGAATGGAAAAAAATCTTTTAAAGTTTGGAACGCATGCATGATCGATGTATGATGACTCGAGGCGGTGTTATCAGCCGCTGATACTGCCCAAGGCTGGCTAATCAGTGTGGATGTTACGTCGCCGCCGTTCGGTTTATTGCAGTATTTGTCTTTTTTTGTAGTTGAACGCTGTTGCCATGGCATAGGGTCGGTCGGGATGGACGATTGAAGCCCCCAACCCGACCGACACGACTTTGCGGGAGGGCGGTGCGGCGTGGTGGTCTACCGCTCAGGGGTGGTAGCAGATTTTGATGAAACTTTACAGTCATCATCATCAAATCAGCCTTTTTAGCGTCCACTGCTGGGCGCACGCCTTCCCCAATGGACCCGGTCCTCCGCCCTCCGCATCCAGCCGCTTCCGGCCACCTTCTTCAGGTCGTCGGTCTGCGGTCTCCACTCCAGAACCCGTCTGCCCTAACGGCCGTCGGTGACCTGCCCACTGCCACTCAGCTTGCTAATCCTTCCGGCTATGTCGGCAACCGTAGTTCTCCGTCGGATCTCCTCATTGAGGATCATGTCCTTCATGTGTGAGTGGGGGTGACCAATCATGCAGCTATGACGCTTGTTATTATAATGCGAAGCGTAGAAATTGTTGATGTGTTGCTATGGAGCTGGGAGTATGCAGTTATGTATGTAACATCGATTCGATTCGTATTGTTATTCGCACTGGTTCGTTCGACCATTGTGGTTTCCAATGGGAATGTTTTTTTTTGTTTTCTGTGTGGCTTTAACCCGAAAACTATTTAGCCAATAGGGAATATAACTGCCTCCGGCATTAACTTCGCCTCTTGTACAGTCGACCGCACAGCAGTGGTAACAAAACCAGTATAAACTGGTCTCGCGTAGTATTGAAACTCCCTAATAGGCTAGGCCAGCTCAAGGTCAAAGTGTTACCACTGATGTGCGGTAGACTACAATACATGTGCAATAAAGTTTAAATAAATAAAAAAACTTCTATAATCTCAATCTATAATCTCAATATTGCAAGGAAATGGCTATAGTTTCCGTAGAACTTTTTGGCGGTTGAGTGAATATAGTCACAGATTGTTTGCACATCGCTGACGGTGTTTACAGTCTGTATGCGTAAGCGACATAGTGTGATACATAGAGATGTCCAAAAACTTAAAAGTTTGCTTCGGTTGATCGAATCAATGAACTACCTCTTGAAATTGAATGCGAATGAAACACAGCTCTTCCTTTACCACCTAAAATTAGTCATTGCGCAGAAATCAGCCACCTTCACACAACCGCCAAAAATGTCTCACCATCATAACAGCCCAATAACGTCCACTGCTGGACATATACCTTCGCCAATGAACGTAAAATACCTCCATACAAATGTATACCTAGATAATTCTAACACCTGCCTAGGCATTGCTGTTCATTAAACATGAACAGGCTCGAGACTGGCTCGAGTCAACGACCAGTGGGATTTTTGGCGGCAAAAAACGGCGGCCATCTTGAATTTTGACCGACTCAGTCCATACTTGGCCGGACTAAGATCTGGGGCTGGGAAACAGGCGACGAGAGGCAGCGTGAGCGGGGAAACGCTTAGACATTTTAATGTTCAACATTTTGAATAAGCAAAACATGGTTTTCTGTCTACGTGAAGATGTATGTATGTAAAACATGACTAAGTGAATTGAATACGCAACAAACAGAATAGTACCTAATACTGAAATATTTGATATAATATTACTGTTGTTTTCGCAAGAATATTTGATGTTATGGGAAAATTTTGTTTGATTTTCTCTATATTTGATTTATTCTGTGTATATCTAAATAATCCGAACAAAGCCGTGGGCAACGACTAGTGACTAACTAAAAGCATAACATCTATAATTTACACCAATTAATTAATTTAATTTACCAAGAGTTTGTTTGAGCTGATCTCTGGAACTACCAGTCGGATTTGAATAATTCTGATTGCATTTGATAGCTGAGGAGGGTTAATATATTTATAGGCTAATTGACATCACGCTACGACCCTTAGGAGCCGAATAAAAAGAAAAAAAGAAAAAAATAACTTATAAAAAACACATAGTAAATAACACATAGTAAATAACAAAATGTAGAAATCTAGCAACACCAAATTGCTTGAAATTGTTTTTATGTTCTCCATTTGTTTTGGAAACGCTCTTTGACTCGTGAGACGATGTTCCGCTGTCGCTTATCAATAATCGCCAATTTCACGGCCGCACCGCGCATCGCAAAAACCTGAAGAGCACCGAAGCTTTTTGTGAAACTACGCCGTTCTGTAAAAGCGGGGAGTATTGTTTGCCTGACGCCGGTTACAATCGGATCTCTCTCTCTCATCTCTAACAATAGAGTGGGATAAGCGATACCTTCGAATGTCAAATCAGACCAGGAGGACGACCAATCGCGTAAATGCTGAACTATATCACCAAATCCAATCCGCTCTGGGCTAGCGTGATGGGCTATAGCCCGAAAGCCCTCGTTGAAAGGGTATCTTATCTTCTTATTGTGCCAGGAATACCTGGCGACACTTCGACCCTATGGGATCTGTTGTGCCAAACCCCTGTCCGCCAAACGGTTTGGTGGACTTCACATGCGCCTTGGAATAGTAAATACCAGTCTTTGGCGTATGCAGGTTTCCTCACGATGTTTTTCCTTCACTGAAAACCCTGTGGTATTATAATAAACTAGATACTGTTTCTAATTATCCGTCCACCTATGTACATAGATTGCTAAAAGCTGCAGAGTCCTGTGCTGTTGGGTTTGTTGCTGTTTCCTCCCCTCGGCTATACACGTGGAAACAGAAGAGTTTTTAGACAGAATTGACGTCAAAAAAAGAATAATTATATGTAGAAATTTTCTGCAAAATATGTAATGACCTTCCCTCTGATGATTTCCACAGCGCTACGATATGGGTTCCTTCAAGAAGAGAGTCAACAGCAAGGCAGGGAACGCACCAGCACCCCCCAGGGTGTTGCAGGTGTCTCTTATCATCAGGAGGCCCGCCTGCTTGTTGCCCCCGTAGCAATAAAAAAATTGTATTCCGATTTTGAATGAACGAATTTTCTATTTCGAATCGTAACCCTCTTTACTTTGCCGTAGTCGGGTACCAAACGACTACAATCAAATTGCCAATATCGTCTTTGTAACAGTAATCTGACCCCATATAAATGTTGCCAGGTGCGAGGCGGAGTCACCGGCGTTCCGCCCCCCGCGGCTCCGGCGGTCATGGAACAGGAGAAGAGGTCACCACTGCAGCCCCAGCAGCAGGGCAGGGCTCCGCCGCCGCCACAACCAGGTGTGTACTCATTACGTTAAATTGACATCAAACATCGCGAGGAAACCTGCATATAGGCGCATGTGAAGTCCACCAACCCGCACTAGGCTAGATTGGTGGACTATATCCGAACGCCGTCGTTGAGAGGGTAGGCCTGAGCCCAGCAGTGGGGACACGTTAATAGAAAGGAGTAACTTCTACCACGGAAAAAGTGATCATTATTTCATACTTCAAATTGCCTTGTCTAATGCCGAACTTTTTTCGGCTGTTCTGTAGATCATGCCCCGGTCAATCCTTCACGGAGACCCATGGCTTCAAAGTGACCTCGATTGTATGAAAATCTTGCTCTGTTTCTAATTATCCGTCCACCTATGTATATGTAAATGCTTTATTAACCGAATTTGGCGTAGCAGGTACCTCGCAAACAGATGTTTACACTTCGCTAATGGTTTACGTTTTCACAGAACTCGGAAAGCTATAAGACTAATTAACCTTCGATGTAATGTGCCAATAGGTGTCTATAGTATTGAGGAAGTCATTCGAAAATGACCATTACGAACAATCATCGATTCATCACTGTGTTTATGAATTGCAACGACTTTTAGGTCTGTATGGCCGCTTGCAACCGTATAGTGAGCGCCAGTTAGCATGTCAATAGCGGTCATTCACAGTAGAGCGTCAGTGGCGTAGGGGATAAGACGCGGCCTATCATATCGAAAGGTCCGGAGCTCGATCCCCGGTTGGTCCATGTACCAATGGGTTTCTCTCGAAATTCAAGTACATTTACTGACTGCTCTCAAACGGTGAAGGAAAACATCGTGAGGATACCTGCATACGCCGAAGAAGAAATTCTTAGACGCATGTGAAGTCCAGCAAACCGCACTGGGCTAGCGTGGCGGACTATAGCCCGAACGCCCTTCTTGAGAGGGTAGGCCTGAGCCCCAGCAGTGGGGACATGTTATTAGGCTGTTGATGAGCGGTCATTTACAACTCCTTACCAAGAGACAAGAAACTCCACCGCCACGCTTCCGCACCGCTCTGTCTGTGTCGCACATTAAGGGCGTTTTTCCTGTCACGCGTGTTTGCGTCCGCATCCTGTCCCTTCATACAAGCATGCCAGGAAAGTCTTGTATAAGTGTCCCTAAACGATCATGCTTGCATGACATGCAACGTTTACGTGAATGTCATGCTTGCTATCAGTCAATACAGTGAAGCAACGGCCAGCACGTAGTTTGCATGTCATGCACGTCAATCACTACAGCTAGACGGTGTTGCATGAGTGACAGCACGTAATGCATGTCATGCCGCATGATGGTTTAGGGAGCCCATTCTGAAAGCACAGGATGCGGGCGGTCCGGACTGGGCCGCGGGCACAATCACGCGTGACAGGAAATCTGAAAAGGTCGTGCTCTAACTGTTTTTTATTCGATCATTTTGCATCGTTACGATCATTTTAAATTTTAGTGGCAGATTATATTTTATTTGTTTTTTTATGAATAGCCATTGTCCGCGACTTCGTACGCGTATGTTTTAATTTTAACCCATTGGTGCACGTCGATTGAGGAACTTCTGGGCAAAAGCTTCCATAGTTCCTTCCGGACGAATTCGTCCAGTTTCCTAACTCGTCGACTTTACTAATTTGTCCACTTTCCTATGGACGAGTTAGTAAAGTCGACGAGTTAGGAAAGTGGACGTTTTGATAAAGTCGACGAGTTAGTAAAGTGGACGTTTTAGTAATGTCGACGAGTTAGGAAAGTGGACGAATTAATAAAGTCGACGAGTTAGGAAAGTGGACGAATTAGTAAAGTTGACGAGTTAGGAAAGTGGACGAATTAGTAAAGTTGACGAGTTAGGAAAGTGGACGTATTAATAAAGTCGACGAGTTAGTAAAGTGGACGTTTTAGTAAAGTCGACGAGTTAGGAAAGTGGACGAATTAGTAAAGTCGACGAGTTAGGAAAGTGGACGAATTAGTAAAGTCGACGAGTTAGGAAAGTGGACGAATTCGTCCGGAAGGCCTTATTTAATGTTTTGTTTTTTGCTTATCTTCATTGTTTATGCCCGCAGAGCCGGTGGTGGTCGCAGCGCCTGCCCCGAAGCCAGCCATCGTGAAGGCGCCCAAAAATCCCAAGATCAATCAAAAGGTAATAAATAATTTTATTAGCATTGGCCTTTAGTGGTCCAGTTTTGGACGTAGGCCTCCAGCGTGTCCTATACTCTTTGGGAAACGACATTTCGGGAAAATGACAGGACATATTGGGAAAATGACAGGACATATTGGGAAAATGACAGGACATATTGGGAAAATGACAGGACATATTGGGAAAATGACAGGACCTATTGGGAAAATGACAGGACATATTGGGAAAATGACAGGACATTGGGAAAATGACAGGACCTATTGGGAAAATGACAGGACATATTGGGAAAAGGACAGGACATATTGGACAAATGACAGGGCATATTGGGAAAAGGACAGGACATATTGGGAAAAGGACAGGACATATTGGACAAATGACAGGGCATATTGGGAAAAGGACAGGACATATTGGGAAAAGGACAGGACATATTGGACAAATGACAGGACATATTGGGTAAAGGACATTTTGGGAAAATGACAGGACCTATTGGGTAAATGTCATTTTTTGAAAATGACATTTCGGGAAAAGGAGATTATGAACCTAGACGACACGGAGACGATACCAAGTTTTACGTCTTGCGTTTTATAGTTACACTGGCTGTGCCCCGCGGTTTCACCCGCCGTTTAATTTCGGAGAATCATTTCGGAGCCGGACACTTGCGTACTAGTGAGTTATTTATTACCAAATAACTTAAATTTAATCGCTTGACTTTAATCAGATTGACAGAATCTGAATTATTTGCTAATAACTCAGTAGGTATTCAACCAATGTTATCAGTTGAAATTCTACTATTCAGTGGACTGTTTTTTTTTCTACATTTTATTTATTCGTGTTCTAAACACGACCCAAATTAAAACATACATTATGCGATAGTACATTTTAGACTTTCGCGCTTTCCTGGTCGAAACGTCGGGCAAGGTAAATAAAACTATTTCGTGTGTAAGACCCGTAAATAATTATATAATTATACAATGCGATTTAAGAATGACATTTAAAAACATAGTATACGAAAGCTATTATAAAATAGTCGGGTAAAATTAGACGATTATAAAAGAAATCTGTAATTTTCCACGCTCTTAGGCCTGACCTAGAATACTATATTATTTAACTATGCATTCGGCTTGATTGCTAGAAAGAGAAATTTTATTGTGATTGACAAGCGTATTGTGAAAATTTCACACCTCATCTATATGAATTTTTTTATAGATGACATTACGGTTCGCTGCTGTTATTTGACTTTTTTTTAAAGTAGGTTTCGACTTGGTTACTAGACCTTTAAGCCATATCTTATTTAAAAATATAAATAGTGTATGCTCCCAGCACAGTGACAACGCTTTAAATCAGACTCAAGGGCGGTCTACAATCTTTAAAATGTCGTACGATAATTACGAATAGTTTTAAAAGACATAAAAATGTTTATTTTATATGTGGTTACGTAGGTATATTGTTGTTTGAATATAAATGGTATGCCCAATCATTTATGCCTTTATTTACACTATATGTATAGGTATAATATAATTATTTATTTTAATAATATCGTTTTAGGTTACCTAGCATAGCGGCCATTGTTAGGGTGACTATGTTTATTTTTAAGCCTGGAATTTTTTGTTTGTTTGAATAATCCTGTAAATGAGCAGCTTAAAAAATCCGGCAAGTGCGAGTCGGACTCGCCCACGGAGGTGTCCGTTCCGTCAGCCACACTAATATTTTATTTTATTATTTATTTATTTTATTTATTTATCACTATATTATTATTTATTTATATATGTTATCACTGTACCAAGTTTCATCAAAATTAAATATTATTCCCGCGGGAAAAGTTAACCGCGGTAAAAAGTTGCCTATATGTTATCCCAGGATATAAACTATCAATGTTAGGTTAGGTTTGCCAAGTTTCATCAAAATTAAATATTTTTCCCGCGGGAAAAATTTAACGCGGTGAAAAGTAGCCTATATGTTATCCCAGGATATAAGCTATCACTGTGCCAAGTTTCATCAAAATTAAATATTTTTCCCGCGGGAAAAGTTTACCGCGGTAAAAAGTTGCTCATATGTCATCCCAAGATATAAGCTGTCACTGTACCAAGTTTCATCCGAATCCGTTCAGCCGTTATCGAGTTTCCTCTGTGACTATATTCATTTAGCCGCCAAAAATTCTACGGAGTCCATACCCACTAACATAATATGTTACTTATTTAGCAATTACAAGTTTTTATAATATGATCATCCAAGCCCAGTCTTGCGCAAAGCGACACTGGTTGCGCTGTTGCTTAAGAAAGGCAAAGGCCCTTCTACATCGCGGCCCACAATTCACGACAACTTTCATTTTTTTTTTCTTATTTGCCGCGAGTTTTTCCCAAATTTTTTGTCCGCCATTTCCCTCAAAGATGGCCGCCCGAGCCGCCGGCCGGCCGCTGCGCAAAAACACGTTCTCATAATTCGCTACGTGTCGCCCTGTTGCTCTGTGCGGACTTAGTGATGCGCCGCGGTGTTCATCGAGTGTCGATAGTTTACTTGGTTGAAGCTACGACACGACGGTGATACAATTTGTAGGCTATTTATTTTATTAGGGCAACTTAGTTAAGAAATTCCGTTTTAAATATCATTTTTATTTTATTTTATCAGCTTATCGATGTCCTCTGGTGCACATAGGCCTTTCCCAATGAATGCCACTACACACTGTCTTCCGCCCTTCGCTTCCAGCAACTTTGGGCCAGATTCTTTAGTTTCTCGATCCATCTGGCGGTAGAATTTCCCACGCGGCGCGTATCGCTCCCGAAAATAGCTGTTTTTTCGTTAACTTTCTTTTCTACTAATTGTATCAGGTTAAAAACATTAAGTATTTTGATCAAGAAGAAAATTATTACCTTTTTTATGGACAAATGTGTTAAGTTCTAACAGAAATCTTAGCATGAGTTTGGCTATAAAGGCGCTGCGAAAACGAGGGACTTTTTGTCCTAGTGACGATAGAACGTATGGAAATCTATGAAATAACGCACACGGAGGACAAATAGACTGCCCGACAAAAAGTCCTTCGTCTGCGCCGCGCCTAACCACGATGTCCATTAGACTTGTAAGTGACCATGTCTTTTTAATGTAATAAACATGTTTTCGTAATTTTCTTTCGGAAAATGGCTACAATATATAAATCTCACGGATTTCACAGCCTTGAATGTGCTAACAGATCGAGATATCAATCCTCGTAATGGGTATTTCTCGTGACGTCAAAGTCCAGAACGGTACACTAATCTATATTATTGTGCGATTTTGAGTGTCCGATTCGTGTCTTAGGGCTTCTTTCACCACTTGCTGATAAAGTCCCAGATACCCTAACTGCAGGTTATCTGAGAAATAGCCTATTTTTTTGTTTCACATGTATCTGATTGCCCTATCTGTCATATAAACTAACAGCAAGACCAAGTCCCTGTTATTTTTATTTGTCAGATAAGGATTGTTTTTTCGAATTTAACCCGGGAATACCTTAGTTTTGTGTGAACTTTCTGTGATTTAACAGTGTTTTAAGTGGCAGATAACTATCAGCGACTTATGTCGCTGACCTATTCAGAGATTTTGAAACAGGAAAATATTATCAGACAGATTTACCTGATAGTTTAGTATATCTGTCAGCTTACTATCTGTAACAATATCAGCAAACTGTGATAGAGGCCCTTAATATATTATCTTGTAACAGTTTCTGTATCAGTGACGACTTGATAAGACGCATTCTGCATTTATGTTTTTACGCGATGATACTATGGGCGCTTATAAATATAGCTCTTTAATGAACGTAAACAACGTTCTGCTAATCGAATGTCGATAGCGGCCGTCGCCAACCACTTCACATCACTACCGCAGTCGAGCGCCACGCCGCGCATGGAACGGTCGCGCGTACCGCGGAAATTTGAATTTCGAACACATTTTAGTTTTTAATTTCCGAGTCTTTGATTCCCTCAAAAGTGGCCAGTGTTCTGTTTTTTAAAGGACGAGGTTGTTTATAGTGCGCGTTTCGGTTGGTTCGAGTGGGAATTGGGTTTTTGATAGTACCTAATACGTTAAGTTGTGTGCGGCACATTCACCATACAGCCGAGTTTTGTGTTTGGTATCGGATTGCGGAGTTTTTTTTTTATTGCTATTGCCGAATTGGTTATGCTGATATAAATTGGAATGCTGTAGTTTCATGGATGGAAATACTGTAATGTATAAACAACCGAGTGATTTTTTAGAATAATAATCATGACTAGCTCGCGCCGGTGGCGTCGCTCGCGCGGTTTTAGAATGATGTATACCTAGACTGATATATACGTAGTTGATTACTTAACCATATTTATAAAATAGAGCGTCAGTGGCCTCGTGAATAAGACGCGGCCTATCATATCGAAAGGTCCGAAATTCGATCCCCGGCCGGGCCATGTACCAATGGGTTTTTCTCGAAACTTATGTACATTTACTGACTGTTCTCAAACGGTGAAGGAAAACATTGTGAGGATACGCCGAAGAAGAAATTCTTAGGCGCATGTGAAGTCCAGCAACCCGCACTGGGCTAGCGTGGTGGACTATAGCCCGAACGCCCTCGTTGAGAGGGTAGGTCTAAGCCCCAGCAGTGGGGACATATTAACGTGTTGTTGGCCTTTACCTATTACTTACATGCAAAAGTCCCTAAACTAGTCTATTTTTATTTAAATTCACACAATGGGTGAAAGAGAGAAGGAAATTACATTTCCTCTACAATCGGATATCTGTCTCTTTCACGTCTATTGTGTCACTTTGACAGTTATTCGCATTTCGACTTGAATTCAAAACAACCGGCCATCTTTCCACCCGCTGAGAAGGTAAAAGTGTCCCCACAGGGGGGCTGACACCCGCACCATTTGTATGAGACTAGCTGTTTCCCGCGGCTTCGCCCGCATAGGAAAGTTTTCCCGAGGTATCTATAGCCTATATGTTACTCTGATGTATAATCTATTTCACTGTAAAGTTTCATCAAAATGTGTTAGGTAGTTTTTGCGTGAAAGAGTAACAGACATCCAAAGGTTCTTACAGACTTTCGCGTTTATATTTTTAGTATATTCAGATATTACTTACTAGAGAGCTTTCATACACTGTACATGGTCCAAAGACTCTCTTTACTCTCGCCCCAATAAGGTTCAAAGGGCCCTTGGCCCTTACGAATGAGTTTTTCGTAACTTCATCATATCAGCCTGTAGACGTCGACTGCTGGACAAAGGCCTCCCCCAAGGATCTCCACGACGACCGGTCCTGCGCTAACCTCATCCAGCTGGGTCCCGCGACCTTCACCAGATCGTCGGTCCACCTTGTGGGAGGCCTGCCTACACTGCGTCCTCCGATACGTGGTCGCCACTCGAGAACATTTCTGTCCCAACGGCCGTCAGTTCTGCGGGCGATGTGCCCAGCCCACTGCCACTTAAGCTTCGCAATTATTTGAGCTATGTCGGCGATCTTGGTTCTCCTGCGGATCTCCTCATTTCTGATTCGATCTCGCAGGGAAACTCCGAGCATAGCTCTCTCCTTTCGTAACTTATGTACGGTTTATTATAATACCACAGGTTTTTCGGCGAAGGAAAACCTCGTGAGGAAACCTGCATACGACAAAGACTGGTATTTACTATTGGTATGGTGAAGTCCACCAAACCGTTTGGCGGACAGGGGTTTGGCACAACAGATCCCATAGGGTCCAAGGGTCGCCAGGTATTCCTGGCTCCTCATGAAGCTCATGAACGTGAGGCGAGTGCACAACTAGGCTACCACGTCTCTGTGCAGTGTACAAATAGATTCTTTGGACATTAAATAACAGAACAATTTGGTAATTTCATTACTAACGGGGTCAAACCTGATGAGTCAAGGTCGCATCTCAACCGTAATGGTCGTAATCTCCTTACATCATCTCCCACAACACTCACGACCCGACATAGAGAAGTTATGGTTTAATTTTTTACGCAAATGTTTATCCCGTTAGGCCTAACGTAACAGTCGAGTATTTAGATCGCTCACCTGTTTCAACTCGAAAGTCGTGAATCGAATGATTGATTGGAAGCGATCCTACCGGCCAGTTGCCGTAAAAAAAAAATTATACACATTTTTATTCTACTACTTATTATGTCAAATACGTATTTTACTTGTATTTTTTTCTTTTCTTTGTTGTTGCCTGAAATAAACGGATTACTTACTTACTAAGAAGTACTTTGCTATGTTCGCAACTAGTTGCGTAAGAATTTTTTTATTTCTTTATTCGCATCTAGTTGCGTCGAAAAGATATGGGGGAAACTATTATTCACAATAGTGAAAAAAAATTTTTTTTTTTTTTGGGGTATGTGAATGGAGTCGTTATAAGGCTCCATTTAACCTCCTTTCGGCTTTACTACTTGTTTTGTAACACCCTGTATACACCGAGACACTAAACTTTTTTTTTAAATCACCGCTTTTTTGTTCTTTCTTCCAATTTCTATCCGTCGGTAGTAAACGTAACGCGCCGGCAGAGGGCGCTGCCTGTATTCTGCCGCGCGGTATTGAAACGTCGCCCTCTCTGCTATGAAAGCTAACCTAACCCACCACCACAGAGTAAGTAATATGTAATGTAAATATGTATATAATCTGTAAATAATAGCAATAAGGACAGTTGTAATGTAATTTAAGGACACAATTCTCATTTTATTTATTTATTTATTTAGAGAAACTGTATTTTTCTGTAAATAAGACTAGTTCTTATTTGTAATTTTTGCAACGCTCCGCACACGTAAGGCGGAGTGTTAAAATCTATATATACAGGGTGGGTAATAGAAGCCGTGGTTGTAGGGAGAGACTGTGTGTGAAGTCCACCAACCCGCACTCTGCTGGCGCGGTGGACTATAGCCCGTACGTACCTTCGTTGAGAGGGTAGGCCTGAGCCACTTGAACCGGTGAAGGAAAACGTCGTGAGGAAACCTGGTAGAGGTAGAAGGAATTCTTAAGCGCATGTGAAGTCTACCAACCCGCACTGGGCTAGCGTGGTGGACTATAGCCCCTACGCCCTCGTTGAGAGGGTAGGTCTGAGCCAGCTGTGGGGACATGTCAATAATGTAAAAAAAGAAAAATGTTTATACAAATTTACACACGGCTGTTCAGTCCCAAACTAAGCCGAAGCTTGTAAATGGGTACTCAACAACTGATAAACATACATAAATACTTAAATACATACAAACACCCAGAATCCGAAAACCAACAGTTATGCTCATCACACAAATGTTGGTCCTGGGTGGGAATCGAACTTTATCGAACCCACTAACTCTGGCGCAGTCATTATCACTGCGCCAACAGGTCAGTCAGATAGGCTGTTGATGTGGATCAGCGAAACAATAAATAGATCCAGAAAAACAGTACAATATAATTTATTATTTATTTTATTTATTTAAAGAAAGAAAGTACAATTGATAACAGAATACATATTGTTAAAAAATAATAAAATACCAGTACAATATTGGTTGTCAACTGGGAAATGTAACCAACAACAATAATATAAACTGTGATATAAATGTTTGTATCAAATAGTTTGGTTGGACGCCAGTTCTAAATATATAGCCGAGTATAGTTAGCGACTAGGCAGGCGTGGTCAAGCTTGACGCGCCCGCGGGTGAATTACCGCCGTGCGGCCCGCAAATTTGCAACACACTTGACGTTTTGCAGTTGTAAGGTTTTTTTTTGGCGGGAGCCGGTGTACCTCGCAGGAAATGTATTTTTTGGGTTTTAATTCCAATTGCCAATTTATTATAATATTTTATAATAATTGCCAATTTCGTGTTTGTTCTAAAACTATGATGGGCCTAAACGGCATTTGTTTCCAGGGCCGTAAAATCGATTTACAATAATAATGTCCAATCTGAAAAATGTCCAACCGCTGAAAAACGTCCAATCTTAAAAACGTCCAACCTGAAAAATGTCCAATCTGGAACATTTTACACTACAGAACCTTTAAAACCGCTATTTATTTATTTTTCAGGTTGGACATTTTTTAGGTTGGACATTTTTCAGGTTGGACGTTTTTCAGATTGGACATTTTTCAGATTCGACATTTTTCAGATTGGACATTATTACAGTAAACCATAAATAATTGCCAATTTCAAAACTATGATGGGCCTAAACGGCATTTGTTTCCAGGGCCGTAAAATCCAATTGAAAAAATTTGTTGTTGCACGCAGCAATACAAAGGCTGCAGGTTCATGGCCGACCATTACTACGCTACGCATTCGTGCCCATTTGTTGAAGTGCGTCGGAATTGGTTACTTACTAAGATTTCTAATTTAAATTACTTAATTATAATTACCTAATTACACAGGCACGCGATTAATTCTAAGTCTCTGAATAGCAATGAACATACTTAATTAGCTTGTTCATTTCCATAAGTCTAGACGCTTTGTGTACAGACGAAGTTCCGACCAATCACGGCATGGCGCGATGTTGGCCGGCCAATCAGCATGGAGTTCCCTCCCGCCCGCAACAACAGCATTTTGACAGAATTTTACAATAATAAAAAAATAGTGTCAGTTGCGTGGCCTATCATATCGAAAGGTCAAAAGTTCGATCCCCGGCTGGGCCATGTACCAACGGGTTTTTTCTCGAAACTTAAGTACATTTACTGACTGCTCTCAAACGGTGAAGGAAAACATCGTGAATAAACCTGCATACGATGAAAGAGGAATAAATAAATAAATGTTTGGACAAATTTACACACGGCTGTTTAGTCCCAAACTAAGCCGAAGCTTGTAAATGGGTACTCGACAACTGATAAACATACATAAATACTTTTAAATAAATACTTAAATACATACAAACACCCAGAATCCGAAAACCAACAGTTATGCTAATCACACAAATGTTGGTCCAATGGTGGCAATCGAACCCACGACCTTTGGCGCAGTAGGCAGAGTTACTACCACTACGCCAACAGGCCAGTCAAGTTTTTAGGCGCGTGTGAAGTCCACCATAGTGTGCTGGACTATGGCCCGAACGCCCTCGTTGAGAGGGTAGGCCTGAGCCCCAGCAGTAGGGAGATTAATAGGCTGTTGATGATGATGATGTACCTACTTGGTAGCTTAGTAGTCTCAGTATTTCCTACAGCTCTTGTAAAGGAACTACCGATACATGTTAGCAACGAGCGAGAACATTAATAACCGACAGATGGCGCTACTGACAGCGCGCTCCGGTTGGTGAAAACGGGCAAAAAGAGCACGTAGTCGGAGCCAAAGAATGGCGGAGGAAAAAAAAACGTCAGACTAGAGGGATTTTGCCATGAAAGGAGGAATTGTGTGGAAAATATGTAAAAGTGTGCAATTTAAGATGTTTTTCATTTTTGAAGACTTTGAAGAGTAACTTATTAAAAAAATAATAATTCAAAATTAAAAGTAAATTATAGCAGAAATAAATAGATATTTATAGTTTTGAAACAGTTTGATTTTAATATACATAATGTCTAAACAACCATCTCTTGAGAACAAACAAAGAATTAGACAAATCCGTTTGCGGACCGTTGCTTGGGCACGCCTGGACTAGACGACCGGCCAACAATAGGTGGTGGCGTGACAAACACACGGACATAATAGGGTTTTAATTGGGATGCATTGATGAAAACAATCGTATGCAATGAGCACTCTAATCATTAACACAGGGGATTCCTTGAAGCTTCACAAAACAGTCCACTTCTGCGACGAACGTCTCCCATAATAATAGGGCTATATTTTTAGGCATTAACTATAGGCGCAAGGCACAGAAAATAGACTTAAGCGTAACACACACTGGGCGGCGGCGGTGCGAAAGCGTTGCGGCGGCGAATCTGCGGAAAGCGAATAAAAAGCGGAGCCCTTCAGACAGGAATACCGCTAGCGGCGGCCGCGCGGCGGCGGTTTGTATGAAGAACGCTCCGCACCGCGCCGCGACCGCGCCGCTCTGTGTAGGGGTTCTCATACACTACAAAGGAATACAACGCGCCGCCGCCGCTCCGCAACGCCTGTCTGCGTAAATCTGTCAAATCAAAACGTCAAATCTGTGCGCGCGGTTTTGTCGCTTTCGCCGTCGCACCGCCGCCGCGCCGCTTTGATGTAAAGGGCTTCATACTATTTCGAACATTACAGAAAAAAATCGCAACGCCGCCGCTCAGTGTATGTCACGCTTTAAGCGTAACACAGACAGGGCGGCGGCGGTGCGAAAGCGTTGCGCAAATTTTTTGTAGTGTTCGTAATAGTATGAAGCCCTTCACATCAAAGCGGCGCGGCAAGCGCGCGCTGCGGCGGCGGTGCGAAGGCGTTGGCGACTAAACCGCGCGCACAGATCGAGCGGCGCCGGCGCGTTGTATTCCTTTGTAGTATATGAGAACCGCCACACACCGCCGCCGCAAGCGGTATTCCTGTCTGAAGGGCTCCGCTTTATATTTGCTTCCCACAGATTCGCCGCCGCAACGCTATCGCACCGCCTCCGCCCTGTCTGTGTTACGCTTTAGAGTACAACATGAATAAAAATATTTAGCCACTCCCATATGGATGAGTAATAAAAGCATGCTATGGGTGTCAAAATCGTGTCAAAATAATCACAAAATTATGACTCACTCACACATTCTCATTTTCAAACTCCAAATAAATTTGTATGAGCAACCTCCTCCCGCTACTCCGCTTCCTTTGTCCGCACCCCCCCTGTAAATGGCACGATAGATTCCGATACTAAAATATGCGAGATGCGATCTCCACAGGGAGCGCGCGCGCGACCAAAGAGATTTGAAACTTCTTGGGGTACAACATAATGACCTGTTTACATATATTACGCTATCGAGATGGTATGTGTTTTAAACCCATGGTAAAGGTCACTGATGTCAATTCTCTGTACTCTGGTCGCGACCTCAACTCCAATGACAATTCGAAACACTATCACAGATCGGCATCTACTTTTCGTTTCACAAAAGTCGCATCGAAAAGGTCACAGCGCATAGACAATCTTAATAAGACACTTGCGCAAGCGACTGTCTAAGTAATAAATAAAATTAACACAAGTCGAGTTTCTTAAGCGATTGCGAAAGGTATGGGATGATGTTTTTGAACGGTCGGCTTCGATTTGCGGTCGGGGCAGACAGAACGGGAAAATCATCATCATCATCAACAGCCTATTAATCTCCCCACTGCAGGGGCTCAGGCCTATCCTCTCAACGAGGGCGTTCGGGCTATAGTCCACCACGCTAGCCCAGTGCGGGTTGGTGGACTTCACATGCGCCTAAGAATTTCTTCTTCGGCGTATGCAGGTTTCCTCGCGATGTTTTCCTTCACCGTTTGAGAGCGGTCAGTAAATGTACTTAAGTTTCGAGAAAAAACCCATCGGTACATGGCCCAGCTGATCATCATCATTTCTTGATTATGTTTCATCCAAATTTCAAGTTGGATATTAAAAAAAAGTAAAAGGTAAACTCTCAATAGGTTGACATTTATTAAAATTATGTTGCAACACTAATTTTATATTCAATGTTGCTACGCGCAGTCTACTTTATCGGTCGGGTTTAACCAGTTTTGGTCGTAGACTACTTAATGGTCTTGAAATAGCAAATCATGACGGATACGACCACTTTCTGACAGAAATGCGGATTTGATGACACAGTCATCATGGTTATGTAACTCAGGGTATAGGTGTGACGACTCTACCGGATTGTTCCAAATTGTCCCTTGTTAAATCGACATTATACATACTATCAGTTTAGTGCGGTGTGAGCTGCAGTGTGGATCACCGAATGGTACTAGTTGAGGCCGTGCTGCGGTTTTATGTATTAGTGATTTTAAACTACGGTTTGGCCTTTATGGACTTGTTTCCAATTGGCCGTAATAAATTTTTTTTTATATCAAGGTATAGGTAGGAGCCGTGGCGGCCTAGTTGGTTGTGCACCCGCCAGCTCGTGGGTTCGATCCTGGCCCGTACCAATGAGTTTATAGGGACTTAAGTACGGATTATTATAATACCACAGGCATTTCGGTGAAGGAAAACATCGCGAGGAAACCTGCGTACGACGAAGATTAGAATTTCTATTCTTAGGCGTATGTAAAGTCCACTAAAAACGGATTGGCGCACCGTTGGTGGACGGGGGTATGGCGCAACAGATCCTGTAGGGTCCGAATGTCGCCGGGTATTCCCGGCCCCCTGACAAGATAAGATAAACCATCAGGGAGGTGTCTTAAAAAAATTGCGGCAACGGTAGCCGCTTATCTTCAAGTGGACAGTCTCAATTTTTTTTATCTTCTATTCAATAAAAAAATTAAGATAAGCCAATGATTAAGACTATGCGAGATTATGTCAGGCTTTTGATCCTTAGGAACATTATTTCTATAAAAATAATCCCGGAGATATCATAAACGTAAATCTTCGTTAAATATCCGTTCTGCGCCGAAAGGATTAGCAAGCCGAAGTGTCAGTGGGCAGGTCGCATCTGTCGCAGAACCGACGGCCGTTGGGGCAGACGAGCTCGGGATTAGAGATCGCGCGTGGGTACGCGCAGCATGGGACGCCCCCTCGTCAGGGCGACCGACGACCTGAAGAAGGTGGCCGGAAGGATTTAGAGGATTGGGGTCTATGTCCAAAAGTGGCCTTTGAAGGTCTAATATGATGATGCGTTCGTAGCCAGTCAATACATAATCTTCACGCTATGTCCCTGGCGGTCCAGTCCTACTCCATTACTTCAAGGAGCTGGGATGGCTGGACTGACGGCCCGGGGAGAATTGCACTAAACTCCCGTCTTCGTGGAGTCGGTGCAGGGACTGCCACCCCCGTCTAAGAATCAGAATCAGTCCCTGGCGGGGTAGGCAGAGAGAACGGAGCGCCAAGTATCGCGTACCTCTGTCGCTTCGCTCAGTCTCATCATTCTCTTGACACACGCTCGCCCCGCGTGTCCGCCTGTGAGCGCCCGCTCTATCTGATCCTCGTATGTCAGTCGAGGTCGTCCCCTGCTCGTGCTGCCACTCACATTCGATATGTTTGCATCGTCATTCGTTCATCACTCATTCACTCAACATGTCCGAACCTTCTCTCACCCTGATGACACTTTCATTCAGTCCAATGTCTCTTCGTTGCTTATCCGGTCGGCAAAGGTAACGCCGCACAGCTCACGTTGAGTTCGCATTTATACAGCGTTCATCTTCTTTTCTGTCGTCTTCTGACACACCCAGGCTTCATCATCATTTCAGCCTTTTACCTTCTACTGCTGGATATGGAGCGTTCCCCAACGAACGCCACCACACCCTCCGCTCTCCGCATCCAGCCGCTGCCTTCTTAAGGTCGTCGGTCCGCCAGGAGGGGCGTCCCAGGCTTCACATACTGTATAAATAAAGCAATTGCCCATTTGCGGTGGAATTTACATATGCTAAGATACATGTCCAGATACCTTATCATTCACTTCGCAAGTCGCGGCCCTCTCTAATCAACTCGTTTATTGCATGCTCTGATAATTAATGAATTATCAATTTGCACTAATAATTTTGCTTTTTCTGCCAATATATGCTTTTTTCTGCCATAGTCGCCATTCGAGGTTTTTTGAGCCCGTGCATCCTCCGATTTGGGTGGGATCTGCTGGTGCCTTCGTCAAATGGTTTATCTCGATCGAGGGTTGCATGCTTCGTAGATGCGGTACAAGGTGGTGTTACTCTCTTCAAGGGCTATTCTGAGCAGTGACTGCTGCATCATATCTGTTCATAACGGTCGATGACGCTGCCTTAACTACCCTCGCAATGAAATCCCACCAATGGGCCATTTTAATACATTCGATGTTACTGGTGAGATCTGCTGGTGCCTTCGTCAAATGGTTTATCTCCATCGAGGGTTGCATGCTTCGTAGATGCGGTTGGTACAAGCAGAGTGAACGGGAGCACGGAAACACTAGCACACTGTGATAAGCGCGTCGCAAGCTACGGGCCAAGTTCTATTTCCCCGGGATTATCTCTGTGTTAGTGTAGGTGAACGCTGCGCATGTGCGCGTGCGTTTCAGACCCGTTGTTCTGGGTTTCCGCGCTCTCGTTCGCACTGGTACTAGGTGTTGTCACCGTTTTGAGAACTGCTCAGTGAGCAGCGACTGCTGCACCATAACTGTTCATAACGGATGCAGAGCTCAACACTGAACTATAGTAATGGCGGCGATCACAATAGATCAGCAATGATCGCAGTGATACAAGGATAGATAAGCCTTAAAAGAGCCCCACCTCAAAATAATAATAATAACGGTCGATGATGCTGCCTTCACTACCCTCGCAATGGAAACCCACCAAGGGGGCCTTTATCATACATTCGATGTCACTTTGAGCCCTTGAGATCTCCGTCAGGGAACGATTTGCGTGAGATCTGGTGGTGGCTGTCCGGAGTACGGATGGAGGAGGTCCAGAGAGCCGGACACACCTCACTGATCATCATCATATCAGCCTGTAGACGTCCACTGCTGGACAAAGGCCTCCCCCAGGGATGACGCACAACGCCCGGTCCCGCGCTAACCTCATCCAGCCGGGTCCCGCGACCTTCACCAGATCGTCGGTCCACCTTGTGGGAGGCCTGCCTACACAGTGTCTTCCGTTTTAACTTCATTTAACAAAATTTCAAATGAAATATTTACCTTCGACTTTAGCAACTATCACAACAGTGTGGGCTACTGCTAGCCTATAGATAGCCTATAAAACTGTCCCTAAACGATCATGCTTGCATGACATGCAACGTTTACGTGAATGTCATGCTGCATGATGGACCATCATGCTTGCTATCAATCAATACAGTGAAGCAGCGGCCAGCACGTAGTTTGCATGTCATGCACGTCAACACTACAGCTAGACGGTCATGCATGAGTGACAGCACGTAATGCATGACATGCTGCATGATCGTTTAGGGAGCCCATAAGCTGCGTACGATAGCCGTGAATACTTTCCGTGTGCGAGTCGCCACATTGTTGTGCGAACAGAACAATACCTCTACAATGTCGTGCCATTCTTATGCCGTGTCAATATTATACGTATGCGGAATGTCACATTCTTTTGCTTCTCCATTTCAATGGTTTTATTGTTTTTTTTTAATGTTTGGACAAAGTAATAAAAACACCCGGCTGTTTAGTCCCAAACTAAGCCGAAGCTTGTAAATAAGTACTCAACAACAGATAAACATACATAAATACTTTTATATAAATACTTATATACATAGAAACACTACAGTTAGCTGCTTGAATTTGAATTTTTAGATACCAAGTTTATTATTTCAGTCTCCATTATAAGAAAGAATGCCATTAAAATAGTCTGTCTCAGATTCCATAGATCCAGTCCTTCACAATCGTCCTAGGATTACTCATTCTATTTTATTGACAACCGGACTCTTTGTAAATTCCCTTCGTCGCGCGGCAAAGTCGAGGAGGGCAGCAGATGTGGACATGTTATCGTTATAAATTCTCCATTTCTTTACTTATGCTCGTGACGTCAAGTTGTTCAAACAGCTCTATAATACGCCGAAAATACGGCGCGCGCGCAGCTCGGTTCAAGGCCGCGCGTATCGCGAGTTCACTCCATCATTATGCTATTATGTTAATATGTCAGTGTGCTATCGCATCTATGTCTATCTAGCCGAGTATAACATAGACGGATGAACTAGGGAACGAACGTTCTTGTTGTGACAGTGGAGAACGGAAGATCGCGCTCAGTGGCGCCTTGGGTTAGGCCTGTGTCCAGCAGTGGACTGGTGCAGGCATGGTGAACGTGGTGAATTATGTTAATATGTCAGTGTGCTATCGCATCTATATCTATCTAGCCGAGTACAACATAGACGGATGAACTAGGGAACGAACGTTCTTGTTGTGACAGTGGAGAACGGAAGATCGCGCTCAGTGGCGCCTTGGGTTAGGCCTGTGTCCAGCAGTGGACTGGTGCAGGCATGGTGAACGTGGTGAATTATGTTAATATGTCAGTGTGCTATCGCATCTATATCTATCTAGCCGAGTATAACATAGACGGATGAACTAGGGAACGAACGTTCTTGTTGTGACAGTGGAGAACGGAAGATCGCGCTCAGTGGCGCCTTGGGTTAGGCCTGTGTCCAGCAGTGGACTGGTGCAGGCATGGTGAACGTGGTGAATTATGTTAATATGTCAGTGTGCTATCGCATCTATATCTATCTAGCCGAGTATAACATAGACGGATGAACTAGGGAACGAACGTTCTTGTTGTGACAGTGGAGAACGGAAGATCGCGCTCAGTGGCGCCTTGGGGGAGGCCTGTGTCCAGCAGTGGACTGGTGCAGGCTTATGGCGAACGTTTTTGTCTTGCTCCGGTTGCGAAATATTGAGGAAAACATTTTTCTGTACATGCATATCTTCACGCTATGTCCCTGGCGGGGTAGGCAGAGGAACGGAGCGCCAAGTATCGCGTACCTCTGTCGCTTCGCTCAGTCTCATCATTCTCTTCACACACGCTCGGCCTGCGTGTCCGTCTGTGAGCACCCGCTCTATCTGCCCCTCGTAATATGTCAGTCAGCTCTTAGCTCGTCCCCACGTCGTCATTCGTTCATCACTCATTCGCTCAACATGGCCGAACCAACGGAGCAAATCTTAATGATGACACTTTCATTCAGTCCAGCGTATCTCTCCATTTCATATTCATTCGGCCTAGGTAACATTAAACCCAGCGAACTTTCATACAAGTTCGCTGATTAAACCTAATCTTTGTTTAAAATATAAAAACATACATACAGACGAACATAGTACCTCCTCCTTTTTGGAAGTCGGTAAAAAGTACCGACATAGCTGTACCCACTTTTCAATATATTTTTTTTAACTCTGACTGAGTTGGGCTAGTATTCCGCAGGGGAATCCTACTAATTTTATAAAGGCGAAAGTTTGTGAGGATGTTTGTTACTCTTTCACGCAAAAACTACCGAACAGATTTTGATGAAACTTGGTACAGTGATAGCTTATATCCTGGAATAACATATAGGCTACTTTTTAACGCGGAGAAAGTCGCGGGGCGTCCGCTAACGCCCCCTAAGTAACAAAACGCCTACATAGAGGGCGCTGTTTCACAATGTACACGGGAAAACTTTTCTACGCGGGCGAAGCCGCGGGAAAAAGCTAGTATGTCATATTATTCAGTTCGCAGTCACTCAGACACCTGTCGTTGTCATACTTTGTCTTGACCAATTAAATTGCGGTATACGTTTCAAAATGACAGTTTTTTTTAGTGTCAATGTCAGGGTATCTAACTGACGTGAAATACGTCCTATTGCGCTCGGAATCCTGGAACCCAAATGGCTAACATTTTAGCGAAATTCGCTGATCAACGGTCCGAACGAAATACCTATAGTAAATACCTATTCTCGTGATGACATATTAATTAGATAACATGTTACTATCGCAATCTCCATGACTACAACACCCCCTTTAGGACTTCACTGAATAGTTTCCCGTTCATCAACAGTCTAATAACATGTCCCCACTGCTGGGGCTCAGGCCTACCCTCTCAACGAGGGCGTTCGGGCTATAGTCCACCACGCTAGCCCAGTGCGGGTTGGTAGACTTCACATGCGCCTAAGAATTTCTTCTTTGGCGTATGCAGGTTTCCTCACGATGTTTTTCCTTCACCGTTTGAGAGCAGTCAGTAAATGTACTTAAGTTTCGAGAAAGAACCCATCGGTACGTGGCCCAGCCGGGGATCGAACTTCGGACCTTTCGATATGATAGGCCGCGTCTTAACCCCAGGGCCGCTGACGCTCTCTAGTTTCACGTTACACAAATATAATATGAAAAGCCCATGCCTATTAGATATTTACAATAGCAACCGCGACTATAGACTGTAATTCATCACACCTGTGATAACAGCCTCCAAGGTCGAGCTCGGTTGCGCAATGCCAGCAACACGTTCCGCGCTTAAAACAACAATAGCAAATGTTATTTGCTTAGCTCTATATACTCTATGGCTTCACTAGCAAACAATCGTGATTGTTCCAAATTGTCCCTTGTTATATCGACGTTAAACCTACTATCAGTTTAGTGCGGTGTGAGCTGCAGTGTGGATCACCAAATGGCATATGTAAACTTTATTTTATTTTAATCTACTATTATCTATTCTGTGTTTTAATTGGAAAACCAACAGCATACAGAGTTTGGTAAAATTTCAGTGTAGGATATAATAACATTTTGTATAGCTAATTACAGGTTTTCACTTAAAATTAGAAAAGAACGAATATGTTTCAGTGACAGAAAGAAAAAAAAGGTTTTATGTAACAACTTGACAATAACTGTACGTGTGTGCTTGTAAACTTGTTTCCAATTGGCCGTAAAACTATTTAAAAAAAACCAATAGAAACCCTGTACATTTTCTTGTGTCTGACATGACTACTGATTTGACAGCTGTAAAATTCGTGCCATGTCTTTCTTATCTTTGAAGTTGGAAAAAAAATCAAGAGACTAAAATTTTGTTAACCCTTTGGCTCGCAGGATTCACAGCGCAATACCACAGATTACATAATAGTTCCTAATGGCAATACCTTTGAAACTCGGGCGTATTTCGTAAAGACTGTCATTGTAACCGCAATTTAATTGATCCAGACAATGACAGGTGTCCGAGTGACTGCGAATTGAATAATGTGACATATTACCCGGCGGAATAACAAGCTAGCTGTCAGCCTGCTACATGCAGCAGGATGATAGACGAAGAACGGCGTACACCATTCGAATCATCACCAATTTTCTTCGCTCAGCGGCGGACCATTCCACCTTGCTTCCGGCCACACTTTCCGGTTCATCAGGCAGGGGGCGTCTCACGCGTCGGTTTCCGATACCTTTGTTCCCGCGGGAAAAAAGACAGCCCACGCAAGCGAAGCCGCGGGCGACAGCTATCTTAAATAAACAAAAAGATGGCTGTGGGTCGCAGACAGAGAAAGCACATGAAAGAAAAACCATTGCGTAAACGTTCATATACTGGGCCGTGACGATGTATTCCGCCTTTGTGGTAAACCTTTTAGAAATACACAAAAGAAAACCCAACTCGCCAAAATTGTTTTTATTCGAGCCATTGTTTTGGCAGTTTTATTTTTGTAAATATAAAAAGATAAATATAGCTACCTATATGGTTTTTGTCTCAAAAGATTCCTTATATAACGGACGTTTAAAACATTTAGCAAAGGGTCCTCCATAATCGATTTTTCGCGACGCGTGTAGTCTATTTACGTACCTAAGAGTTGTTGTTTAAGTCCTGTCGCTCAAAAGGTTTCCATCGAACTTAAAAATAAGTTACATTCACAAATTATGAATTGATAAAGGACAGTTTCAACAGCCGGGTATCCAACGACCCGCCAACCTTGATATCGCAGTGAGCGGGCCACATAATCACCGAGGAAACGAGACGGCACCACTCTCACTCGCGCCAGACGGAGACACACGTACCGGCGCAGGCGCAACGTGGTCGCCACGCGGCCGCCGCTGAGCGCAACTCATTTTGAGGTTATAAAACTTGAGCTGACAAACTACGGGTCTGCGTGCGGCGAAACGGTGGTACTGTTGGATTTGTTAAAGAATTGACAGTTGGAACCGCAAATAGAATTTTGTCAATGAACATGGCGGCGGGGTGATCGGGTAACATCGTATTACTTCGGCATACATTGTAAGCATGGACGGAATACCTTTTGTATTGGCGGTGAATGTATTTCAACATGGTTGGATGGATCCCTCCCGCCAAATGTAGTGCGGGATAGTATTGTTTGAGGTTATCAAATTGTGTTTTTTTCCCACTTCATAGGTTTGTAGTGATGTGACAGTGTGTTTCAAGTTTTAATACGGTGGGTTTTGTGTGCTGTGGTAATTTTAAAATTGTGTTGTCAATTATCTTATCTGATCAGTTGGATATCTATAGCGATCTAAAAGTCCTCCATCTACTCTCTCGATGACCGTCATCAGATCATGCCCCGATGAATCCTTTCACCATGGCTTCAAAGAGACCTCGATTGTATAAAAATGTTGCCCTGTTTCTAATTATCCGACCACGTATGTGTCGCAGGATAAGCGGGAATATTGGATTTTCGCAATTAACCGGATAATTTTAATCTGAGACAGATTTTTGTAATCCTATATATAGCTGTTATCAGGATCATTGCAAAAATCCAAGTTAGTTCAGGACGATTACAAACTTGAAGGCTGATTGGCTAATCTAAGAGTCGATCTTGTCTAACCCTTTTTCTTTTTTAAATCTAGTTTTAGGAGTTTTGTCACTCAGTGACGATGACACTCCATTATGCCTACACTTACATCTCTATGAGTAGAAAAAACATGTTTTTGAATTAATTGTCCAGGCGGGCATCTCTTGTCCAACCTAACCTAATGTTGCTTTTAGCCAAACAACGCTTCCGTCCGGCGGTAATTCGCGAGTTACCTAAAATAAGCCGAATTTTCGCAAAGATCCTGAAAATATATCGGATGACGAACGAAATTCATTCTTCACATTCCAATTAATAATAATAATGTTTGGACAAATTTACACGCGGTTGTTTAGTCCCAAACTAAGCCGAAGCTTGTAAATGGGTACTCACTCAACAACTGATAAACATACTTAAATACTATAAATAAATACATACAAACACCCAGAATCCGACAACCAACAGTTATGCTCGTCACACAAATGTTGGTCCAGGGAATCGAACCCAAGACCTCTGGCGCAGTAGGCAGGGTCACTATCAACTACGCCAACAGGCCAGTCATCAATTATCCGGCTTTTTGCAATCGTCCAAGGATTTCTTTTTTTTTTCGCAAAGATCCGATTTTTCCAATTGTACCACGGCATATAGATCACAAACCCTGCATACCAAATGAGTTAATTAAACTTACAGCGGCCATGTTTTTATTAAATACAATCTAAATGGACTGTGACATTTTAAAAACGTGTTTAAGGAAGTCGTCAACGCGAAACGAGTCTTGCCATTTCGTCGGTGGTAAATTAAGAATAATTTACAGTTTTACGTGGTACAGCTACTTATAAATAAAATAACATTCCGTCCGTTATTTTTTTTTATTGTGCTTACGAACGACCGAAGCCGAACGACTATAGGAAAATATTTTTCATACAAATTATTTTTCCGAACTGTGAAGTCTGTGGAGTTGTTGAAGATGTCCAACACCTGCTGATGGAGTGTGACAGGTTCAGGAATAAGCGGGAGTTAATGATGAGGCGACTCAAGCTGAATCCATTAGATGTGGGTTTGGCTCAGTCAACTTTGTCCAAGCCTGCATCTGTGGCGGCACGATCCTTGTATGACATTTTTGAGTCGCCTCGTCAGTAAATCTTGGTCAGGGTACGATGGGACTGACATGTGAAGAACACAAAAGTCCCTAAATAAAATAAAGATTAAAAAAAAATAATTTTTGCATATATTTTTTCATTAACGAATCCGAATTAGTGATATTTTGTATGTATAACTTGGTAACATTAAGCTAAGTATCGCATGTCTTAATTTCTCAAAAACAGAAACCATCGTGTTAAGACGATGAATTGAAGCAAGACTTAACTAAATGCACTGAATTCAACCTTCATTTAAAAACATGACACAGTTATATGAGATAAATTTACTACAGAAAATCATTAGCAAATAGTGTATTTTTGAATTTTTTATATATATTTTTAATAGCTATTGTTATAAGGAAGTTACATGCATAATTAAATGTAAGAAAGGACCTAATATTATGGTGGAAATAGCTGTAATCTTAAATGGCTGTCAGATCGATCATGAATAAATAATTCGGCTGTTTCTCTAAGTGGTTTTGACATTTAGTCAGACGTGAGTGACAAATATGTCTGTCTCGACGACCTTGCCCTGATTTTCTAGTTTTGGTGACGTATCTGGTTTTTGTTCGAAAAATGATTGTCCCTACGGAAGTTGACGAAATTATTGCGTAGTAATATGATACCTATTCTTAGCGGTCGCTTATGTTTTTTTAAATATATTAAATTAATGATTTTGGAGTTGAGTCGCATAACCTTAAAATGCCACTCCGTTAGGCTGCGGTAGAAATTTTGCTGCTAGCTACCCCTAGTCTCCATTCATCTCCTAAGTAAGCTGAACAGGGCACCAGCCTATGCCTGAGAGGCTAACGCCCCGTTGCAGCTGCCTATGTTATGTGAGGAATATTATTAGCTAATCCTTTCGGCTCTGTGGGTAGCCTTAGTTCTTCGTCGGATCTGCTCATTGCGGATCATGACCTTCAAAGAAACTGAGCACAGCCCTCTCCATAGCGACCTTAAACTTGTGGATCAAGCCCACCATCAGGGTCCACATTCGGTGCGTAAATACTGTTGCCCGCGACTTCGTTCGCTTGGACAAAGTACTCTATTCGATACCGAGTGCCGCTGTGACCGGCCGGTCGCTAGAGGTATTTTGTTACATCCTGTATGTCAGTCAGTATTTTATCGATGTCTCGGACGTTTTATAGCCTATATGTTGGCCAGAGATATAAACTGTCCCTGTACAAAGTTTCGTCAAAATCCGTTCAGCGGTTTCAGCGTGATGGACGCACAGACAAACTGACAGACAGACAGACAAAAAATCCAAAAGTTGCATTTACGGCCCATCCAGTTTTCCCCAAAATATTATATGTGCTGACACAACTTTTCTGCAGTTTTATTATTTGTATAGATTCTCCAATAATCTTGAAGGAGTAGAGTTTCGATATAACAGTAAATATCTATTCGAATGGCACTCGACTTTTAGGCTTGTCTAATCAAACTTCTAGTAACCGACTTTATGACTTGTCTATTTGTCGCTGATAAGAAGTTGGTTTTAGTTGAACGAGTGCATTGACATTACCATCACGTTGCTTAAGTAATTTTTGACGTTTGTCATCAGAACAATTATTTGTCATCAAAACTGAAACCCAATTGCCACGAACCAAACCTCAAATTCAAAAATAACCGGAGTGCAAAAATCTAAATTTTCACCTCAACCAGTGACTACAAAATAAAATAAACATAAAAATTTTTGACTACACGCAGTAGATGTTGAGTGATTATAAGTGAGACTATGACATAACCTGTAAGAGCGAAGGGAAAGGAGACATTTGAATTGCACGAACTGTTCCGCGACTCGCGACTCACGAGTGACGCGTGAGGCGATGACGTCAGCGTAGCTGTCAAACTGTCAGTGGTCATGACAGCCGGGGTGGCCGCGCGGAGGAAGGCGAAGTCTCGACGCAGCTGGGCGAAGGTGGAGCCCGACGGCCAGGTATATGCTTACGAGGAGTCGATGTTACATAATATGGTCTATACTTATTTTTGTTTCTTGTGCTCTTTTTTTATCTGTAAAATAAAAAAGAGATGGCATGAATTTTAGAACTGTCAAATTAGTTTAGTGCTTTCAGACAGAGGGATTCTTAGGCGTATCAAAGACACACGCGGTGGCGGCCTGCTGTATTCCTTAAGCAATGTATGTGAGACTTCAGACCCGGCGGCCTACGTTTGCATATTGAGGCTGCGGCAGGCCGCCACCGCAGGCCGCGTGTGTCTGGGATCACATTTAATCGCCATGTTTTTTTGCAATAGAAGCCCGGACAGTACTCTGACAGGAGCATTGAACAAGGATCCCATAGAACAGCTGCTAAAATAACAATAATAATCAGAGAGGGACACACTTATTACAAAAGTGGTAAGAGTAAGCTAGACAGGTATAAAATCTTCTGTCTCTATCTAAATATGTGAATTTTTTGTTCTGCCCCCCAACAAAAAAACAACAGCCCGACTAAAATAGATAGTGTTTGTTGAGTTTGACCCCGCCATGTAAGAAGCGTCTTCTCAAATTATTGGGGTAATAGACTATTGCTATTTCATGCTATACGCTGATTACGGTTCTATGTTTCATTCTTCAATTCTAAAATTCACGCCATCTCTTTCTTATTTTTCAAAAATAGAGCACAACAGACAAAATTTTAGTTAAGGCACCCACCAATCCGTATCGACACCAATAAAGTGTCTTTGTATTTATCAGGAAACCGTTATGTATCTTTAGTGTAAGTTTACAGGGGACCAATCGCGCTAAAACTGAACGATATTACCAAAACCAAACCATAACCAAAAACGTTATGCTGCATACACACGTTTGGCAAACATTTACAAACGCAAACCAAACACCTGCTCCACACGTTTGCCGAGGTTTGCCAAACGTGTGGACGCAACATAACGTTTTTGGTTATTGTTTCGTTCTGAATTATTTTCAGTTTAAGATCAACTGAAAGAACTTAGCTGGATAAGTCATAAGTAAGAAACCGAACTACTGAGACTAGACGGTTATTCCACTTCTGATATCGGTGATTCCACTTCTAAAGTCGGTGGTTCCACTTCTGAAGGCTGCGACTCCGCTTCTGAAGTCTGTGATTCCATTTCTGAAGCCTGCGATTCCACTTCTGGAAGCCTGCGATTCCACTTCTGGAAGCCTGCGATTACACTTCTGGAAGCCTGCGATTCCACTTCTGAAGCCTGCGATTCCACTTCTGAAGTCTGTGATTCCACTTCTGACGTCGGTGCATGTTTGTTTGTCCGCAGGCGTCTGACTTCACAGACATCGGGGACTGGCCGACCCTGGGCGCGGCGACGGCGGGCGCGCGCTGCCACTCCACGCCGCCTCCTCAAGAGGACTCCTCGCACCACAACGGCAATGCGGTACGTTGATGATCATGAATCGTGATCATCAGACCTACATTCTTCCCTGCACGATAAAATCTATCTGGTATTTTTTTTAAAAGTAATGTCAAACTTAGTTTCGATATGCTAGTGATTTATGACAGAGGGCCAGATGGGAATTTTTAGTAGGTATTAATGGGAAGGGGACGAGATGGGTGGGTATAAAAGAATAAATGTACATCTCTATTAGTGCCAGAAAAAGTCTAGGTTCTGATGGTCATCGTGCACTGAAACCTTTCTTTTATTCATTTATCCACGTTTTTAACCTGCCTTATTAAGCTGTGGCGGTGGCAGCCTGATTAACACGCTCCTCGTGTATATTCCAGGATCAGGAGCGCAAGCCGCTGGAGGAGCAGCCTCCCAAGGTTGAGAGGACGGAGCCGAGCTACAACCATCAGCAGTACAACGACAGGCACCACGACCGGCACGCTGGGGACAAGAACAAGCAACCGGGTAGGTTTCTGGTGCTCATGTATCATTCTGGTGAAGGTCGCGGGCCAGCTTGGTACCTGGATGAGGTTGGCGCGGGACCGGGCGTCGTGGAGATCCCTGCTGTCCAGCAGTGGACGACTACAAGCTGATATGATCGGAGACCGTCATCTGTAGAGTCTGTGGAGAGGACAGTGACACGACGGAACACCTGCTGTGCGAATACTATGCACCAGCTGCAAGGGGAATTGAGTGTCCTGGGTACAGCCTATCCTGAACCCGAGGAGTACAGGCTCCTGCCTCTTAGCTGCGTAATACCTTCTGTGCAGCGAACACTTGGAGAGGAGAGCGACAGGTAAACACAAGGGCTGACACTATAGATCTCTTATAACAAGAGAATGCAAGAGGAGATATGTTCTCTGAGAGACAGGGTCCGAAACGAGGTGATCCGCCAGAGAACCAAAGCCTTCAAAGTAGTTCAGAAAGTTCGTACATTGATGCAGCAGGCTGGTCACATCTGTCGGAGAACCGAGAACCGATGGGGTAGACGAGTTCTCGATTGAGCAAGCGCAGTGTGGGACGCCCCCCGGCTAGATGGAGCGACGATCAGCGTGAGGCGGCTGGCAGGGACTGGATGCGGAGAACCGAGGATCGGGTTCAGTGGCGCGCCTTGGGGATGGACTGTGTCCAGCTGTGGACTGGCTGATGATGATGAAGAGGTGCAAACCTATTTCGACATATATTCATCTTGTTGGGGCTAGCAGACCTTTTGCTCAATCTATAGTGTATTTCTGCAATTTCACCATCATCTCAATCAATTTCCAGCTGGCGGCAAGGGCGGCAGCAAGTCAGGGAAGCACAAGTGGGTGCCGCTAGACATCGACGTCAAAGCGGCCCGGCCCGGCAAGCACGGCCCGCAGCACTCCACCAGGCCTGACCATGGTATGTCACCTGGTACCTACCTATATACTTTCCTTTGCTTTTGGGATTCCGAGCCCAATATTTTTTTATGATATGTTGGATTCCAACTCGATCCGACCTCGTCCCTCTGTCTATTTATATTTATCTTTCTGCTGCCAATAGTAATAGTGTTTTTTTTTAAGAACTACTCCAGCTGTATTGTAATGGGACATTTTATTTAGCCAATGGTAATACTGGCCTAATTCCACTAATCATTATTCCAATATGTCTTATCTTGTCTTGTTAGGGTGCCAGGAATACCAGTATCTGTTGTGCCAAACCCCTGTCCACCATCGGTGCCCCAATCCGTTTTTTCCTGGACTTGACACACGCCTTAGAAACCCTACTTTGGCGTATGCAATTTTCCTCGCGATGTTTCTTTCACTGTAAAGCCTGTGGTATTATAAAAATCCGTGCTTAAGATGGCTTTTACGGCTCTTTTTGGGAGTGGGCTAGTCCAGCAGTGGGCTTCTTGATTACAATAAATGTTAGCTAGAGCGGATCCCGTATTTTAGGCCTCGCATCTCTTCCATATAGAGATTTTGGGTTACGCAATGCGGGTACAGTAGACTTTCTCATTTAGTTGTGTTGTTTGAGATTGTTGACAGACGATTTTGACTACTTTTGAGGAAAACATTTTATTTTTTATCATATGTTTGACGTATGAGTGGAACAGATGACCATCTTTAATCATATGTTTGACGTATGAGTGGAACAGATGACCATCTTTAATCATATGTTTGACGTATGAGTGGAACAGATGACCATCTTTAATCATATGTTTGACGTATGAGTGGAACAGATGACCATCTTTAATCATATGTTTGACGTATGAGTGGAACAGATGACCATCTTTCCGAAATCCTCGTAATTTATTTATACTGTGGAGTTGTTGTATAGATTTTTTGAATATTTAACTTGAATTCAATTTTTAATCATTTTTAAGTTTTAGTCGTTTTACAGTGTCATCATTGACCACAATCAGCTATATTAGGGTTGAAATTTTCCATTATATACCTGTCATATCTGAAATATAGCAACGAATTAAAATTACATTAAATTCTTAGGCGCATGTGAACTCTACCTACTCGCACTGGGCTAGCGTGGTGGACTATAGCCCGAACGCCCTCGTTGAGAGGGTAGGCCTGAGCCCCAGCAGTGGGAACATGTTAATAGGCTGTTGATGAAAGCTTAGAATTAAAAACCGTCAGGTTTCTTCAGATGGGTTTCACCCATTGGTTTTTTTTAATACCAATTCTCCTAGGAATCCGTAACTAAGCACGTGCATTCCTCCATCCAGACACACTGTCGTTGAACGGCGAGGACCTGCGCGGGCGCGGCGGCGCGCGCGGCGGGCGCGGCAGCTCGCGCGGCGGGCGGGGCGCCGCCCCCGGCCCGCGGAGGGCCACCTCGCGCCCCGCCTCCGCGCTGCCCACCCCGCAGCCGCACCTCTACCACCACCCGCATGACTACCCTCACCACGCCGCGGACCTCGCGCAGGTAACCACTCCCACCCGGCTATGGGAGCCTGGTACTTTTTGATTAGAAGAACATCTTTAAAATACCTGTTTACAGCCTATTTCTTACAGATAGTAGTGTATTTCCGTTCCTAATGAGTTCTGATAGCCTAGTACTTTTTTAATTGAAGATTCCTACCCTCACCACGCCGCGGACCTCGCGCAGGTGACTACTCCCAGCCGGCTATGGGAGCCTGGTACTTTTTGTTTGGAAGAGCATCTTGTTGCTAGAACCCTGAAAGTACCTGGTGTTTTATATTTTCCATTCCTAATGAATTCTGATAGCATATTAGATTATTTAATCTTTTTTATTTGAAGGCTGATTCAGTGTTTGGTGGGTGTAAGGCCACACTGGTGAAAATAGTGACAAATAAAAGCTATATGTAGGTAATAAAATATTCGTAACGCCTGGTATTATTAAAAAATAATTTTAAAGTAACTTATTTAGACACTGTCTCAATACTTTTAGATTTTTGTAGAAATGCAGTTACAATTTTCATACAATACAATTTAGGCGGTGTCATTGCCAAAAGTGATTGCTTCTAGGCACCCTTTCTTCATGTTTAATTTTAGATTATTCCTACACTAATCTGTGGAAACTTGATGGACTTTTATGTATGGTACTACCGTCAAATTTTCATCAGTCGAAGAATACTTGGGGCATACACAAAGGCTGAGTGTGTATGTCCTTGGCATACACATTTTTCTTATGGTCATTACCGTTAAAACATCTGAATCTAAAATCTGAATAACAAGTCATTATTAATTCTTCATTTGTTACAATATTAACTTATGTGTTGTTGTTTTTTGCAGTAAGAACATAAAGTTCACTTTTTTAGTGATGGGGCTCTTGCAAGTCTGACCCAGCCTCGTATCACTGTGACCATTGTTGATCTATTGTGATCGCCACCTTACTGAAGCTCAGTGCTGAGCTTTGCATCAGTTAGGAATCAGTCACGCGTTTAGAACTGATTTTTTTCACTTCATTAGGCTGAAGTGATTAGTAGATTGTCCTACTGGTAGATGCACAGAAGGTGCGATGGTGTTTCCTCTGCTTCCTGGCAGAGTTCTATTGAAGTTCACTTTAATTTTCATCTGATTTTATCCTTGATTTTGCGCCTAGAGTGACTCCTTATGTGATCAATGTCAAATACTAAAGGTTCAGATGTTTTCACGAGAGATACCGACTGTGAGATAGGAGAATGTGCATACCTCGACGCGTTCCCGAAGTCCCACCCGTATATCAATTCGAAACTCATTTGGTTCATTTCGGTGTCTTACATTTTGAGTACCACATTGCATTATCATGGTCCATTGTATTTTTAAGTATCAAATTTCATATTATATTGCATTATTTTCATTAATATTTATGATTTTATGGTTTCACAGCTAATCTGCCATTATTCACACTGTATTTTTTTTGTTTATGCTAATTTATGTTAATTTATGTTTATGTTAATTTATTTATGCTAACAATGTCAAATCCTTATGCCTAGCCGTCAAATCTTTAAATGACTCATGTTCGACCTACGGTACTCCAAGAAAGACCCAACAAATGGGTCTATTTTCTTTCTTTATTTTTTTTTTCTTTTTCTTTTCGACTGGCCTGTTGGCGTAGTGGTAGTGACCCTGCCTATTGCGCCAAAGGTCGTGGGTTCGATTCCCAACCGGGAGCAACATTTGTGTGATGAGCATAACTATTGGTTTTCGGATTCTGGGTGTTTGTATGTATTTAAGTATTTATTTAAAAGTATTTATGTATGTTTATTAGTTGTTGCGTACCCATTTACAAGCTTCGGCTTAGTTTGGGACTAAACAGCCGTGTGTGGATTTGTCCAAAACATTATTTCTTTCTTTCTTTTTTTATTTATTTATTTATTTCTTTCTTTCTTTTTTTCTTTCTTTCTTTCATTTTTTTCTTTCTTTCTTTAACTGTCTATCTATCCGCTCTATATTATCTGTATACCTCTAAACTCACACATGGCGTGCCTTGTATATTACTTACACTTAATTATTTATTCAAACATAGTTTTTTTCATTTGCTTTTTCATTACGTGGTGCTCAAAATATAAATAGAATAACAAAAACAAAATTCATTGGGTGTTCTTTTACCATATCATGGGACATTGGTATTTAAATGAATTATATAATGTATTGTTATTTGTATACAAGTGAATATTATTTACTAATAACGGTTTATGAATTGTCATTTCACTTTCATGTGTTAATTAGAATTGAGAATCCGATTTCTGTGTGCCTCTTCTCTATAGAAAAATGTAGCAAGACCCTTGTCTAGTTAAATTCGTATTTCGCCAAAGAAGTCTGATCTACACAGGTCTCTGATCGACCAGAGGGTCGATCTAATGTCATGGTTCAGCAGGACCCTGTTTTTCGCAAAAGTTTAAATATCAAATTTCCGGTAAAAATTGTCCCATGTTCCAACCTTGACAGGGGTTTGGCTCAACAGATCCTGTAAAGTCATATTTATCCAACGAACCTGACAGACGTTTACGGGGTTGCCAGGTTTTGAAAAAATAAAAATAGTGTTGTGACAAAACAATTGACTTCACTCACTCAACTCGCTCAATTCACCAATCACAATACTATGCATTGCTTTTACGAAGACGCTGTGACGGACTAAATTAATAAATAAAAAGTTATTTATAAGCGCCTACCACACATTATCTGTATGACCCAAAGGTCAACTGGTAAAGAATGCCATACTGGCATTATGTTCGCCTTTTGTACAATTATGTGCAATAAAGTTTTTAAATAAATAAAAAATAAAATATTTATATCGCCATAAAGATTTCATGAAATGAAATAACCGTTCTTTTGACCCTGTGCGAGTGAGTTGATTCACAGCCGAACAGAGCTAAATGCATCACTGTTTAAACTAAACATGGCAATATTAATTTACAAAGTGACATTAGCATCTGTCAGTTGACTTCGTATGATGAAAATACAACTTTAGCGTCGCGATAACAAGCAAGGTTCTCTTATTCGCATCCCTAAAACGGCACATCGGATTCTCAAGCCCTGGAACCTACCCCCCCGTCCCCATCCCAGCTGCGGGTCGCTCAGCCAGCAGTGCCGCAGGGGCTGGTGCTGCACTACGGCGCCCTGGGGCCGCTGGGGCCGCCGCTGGCGCCGCCGCTCGCGCAGGCCTTCTACTACGGCGCCGCCGCCGCGACCAGCGCGCCCTACGGCATGGGGCTCGACCAGACAACGCTCAAGGACCTCATAAGGAAGCAGATGTGAGCGTTTTTTTATATACACGAGATATCATCATCATCATCAGCCCACACTAGTCCACTGCTGGACATAGGCCTCCCCCAAGGCGCGACACTGAGTCCGATCTTCGACTCTCCGCATCCAGTCACTGCCACACAGTCAAACGAGATATGTACGAAAGCAAAGGCAGGGCCATGTGCCGTTGGGTTTGTTGCTGTTACATCCTCTCGGCTATACCCTCGGTAACAGAGCTTGGACAGAATTGACGTCAAAAAGAGAACCATCATCAGCATCATCGTATCAGCCTGTAGACGTCCACTACTGGACAATCAGTTCTACGAGCCGTCAATTCTACGAGCGATGTGCCCTGCCCACTGTCAAAAGAGAATATTTTAATAATATTTAAATAGGGTAATATTTATTTATTTAATTACAACGGTTTAACCAATTACAGTAATCAATCAAATTGTAAATATCCATAAAGAGCAATATATATCCAACTAATATTATAAAGGCGAAAGTTTGTAAGGATTTGAGGATGTTTGTTACTCTTTCAAGCAAAAACTACCCAACAGATTTTGGTGAAACTTGGTACAGTGATAGCTTATATCCTGGAATAACATATAGGCTACTTTTTAACGCGGACAAAGTCGCGGGGCGTCCGCTAATACCCACTAAGTAAAAAATAGAGGGCGCTGTTTCACAATGTACACGGGAAAAACTTTTCTACGCGGGCGAAGCCGCGGGAAAAAGCTGGTAATAATATAATTGCAATATTGTATTGCAATTTTGAATAAACTCCTTGATAAATTCTCATCCCGCAGCGAGTACTACTTCAGCCCGGACAACCTGGCGCGCGACTTCTTCCTGCGCCGCAAAATGGCGGCGGACGGCACGATCCCGGTGACGCTGATCGCGTCGTTCCACCGCGTGCGCGCGCTCACCGCCGACGTGCAGCTCGTGCTCGACGCCATCCGCGGCTCGGACAAGCTGCAGCTCATCGGCGGGTTCAAGGTAAGAAAACATAGCAAGAGACAGTCATAGCTACCCCCAAGGTAGTTCCTACGCTGCGAGCAAGATGGCGTCGGTATATATGCATGCTTTAAGTGCGGTCGACCCGGACACAGCAGTACATCGTGTCCTACGCTAAGTATATTTAAATTAAAATTAATTTAAAACAAATTTACACACGGCTGTTTAGTCCCAAACTAAGCCTAAGCTTGTAAATAGGTACTCAACAACTGATAAACATACATAAATACTTTTAAATAAATACTTAAATACATACAAACACCCTGAATCCGAAAACCAACAGTTACGCTCATCACACAAATGTTGGTCCTGGGTGGGAATCGAACGCACAACCTCTAGCGCAGTAGGCAGGGTCACTACCACTAGGCCAACAGGCCAGTCACATGTACGTCATAATGTATCATTCGCATTTGTATATAGCAGCATATAATAATTATAATGTTTTGAACAAATTCACACACGGCTGTTTAGTCCCAAACTAAGCCGAAGCTTGTAAATGGGTAAGTACTCAACAACTGATAAACATACATAAATACTCTTTAAATAAATACTTAAATACATACAAACAAGATAAAGGTTTTCTTTGTGGTATACAGGTCCGAACGGCGTTCGAGCCGACCAAGTGGCCGATCCTGGACTTGCAGGGCGTCAACCACGAGGAGGGGGACAAGCACGACCGGCACGACAAGCCGGACAAGCCGGACCGGCCGGCGCCGCCGCCGGACACCAGCCAAGATGGTCAGCAGCCAAAAAACGACAACCCCAGGGAGGCGGGGGATGAAGGTAAAACAAACACAGTTATTGTCCCCGGAGCGTATTGATAGAAATAATTATCTATATTGGCTCTGTCTACACATATGTCTTCAGGGTTTTTCGAGGACAGCTACATAACCCTATAATAATACAGGCAATAGGGGTTCTAGTGCCCAATACTAGATTGCCACGTGGACCACGGCGCGGAGTTCTAGCGACGCCAAAGTGCAGAACAAATATATTAAAATACGCGCCGCTATCTGTGGCTGTTCACCTACTTAACGAGATCTGTACAGATATTGACTTATTCCATTTTACTTTGGCAGAATTCACAAGAACTACTTACTAAATACGTATAGATAGCAGAATGGTGTTTATAATTTTATTTTCTCAATTATATCATTGTTAAGTTATTATTAATTTTAATTAGCATTAATTTCTTAATAGAGAATTGACATGGGTATTATTTTCACATTTATATTATTGTTATGACATTTTAAGTTTATAATAATGTTTTAGAATTAAGCTATTGTTTTATACATTGTCGCCTTGGGACTCTACCTGTAGACATGTATTTTGTAATTTTAAAATAAATGAATTGAAATTGAATATAATAAATAGGCCAACACACGTCAATCACTGCAACTAGACGGTCATGCATGAGTGACAGCACGTAATGCATGTCATGCCGCGTGGTCGTTTAGGGAGCCCATTACTTTGTTTTTAGCCAGAATAAATAATAAGAAATAGTATTTAGTGTTTATATATTTATTATATTATATTTATTTAAGAGCGTGGCGTCGGGGATAAGACGCGGCCTATCATATCGAAAGGCCCGGAGTTCGATCCCCGGCCGGGCCATGTACCAATGGGTTTTTTCTCGAAACTTAAGTACATTTACTGACTGCTCTCAAACGGTGAAGGAAAACATCTTGAAGGAACCTGCATACGCCGAATAAATTCTTAGGCTCATGTGAAGTCCACCAACCCGCACTGGGCTAGCGTGGTGGACTATAGCCCGAACGCCCTCGTTGATAGGGCCCCAGCAGTGGGGACATGTTAATAGGCTGTTGATGATGATGATAATCATTTTTATTGGTAATTATTCAATTACATGTCAAAAAATAAAATGTATAAATACTCAATAGTCAATGTCAAATATTTCAATGTCAGTCAATACGAAAGAAACAATACAAAAAAAATAGAGTAAAAAAGAGTACATGGCGCGGCCGGGGATAGAACTCGGACCCGTCGACATGACACGCCGCGCCGCCGACGCTCTGACCGTTTTTTTTCTTTCATTAAAGGCGGGGGCCAGGAAGGTGGGAACGAGAAGCAAGATGACGGGAAAGAGCAAGACGATGCGAAGGACCAGGACGAAGCGAAGGACCAAGAGGAAGTGAAGGACCAAGAGGAAGTGAAGGAGGAGGCGCCGAGTATAGAACGGGAGAGGGAGGCAGATGATCCTGCGGCCACGGCACACGCAACGGAGGTCAGTGTAATCATCTTTTCATTACTCATACTCTGAAAGTAGGTCTGAAGTTGCCTGAGGAGCGGGTTGAGAGAATCGTTTTCAACTGACAGCTGTCAATTTTTTTTTTTTTTTTAATAATGGCCTTTTGTATTGTGTTTAAGGCACAATAATTCCGCCAATGTCACGTAAAATTATTTTTAAAAAACTAGTACTATTTTCCGTAAAGAGAGAATCAATAGAGGACGCACTAAAATAACAAAAATAATCAGAGAGGGACACACTTATTACAAAAGTGGTAAGAGTAAGAAAGACAGATATAAAATCTTCTATCTCTATCCACGTATGTGATTTTTTTGTTGGGATACAGTTACTGCATACCAACTGCATCCCATCAAACCACAACCCGACTAAAATAGATAGTGTTTGTTCAGTTTGACCCCGCCATATAAGAAACGTCTTCTCAAATTATTGGGGTAAAAGACTATTGCTATTTCATGCTATACGCTGATTGCAAATCTATGGTTACTATACTAAATCTATGACTATTTTCACATTTCTAATGGACCATGTTCCAACTGTCTATACAGCCACTCCATTACAGCGCGATGTAAAATTGAAATAACATAAAGTTATCTAATAATTAAAGAATATATTTTTTAAATGACTTTATTATAATTATTACTGTCAACTATTTCTTTAAAATAACATAGATTTGGGCAAAATATTTACCATTTTTTCAATGATGGAAATGAAAAATAATGGCAGAATAGCTGGCCGGCCACAGAGAAAAAACAAAATAGACGGGAAAGCGGCAATCCGATCTTCATTTGTTTTTTCGAGTCGTAGAGTTTTGTTTATACTTCCGTAGAGCAGAGATTTGTATTAACATTCGTTTTATCTTTAGCTAATTCATGTTTTTATTTTTCTTTCATTGTATTCGTAATGAAAAGCACAGTGTTTCCCTCAGGTTCAAGATTTATTTAGAATCCCTCCAAACTCCGTCTCAGGACTAAATAAGTTACTTTCACCCCTGGGTGTACTATTTTAACCCTTTATAAGGCAGAAGCGATTTGGATACCACTTAGTTAATAAACATTTACGGAGAAGAACATCCTCTTTTTTATTTAACTATAATCGTATTATATAGCGAATATATCAGGCTTTCTTTCCTCATTCATTCAATGTCAATGAATAGGTGTATTGGAAACAGATCATATGAAAACTCAAGTGCACTAACAGGCTGAGTGCATATATTGACCACATGTTTTTTTCTTAATGTTTTTTTTTCCCGTAGATGTGTTCCCCAGTGCATTACAAACATGGTGGTGTATTTAACTTTCACGTAGCATATCTGTGTGTTATACACTGTTTATTAGCACTGGGGCGTTATAAAGGGTTAACTCATTGACTACCAGCCTGCTACATGTAGTAGCTATAGACCTACCAAGTTATCTGAACTGAAGGGTGGCTCTGCCAGCGTTACATTCAGTCAGGATCGCGACACTTGGCGCTCTGTTCTTTCTGCCTGCCCCGCCGGGGACATAGCGCGAAGATATGATGTATCTGTAAACGCTTTGCTGACTTCTTTTCCTCGCAGCAGACGACGCAAGAGCAGCTGACGGAGAACGCACGAGCCGACAGCCAGGAGGAAGATGGGGCTGGCACTCACGAGGGCAGGAAACCAGCGGAGGCCAACGAGGAGCCCGCCCACACGTCCGAGGGCGGCACTGAAGAGAAAACTGGCGAGAAACGGTTAGTCCTTGGGGTCGCCCGTAATGTTGAACTACCTTTTGCATATTTTGATACAATTTCATAGCTGGTGGGGCTTTTTCAAGTCTTATCTAGCCTTGTATCACTGCGATCATTGCTGATCTATTGTGATCGCCGCCTCACTATAGTTCAGTGTTGAGCTTTGCAGTTAGGAGCTTCACCACGCTTTTGCCACTAATTAGTTTTAATTCATAGCTAGAAAACTATTCAAATTTTGTGAAAAACTAAAATAATAATAATAATAATAATAATGTTTGGACAAATTGACACACGGCTGTTCAGTCCCAACTAAGCCGAGCTTGTAAATAGGTACTCAACAGCTGATAAACATACATAAATACTTTTAAATAAATACTTAAATACATACAAACACCCAGAATCCGAAAACCAACAGATATGCTCATCACACAAATGTTGGTCCCGGGTGGGAATCGAACCCACGACCTTTGGCGCAGTAGGCAGGGTCACTACCACTACGCCAACAGGCCAGCCATAAAAGTATAATAATTACGATTAAAGACTTATTAAAGAATTTATAATAATTACGAATAACCAGTATAATCTGGTCTCTCATAGTATTGAAACTCCCTAATAGGCTAGGCCAACTCAAGGTCAGAGTGTTTCCACTGACGTGCGGTCGGCTGTACCTATAGAGTTCATTTTCGGGACCGCTAAGCTGGGTTTGCGAAGGGTTTGCTGACAGGATTCATTTGTTTGACTGGCCTGTGGTAGTTTGTAGTGGTAGTGACCCTGCCTACTGCGTCAAAGCTCGTGGGTTCGACTCCCATCCGGGACCAACATTTGTGTGATGAGCAACATTTGATATCTGTTGATTTTCGGATCCAGGGTGTTTGTATGTATTTAAGTATTTATTTAAAAGTATTTATGTATGTTTATCAGTTGTCGAGTACCCATTTACAAGCTTCGGCTTAGTTTGGGACTAAACAGCCGTGTGTGAATTTGTCCAAACATTATTATTATTTGTGTTGTAGCCGCAAGAAACAGATGGTGGGCATATTCCCACTGGCGACGATGGGGGGCCCGCTGGTCGCGCCCGTGTCCAGCCTGCTGAGAGCCGTGCCGCCGCCGCCGCTGCCCAGGTTGCGTTCTCGTTCACGTGATACTTTTTTTAATTTATTCTACGGCTCTGGAAACAAAGTGCCTCTAGGCCAGTCGTAGTTTTTAATATTCATAAAACGAGAAAACCTGTGGTACTTGCCACAATTGCTAAAGAGGTCATTTATCAGACATCATTTTTTCATCCATAAGCGAAACCAACGTAACATACGTTTTTTTTTTTTTCAATTCAAATTATGAAAAGACTATCCAAATTTCAATGTCCATTATTCGAGTCCAGTTTATATTAATATTGGTTTTGTTTCCACCGATGTCCGGTCGACGGTACCGTCTTGGAGGACCTCATCATCAGCCTGTACCACTGCTGGACATGGCCTTCCCCAAGGCGCTACTGAACCCTATCATCGGTTGTCCGCATCCAGTCACTGCCAGCCGCCTTACGCAGGCCGTCGCTCCGTATAGCCGGGGGGCGTCCCACTACGCTTGCCAAGTCGTGGTCTCCACTCGAGAACTCGTCTTGGAGGACCCATTTTTTATCTTATCTTGTTAGGGGGCCAGGAATACCTGGCGACCCTTGGACCCTATGGCATCTGTTGTGCCAAACCCCTGTCCGCCAAACGGTTTGGTGGACTTCACATACGCCTTAGAATAGTAAATACCAGTCTATGGCGTGTGCAGGTTTCCTCACGATGTTTTCCATCACCGAAAAACCTGTGGTATTACAATAAACCGTACTTAAGTTTCGAAAAACTCTATGGTACGGGCCAGGACCTCATGAACTAGGCTACCACGGCTCTTTGGAGGGCCCGTGGTGACGTGAGTGTCGTTGCAGGATGTTCCGCACCGGGCGCGGCGGCGCGTCCCCGCTGCCGGCGGGGGGCGGCCCCCCGCACGACCCGCTCAACCCCGACGTGCCCGAGTTCGTCCCGCAGGCGCGCGGCGCCGCGCCCGTCGCCAGCGCCATCGGTGAGTACATTCTTACTGCGCTATGTATGTGTGTGTGGCACAGGTACAAGCTGGCGGCACAGTACACGACAGTACGGAAACTCAGTACATTGTGTCTGAAACACACGCGCACATGCGCCGTGTTCACCTACACTAGCGCACAGATAAGCGAGGGGAGACGTAGCTAGGGCTGTGTTCGCTCTCCGCGAAAGCGGCCGAGCGAAACGCGTGCCGATCAGTGAGGGTAGTTTGGTTTGATGTTGCGATTGTGAGTTTTGTTCAACCCTAGCCGGTAGCCACGTATCTCTGGCGCGGTACGTTGATTCAAGGCCACACGACTGTTGCGCCACTGTCGTACACTGTGCTGGCGGCTCGGCGCGCGTGCGCCCGCGCCGACTGCAGCGCAACTACAACTACCCTCGCGCAACTTTAATGTTGCATGTTTATTAATAATATTAATGAAGTCTAAACACCAGTAAGTCCGAGTGTGAACGGCGAATGTACAATATATATAGGTACCACCACAAACAGATACTGTTTTGTGGTGCTTAATAGAAAATAGATACATGTACTTTTGTAAAGAAGAATAAATAAATAATAAATAAAAATAATTCACGGCCATCCTTCATCCGTTTTTTTTTGTTGCTACGGGGGCAACAAGCTGGCGGGCCTCCTGATGTTAAGAGACACCTGCAACACCCTGGGGGGTGCTGGTGCGTTCCCTGCCTTGCTGTTGACTCTCTTCTTGAAGGAACCCATATCGTAGCGCTGTGGAAATCGTCAGAGGCTTCCCTCTGACGCAATATCCTCATATATGTAATATCCAGATATGTAGTATATATAATTTGACTGGCCTGTTGGTGTAGTGGTAGTGACCCTGCCTACTGCGCCAAAGGTCGTGGGTTCGATTCCCATCCGGGACCAACATTTGTGTGATGAGCATATCTGTTGGTTTTCGGATTCTGGGTGTTCGTATGTATTTAAGTATTTATGTATGTTTATCAGTTGTTGAGGACCCATTTACAAGCTTCGGCTTAGTTTGGGACTAAACAGCCGCGTGTGGATTTGTCCAAACATTATTATTTTTGCCGCGATAAACTTTGCGAGAAAGTATATAATGTAATATTGACCGATTTGTTCGGCAGATGATTACAACAGCGACAAGAGCGAGAAGGAGACGAGCTCCGGCGGCGCCAGCCCGCACCCCGACGTGTGGACAGAGGTAACTCTTCAGCAGCCCATCAACAGGGGGCCACCCCACGACCTATAGTCCACCACACTCGCACACAAGGTGTAATCTTTCCTCTGCTTCCTGGCAGAGTGTGCACAATTTAGTATCTCAGGCCTACCCTCTCAACGAGTGCGTTCGGGCTATAGTCCACCACGCTAGCCCAGTGCGGGTTGGTGGACTTCACACACGCCTAAGAATTTCTTCTTCGGCGTATGCAGGTTACCTCGCGACGTTTTCCTTCACCGTTTGAGAGCAGTCAGTAAATGTACTTGAGTTTCGAGAAGAACCCATCGGTACATGGCCCGGCCGGTCAAAAGTCAAAATTCGTTTATTAAAAATTGGAATACAATATTCTTTTTTTGACGTCAATTCTGTCTAAAACTACGTCTGTTTCCACGTGTGCGTCGCCGAAGGGAAGAAACAGCAACAAACCCAACAGCACCGGGCCCTGCTCTCATACATATAGCTTGTTCATTACAATATCTATCTATGTCGAGCCATCAGGCACTCCATGGAGGCTTATCATTTATTGGATCGAATATAAAGAAATTTTCAATCTCTATGTTCCACTCCACCTGTCTCTGGTCGCAGGTGAAGCGTCGCACGAAGGCGGGGTCCCGCGAGCGCGCGGGGGCGCCCCCCGGCGCGCCGCCCCCCGCGCCGCCTGCGCCCCCCGCCGAGGAGCCCCGCGAGGAGCTGCACTTCCAGCTGGACGAGGAGCTGGACCTGCCGCCGCCCAGGCACAACACCTTCACGGACGCATGGTCAGTACACCTTTATCGACTTCGTAAAGAAGACGCAGTGTGGGCCTCCCACAAGGTGGACCGACGACCTGGTAAAAGTCGCGGGACCCGGCTGGATGAGGCTGGCGTGGGACTGGGCGTCGGGGAGATGTCTGGACTGTGTCCAGCAGTGGACGTCTACAGGCTGAATTCGACTGTAATTTTGTGTGTTTATGTCACGCTATATCTTCGCCGATGTGAACCGATTTGAATGCCTTTTGTTTTTATTGAATAAGGCTATATTTCGAGGGTGGTCCCATTTTAATTTGAAATCAATATTTTACCTCTATGGATAGATAATTTCAATGAAAATTGGATCTTACAGTTACTACCACTCATTCGTGCACAATAGCCTATCTAGCTGATGGTACCGACCGACCACAGACCACAGTCTAGCAGTCTACTGTACAGTAATCGGTGTAGAAAATTTATATTTCTTCACACAACAGTCGGTTTAATTTTAAAGTGATAATCGATTAATAATCAGATTATCGGCATTATTTGTTCCTCATTCCCCCAGATTCCACTTTGGTTCGCTAGTTTTGGCCCATCGGATCGGAAACTGCATGCCTGTGCACTAATGTCCACTCTTCACGGTGAACGTATCGTCTAGAGTTACTGCGGATTAGTGCCAAAGAATGTGTGGTGACCAGGCGTTCCGAGCGGCCTGCTCCTAGGCCGGGCGGGTGCAGTGTTGCCACTACATACCAAATTCAAATTTTATTTAGTAGGTTTTGGCTTGGTTACGAGGACCTTTAAGCCATAATACTTTAAACTGAATCTTGTCCTACCGACTGCGCCAACTTGTTTGTTTTCACACGCTCAGGTCTGACGAGGAGTCCGACATGGAGTTCACGGACCGCGACATCGGGCGGCTGCTGATCGTGACGCAGAGCGCGCCCGCCGCGCGCCCGCCCCGCCACGACGGCCACGACCGCCAGGGAGACTGGGCCACGCGCACCAAGATCACGCAGGACCTCGAGCAGGTACGGTAGCCACAAGGGAGCGGTGGTCGTGACGCAGAGCGCGCCCGCCCCGCCACGACGGCCACGACCGCCAGGGAGACTGGGCCACGCGCACCAAGATCACGCAGGACCTCGAGCAGGTACTGTAGCCACAAGGGAGCGGTGGTCGTGACGCAGAGCGCGCCCGCCCCGCCACGACGGCCACGACCGCCAGGGAGACTGGGTCACGCGCACCAAGATCACGCAGGACCTCGAGCAGGTACGGTAGCCACAAGGGAGCGGTGGTCGTGACGCAGAGCGTGCCCGCCCCGCCACGACGGCCACGACCGCCAGGGAGACTGGGCCACGCGCACCAAGATCACGCAGGACCTCGAGCAGGTACAGGCCATATCCATTCTAAAGGTATCTGGGAGTCGGGGCGACCCAACCGCCACCTGATCGGCCCTACCAGCCAACTTGCCTACTGACATGCCGATTGGTAGGCACCCTACCGATCGGGGCCTGGATCGTGCCGTAAGTAGAGGCCTTAAGGCGTCTGTGAAGTCCACCAAACCACCGGGCGCCATCGGTGGACAGAGGTTTGTCACAAAAGACCGAAGTAATACGATCGTCGTGGAGATCTTTGGGGGAGGCCTTTGTCCAGCAGTGGACGTCTTTCGGCTGATATGATGATGATGATTACGTGCTGAATTTGTGACGCTGACAGCATTTTGTTTGTCCAGGTGATCACTGACGGCCTCAAGCGCTACGAGGAGGACCTGTGGAACGACACGGATTACACATCGGTGAGTTACGTTCACTTTAAATAAGTTTGTAATTGACATAGTGCGATGATGTGTTATAATATGTCATATGTCATTCCATCACCAGTCGTACGGCAGCCAGACCCAGTACCGGACGGTGTCGGTGATAAGCCGCGAGCAGTTCGAGGCGGCCGTGCCCGCCGAGCGGCACGCCAACCCGGCCGAGCCGCCGCCGCCGCCGCCCAGGCCCGTCAGGGTTAGTGTTGCGCTCTTAAGACATAACGCCTCTTAGCACCGTTTTACAGGTTAATCCAGGAATTCCAATAGTTACTTCAAGACGCTAGAACGCTTGAAGACGCGGACTGTCGTGTCGAGAATGATGATTTTTTTCTAAAGGTAGCATTCGGATCTGAGCAGTCGCTGCCCGGCAGTCGCTGCTCGGCCGCGACTTCTCAGATCCGAATGCACCTTAACTTGTGTTTTTTAGAGGTATATTTTTCAGATGGCGTAACTCTTTCTAGGGACAGTCAATTTGAGAGTTCTCTGTTGATTTGTGCTTAGTATGTTTTGCCATTTCACAATGCACAGATTAATCATTTGTTCTCCTACAACCTTCCTATTATATCTGTGGGGTTATTGAAGATGTCCAACACCTGCTGATGGAGTGTGACAGGTTCAGGAATAAGAGGGAGTTAATGATGAGACGACTCAAGCTGAATTCACTTGATGTAGGTTTGGCTCAGTCAGTTTTGTCCAAACCTGCATCTGTGGCGGCACGATCCTTGTATGACATCCTTGAGTCGCCTCGTCAGTAAATCTTGGTTAGGATACGATGGGACTGACATGTGGATAACAAAAGTCCCAAAATAAAATAAAGATTATAAACACCTTCCTATTACACTTATAATAAAATGTGAAAATATAAATACCATACTACTATTTATTTTCTCGCAGTTAATGGTGAAAAGTAGTGTACACAACTCGTGAAAAAAAAAACATCTCGGTTCTTGTATCCCTCGCTGCTCTCGGGTTCCAACTTAGCCCGTCGAATTAAATTCCCTTTTTTTCATTATTTGTATAATCTACTATAGAATGTATATGTTGTCGTTAGGTGGAGACGCAGGCGGAGGCCGGCGGCGGCAGCGCCAAGCGCCCGCGCCGCACCGCGCGGTTCTACGCGGCCAGCAAGGACCCGCACGCCACGGATGTGATGTGAGACACCAACATATTATATTTTTAACGTCTATTTAGGAACTTTGTCGCTCCATAGGTCTTACGGTCGGGGCAGACCAAGCGGAAATTTGACGACCACTTTTTGACGTCAATGTCAAATGAACCATATCACTATAGCGTAAAGAACAAAATCGTATGAATGACGTCTGCACGTCGGCGTCGCCTCGCGCTCGAGGTCATTCATACGATTGGCGGCTGAATGAATATAGTCACAGATTATTTGCACATCGCTGATAGTGTTTATAGTCTATGTGTGCATAAGCGAGATAGTGTGCTACATAGAGATGTTCAAAAACTTAAAAGTTTGATTCAGATGATCGAATCAATGAACCATTTCTTGAAATTGAATGAGCGTCTCTAGTGAACCCCCGCACAGCGTCAAAGGGGGGAGCTTTGACGCCTAAAATTAGTCATTGCGCAGAAATCAACCAACTTCACACAGCCGCCATTAAACTCCGCGGGCACTATAGTTGATGCTTAATGAATGTTTTTTTTTTACTTTTTGGAAGATTACAACTTTTATCGCCTAACTAGGAAAATAAACTTTTAGATTTATATGTGATGTGATTGCAGCACGAGCAGGAAGCACAAGACGCGGCACAGCCTCAACCCCCCGGTGGAGCACCACGTGGGCTGGATCATGGACGTGCGCGAGCACCGGCCCAGGACGCACAGCACCGGGTGAGTCGGCATCACGACACGACACGGCAACCTGAACAAACACATGCACAATTTGGGCATCACAGACAGCCCCCTGTGTAGGGGGCTGTCTGCAGGAGAGCGAGACGGTGGAGCATGCAGTGCTTCACTGTCCAGCAACACAGGAATTCAGATCCGAAACGGGCCTGGATAGATCCCGACCTCTCGGCAACGAGCAACCTGCAACAGTGCTGCCGTCAGCCAGAAGCCCTACTCCACTACTTCAAGGAGTTGGGATGGCTGGACTGACGGCCCGGGGGAATTGCACTAAACTCCCGTCTTCGTGGAGTCGGTGCAGGGACTGCCACCCCCGTCTAAGAATCAGATGAGCCGTTTGGAAGCAGCATCGTCATGATTCCTTAACTTTAAGATTTTCATTCATTTTGGTGCCATATTACGTGTATTTTTCATCATGACTATGCTGCTTCCAAACGGCTTATCTGATCAGTTGGATATCTACAGCGATCTAAGAGTCCTCCGTCTACTCTCTCGACGCCGATCATCAGATCATGCCTTGATCAATCCTTCACTGAGAACCGTGGCTTCAAAGTGACTGTACAAAGTGACAAAGAGATTGTATGAAAATCTTGCCCTGTTTCTAATTATCCGTCCACCTATGTATAAATACTTTTAAAATAAATACTTAAGAACACCCAGGGTACATACAGAGCCGGTGTCTTCCACCCAGCCACTCTGTTTTATATTATATTATTGTGCACAGGTCTTCGCTGGGCACGTCCCCCACGCTGGGCTCGTCGGGCGGCTCGGTGCCGCAGTCGCTGCCCGCGTTCCACCACCCCAGCCACGGGCTGCTGCGCGAGAACCACTTCACGCAGCAGGCCTACCACAAGTACCACTCGCGGTGCCTCAAAGGTCAGACCCTCCCTTCCCTACTGCTTTACTGAGAGAGTGAGCTAAATTCATAATTATACTAGCTTTTTCCCGTGGACATGGTGAAACAACGCCCTCTATGTAGGCGTTTTGTTACTTAGGGGGTATTAGCGGACGCCCCGCGACTTTGTCCGCGTTAAAAAATATCCTATATGTTATTCCAGGATATAATCTATCACTGTACCAAGTTCATCAAAATGTGTTCGGTAGTTTTGGCGTGAAAAATAACATACATCCTCACATCCTTACGAACTTTCGCCATTATAATATTAGTAAGATAATTATTTACGGGTCTTTCACACGAACAATTGCCCGACGTTTCGACCAGGTTACACTGGCCGTGGTCACGAGCTGACTGGAGAGGCGAGCTGTCAGTGTTGACCGCTGTTAGTAGTTTCTGAAACTACCCTCTGCTGGTCTTGTGTTATTGAAAAGTAAATAATTATATAATTATGAATACAAAGCGCGAAAGTGTTGATGAGCTAGGTTTGTCATCACACTCGAGTCGGAATGCACAGCACGAACCGAAGACGAGTGCGTAATGAAGCCGAGGAGTGTAATGACCAATGCTCACGGCGTTCATGCGACGTTTTTCAACACACTAAACCGGGTCGTGTCTCAAACCCTAAGCTGATCTGTGGACACCCCGTCAGATTCTATTCTTTGATTCACGGAGGATTATTTGTTTGCGAGATTGGGCCAGATTTATTATAATTAATGATTGCGACAGCCTGTACAGTCGACCGCACGTCAGTGGAAACACATTGGCCTTGAGCTGGCCTAGCCTGTTAGGGAGTTTGAGAGACCAGTATATACTGTCGACCGTACTTCATCAACAGTCTATTAACATGTCCCCACTGCCGGGGCCACGTAGTCCACCACGCTAGCCCAGTGCGGGTTGGTGGACTTCACATGCGCCTAAGAATTTCTCCTTCGGCGCACACAGGTTTCCTCGCGATGTTTTCCTTCACCGTTTGAGAGCAGTCAGTAAATGTACTTAAGTTTCGAGAAAAAACCCATCAGTACATGGCGCAGCCGGGGATCGAACTCCGGACCTTTCGATATGATAGGCCGCGTCTTATCCCCGACGCCACCGACGTTCTACCGTACATGTTACTGCTAAAGTTATTTTTGATACATTTCCTAGAGTGCCTGACTTGTTTGCCAACAGAACGCAAGAAGCTGGGCATCGGGCAGTCTCAGGAGATGAACACTCTGTTCCGCTTCTGGTCGTTCTTCCTGCGGGACCACTTCAACCGGACCATGTACAACGAGTTCAGGTTTGTGTCCACATTCATCATATCAGCCTGTAGACGTCCACTGCTGGACAAAGGCCACGACCGCTATGAAAAAAAAAAAAGAATTTGTTCATGACGATGCTGCTTCCAGACGGCTCATCTGATCAGTTGGATATCTATGGCGATCTTAAAGTCCTCCATCTACTCTCTCTATGACCGTCATCAGATCATGGCCCGATCAATCCTTCGCGGAGACCCATGGCTTCAAAGTGACCTCGATAGTGTGAAAATCATGCGCTGTTTCTAATTATCCGTCCACCTATGTATGTCTCCTGACCTGATGTATGATACCAGAAAGAATGTAGCGCCAAGTATCGCGATCCTCTGTCGCTTCGCTCAGTCTCATCATTCTCTTAACACACGCTTGCGCCGCGTGTCCGTCTGTGAGCACCCGCTCTAATGTAATATGTCTAATGTTTATATTTATGTATGTTATAGAACGCTAGCCAATGAGGACGCGGCGGAGGGTTTCCGCTACGGGCTGGAGTGCCTGTTCCGCTTCTACTCGTACGGGCTGGAGCGCAAGTTCCGCCCGGAACTGTACCAGCACTTCCAGCTGGAGACCATCGCCGACTACGAAACGGGTGAGTTGGACCTGGCCCCCAGGCCAGGTATAGTCCCCGTAGAGTTAGAGTTTGGCGGCTGTGTGAAGTTGGCTGATGCCTGCGCAATGACGGAGGGTTTCATAGCATAGCTCTCTCCATTGCCCTCTGGGTGACCTTAGTGAGCCTTCTTACGAGGCCCATAGTGAGCGGCCACGTCTCGGTACCGTATGCCATCACTGGCAACACACACTGGTCGAAGACTTTCGCCTTGAGACTGCGGTATTTGGGACGAGGAGATGTTGCGTTGCTTCCCGAACGCTACCCAGCCGAGTTGGATTCGACGGTTGACCTCTTTCTCGAAGTTGGACCTAGGTACCTAACTGGACGGTTTGTCTCAGGTATATATAATCGTCTGCAACTTCGAGCGTAGAGTCTCCAACCTTGAGAGGAGTAGGTAATTTAATCATCAATCAATGGCTTATAATCCTTATATAAAGAAGAAGAAGCAAGAAGCTGGTAGTATGTCAATGTTTCCGTTTGTTTTTGCCTCTAACGTACACTCGGCTGACTTGTGTATTGTTCGCCGCAGGTCAACTGTACGGCCTGGAGAAGTTCTGGGCGTTCCTGAAGTACTACAAGCACGCCGGCGCGCTGCAGGTGGAGCCCAAGCTGCAGGCCTGCCTCGCCAAGTTCAAGAGCATCGAGGACTTCCGCGTGCTGGAGGTGAGCGCGCCTAGAATATAGAATAAATCATTTGTCTCGAATACCTTTTTTAATATTATCAACTTACTAGCTTTTCTCTCTCTTCGCCCGCGTAGAAAAGTAGCCTATATGTTATTCTAGGATATAAGCTATCACTGTACCAAGTATCATCAAAATCTGTTCGGTAGTTTTTGCGTGAAAGAGTGACAAACATCCTCACATCCTTAAAAACTTTCGCCTTTATAATATTAGTAGGATTAGTAGGAAGTAGGATATAGGTACAAAAAGAATTACTGATTCCTTTGACGGAGCTTCTGAGGCTTTTTGTGACTATGGACCCACGGATTAGGTTATGCTTGTATTCTCAGTGTGTGGTGTGCTTTGTCCGCCGAGCGTCATTATTGGTGTATGTTTCGTGTGACAGCCGCAGCTGAACGAGCTGCTGGCGTCGCAGGGGCCGGCGGCGCCGGGCCGCGGGCCGCACGCGCGCCCCTACGACCGCCACCGCTCCGTCTCCGAGAGCGACCGCCCCTCCGCGCCGCACAGGAACAACTACAGGTATACTCACTCACCCCCCTCCCCCCGTACAGTTCAATGGAGGGCTGGAGCGCAAGTTCCGCCCGGAACTGTGCCAGCACTCCAGCTGGAGATTATCGCGGACCACGAGACCGGTGAGTTGGACCTCGGCGGGCCAGGTATAGTCCCCGTAGGGTTTTTTGGGTGAAATTGTCTGATGCCTGCGCAATGACGGAGGGTTTTCGCTACGGGCTGGAGTGCCTGTTCCGCTTCTACTCGTACGGGCTGGAGCGCGAGTTCCGCCCGGAACTGTACCAGCTGTGTGAAGTTGGCTGATGCCTGCGCAGTGACTAATTGTAGGTGTCAAAAGGGGAGCCGTGCGGGGGTTCGCTAGAGACGCTCATTCGATTACAAGAAATAGTACATTGATTCAATCAACCGAATCAAACTTTTAAGTTTTTGGACATCTCTATGTAGCACACTATCTCGCTTACGCACACATAGACTGAACACTGTCAGCGATGTGCAAACAATCTGTGACTATATTCATTCAGCTGCCGAAAAATACGGGGACCCTCTGTCTGACCAGACTAAACTAATTTGCCAGTTCTAAAATTCATGCCATCTCTTAGTTTTAAAGTTTAAAAAAGAGCGACTACATTTTAGTTAGACGTGCAGCTTCCGAATCTACACCAATTATAATCTGTGTGTGTGCTTGCTTGCTTGCAGCCGACCGGCGGCCGCAGCGGTGGCGGCGCCGACGACGGGCAGCAACAGCCGCGGGCGCGCGGGCTCGTGCGGCGCGCAGAGCGTCGTCGCGCTCGCCAGGCCGCGCCGTGAGTAACCTTAACCAAATTTATCTATCTTCTATATAACAGAAGAACCAAGGTCACCGACATAGCTCAAAGAATTGCGAAGCTGAGATGGCAGCGGGCTGGGCACATCGCTCGTAGAAATGACGGCCGTTGGGGCAGAAAGGTTCTCGAGTGGCGACGCAGTGTAGGCCTCCCACAAGGTGGACCGACGATCTGGTGAAGGTCGCGGGACCCGCCTGGATGTGGTTAGCGCAGGACCGGTCGTCGTGGAGATCCCTGGGGGAGGCCTTTGTCCAGCAGTGGACGTCTACAATCTGATATGATGATGATGGGCGCCGGTGACCTCTTAACAACAGGAGGCCCGCCTGCTTGTTGCCCCCGTAGTAAAAAAACGGTCAGACACTGTACGGTCTTAGTTTAAGACCGTACAGTGGGATGTTGAGTAGTAAGATATAGCAAAGTAGATGTAAAGTATTTATTCACGAGAACAGATTCTAAATTTAGTTTGATGTTTATCTGTCTCTAGTGGTAGTTGGTGGTACAATGCCGTTAGTATAGTCATCATCATCATCATATCAGCCTGTAGACGTCCACTGCTGGACAAAGGCCTCCCCCAAGGATCTCCACGACGACCGGTCCCGCGCTAGCCTCATCCAGCCGGGTCCCGCGACCTTCACCAGATCGTCGGTCCACCTTGTGGGAGGCCTACGCTGCATCTTCCGATACGTGGTCGCCACTCGAGAACCTTTCTGCCCCAACGGCCGTCAGTTCTACGAGCGATGTGCCCAGCCCACTGACACTTCAGCTTCGCAATTCTTTGAGCTATGTCGGTGACCTTGGTTCTCCTGCGGATCTCCTCATTTCTGATTCGATCTCGCAGGGAAACTCCTCTAGTATAGTCAAAACATAAGTATTTATTCAGTGCCGTACGGCGCGTCAAAGTGGGGCGCAACGTAGGCAATACCTGTACGCGTGTAACCGTACAGACACCCTGACATTGTCGCTCAAAAAACTGTCATTTTTACTAGGTCAAAGACAATGTATGACAATGTCAGGTTAATATGACATATTACCCGGCGGAATATAGACCTACCAAGTTATCTGTGAACTGAAGGGTGGCTCTGCCCGTCCATGCCCGTCATTCTGTATATTTTGTTCTGACGGCCGAATGACATTCTGCGTAGTTCCTGATTCTGACACTTCACAGATAACTTGGTACATCTATTAGCAGGCTGATAGCCAAAGAGTTAATTTTATAATTTATTCAGAAAACCAGCTTGCTGATGATAATGACGTTTATTAATTTCCACCCAGTATAATTATGTCATTAATTTTTTTTTCATATCCAATTCCCAGAGGCACCGAAAGCGAAGCAAGACTCAGCCCCCCCGGCCGAACACAAGACCCCGGTCGCCGCCAAGACGCAGTGATTGATGAGTCAACAACCGTGTACATAGCAAGTGATAAAATGCAATGAGAATACAATACCACGTCTACAATTTACAGTGAAAACATATGTGACCGCACCAAAAGCATACAGTGCATTGTGTTGTTCGACATGACATTAAAACCGTTGTCAGCCGTGGGATTGTGATTGCAAATCGATAAACGGAACGGACTCATGAACAGTGTGATACGTGACACATTAAATGTTACTTAAAATACGTGTAGAGTTTAAAAATTAAAAATGCATTTTTTTTAAATATAAATAGTTAAAAACTAAAGATTTAGTGCTGTGACACTGCTGTTTAGTGGTTTCCTTTTTGGTTTTTTGAGCCGGTGGGGGCCGGTGCGGACCGGTCTGCGGACTGGTTGGTGTCTGGGGTCACAGGCTAACTGTAATGTGGAGCCTAGGTGAGAATTAGTTGTTTATTCAACTTTTTTTTCCTTTATTTATCTTTTTTCACACACGCCATAGCCGAAAGGATTAGCAAGCTGAAGTGGCAATGGGCGGGTCACATCTGTCGCAGAACCGACGGCCGTTGGGGAAGACGAGGTCTGGAGTGGAGACCGCGGACCGACGACCTGAAGAAGGTGGCCGGGAGCGGCTGGATGCGGAGGACCGGGTGTGGTGGCGTTCGTTGGATAAGGCCTACGTCCAGCAGTGGACGCTAAAAGGCTGAAATAATTATGTTCTTTTTTCACAATGCCTGAAGACAAAAGTCTTCAATCCATTGCATCCTACCCGTAATGACGTACGGCGCCGAAACGTGGACACTGACAGTGGGACTATGGAAAGAGCTATGCTCGGAGTTTCTCTGAGAGATAGGATCCAAATGTCCATCAAAAATCGAATTGGGGCACCGTTGATCAAAAGAGTAGAAAAAGGGTAGAAATTTCGCCATTAACTTGCCTAACAAGATGAGATGGGTAATATGGGACACAGTTCTCTGCCCTATGGAACCTGAAACATCTAATGCCTTTTTTCCTTGTTCCAGCTTTGTATGCATCGACAATAACAACGCTGCCCGCTCGAGTCACCATCGTCATGCGATGACTTGGCTTACATAGTGTTAAGTATATAATACAACCTAATACACGCGTATATATTACATAATAAATATATATATTTTTGACATTGTACCTATAGATGTATCAAAACAGCTGCAACATGGCAATGCAGTCATTGGAACATAGTTATTCATGTTATCGTAGTGTATTTGTGTAATATTGTGGTTTGTTTCAATCAAATTTATCAACGGTAATGTAATAATAATAAATAGCGGTACGCGGTGACAGGCATTTTGAACAATTTTCATCATTTCGACAATTCCATTCAATTATTGCACATGAAAAAACAGATAGAATAATACCGTGGCTAATATGGGACACCTAGGCGGTATTTTTTTTTGTATTTGTATATTTTGTTTACAATCATTATCATTACAGGATTTCCAAGGCGGTAATGTTGACGTCAATAACTACAATTATATTAAATTATCACCATTCTTCCAGACAGCCTTTTTTTGTGAACTGAAATAAACAGTGGTAACATTAAAATTAGTTTGATTGACTTTTTACTTGTTTATGTAAAAATTATGTTACTATTGTAATTTACAACCTAGTCCATGTGTTTGGAACAAACTTGTCACCTTTAGGCTTTCTGCCAGTTTATTCCGTAAAAAAATGCAAATAGAAAATTCGGTTACAACCTCTAAATCATGCGAACGAATTTTGTACGATTGCTAAGTTTGATTGAAACGAATGCCATATGTATTAATTGAAATAAATATTGATAAAAAAAAGAGAACATTACAAAAAAAATGTTTTAGCTAACGCTTGTATAGGGAGCTAAGGGTTCCAGACGGGGCAACATGGACTTTCTTTACTTTACAAAGTGGTGCTGCCGGTTTTCGACTATTGCAAGTTTTCTTTGTCTTTTTCTTCACTTTTCGGATCTCGGTTTTTAGGTGACGAAATTTTTTTTTTGTAAAACAGTAATTCTAATGTACAGATGTTGATATTTTACCCTAAATAAATAGTTGAAATGATATTAGATGTCGTAGACTTTCGGTGAATAGAAAAAAAAGTGTATAATCGTCAGAAAGACTGGCTCTGTGCATGTTTTATGATAAAAAAAATTATGTAAGGGTTGAAATGCACTACAACGCGTCGCGCCGCGTTTTGAATGGGCCGGAGAGCTGGTGCGGAAGCTGTCCCATACAAAACACGTTTTGTGTTGGCCGGAGAACTGATGCGGAAGCTGTCCCATACAAAACACGTTTTGTGTTGGCCGGAGAACTGATGCGGAAGCATACCATACAAAAACACGCACAAAAACAAAAAAACACGCGTGTTTTTGTATGTGCAATGCGCGGCGGACGCGCTGTATTAGAGTTAACCCTAGAAGCGACGTAAAAATGAATTTGTATGTATTAATAAGACTTTTTGGGTTTGTTAAATAATGTGTATTGATTATTTTTGACATTTATTTTTCTGTGCGGACCTGTGAAGAAGCCGCGTTGGATTTATTTTGACTTTTAAAGCTTGTTGGCTTAAGGGCGACCTATGTACAGTTGACCTTCAGTGGAAACAGTTTGACCTTGACCTGGCCTAGCCTATTAGTCTCAATGAGAGACCAGTTTACACTGGTTTTATTTCCACTGACGCGCGGTCGACTGTACGACGAATTTTTGTAGATAGTATGAATTTGTAAAAAAAGCAATTATACTTCATGCACGCATCAACCGGGTTTTTGGATTTTAAAAGATGCTTTTAAGTCCTTGTCCAACCGACTACAAAAAAGGAGGTCGTGAATTTTGTTGTATGTTTTTGGTTATATTTCTTACTTCAGTACTCCGTTTGTGAACCGATTTGGAAAAAACTTTTATTTGACAGGATATACTTCCAGATTGGTCCCATTTGAAAAAGAAAACTCACCTCTGAGGGTGGAAAATTAAAAAAATGAAACAATTAACAGGTCGTCTGTGTAAAAATTTTTACAAATTCGGTTTTATTTTTTGTAAAAATTCTCATTTTAGAAGCAGTCCAAGCCAAGTTTTGAATTGTTTTTATTTTAACGCGATATCCAACGGTCGTCTCCTATGGTCCGCCCGCACTGCCATTTACAATCTACTATATTTTTTATTTTTACTGAATACTTATCGATTTGGATTTGAAACGGTCGCGGAGAATAGGAAACCCCAGTTTGAAATACTTTGTCAATTTAGTGGTTTTTTTTTCATTCATTTATATCGTAATCTCACAGCTTAGCTTGTTCAAAGAGCCGCGGTGGCCTAGTTGGCTGTGCACTCGCCTCGCGTTCATGAGCTCGCGGATTCGAGCCTTGGCCCTTATTATAATACCACAGGCTTTTCTGTGAAGGAAAACATCGCGAGGAAACACGCATACGCCAGAGATAAGAATTTCTATTCTAAGGCGTGTGTGAAGTCTACCAAAAACGGATTTGGACACCGTTGGTGGACAGGGGTTTGGCGCAACAGATCCTGTGGGGTCCAAGTGTCGCCGGGTACTCCTGGCCGTCAATTCCTCTCCCTTACTCCTTTTAAGTTTAAATTTTTAATTTTTTAGACCGTTTCCCCGAAATTTCTTAATATCACAGAGATTGCCTTAATTATATAATAACATGGAATTAATTTTTTTATGACTTAAAAAATTGTACCGTTCAATCCTCTGATACGCTTTCTTAACTTTTCTCCGCAACCGTTATACCTCATCCAGACTCACGACGTGAAGTCTCGGCGAGAAGGCTCGAGTGAGTGAGTGAGTGAGTATGAGAGTTTTAATGAGGCGAGAACGAGACGCCGCGAAACCGTTTAATTCGATTCATGTTTCTCGATTGTTCTCGGGGCGAGAAGTCTCTGAGAATTCTCGCGAGTACAAGCAACATATCCACACTCATGGTATAACCTATATAAACCGTTTGTCTCGGCAAAAGTACCGATAATGGACCGAGAACTGTCGAGAACGAGACGCCGAAAAACCGTTCATATTCATGTTTCTCGGTTGTTTTCGGGGTGAGCAGTCTCGTGAGAATTCTCGCGAGTACAAGCAACATATCCACACTCATGGTATACCCTATATAAACCGTTTGTCTCGGCAAAAGTACCGATAATGAACCGAGAACTGGCGAGACTGATCCTGCAGCATAACAATATGCGTGTGCGTCAAATAAGTAATTTCATTCATTCATTCGAGAACAAGACGCCGAGAAACTATTGAAATTTCTCGGGTATTCTCGCCGTGAGTATGGATGAGGCGTTACAAATTCACCCACACAAAAATCGACATACCTGTTATAAACTTATTTGTTATATAAAATTTGTACTAACTTGCTCAAGGATTTAACTATATATTATATAAAAATGTAACTTTATTTAAAATTTACTGGGTGTGTACTGCGTAATCTTAACGAGGACAGCGAAAATCATTGTCTGAATTGAATGCCTGATTGATTGATGAATTCAGAGTCAAATGAATTACAGATTAAGAATGTCATTTTTTTTATACCTATATAATTCAAATCAAATTCTTTATTTGCTTAAGATAGGGTACATTTTTGGTCTTAATAGGTATATAAATTGAGTTTCTTCATTCAGCCATCATTATAAATGGCTTGTCATAAAAAAATTTGAAGCAATGGTTAAGGAATAATGTATAATTAAAACCTTTTTGCAGTCCATTGTAAGTAATTAAGTTACAAACGATGACATTGTAAATCTTCATTCGTAACTAGTTACAAGGAAAGAAATGACAGATAAGAAAGCGGTCCTGTTTCGCAACTCGGTTACAAAGCAAGAAAACAACCTTTTTTTTTTTCAAAATTACATTACCATTTTCTCTTTTTGACGTCAGTTCTGTCAAAATTGGAATACAATATTCTCTTTTTGACGTTAATTCTGTCAATATTGGAATACAATATTCTCTTTTTGATGTCAATTCTGCCAAAATTGGAATTCAATCTTCTTTTTTGGACGTCAATTCTGTCTAAAACTACGTCTGTTTCCACGTGTACGTCGCCGAAGGGAAGAAACAGCAACAAACCCAACAGCACAGGGCCCTGCTCTCATACATATAGCTTGTTCATTACAATATCTATCCATGTCGAGCCATCAGACACTCCATGGAAGTTTATCATTTAGGTAGTCATTTAACTTAAAATATGCTTTTTTGCACAAGTTTGATTTTACGGACGGACTTTAAACATTGCTTCAAAGGTATAGAATTCTAATTGAAGTTCTTATTGTAAATAAGTCAAGCCTATCATTAAGCTTCGACCGCATTCAATTCGGACGATCGAATTGTTCGCAACTAAAATTGATTTTAAATGTTAAATCTGTATATTGCACTAAATGTTAGATAAAAATAAATGGAACTTATTAAGGTGTGTGTTGAAGGTAACATAATTTTTTTAGGCTAAGCGTGCTTTTTTTTTAACAATAGTTCGCTTGAGATGCGTATATTTAACTTTTTAGATTAACTCTGTGGTTTGAACTTAGTATTTGCAGTAGAATTCAGTTTAATTTCAAAATTCTCTGTGACATGTTTTGAGATCACAGAGCACAGAATGCGCATGTGCGAGCATCGCCGCGGGGCGGTCGGTGACCCAACCTCCTTGGTTGAGATAAACATAAATAAAACTTTCAATTTGACGTATTGTGACAGGTATCAAGCGCGTGAAGATTTTTATGGGTTTTACCGGCTCTGGTGGTCCTTTTGGCTAATCATAGTTAACACTACGCTCACTGATCCTAAGCTAATGGTTTAGTATACTCATCTCAAGCGCACTACTATTTCGTAACTACCTACTAGGAAATAAAAAAAATATGTTTCGTCTACTAGACTTCGCATAGATCGCTTCTGTCATTTTTTTATGTGTAAAAATAGTTCCTATTCGTTATTATCTTGACAATTTTTTTTGTATTAAAAATTGACACAGAAATCAATGGAATCTGAAGCAAGTAGAGACAGACTGGCACGTACAAAAGGTATGGATAATAATTTTGTTTAAATAAAATACGATGTTTAGTCTGATCTTTTGGGCCGGATCATGAATTGCTTACGGTTGGACCAATCTGTCAGCACGGAATCGCACTTTTGCCTCAGTGCTGCGGCGTGTTAAAGCATGCTATAGCACGCTATCGTGTGCGATCGCATGCTTAAATGTTTCTGATCCTATTAAAAAACTCATTTTTCGGACGTAGTCAAATATTTAAGTAGGTAGCTATTTTATTTAGTAAAATTACTTTGCACCGAATCGTTAAGTAAATATGTATTTAGGTACTTATTGGATTATTAACAAGGCCGAATAATTAAATATTTTGTAACATTTCGGGCCGTATCACTAACCGTTTTGGTTTCTTCTTCCGGATAGAATATTTGTAATACTTGGGCGCTGAATCATTCAACAAATATACTTGTGTCAATACCCAGGCCGAACAAATATGTTTGTAACATTTCGGGCCGTATCATATACATTTGTCAATACCCAGGCCGAACAAATATATGTTTGTAACATTTCGGGCCGTATCATATACATTTGTCAATACCCAGGCCGAACAAATATATGTTTGTAACATTTCGGGCCGTATCACTATACCATTTCCGGCCGGATCGTCTATTTGATTTCTGTGTTACAACAATTGCCAACAAATATACTTTTAGCCGTCCCATCGTAACTTACTAGTTTAGTGGTTGGTTAAAAAGAACCTTTAGCCTGCTTTCGTAACTGTTTTTAGTAACCAGATTTTTACTGGATATGTTTTGTCCGTTTTTATTACCCGACTGCGGCGAAGCCCAAAAGTGTATGTATGTATCCTAATCCAATGTCCGCACGTAACTACTGAACGCCTCAACCGATTTTGATAAATGATACGTCATTAGATTCGTATTGATTGCGCGAGTGTCACTGGGTACATGAAATTCTAAAAAATAAAAAATGGCAGATTTTATGCGCGTTAATGTGCGGGCTGAAAAAATTAAAGTCGACTAACTATATTAATTCGTGACCCCCCACGACCGAAACCGGTTCCGAAACTGGAGACAATCGTCCGTTTTCGAAACTGGTTTCGAAAATAGTTGCGTAAGTGGATTAAAGGACAAAATAAATGTAAACATTTAGTTTTTGGGTTGAAGCGATCGCGAGGGGCGCGGGATTGTCACACTTTTATACGGGTTTCTACGAAAACTGCGACCATCTTGTGTTATTTATATCCAAATAACCTCTTATTTCCGTTTGTTCCACTTAGATAACCATATTTGATAACCAGTTATCTGGGAAAAATCCTGGTGGGTAACCAGTAACCGGGATTCCAACTGACTTTCATGTCATCGTGTGTTATTCATATCCAAATTCCGGTTTGTTCCACTTGGATAACCATATTTGATAACCTGGGAATAAATCCTGGTGGGTAACCAGTTATGTCGGGGGACCACCACACATGTAACCAGTTATCTACGTATAATAAAAGTTGCAGGTAGATAACCATATTTGATTAACATTGCGACGGTTATTTGATTCCGGCTGGGTAACTGGTAACAAAGTGGTTATGTATCTGGAATGAGGACTTCTCTTCATATAATTACTTACTTAACCTGGAATTTTATTCCACGTAGAGAACTTGTTATCAAATTGGGTAATCTAAGTGGAGTTTCAGACAGTGGGTATCTAGAAAACTTTTTTCTTTACCTTTTAATAGTAATTTTGTATATTCAAATTCAAATTTATTTATTTCACATAAACTTAACTTACAGTAAAAAAACATTGCGTTATAGTTTATTCTTTTTAAATTGCAATTAAACAAATTAGATTAACTCACAACTGAAATATCTCATTAACTTAAAATTTTGAGTCAAAACAATGATTGTTATCTTCAGATAATAAATTTATTGTGACTATAACTTATAGGCGCTTGGTATTTCTTTGATATCTTACTAAAGCGCTATTTTACTGATCAGTTAGTTTATGGTAATCGTCATAAACATACTAGCCATTAAGTAAGGTTAGTGTGGCGCGTCATAAACTTTTGGACTATGTTAGAGTTTCGATTAGTAATTTTATAAATTTAATCCAATGTATTTATTGCACTCATGTTACAGTACAGTAACTGTGTGGCTATATTTTTACCAAATATATATTTTTTACTAATTTATTTCCCATTCCCCTTTTTTACCATTTTTAAATTTCTTAATCCCATTTTAGCTTGATTATATTTTTCACTACCTTCATTTGCATTCCTTTTGTCTGCAATCATTATTATAATATGTATTCTAATCGTATTTCAATTCAATTTCTATGGAAAATGGAAGGTGATGTGTTAAGCGAGTGATCCTCGCCGACAGCGGCTTGCATCTTTGGAAAATAATTGCTGAGAAAATATTCCGTTACAAAAAAATAAAGAAAATATGGGATTATATGGGGTGATAAAACAAGGGAATGGAAAAAAATCGTTTGGCATCAGGAACTTAAAAATGGGGAAAAAAGGGGAATGGAAAAGAAAATTCGAGGGAAAAATATATTTGGTAAAAAAAATTTCTTTGTTGTAAAATTACTAGGTATTCAAAAAGTTTTTTACGGAACCCGTGTAAATGTGTGACCTGACTCATTGACGTCTTATGAAGCGTTATTGTTAAGTTTTTTTTTAATTTACTTTTCAGTTGTTTTTTTGAGTAAGTACGCCAAAGGAGAAGACAATGTGTTGAAACAAAAAAAAATTAAAACTTAGAAAATATTGTGTATAAATGAAAAATATACAAAAAAAAGTCTTGCTACTATTAAATAAGTGCTGTATAAATTTAAGGGTTTTTAGACGCGGAGGTTGAGAAAAAAAATATTTTTCCAGTGAAAAAAAAATGTTTTGATTGTTAATTATTTTTCGTCTTTTTCTTTTCGTAATATTTGAGGAAATGATATAAAAAAAATTGGTTGTTGTAATATAGAAGGAAGCGTTTGTTTCATACCTAACCTGTAGTCAGTAATTTAGGTATATAGTTAGGTGTATTTGATAATAAAATTAAGAACATGTTTTTTATGTAAGCTCGCTGAGCGCAGCCCGCGGTGGTGTCAAAAGCACAACCCTTCTTTCCTCGGAGCAGTCGGTTGAATGTCTTTGTGAAAAGGTGTATACGTTTTTTTTTTCAAAATTCACATATCTTTTTTTATAAATATGAATTGTATAAAAGCATTTCGCTCTGGCGCTGCCGCGGCGGCGCAGTATATGGCTGTACCGACCGTAAGTTATATTATATACATATTATTATATTGATAAATAAATAAATAATAAAAGCCATTACGAATTTTATTTCTTGGCCTTGTTTAGAATACAAGAGTAAACATCCATCCTCAAAAATCCTTACAAACTTTCGCCTTTATAATATTAGTAAGATATATACTATTTAAATCAACAGCCTATTAATATGTCCACACTTGCTGGGGCTCAGGCCTACCCTCTCGACGAGGGTGTTAGGGCTATAGTCCACCACGCTAGCCCAGTGCGGGTTGGTGGACTTCACATGCGCCTAAGAATTTTCTTCGGCGTATGCAGGTTTCCTCACGATGTTTTCCTTCACCGTTTGAGAGCAGTCAGTAAATGTACTTATGATTCGAGAAAAAAACTCGGAAAATTGGTGCATGGCCCGGCCGAGGATCGAACTTCGGACCTTTCGATACGATAGACCGCGTCTTATCCCTGACGCCACTGACGCTCCTATTTGACTGTATTTCGTCCGTCTGTTACGACGTCATGGACAACATTCGCGAACATTCAGAAGTGTGGCCATGTTGGTGAAAGGGGATTCGCAAAGTAAACAAAACGATAACTTGCCAAAAATATATTTCAAATTCTCATTTACACAAATAATATTGTACATCAAGTGAAATGTATCAAATATACAAATTGACTTCACGATTCAAATATTTCAGATTCAATACCTGACATGGAACTATACATTATACAATCATTTTATTATTCCTTATTGTCAAAAAAATTTTAGACAAAATAATCAAAATTAATTCAAAATTAATGGTGTTATAATTCAGTTATCTAATTACTAGCTAACTGTTTCTTGCGACTTCGTTCGCTTGGACAAAGTACTTTATTCGATAATCATTGTTATAATTCAGTTATTTTATTACTAGCTGTTTCTTGCGGCTTCGTTCGCTTGGACAAAGTACTTTATTCGATTATCAAAATTAATGGTGTTATAAATTCAGTTATTTTATTACTAGCTAGCTAACTGTATCTTGCGGCTTCGTTCGCTTGGACAAAGTACTTTATTCGATACCGAGTGCCGCTGTAGCCATTAACTATAATCGCTGGGGAGGCCTATGTCCAGCAGTGGACGTCAAAGGGAATGTATATAAAAACCAGATACAAAATGAGAATCGCCACTGTATGCTCAAGAAACCACGTACAGTCGGCCGCACGTCAGTAGAAACCCCAGCTGGCCTAGCCTATTTCAATACTTGGAGACCAGCGTATCTGGTTTCGTTTCCACGGACGTGCGGTCGACAGTACCAATAATTGTTAATTGAGAATGATATCTCACGTACGCCCTTAGATTATGTATACTCTAAGCGTATGCCGTTCAAAAATAAACCGCAAAATCCATAGAAAATGGGAAAATTTATTTAATAATATTACATCACCTTAACTAATTATAGTCCTCGTAGAAATTTTTGGCGGTTGTGTGAAGTTGGCTGATTTCTGCGCAATGACTTATTTTAGGTGTCAAAGGGGGAGCTGTGCGGGGGTCCACTAGAGGCGCTCATTCCATTTCAAGACATAGTTCATTAACTCGATCAACCGATCTAACGTTTCAAGTTTTTGGACATCTATATATCTCGCTTATTTTTATTTATATATCTCGCTTACGCACACATAGACTGTGAACACTGTCAGCGATGTGCAAACAATCTGCGACTATATTCACTCAACCGCCGAAAAATTCTACGCGCACTATACAATAACAAAGCAAATTAAATAAGAATTAGAAAACGTCTGAACAACAAAGTCAGCGATCAAAAACATACAATCTTAACGTAAAAAACTTACATAATAATTGAAATTGATTAATTCCTATCAAACAATAAAATTAGACATTCACACAATTTATATCAATAATTTGCTTCATTGAATAAACGGCTCAGGCCTCAAATATCCGTTTTCCTAAAATGTATTTTTTCGCAAAATGTCTGCTATTACAGACTGTGAGCACGTCTTCCGCAAAATGTCAGCTTTTCAATATGACATTATGCTAAAGACGTGCTCACATTCTGGAATAGCAGACATTTTGCGAAAAAATACATTTTAGGAAAACGGATATTTGAGGCCTGAGCAGAATAAACAATAAATCATATACGTATAATAGAATGCATAATGTTTTCTTCCGTCAAGTTTCAATTTGTCAAATATTTTTTCTTACACAGTAAGATACAAAACAAATAAAAATACATAATTGCAACTATGTTTTTACCAAATATATTTTTTCCTCGAATTTTTATTTCCATTCCCCTTTATCCTATTTATGAAAATTCCTACTCCGATTTTATCTAAATCATTTATTTTTAACTACCATTAGGTACCTGGGATTGCTTTTCCTACAATTCATTATATTCTTATCGTATTTCAACTTATTTATTGGAAAATGGAAGATATGAGGAGCATGCGTACAGACGATTTGTTAAGCGAGTGGTCCATGCCCACTGCGGCTTGCATCTTTGGACAATAAACCGAGATTAAGAAGGAGTCTGCAAAATAATCCATTGATAAAACAAGGAATTCGAAACGAGATGATAATAATAATAATAAAAATGGGGAAAAAAGGGGAATGGAAATAAAAATTCGAGGAAAAAATATATTTGGTAAAAACATAGCCACACTCTATTTTAAGTTATCGAGTTCACATAACTGGCAACTGCCAATGGAATCGTGTCGACTCGATCCACAGGTCTCGGCTTAATTTGGGACCAAACAGCCGCGTGTGAATTTGTCCAAAAACATAGCCGCATCGCGCGGCTGTCTGTCCCGTTCAGACCACCTTAGATTACCTTACACGCGGATTTACCAGAATTTCATTACACGAACTATTTGGAGCCCCTTTGAATCCTAACAACTATTTGAGCTGTATTGATGAAATGTGGGGTTTTAGTTGGTCTTAATAAATAAACCAAGTTTTATGTTTATGTTAAATAAGATATTTGGGGGTTGAAAAGAGGCTCCAAATAGTTCGTGTAATGAAATTCTGGTAAATCGCGTATAAGGTAATGTTTCTGGTAGTATGCGTCTGAAACGGTCTGTCCCTCTATACACTTCGATCTTTTAAACCACGCAACGGATTTCGATGCGGTTTTCACTATCATTCGGATGATTTCTTCCGGATCGTTTACAGGTACTTACTTGCCCCATGCGGGCGACGCCGCGGGCAACAGCTAGTGGTAACAAAACGGTCGGCCGCCGCTACTGGTACTCGTACATGATGACGCTGTCGTCGTCCTTGTTCCGCATGAGCCGCACGTTGTGCGCCTCCATCACGTGGCTCTTCACGTCCTGGAACTTGCGGTACGACCTGAACAACACATACAAACCAAGGTTGACTGGAAGAGATCCCTTTGTAATGTTTGTAATTGAAACGAACAAGCGCCTTAAGAGATGGTCTATATTGATTGACCAAAGACCTATGTGTTATCCTAAACCGGCCTTGATATTTACTGAAATATCAGCCGTCAGATCTACAATAATTATCTAAAATGTAACTACAATTATGAACGCAATAAAGAATTGAATTGAAAATCTGATTATGGCTTTTACAGCCGATGGCAGATCCTCTTATATACATAGGTGGACGGATAACTGACGGATAATCAGTAACAGGGCACGATTTTCATACAATCGAGGTCACTTTGAAGCCATGGTTCTCCGTGAGGGACTGATCGGGGCGTGATCTGATGACGGTCATCGAGAGAGCAGATGGAGGACTTTTAGATCGCTATAGACATCCAACTGATCAGATAAGCTGTTTGGTAGCAGCATCGTCATGTAGAAAAAAACCCGCAAAATGGCATCAAAATGTATGAAAATCTTAAAGTTAAGGAATCATGACGTTGCTGCTTCCAAATGGCTCATCTGACCAGTTGGATGTCTATAGCGATCAAAGAGCTGCATCTGCTCTCTCGATGACTGTGATCAGCCCATGCCCCCATCAATCGGATGTTTTTCAGTTTGGACATTTTTCAATTCGAGCATGGTCGTTGGACATTTTTGAGATTGGACATTATTACAGTAAACCGTTATTGAAGTGTGTGCACTCACTGTTCGCAGAAGGGGCAGTCTGCCTTGAACTTCCTCTCGTTGTGCACGCGCCACATGTGGTCCCACTTGTCGCGCAGCCGCGGGAAGCGCACGCGGCAAATCGGGCACAGGAACCTGCGCAAGCGCACACACTAATAAACAATTTCATTCATTCATTCACACACACGGGCTCACTACACTCACCTTCATTACGGTCAACAGTACTTTTCTTAACTTTTTTTATATACTATTCATCATCATCATATCAGCCTGTAGACGTCCACTGCTGGACAAAGGACTCCCCCAGGGATCTTCACGACGACCGGTCTCGCGTTAACCTCCACCAGATCGTCGGTCCACCTTGTGGGAGGCCTACGCTGCGTCTTCCGATACGTGGTCGCCACTCGAGAACCTTTCTGCCCCGACGGCCGTCAGCTCTACGAGCGATGTGCCCAGCCCACTGCCACTTCAGTTCTCCTGCTACTACTACTAGTGGGTGCGGTATAACAGTGAACAGTACAGTACGTACGGGTACCTCTGGATGTGTTTCTCGTGCGCGCTGCGGTAGTGCTTCTTGTAGCTCGACTCCGAGTAGAACTGCTTCTCGCAGCCGGAGCACTTGATGGGCTCCGTCACACGGTGCATCTGACAATATAAAGTGGCTATTATTGCACCGCTCAGGGCATACAATCCCGCATGTCATTTGAGATCTCGGTGTTTGTGGGATCTCGGTATTTGCGGGATCCCGGTATTTGCGGGATCTCGATATTTGCGGGACATCAGAATTTGCAGGTTCTCGAAATTTGCGGGATCTCGGTATTTTCGGGATCTCAGAATTTGCGGGATCTCGGTATTTGCGGGATCTCAGAATTTGCGGGATCCGACATATTACCCGGCGGAATAACTAGCTCAGATAATGAGTTTAAAAAATTTGTCGCGCAAGTTAGTTGTGCTGTAGTCGGTTGCTCTGGTAAAGTGTATCACAGATACGTCGCGGTCTGCGGTGGCGGCCCACCGCAGGCCGAAGCCTCAATACGCAAATCGCGGCCGCGCGTGTCTGAAGTCTCACATACATTGCATAGGGAATACACCAGGCCGCCACCGCAGGCCGCGTGATACACTCAACTCACCTCGATGTGCCTCTCCAGCTGGGTCTTGGACTGGAACTTCTTCTGGCAGATGTCGCACACGAGCACCTGCAGGTTGTGCACCTTCTTGTGCTTGGCGAAGTTGCTGGAGTCGCTGAACGCGCGGTTGCACAGCTCGCACTTGTACAGCGGCATCGACGCGTGCTGCCGCATGTGCTGCTTGTACTTGTCCGGCTGCGGGGAGGACAGGTGGCTCCAGGTCATCATCATCAGTCCACACGCCTCCCCCCAGGCGCTACTGAAGCCGATCTTCGCTACGCTGGCCCGCGCGTGTTCTCCACTCGAGAACTCGCCTACCTCAGCGGTTATCGGTTCTCTAACAGATGTGGCCCGTTGAAGTGGCAGTGGGCTGGTCAGCGTAGCGAAGATCGGCTTCAGTAGCGCCTGGGGGAAGGCCTGTGTCCAGCTGTGGACTAGTAGAGGCTAATGATGATGATCTGTCTGCGTGACTCACCGCCTGGTGCTTGGCGGCGCACACCTGGCACCGGAGCGCGGCGTGGCGCGCCTTGTCCGCGTACGCGTCGGCCAGCAGGTGCTCCACCAGGTGGCGCTTCACGTCGTTGCGGCGCCCGAAGCCCCGGCCGCACACCACGCAGCCCTTCTCCAGGTACTGCTCGTGGCCGCGCCGCTCCCACGGCGTCACCAGCTGGCCTGCGACGCAGCGGAAAGGAGTTACAAATCAGGTCAAAACCAGGTTACAAACCTTCTCAAGAGACAGTTCCTTGAGTGACCGATGCGAAGCACGACCGTTTTCCTGATACTAAAGCTCAGGCCTACCCTCTCAACGAGCGCGTTCGGGCTATAGTCCACCACGCTAGCCCAGTGCGGGTTGGTGGACTTCACACGCGCCTAATAATTTCTTCTTTAGCGTTTCCTCGCAATGTTTTCCTTCACCGTTTGAGAGCAGTCAGTAAACCCATTGGTACATGGCCCAGGCGGGGATCGAACTTCGAACCTTTCGATATCATAGGCCGCGTCTTATCCCCGACGCCACCGTCCGCCTCATTGTAGGAGTTTTCACCAGTCACTTCGGTGTAAGGGACCTCCTGCATAAGATGGGACTATCGGAGACCTACATATGTAGAGCCTGTGGAGAGGACAGCGAGACGATGAAACATCTGCTGTGTGAATGCGATGCACTAGCCGCAAGGCGAATGAGTGTCCTGGGTGTGGCTTATCCTGAACCCGAGGACTACAGGCTCCTACCCCTCAGCTGCACAATAGCATTTGTGCAGCGAACACTTGGAGAGGAGAGCAACAGGTGAACACAGGGGCTGACACAATAGATCCCATAGGGTCGCAGTGTCGCCGGGTGTGCCCGGCCCCCTTCTACAAGATAAGATAAGATAAGATCCCCGACGCCACTGACGCTGTAGACCGCCAGAAAGTGAAATAGCAAAGTTAACTCACTAATGATTTTCCTCAGCTTGTCCGGCGACAGTTTGGAGTGAGCGCTCCCCGCCGCCACCTCCTCTCTCTCGGCCGACGCCTCCGTCACCTCGGCCGCCTTCCGCAGCTTCACGTGGGACTCCCAGTGGGAGAAGAACTCCTTGAACCTGACGGTGGCGGAGCACTCCTTGCAATGGTACACCCCGTCCACCCTCGATGACACATACGTCGTCTCCTTGATCATGTGAATCTTCACAAACGCCAGTTTTATATGCGACATGATGTGCGATGCTAAGGTCGCGGTCTCCATGCGCACGATGCAGCACTGAGGACAGCCGCCTCTAGGCAGGTTATGTGCAGCAGCGAAGTGCTCCACGTACACCATTATGGAAGGGAACGTCGTCCCGCATTTGGTGCATGGATACTCCTTCCACAGCCTCTTCTCAACCTTCTCGTGGAGTGCCCGGGGCTGACGAGGGTGTTTCTTCCTCGGGCAAGAGAGGAGCTTGTGGTTGTGGTATTGGTTATGGGGCCCTACGAAGGAACATTTCATGCATTTGTACATCTTTTCCCCCCTTTTTTTAACCTTTATCCTTATGCGTGGTTTCAAAGTGGTCGCTTTCTTGACATCCGGAAGGGAATTTTCAGTAACGTCCGAGGTACTCGGTTCGGTTTTGATGTCCTCGTTCCCAGAGTTCATTGATGTATCGAAGCTAGCGTTAAGAACGATTATGTCTTCTTCGTAATCATCTTCGTCCATTGGTTCTTCTTTGATGATCACTTCTTCATGTATGAACGACTCAATGTCTGGCAATTCTTGTCCTTGGAACACATTATTTTTAATCTGATGGCCTTGCAGCAGCGATTTAGGTGATATTTCTTCACCGGTTATGTGCTTAGCTACTTTTATCGTGTTGTCTTTTACAGTCAATCCTTCTTGCAGAAAATATGTGTCTATTTCCTCTGTGGCAGCGTGATCAGACTGAAAAGCCTTTTCTGCCAGAAGCAATTCTTCTTGCAACAGTTTTGTATCTGGTATCTTCTTGCTACTTCTACGTTTTTTAACAACTTTTTGTTTTGACGCAGTTTCTTCTTGAGCGTGCGGAGTTTCTGTCTTAACAACGCTTTCTGGAGTACTGTCCTTTCCTTTACTGATCAATTCTTTCTTCAATAGCGATGTGTTAGACGTTTTACGGTTTGAAACGTATTTGGAAGCTTGAAACACTTTGGACAACGTTTCTATGTATTCGTCCTGTTCCCTTTTAATATCTATGTCGATATGTTCGTAAGAATTGTAATTTTCCGCGGCGTGTTCATCAAATTCTTCATAATCTTCCTTTTCTACCTTGATTTCTTGCACTTCAGTTTTAACTTCAACCGGACTGATACTTTCCGAGCCAACGGCGACGCCATCGCGTTTCTTGTTGAGACTTTCTTGCAGTAAATTCGCTATAGCGATTTCGGCTTCTTCTATTTCTTTTTTGATTTCAGATGCGTCGTCAATTTCCGGTTTCGTCTCTTGTATTTCTTCAACAGCTTGCTGGGTTTCGTCTTTTTGTGATTCTCTCGCGCTAACATGATCTTCTGTGTTGGATTTAGTTTCTTTTGCTGCGACGGGCGGTTCGGCCGCGCGCTTCGCAAGGGGTTGGTTGACGACTGCAAATGCAAATTTATATATTCTTACAGCCACTCAAACATCCTGGCTAGAAATTTGATAAATCCAGATGCAGAGATCAAGCGCCTAAAGAGATGGTCTATATTGAACCTTGACCAAAGACACTAAATAAGTGTTATCCTAAACCGGCCGCGATATTTACTGAAATATCAGCCGTCCATTCTACAATATCTAAAATCTGATTATGGCTTTTACAGCCGATGGCAGATCTTCTTAATATATATATATATATGTTTTATTACAGTCCAGCTTAAGGTTTCAAAGATAGTCAAATAACAGAAATGCAGATGGACAGGACACATGATTAGAAAAAAGATAGAAAAATGGACCAAGGATATAGTAGAATGGTACCCCTAGAGATGGAAAAAGAAAGAGAGAATGGGAAGATGACATGGAAAGGGTTGCAGGAGGAACATGGATGCAAGAAGCAAGGAACAGAACGGGCTGGAAGGCTCTGGAAGAGGCTTATGTCGCAAGGCAAGCAGAGACAGAATTAGAGGATAATTAGAATTAAGAACTTTATGTAATGTAAATTCTGCATAAATATCTATAATAAATAAATAAAAAAAACAGTCCAGCTGTTGCCCGTAGCTTCGTCCATAAACCAGCCGGAAGAAATTATCTGAATGGTAGTGAAAACCGCATCAAAATAAGTTGAGTTTGCCGCGGGATTGCTCGCGTAGACAACATTTCCAGCTTTTAATGAGGTATCAATTAGCCTGTGTTATTCTGATGTATCTATACTATTATAAAATCGTAACAAGAATATTTCTGTACATTGAAGGGATTTAAAAAAAGTATTGGAATACATAATATATACTTCATCATCAACAGCCTATTAACATGTCCCCACTGCTGGGGCTCAGGCCTACCCTCTCAACCAGGGCGTTCGGGCTATAGTCCACCACGCTAGCCCAGTGCGGGTTGGCGGGCTTCACATGTGCCTAAGGATTTCTTCATCGGCGTATGCAGGTTTCCTCACGATGTTTTCCTTCACCGTTTGAGAGCAGTCAGTAAATGTACTTAAGTTTCGAGAAAAAACCCATTGGTACATGGCCCAGCTGGGGATCGAACTCCGGACCTTTCGATATGATAGGCCGCGTCTTATCCCCTACGCCACTGACGCTCTACTACTATAGGTATATACTTACCTATCAATTATTTATTTAGTTTATTGAAACATTGGTTTGTTAATTAATTTTTAGTGAATATAACACAAAAAAAAAAAATTTTGATAAAATCTGAGCTGGAATTCTAATGTTTTTTTTTCTGCTAATTAATTTAATTAAATTTTGCTAAATACAACAGAACAGACGTTACTTTTCTTTCAATAATATAATATATGACGACGCCTGGTACGTGGGCTTGCAATCGGAGTGGTCCGAAATGATGTGAATCCGAAATAATAGTCGAATTGGTAAACGCGGCGAGTTCGTTACGGCGTGGCGCTCCATCCGACGGCTCAACTCAAACTGACTCGTCGGCCATTCGGCCCCCGCTTATAAAGCTTTCCTACCAGCAGCGCCCCAGCGGCTGTTAGCGACAACTCCCGTAACGACCCCACGACGACGTTACAAACTTTACCGATAGATGGCGCCTGTGTACTTGAAGCTCCGACATATATTTAATCCTTATTTTGTTTACTTCAATCTCATTAGGTATCATCGATAGAAATATTTTCCGTGTTCTGTGGTATCATCACTATCATTATGAATTTTAATCGTTATAGACACATAGGCTTATCTGACCCAAAACACTTCAAAAAATTTATTGTCTGTCTGTTTGAACCCGCATCACACTAAAACTACTGGTCCGATTTGAGCCAGGTTTTTCTGTTTGAAAGCATGTGGTCTGACTTGAAATCTGGTGTACCTGGATTTTAAAAATTCCAACCCTGAAGGGGTGAAAAGGGATATTAAGGTTTGTACGGGAAAAAAAATTACAATGCCGCGAGCAACAGTTGGTAAGTAACAAACGATATTTTTTAATGCGAACGAAGTCGCGGGGCATAAGCTATATTACTGTAAAGTTTTATCAAAATCTGTTCCGTAGTTTTCGAGTGAAAGAGTGACAAACACGCAAACATCCGAACAACCTTCGCCTTTACAATATTAGTAAGCTCCTCACCTGGGGCTGACACCTCCATATTGGTCCAACTCATGGATTTCTTTGGCACCACTAACTGAAAATATAATTAAATAAATAGTTTTAAAAAATGAGAAAGTAATCAGATATTGAAGTAAGCAAATATTATAGAAAGGAAACATGTATTTACATAGGTGGACGGATAATTAGAAACAGGGCAAGATTTTCATACAATCGAGGTCACTTTGAAGCCATGGATCTCCGCGAGGGATTGATAGAGGCAGGACCTGATGACGGTAATCGAGAGAGTAGATGGAGGACTTTCAGATCGCTATAGATATCCAACTGATCAGATGAGCCGTTTGGAAGCAGCATCGTCATGATTCTTTAACTCTAAAGATTTTCATACATTTTTGATGCCATTTTGCGTATTTTTTTCTTCGTGACGATGCTGCTTCCAAACGGCTCATCTGATCAGTTGGATGTCTATAACGATCTTAAACTCCTGCATCTACTCTCTCGATGACCGTCATCAGATCACGCCCCCATCAATCTTTCACGGATATCTATGGCTTCAAAGTGACCTCGATTGTATGAAAATCTTGCCCTGTTTCTAATTATCCATCCACCTATGTATATCTTCAAAAATGAGTAGAACTGCATTTAAAGATGAAACCGCCTGTCCGAGCCAGGAATCGAACCAGATAATTGTGGGAAAAACACATTCAGTATTTTTATGATACCGATCGAAAGGGTCAATCAACAGAATCAATTCGTTCTAAGTAACAAAGTATCTTAAATTAAAGGAAGACCGTGAAATTTAATTTAATTTATTCTTACATAGCATTACAGAAAAAAATCCAAAGCGCCATGAGAAACATTTTTGCAAATAAATAGTTAATATAACATAGTCAACATTAAATTAGGTACATTACATAAATTCTAAAATTACAGTCAATTTGGTGATTAATTAATATAAATTTAAATTATTAATTTGTCAAACTTACAATATTAATATTCGGACACGTTCATCCGTCATTCTCACAAAAAGTCAGACATTCCCTGCACACACTCCACCACTTGTCAGCGAACAGGTCGCAGTGTGGGGCTGATGTGAGCAGCGCCGTGAGCAGCGCGCGCGCCATCATCAGCGGCGAGTGTTGGTACGCCGCGGTGCGCGCGCGCGGGGTCACGAGCAGCCGGTGCCCGCGGCGTAACATTTAATTAAACATTTTGTTCAAGAAAAACAAACATATTAGGTAACTTAATTTTTTTATTCACTACTAACTTTATCACGCGGCTTCGCCCGCGTAGAAAAGTTTTCCCGTGTACATTGTGAAACAGCGCCCTCTATGTAGGCGTTTTGTTACTTAGGGGGTATTAGCGGACGCCCCGCGACTTTGTCCGCGTTAAAAAGTAGCCTATATGTTATTCCAGGATATAAGCTATCACTGTACCAAGTTTCATCAAAATCTGTTCGGTAGTTTTTGCGTGAAAGAGTAACAAACATCCTCACATCCTTACAAACTTTCGCCTTTATAATATTAGTAGGATAGGATAGCATAGCAGGATTCTGAAGACTTACCATATCGAGATAGCCCCTCCGTTTGTCAAACTTCATGCCATGGCTGAACACCCGGTGCCGCCTGAGGGAATACTCGTTTGGAAACAGGATGGACTCCGAGCACAGGGAGCACCTGTACGCCAGCATATAGTTCCTGAAATTAAATACATAAAAAATTAATAATAATAATGTTTGGACAAATCCACACACGGCTGTTTAGTCCCAAACTAAGCCGAAGCTTGTAAACGGGTAGTCAACAACTGATAAACATACTTTTTAAATAAATACTTAAATACATACAAACACCCATAATCCGAAAACCAACAGATATGCTCATCACACAAATGTTGGTCCAGGGTGGGAATCGAACCCACGACCTCTGGCTCAGTGGGCAGGGTCACTATCAATTATTTTTTCTCTTCTGTATCATTCATCATAGCACTCTGTCGTTATTAACAATAAGCTATGCTTGTGTCTGATTTTAAATCTGTTTGGGTCTATCAACTAAAATGGGCCTACAAACTAATCTATCAACTAAGCCAATAGACCAATCAAGCCTTAAAGCGTATTCCAGACACACGCGGCCTGCGGTGGCGGCCTATCGCAGACCACAGCTTCAATATTTCATTTTCATTTAATATTTCATTTCATTTTGTTCAAATTCACAAATACATTCATCATGCAAACGCAGGCCGCGCGTGTCTGAAGTCTCACATACATTGCATAGAGAAGACAACAGGCCGCCACCGCCGCCGCAGGCCGCGTGTCTGGTTCACTGGCTGAATGATATTACCTGCTATGCTCAATCATATGCTCCATCTCCATGCACTGTTTCCTTAGAAAGATGTCACAAATGCGACAAAAATAGTTGGATTTCGTCATCTTCATGTGGAGAGAAGCAAAGTGTTTACTTTGGAACCTCCGGCAGCAGTACGTGCACTGATAATTTTCCGTCTTCTTCGGGCATATGTGCAAATTGTACACCATGTATTTACCGTGGCAATTAACGCAAAATTTCGGTGAAACCGTTGACACAACGAAATCGGACCGCACCGAGTGCCTTCCAACCAAGTGGCTGTCGTATCTGGCCTTCGTTAGGCAGATCAGTTGGCAAATACTACATCTCCAATCAGTCTCATGGCGTATTTCGTCCTTCAGGTGCAGCTTGTGGTACTTCTGGCATATACCCTCGTGTTCAACCAGAGCGGAGCACGAGAAAAAATTGGAATTACAAGCAACGCAGAAGTAATACATGTTCGATTGCCGTTTTGATACTATATGCTCGTCGAAGGTCTTCAGACAACGCCAGCACTCCCCTTCGATGGTGATGTCTCTCATGGTGCTATCAAAATCATTAACATAAGCTGTTAAGTTACTTTCATGGTGGCATAGTTCGATGTTCACTTTGATGCCTTCGTGCTGTTTTATGTGATCTTGAAACGGCATCAAATGCCACCAACCTATTTCGCATTCATAGCATTTGTACAGAAGAAATGATTCTCGATATTTAGATTGTGAGCTCCACACTCTCCAGTTATTTATCGCCTGCTGTAACATATTGTCAAACGGACTTTCCTTTACGGGCTGCAGACATTTTCCCCAATGATTCCGTATTTCGATCTCCAGCTGCTTGTCTGCCAAGTTTGTTGTTGTTTTCCATAATTCTTCGATGTTGCTTCGAATAGCGGACTCCTCTTTAATACATTGTTTTAAGGATGTGCTGGTTATTTCTTCTGGTTCGTAGTTGCTGTAGTGCTCCTCACATTGTTCAACTTCCACGTTGATGGAGAATTGCATTGGGGGTGCTGAGGTCTCATAGGAGTCATGGTCCAGTCCTGTTCTTAGTTTCGGCAGTAGTGCTTGTACTGCCAACTCGGGTTCCTGAAAAATACAGAGCAAAATCTGAAGGGAGCAATTTCATTGTATTATTATTTCAATTAGTGACAGAAGATGCTTAGCTGATTGTCATTTCAATTTCTGACACCACTTTGGGCCCTGTCTATACCTGAATATAAACATGTCATTAGACCTTTCATCATCTAAATATTCAGTAACCAAAGTATACAGTATTTAATTTTATAAAAATTATGCCTTTGATAATTAAAATAGGTACCTACAATAATAATAATAATAAATGTTTTATTGCAGGCATAATATAACATGTGTTTAGATAATTTTGTAAGGATATATTTTTAATTAGGTGGTGGTGGGAAAAAAACATCTTGTATTTTTATGATACCAATCGAAAGGGTCAATCTTATGAATCAATTTCTTAACATAGTATCCTAAATTATAGGGACATCATGAAATTTAACATTTTAATGCATCTGCATTTTTATTTCAGCATCGGTCCATATAAATTCCATGCAAGTATTATATGTGAATGATTCCATGTTATTTTAGCCTGTTTACAATATTGTAGCACGCTCGTGCGCCCGCGCCGCTATGTGGTTGGGATATATCGCTTTGCACAGGCCTGCCTTGGTATTAATTCAATATACATAGACCACATTTTATATTCAATTTGTTTAATCAGAACCTAAGTTTATTAAAATAAATTACACAAGAAATAAATATGGTTATTTTGTAAATAACTTAACTTTTTGTAAATTAATTAGCCAAGTATAGGTTGTTTTCAGCCTGAAATAAATAAATAGGTACCTATTTATTTTAATTGTTTAGATAACTACCCATCTATTTTCGTACATAGAGCAACTTGGAAAGAGGAAACATTTTATTACTTAATTACAAGCTTTCTAAGAACAGAGTTATATTAAAATATTTAACAATAACTTTAACGATTTTAACTATAATTAAAGTTCCTACCCCCAATTGTCTCAATTGATGTCAAAGGCTGAAACCCTATTAGGAATTTTGATGCGCTGCGATGTTTTATCTTGGGCATTTAAAGTAATTCCCGCCGAATTTACGAATTAAAACACAACTAAACATGTACGTTGATCGATAAGCCTATTTAAAGCTAGATTGATGTGCAAAAAAATAATAATACCCACGATGGGTAGTCGAATCTCGTTTCATACAAAATGGTGGACCTACCTGCACTGCACGCGTATTGTTTTCCTCTTCAAATTCAACACAATCCCTGGGCACTAATTTAGACTTCCGTGCCCTTTTCCTGCTGGATTCGGAGCTTTCAGCCATTTTAAATAATTATTTACATCTATCGCAATTCATTTGAACACTTTACAACTTATTTACAAAACTCGTGTGAGCAAAGCAAACAGCAAGAACTCGCTAGTTTCGTCTGATTACCAAGTCGAATGAATGCGTGAACAAATTAAAAAGATAGTCAAGTTTCTATCAAACAATCGATTCTCTCTTTCTTACATACGGCGATACTAGCGCCAACGTGAGTAGTAACCTTTATTTATGATTTGGTCGGTTAAAAAAAACTTGCTGCAGCAAACGGGGTAGTTGGTGACAAGTTCGCATTTGCGGTACTGCGTGTAATGAAGCGTTGATTTATTTTGAATATTGCAAATAGTCTTTCCCAGTTTGAAAAATCCTTCTATTTAAGCAAAAGTTGGTAAGGATATTTTACTCTTTCACGCTGTAACGGCGGAATGGATTTTGATGAAACGTTGTACAGCAATAGCTACTATGAACCGTGCGCGGTAAACTGTTCCCGCGGGTAAAAGCTTATTTCACGCAAGCAAAGCCGCAGGCGTCAGCTAGTAAAGCATAATTTCATCTTATTTTGCTAACTAAACACAAAAAGTACAAAAACATTACTATCTTGAAGTAATATGATCAATGTATCGAAATCCTAAAACAATTGCGTGTAGAGGAACGTGTCAAGTACATTCCGTTTTCTTTCATTTCAATTTCGTTCAACAATAGACACCACACCACCACTTCTTTGTACCTGAAAAGAGCCAAGGTGATATAAAAATCGTGCAACAAAAACACAGTCTTAACCACAGAGTACTATTTAAATTGGAAATATTCGGAAAGTCATAACCTAAAAATCTAAAAATGGCAAACCATAGGTTTTAATTTCGGTAAATTATTACTAATTTACTTCAAAACGTTGAAAATGAGTGTTTTAATAAAACATTACAAGCCATGCAGCCTTGTTACAGTGTCTAATATCAAATTATGGCGGTTTAGTTCAACCAAAACAGATTCTTCACTGAAAAAAGATGATGATGAAGAGTTTCGTGTTCTGGATATTTTGAAGAAAAGGGAAAGATTCCAGCGGAAATCCACTCGGAGAACTGATGTACAGCCTGACAGGGCAGATAGAATGACTACTGACCAGGTAAAGACAATAAATAGGTGCTTAAATTTGTTTTTAAGAGGTTGGACCTATAAAAAGGTTGGAGTCAGAGAGTTGTTAGTATACATAGAGCGCGCGTTAGCAAGTTTGAACGTTGTTGTTTGTAAGCACGGGTTTGAACAGTCTATTTTCGGAGCGACGCTACTAGTCACAAAACGTCAGGAGCGCTGATTGTTGCTCGCGCCGGTATTTATTAAGATTTGGAGTAATCATGGTGAAATGTGCAGTGCCAAGCTGTAAACACGATTCACGGAAACAAACGATCTAGAAAAAATCTATATAGAAGCGTCCATAGAACACCTGCTTACACTTGGCACAATGGGCAATGAGCGATGCGCGCACTCTACAGCTAGTATACTAACTCTATGGTTGGAGTGGAGGAAAGTGGGCGCTGAGGAAAAAAGCGTCTGACTCCAAAAAAGAGAATTTTTTTTAAGTCTTTTTCATTTCACCCCCTTTTGTCCACACTGACCCTTGAAGTGCCTTTCGCTACAAGAAATTTCACATATTTGAAACATTATATAAAACTACTATGCTTAAATATTGTTTAATGTTGTTTTAATATATTGTTCTATTTCCTTATTTCAGAGCTGGGGCAATGTATGGCCTGGACCGAAGACCTTTCATCCATCATCTGTGCCCTTACCACTCCGTCAGGGCTACGTCCCTAAAGGCCAAGCACCGCCTGGCAAGAAAGCCAATGCCGAACTAATGAAAATACCAAATTTCCTACACTTGACCCCACCAGTAATTAGAATGCAATGCGAAGCAATAAAGAAATACTGTACGGAATGGCCGAAGCTTTTAAACTCAGAGGAGGCTATAGAAAAACATTATCCGTTGGAATTTATAACGTCAGATTACTGTCACGGAAGCCCTTCTATCCGAAATCCACTAGCCAGAATCGTTACTTTAAGAATCAAACTGTCTTCACTTAATCTAGATAAGCATGCTAAGGATAAATTTATACGTTTGGTAGGAGATCGGTATGACCAGAAGACAGATCTGGTAACGATTACAGCTGATCGTTGTCCGGTAAGGAAGCAGAATTTGGATTATGTTAACTATTTGTTGACAGCTTGCTACCATGAATCGTTGACTTTTGAAGACTGGGAACGTGACAAATCTGAAGATGATATGGAGTACTACGATTGGAGTAACAACAGATCGAATCGGAGTTTGATTAACTGGTATTTTAAAACAACAAATCAGACACAATCATTATCAGATGACGAATATAAGAATTTTGATATATCTGTCATACCGAATGCTGAAAATTACAAACATGCAGTGACCAGCCTTATCAATGATGGCGAAAGTGATGCCACAGTAAAAAAGTACGGGTCAGCTGTGAGAAAATTATTAGGGTTGCCACAGGAGAAAGTTGTTAAATGATTTTTTTAAACTTGTAACTACTAGTTTTGTATTTACTTGTTAATACACTTTTGCTTAGGTATAAATAAAGTATTGTAATGTATTTGTGGCTGTTTAGAAGAAAAGGTATGCAGTCCCTGGCAGGGTTTGTAGTGACAATTTATCTTTATAATTAATTTGATAATTATCAATTTATTATCTTGATAATTATTTAATTTATTATCTTGATAATTATTTAATTTATTATCTTGATAATTATTTAATTTATTATCTTGATAATTATTTAATTTATTATCTTGATAATTATTTAATTTATTATCTTGATAATTATTGAATTTATTATCTTGGTATTTATCACGATAATTATCTTGATAATTATTTAATTTATTATCTTGATAATTATCACGATAATTAAACACTGATAGGGTCCATTGGCGCATCCAAATTAGCTTACTACTACTGTTGTAAGTTGGATCTCTGGTAGCAGTGTCTTGGGGAATCTTTAATTTAATAATCTCTTTAGCTGTCATGTTTCTTCCATTTCATCCATTAAATTGTGCCCTAGGATATTAGGGTGATCCATCTTGTCGTAAATCTGTCAGTCGTTTGGACTATCTCATCTCGCCTATGTCCAACAGTGGACATAAACTGACCGGTAAGCCGACACTGCTAATAAATAAGTAAACGCATGTGCATGCATCAGTCAGCTTTAAAAACTGGAAGACTTCAGAAGCTCGCTATGTGCTGTGGTTCCCGAGATATCCAGGTGGCCATGCCAGAATGAGGTCCTCCTGGCATGGCCAGAATGACGAAATCCTGGCACCAACATACCCCTGTAATTTTTAACCAGCGGACCGACAAAATCTATTATTTTGCGACATAATTCGACAAATTAGCGACAATTTGGCTATGCATAGGTGGACGGATAATTAGAAACAGGGCAAGATTTTCATACAATCGAGGTCACTTTGAAGCCATGGGTCTCCGTGAAGGATTGATGGGGGCGTGATCTGATGACGGTCATCGGGAGAGCAGATGGAGGACTTTTAGTTCGCTGTAGATATCCAACAGTCGTCTGGAAGCAGCATCGTCATGATTCCCTAACTTTAAGATTTTCATACATTTTGACAGCGAACTTTAATAGGTATTTTGATGCCGTTTTGCGGGTTTTTTTCTTCATGACTATGCTCATGAACGGCTCATCTGATCAGTTGGATATCTATAACGATCTAAGTCCTCTATCTACTCTCTCGATGACCGTCATCAGATCACGCCCCGATCAATCCTTCACGGAGAACCATGGCTTCAAAGTGACCTCGATTGTATGAAAATCTTGCCCTGTTTCTAATTATCCGTCCAGCTATGTTACAGAATTGCAGTATGCGATGGTGACCACCAAGATGACGCCTACCTTTTTATCACAATTCGCAATTTCGAATAAAACCCGTGTATTGATACGGTCCAATAAACTTTTTAATACATTTCCGCTCAATACGCAGTAAACATTCCAAGTGCCATATTTATTTATACCTCGTCAAAGATGGCGGATTTTTTAAAATTCGCCTTATTTTTATTTTTAAGCTTGTCTCACGGATGCGTGTCCGCAGATACGAGCGGAAGCGACGAAAACAAAATGAAACGTAAGTTATTTATTAGGTACAGTCGACCGCGCGTCAGTGGAAACGTTTTTAACCTTGAGCTGGCGAATTTCTATATACAATATGTAATATGAATTTATTTCTACAGACAGTTTGTTCGTGTGTAAGACCCGTAAATAATTATATGATTATGAATACAAAGCGCGAAAGTCTAAAATGTACAGTTTATACTGGTTTTGTTTCCACTGACGTGCGGTCGACTGTACAATAGGTTAGGTAAACAGTTACAATTCAACTCCTATTTGATATACATAGGTGGACGGATAATTAGAAATAGGGCAAGATTTTCATACAATCGAGGTCACTTTGAAGCCATGGTTCTCCGTGAAGGATTGATCGGGGCATGATCTGATGACGGTCATCGAGAGAGTAGATGGAGGACTTTTAGATTGCTATAGATATCTAACTGATCAGATGAACCGTCTGGTTGCAGCATCGTCCGTCATGATTCCTTAATTTTAAGATTTTCGTACATTTTTATGCCATTTTGCGGGTTTTTTTCTTCATGGCGATGCTGCTCCATAACGGCTTATCTGATCAGTTCTATATCTATAGCGATCTAAAAGTCCTCCATCTACTCTCTCGGTGACCGTCATCAGATCATGCCTCAATCAATCCTTCATGGAGAACCATGGCTTCAAAGTGACCTCGATTGTATGAAAATCTTGCACTGTTTCTAATTATCCGTCCACCTATATAGCCAGTAGATAGACGGTAATCCCCTAAAACCACTGTTGGACTTGAATAGTTAAAATACAAGTGAGCTAAAGTTGGTTGTTACACTTGAGACTGGTGTGACAGCACGAGTCGAAGGCGAGTGCGTAATGAAGCCGAGAGTGTAATGACCAATGCTCGCGTGTTTCATACGACGTTTTTCAAAACAGCGAGGAACTAATTCTCCTTTGATTTTGATCGCAATAGGCTAAAAGTGTCCCTAATCGATCATGCTTGGATGCCATGCATCGTTTACGTGAATGTCATGCTGCATGATGGCACATCACGCTTGCTATCAATCAATACAGTGAAGCAACGGCCAGCACGTAGTTGGCATGTCATGCACGTCAATCACTACAGCTAGACGGCATGCATGAGTGACAGCACGTATTGCATGTCATGCCGCATGATCGTTTAGGGAGCCCTAGTTTGTGATTTTCTTTTTTAATGCAGTTTTCCACACGACTATTTCCTCCCAAGTAGAGATTGTTAAAATGAATAAAGTAGTTATTATTCATAATCTTTCTTCACCGAGGAACCTGTGATGTAATAGCCAAGGTTCGAACCCTCGAGCTGGTGAATGAGGTGAGTGACCATTACTAGGCTGCCACGGTCTTTTGTTTCAGTTGAGCACAGCACGGACGATTTCGTGTTTTGGCCGAACGCGACCGTGCCTTTCTTTATAGATCCCGAACATTATGGTGAGTTATTCTACACTACTGTCTTGTTACTTATGTAAAAGTAGGTAAGGTAGGTAGGTCCCCGCGGAGTTTATGCGCAATGACTTCTTCTACCAGTGTGTTGCCAGTGAGTATACGGTACCGAGACGTGGTCGCTCACTATGGGCCTCATAAGAAGGCTCCAGGTCACCCAGAGGGCAATGGAGAGAGCTATGTTCGGAGTTTCTCTGCGAGATCCAATCAGAAATGAGGAGATCCGCAGGAGAACCAAGGTCACCGACATAGCTCAAAGAATTCCGAAGCTGAAGTGGCGGTGGGCTGGGCACTTCGCTCGTAGAACTGACGGCCGTTGGGGCAGAAAGGTTCTCGAGTGGCGACCGCGTATCGGAAGACGCAGCGTGGGCCTCCCACGAGGTGGACCGACGATCTGGTGAAGGTCGCGGGACCCGGCTGGATGAGGTTAGCGCGGGACCGGTCGTCGTGGAGGTCCTTGGGGAGGCCTTTGTCCAGCAGTGGACGTCTACAGGCTGATATGATGATGATGATAACTAAAATAAGGTGTCAAATGGGGAGCCGTGCGTGGTTCGCTAGAGACGCTCATTCAATTTCAATAATTTTTTCATCGACATTTATGACATACATTACACTCGGGCCGCGGTGCACAGCGCGAGCCGAAGTCGAGCGCGTAATGAAGCCGAGAGTTCACACCTTAAAGGTGGCCGGAAGCGGCTGGATGCGGCGGGCTGACGACCAGCTGTGGTGGCGCTTATTAGGGAACGCCATGTCCAGCAGTGGTCTCCAAAATGCTGATATGAAGATGATGACATTATGCGTTGTTTCCAGACCACGAGCAGTCGCTGTCCATCATGAAGACGTTGTCAATATTCTCGTTTAAGACGTGCATTAAGTTCGCTCCGGTCCCCTCCCGGCCCGCCGCCTCCCACCACGTGCTGCTCTTAGAGAATCCCAAGGGCGCGCGGGCGTGCAGCCTTAACACCGACGGACACTCCATCGACGAGCCGCACGTACGTCCACTGCTGGGCATAGATTCATCATCAACAGCCTATTAACATGTCCCCACTGCTGGGGCTCAGGCCTACCCTCTCAACGAGGGCGCTCGGGCTATAGTCCACCACGCTAGCCCAGTGCGGGTTGGTGGACTTCACATGCGACTTCACTGCTGGGCATACATTCAATACAGGCATTATTTCAATTTACTAATTTAAAAATCTATAGGTAAATACTGCTTAGTATTATAAACACGAAAGTTTGTGCTGATGTTTGGATGTTTGTTACTCTTTCACACAAAAACTACTGAACGGATTTTGATGAAACTTTACAGTAGTAGAGCGTCAGTGGCCTCGGGGATAAGACGCGACCTATGATATCGAAAGGTCCGAGGTTCGATCCCCGGTTGGGCCATGTACCAATGGGTTTTTTCTAGAAACTTAAGTACATTTACTGACTGCTCTCAAACGGTGAAGGAAAACATCGTGAGGAAACCTGCATACGCCGAAGAAGAAATTCTTAGGCGCATGTGAAGTCCACCAACCCGCACTGGGCTAGCGTGGTGGACTGTAGCCCGCACGCCCTCTTTGAGAGGGTAGGCCTGAGCCCCAGCAGTGGGGAGATTAATAGGCTGTTGATGATGTTACAGTAATATAGATTAAACATCAGAATGGCACTTAAGCTATGACTCTTAAAGATATCTTGATATATACATTGGCCAATCCAAATTAATGTGATATCTTTTGTAGTTTTCAAGATATGTCGTGGCTCTGCTAAGGCGACGTAAACTTGGCAGAGACACCAATAGACCCCTATAACTTTTAAACGGTTGAAGATGACTAAATTAAACGCTGATTTTTTGGTCCTTCGAGCCGGATCTGAACCAGCGACCTATGGATCTACAGTCCACTGCTCTTAATACGCTTGCCACTGCGCTTTTTTTTTCCTCAAATCTTCATTGACAACTAACTGAATTTATTTTCTTAAACAAAATACATAAAGGTATATAAGAAAACAATAACTACAAAAGGAGGTGCAATTCTGCACAGTACTAATAATAATTTTCGAGTACATAGTAGTACATATTTGGTACATTTCTTCTGCATAGCCAGATTTCATGTCAGATGCTGTGGCTCTGCCAAGATGACGCATGTGGTGAAACCGTTTGTATTGTAGAAATTAATCCTCGGCTACGACTGTCTGCGGTCTCCGGACATAGAGATGATGATCATGAACGCGCTGGGATTCCCCCTAGAGCACAACCGAGCCATCAGGGACTTGTATATTGACGTGCAGCAGGAGAACATCGAGCCTGGTGAGTGTAAAATAATAAAAAGTAAATAAAAATATCAAAAAACCCGACTGCGTGAAAAATGAAGTTTGAATAAAAACTTTTAAAAAACATGTCCAGAAGTCATCGTATTTCGATGACTACTGGAAGGTACCTCAAAAGAGGAAAAAAGGAACCCTTATAAGATCACTCAGTTGTCCGTTTGTCTGTCCGTCCGTCTGTCAAGACCACAGACCTGTAGTACCATGTGATGTAACTACACATTTCATTAACAAATTTCTAATTATTTCTTTAATTAGGTTTCTATAACCTAACCCTCAGGGCGTGAGTTCTACGGTTTTTTTTGTAAAACATCTTTTTGAACCGGACTTTAAAAAAAAAGTAATCATATATCCCTTTTGATATCCGTCCTGTATCATAATTATGTTTGTTTCAAAACATGCCTCCTAATTACCTTAGAAACAAATAATACCTGATAACATTCAATAATAAGATTACCGGGTGATAAATTCTGATAACAATATTGTATTAAATGATCGTTTTGTAATCAAAGACGGACTAAGTCCAGGTCAGGCGTATCTGACCCCCATTGCATCAGTGTTTAATAATAGGTCGTTATCAAGTTGTAGTGGCAGTGGGCTGGCCATAACCGCTGGGGTAGACGAGGTCTCGATTGAGCTGGCGTAGTGTGGGACGCCCCCCGGCTAGATGGAGCGACGACCTGCGCGAGGCGGCTGGCTGTGACTGGATGCGGAGAATCGAGGATCGGGTACAGTGGCGCCTTGGAGGAGGTCTATGTCCAGCAGTGGGCTTATAGAGGGTGCGACACAACGACCCACTTTCCTGAAAATGTCAGATTGTCGCCTTTTTACTAATATTTTCCAAAGGAACTGGAAGGACATGGGTCCAGATGTGAAGTCCAATTTCTGGCAGTGGACGTCGATGGTCTGATATGATTGGTCCGATTACACACTTCTTCCGCTCCGCTCGGGTGGACTCTGAACCTTAGAGTCTGGTTTTTAGGTATAGTATGATCGGAGCAGTGGAAGGTGCAAGAAATCTGAATCCAAATATTTTATTCCTTCCACAAGGTTGAAATTTTCGGGAGGTACCGACCTCCACAATCCAATTTTTAATCTCAATTACTAGTATTAACAAGTACGCTATCATCGCCGTATAAATAACTCGACAATTGATATCGTGTTCAGTTTGCTATCAACGAAGACATTGAAATCATGTCTGCCACGGATTTTAAACTGTACGACAACATATTTATAGAAACAAACATCCAATCATCCGACTATGACGGTGTGATTCTCATTCTATATCCTGAGGAGCAGAACGTGCCCCGACCTAGGCATATCGGCAGTTTCATCGATAAAATCGCCAAAATCGATAATCAAATACACAAAACTGCAACATTTTGGAATTGCGACTATGTATCCGGCGGCAGGCTCATCCTGGCACCGACAGGTAAGATTACGCCTTACCACGACGCGAGCATAGTCAAGGAAGCTGCCAAGAAAGGCATGACTAGAGCTCTGGATGCTGGGGTGAAGAAACCTTTGTTTGTCATTCAGAATGTTGTCGACTTCCCTGACGGACAGCTGGTGGCCATTCTTGGAGCGCTAGAAACTTTATACGCCCCTATTCAGATGAGGGAACGGGACAGCGCCAGAAACTTTATTAGAATCGGATTCCACGCGGACGAGAAACCCAGGGAAGCCTTCGAGAAGGTCCTCAGAAATGCTATAGCTCTGGAACGAGCTAGAATTTTCACTAGAGACATAGCAGGCGGGGATCCGGAGCGTATGTCACCGATCAACATCGTGGATTACGTTAAAGAATCCTTCGCTGGCGACAGTAACGTTACTGTTAAAGTTATTGATGATGATAACGTTATTGCCGATCAATATCCGCTGCTGGCCGCGGTGTCCAGGGCCGCGAGCCACGTCGACAGACACAAAGCGAGAATCGTCGAGCTGGAATACAAGCCTTCAGATTTGAACAGAGTAACTGAAACTCTGATGCTTGTCGGAAAAGGTGTCACTTACGATACTGGCGGAGCTGATATTAAAATCTCTGGGAAAATGCTGGGCATGTCCCGAGATAAAAGTGGTGCCGCGGCTGTGGCAGGCTTCATCAAAGCCTGCTCTATCCTCAAACCACCTCATCTGAAGGTGATTGGAGTGCTCTGCCTTTGCAGGAACTCTATTGGCTCAAACTCGTACGTTCCCGACGAGCTGATCCTCTCCAGAAGCGGTAAGACTGTAAGAGTTACCAATACGGATGCTGAAGGCAGATTCGCGATGGCCGATTCTGTTTTTAAGCTCTCAGAGATGGCGGCGAGGGAGCTGAACCCTCATATCTACACTATAGCGACACTGACCGGCCATGCTAGGGCTTGCTATGGAAACCATACGGCGGCCATGGATAACCACAGTGCCAGAGCAACTAATCACGCCAGCAGATTGCAGCTGAGCGGCACGAGGATGGCGGAAGGCATAGAAGTGTCTGTGATCAGGCCGGAAGATTTTACAGTCAATTTAGGGAAGGCTAAAGGCGATGATCTGGTGCAAATTGACATGGAAGTGAAGACCAGACATCATCAGTTGGCTGCAGGGTTTCTGATGAAAGTGGGTGGTCTGGAGGACAAGAATGTGAAGTATACGCATTTGGATATAGCGGGAGCGGCTGGTTTGAGTGTGAGTGAGGACCCCACGGCGGTGCCGGTGTTGTCTTTGTGCCATATCCATAAAGTTTTTTGTGATGTTTTTTAATTCCTTCTTTGTATTTTTTTCTATGACTTTCTGTGGCTTGAATTTCAGTTGTTTTAGCTGGTTTTCGATCTTACTTCAACAATGAATTACTTATTATTTTATTGTCATGTATTATTTTAGCTTTTGATAAGTTATCTTGCAACCCACTCAAGCTACCTACGTCTTATTCAAAAATTTCCTACTGTTCAGCTCGTTTTTGTCATAGCTTGGTGGTTTTCAAACTAGTCTTTGTCAACAGTGAAAATTGCATGAAACAAACCTACTGACTGTCCTAATACGATGCCTTTCACAGCGATTTTGTAATATGACTTTTAAAAATACCAATTTTTTTTCTAGACCCAGCTGATATGTAGATGATTATATCAGTCAATCCCTTTAGATTTAAGTATTGTGTAATTTATGATTGTAGATAAATAAACATTTAATGTAAATATACCTATTGTAATTTAAAAGATATGAGGATTATTGATAATTTGTTTACTTTTATCTTTGTGTCTCTAATTACACAATCTGTTATTGAAAAGAACTGCATTTTATTCTCTTTGATCATTTCATCATAATCATATGCCTGTAGACGTCCACTGCTGGACAAAGGCCTCCCCAAGGATCTCCACGACGACCGGTCCTGCGCTAACCTCATCCAGCCGGGTCCCGCGACCTTCACCAGATCGTCGGTCCTTGTGGGAGACCTACCTACGTTGCGTCTTCCGATACGTGGTCGCCACTCGAGAACCTTTCAATCATTTATCAAAAGATAGATACAGTTAAAAAACCTTGGTTGTGCCTTAAATGGCCTAAAAAATATATAACACTGAAAAAAAATTATACACAGTTCTAGAGATTTAAACTTAAAATGGTAGACGAGTTCTCGGGTGGAGGCCACGACTGGGCAAGCGTAGTGTGGGACGCCCCCCGGCTAAGAGCGACGATCTGCGTGAGGCGGCTGGTGGCCGGATGCGGAGAACCGAGGTACGGGTTCTAGCGCCTTGGTGAGGTATATGAGGGTGCGACACAACGACCCATTGCACTTTCCTAAAAATTTCAAATTTGTTGCCTTTTCCAAAGGAACTGGAAGGACATGGGTCAGATGTGAAGTCGTATTTCTGGCAGTGGTCGTCGATGGTCTGTATCAACAGCCTATTGACATGTCCCCACTGCTGGGGCTATAGTCCACCACGCTAGCCCAGTGCGGGTTGGTGGACTTCACATGCGCCTAAGAATTTCTTCTTCGGCGTATGCAAGTTTCCTCACGATGTTTTCCTTCACCGTTTGAGAGCGGTAGTAAATGTACTTAAGTTTCGAGAAAAAACCCATTGGTCTCCCGTAGTATTGACATTCCCTAATAGGCTAGGCCAGCTCACGGGCGAAATGTTTCCACTGATGTGCGGTTGACTGTACATAGCCCAGCCTGGGATCGAACTCTGATCTTTCGATATGATAGGCTGCGTAATGGGGACGCCACTGACGCTCTCTGTTGGTCCGATGACTACTATGGACTGGAGCCGGCTGATGATGAAACATAAAGAATTCTCCAGGCTACATCGAGCTCTTCACGATGGAGTCCAAGCTGCCCATGGAGCTGAGGCTGCTGCCGTACGACGTCCACAGCGTCATGCACTTCGGCGAGAGGACTTTCAGCAAGAACGGGCACAGGACCATCATATTTAAAGTGAGGACAGCCAGACAAATTTATCTCAGATGATCAGCAGTCCACTGCTGATACAGGTCTACCTTAAAATAATGTTTAAAGAACCAAGAAAAAGATTTTCTGTAGTGAAATCTGGAACTTAATAGTATTTTAAACTAAATTTATTCCAACTAAGTAGGTAACTACATGATTATTGGTCGCTTAGCTTAGTTGGTAGTGGCCCTGTCTCTACGCTTGAGGTCGTGGGTTCCATTTCCGGGGTCAACATTTGTGTGATGAGCTTAGTTGTTGTTTTCGGATTCTGGGAGTTTGTATGTATTTAAGTGTTTGTTTAAAAATACATTTATGTACGTTTAAATTTCAAGAGATATAGAAAGAGGAGTTCTTGAGTGGAGACCACGCGTGGGCAGGCGTAGTGTGGGACGCCCCCCGGCTAGATGGAGCGACGATCTGCGTGAGGCGGCTGGCAGGGACTGGATGCGGAGAACCGAAGATTGGATTCAGTAGCGCCTTGGGGGAGGGCTGTGTCCAGCAGTGGACTGGTGCAGGCTGATGATGATGATTTTGTCCGTCTGTCTCTCTGCTACTTGACCGTTTGAGTTGACTTAAAACTTGCCTAACATTACTGAAACGAAAATCTAAGTTTTTTCCCTAGAACCGACTTATGAAAACTAAAACTGACGCGATGCCGACTATTTTAACAACATTCCAGGACCACAACACTAAACAACACCGCGACGGACTGTCCGACCTGGACTTGCGGAGGATCGAGATCGTGTACGGCCCGGAATGTCTCAAGAGGGACCGACAGGAAAAGGTCGAACTCTGCCAGAACTACCCCGGCGTCGCTCGAAGGAAGCGCGAAATCAAAATAGCAGACGCTACCACTAATCTACGCGTAAACCGCAATATTACACCACCGCCGCAACCAACCGAATCTACATTAAGCGACGAACTGACTCGCAGTCTTAAAGATCTAGGAGTCGAAGACGAAGTCCAAGAAATAGTCGATCAGGTCAACAAAGTCTCATCCCATGCACTGACGAACGCCAGAACCAAATACTGCAACGAGACCAAACCAGATTTGAGATCAGACGACGAAAAGAAACCCGTAGACATACTCGGTATAGTAGAATCGATTGCCGAATATACTAAAGGCATGGTAGAAAACGCAGTTACGAATTTGACGGCGTTCTGCGAGGCATCGAAATCTTTAGGCGCGTATCAACGCCAAAGACCGAAATGCTCTTTGTTTGGCCCCAACAGGTGCCCTGTCAACTACAGATCAACTAAATCGGGTCCTGTCAAATATTCCACTCAGCACAGGCCTCTGATCAGACAGTCCACAAAGCACCAAGGCAGCTACAAAGCAGCCAAAGGACAATACGATTCGCAATACATGCGCGCCCATGAAGACAATAGCACAAACGCCACAGTTGAAGCTAGCAGAACGAAACGGGATGTACAACACGTACCTGAAGACGAAAACCCAGAGAAAATCGCAGAACAGGAGGGATTGTACAGGAGGAAAAGGCAAGCGAAAACCGAAGCTGATGCCACAGATGTTAACGGGAAAAGAGATGGAAATTCTAAAGATCCAGGTGTTAATACAGCTAGTGCAGATGCACCGACAACTGAAGCTTCAGTTACATCGGAAACAGTTACAGGATCAGCAGCAGCAGAAACAGTTACAGAAAACACCACAACAGTTATGGAGGTTCCGTCTAAACCTGATCTGAGGATGCGGAACACTCCTCGACCCGTGGCGAAGACGGTAGATTATGCACCGGACGATCGGCGGCGGCATCCATTGAGGCAGTTTAGGTAAGATCAACGCTTGTAACTTTTTGGAGATTTTCAATAAACATCTAATTACTAAAGGAGTTCTGAATTTTGTGTAAATTGTCGGTGTTCCTAAAAAAAACACTTAAAGCAGCGGATTGTGAAGAGATACTACCGTAAATTATTTATGTGGATACTTCGTCGGCCGCCTCTTTACACTCTCTCTCAAAAAAGCTTGATTCAGGAGCCGTAAAATTTCAAAAAAATATTAATTCAAAAAAGTCATTTTAAAACTTTTATATATCCCGTAAACTTTAAAAGCGTTAATTATCATGAATATTATTAAATAACAACAATGAACGATTAAAAATGAATAATCTGTAATCATAAATAAAATTTTCGTTCGTTAAAAAATGTTGTACCGGAAGTGACGTACAAGTTTTCAACAAGATGTGAATAAAGACGTCAACTTCAAAATTTTCCATCTTTCAAATCAACAGCCTATGTTGGCGCCTCTCAACGAGGGCGTTAGTGCTATAGTCCACCACGCTAGCCCAGTGCGGGTTGGTGGACTTCACATGCGCCTAAGAACTCCTTCTTCTGCGTATGCAGGTTTCCTCACGATGTTTTCCTTCACCGTTTGAGAGCAGTCAGTAAATGTACTTAAGTTTCGGGAAAAACCCATTGGTACATCGCCAGGCCGGGGATCGATCCCGGACCTCTGGAAATGAAAGGCCGTGTCTTCCCCACTGCGCCACTGATGACTAAGTAGTAGTGATAGTGAATAATAACGCAATTATTGAGTTTGTAAAGATAGAGAATTAACGTCGAGGCCAAGTTGTAAATGCCTCACAGATTTCTTCGAGACAAGACACCGCGATCTTCGACGCTGTAAGTTATGTTAACAAAATCTATATTTTATGCCAAATTATAAGGTCGCTTGCACTAAAATTGACGTTAGCTCTCTATCTTTTAGTTAGTTGACATAATTTTGAAGATATTTTGACATAAAAATCCTCGAATACATCGCTGAATTTTAATTTTCTTCATGGTAATAAGTTTAAATTTAAATTTATTGTTAATTAGTATAATTAGTTAACTTAATTTTTATGCAAGCTGGCCACCATGTAATTATGAAATGTTTTATATTTCTATTAAAACCGGATAATTAAATAAGACATATTTTAAATAAGATATGGCTTAAAGGTCTAGTAACCAAGACAAAACCTACTTTAAAAAAATGATTCGACTCCATTTTCCTCAACAAAACAATGTTCCAGGCCCAAAAGCCTGAAAGCCAAAGCCAAAAAGAGGGAGAAAGAAGAATGGGACGACTCTAGGATGTCTCTGGAGAAACGAAAACCGAAAGTTAAGAAAATTGAAGATCACGGCGACAGTAACGAAGAGGACCACGATGAAGTCAACAAAGGCGATGATGGTGATGTTAAAAATCACGACAGATCTGCCAAGTATGATTATCATGTCTCCCTCCTGGCTTAAAGGTCTTGTAACCAAGCCACAAACTCCTAAAAAACTATTAACATGTCCCCACTGCTTCGGCTCAGACCTACCCTCTCAACGAGGGCGTGCGGGCTATAGTCCACCACGCTAGCCCAGTGCGGGTCGGTGGACTTCACATGCGCCTAAGAATTTCTTCTTCGGCGTATGCAGGTTACCTCGCGATGTTTTCCTTCACCGTTTGAGAGCAGTCAGTAAAGCAAGATTCTTTTATAATCTGTTATTATCGATTTTGTTAGACCAGTATAAACTGGTGTGTCATAGTATTGAAACTCTTTAATAGGCTAGGCCAGCTCAAGGTGTAAGTTTCCACTGACGTGCGGCGGTATGTATAACTTCATGGACCCTTTCTTCTGAAAGCTCATCAGAGGCGAAGAAAAAGAGGAAACCCCAGAAGAAGTCTGTGCTGGAGTTCGTGCCCGAGACGGTGGCGCTGAGCAAGATCACTCGGGAGTTCTACCGCGACCGGCGCTGGCCGGACAACCTCGTGCCGTACATCATCAAGGAAGACGGCACATGTGAGTCGGGTCAAGACGCGCTGACGTGTATTTAGTCACCTCACGTAAAAACTATATCTTCCTATTTCGTAATTGAGTTACTGCCTTTAAAGAAACCGATACTCCCGTGCAAATTTTCACCCCCCCCCCCCTTTCCCTTAAAATGTTAATAACTCAAGTTATTCCCCCGGGAACTGCTCATCGTGGTAAAAAATAGCCTAGATGTTATTCCAGGATATGAGCTATGACTGAATCAAGTTTCATCAAAATCCGTTCAGCCGTTCTTGAGTTATAAGTGTTCTAACTAACACGACTTAAGAAGATGTGTACCGAAAAAAATAGATGGCTTTCTTTGTAATCTGTGGCATTGTAGTAGAATATATAATAATGCCTTTTGACAGATCCACAGATTATTAAGAAAACGTCTCATTCAATTCCCCAGTCAACTCCGACGACGTCCGGCGGAGGCTGCGCGAAGTCAACGAAATCCTGAAAGACAAGACTTGCGTGCAATTAAGGGAAATACGCGAGAGCCAGGCGAATAAGTATGAAGACTACCTGGTCCTGGACAGCAGTCCCGACTACGTCACCGGCAGGGTCGGGGGCAGGCAGGTAACAAACCTTACATATAATGTTTTATCCATTGTCACTCTAAAAAGAGTATTTTATTCATCGAAAACAGTGAATAAACCTCTCTTTTAATCACTAGAGAATAATAATAAAAATTTATCATTGTTACTCGAAAACAGTGAACAAAACTTTCTTTTAGTCACTAGAGAATAAATTTAGCATTTTGTTCCTCGAAAACAGTAAATAAAACTCTCTTTTAGTCACTAGAGGATAAAAATAAAAAAGGTTAGCTGGCTAGAGAGCTATGTTCTAATTTCACCATGGAGCTAAAATCTCTTTGGTGGGCGCCCGAGATTTCCAACCTTCCTTATTTTATAGCTGCCTGATAAACTAACAGCAAGATCAAGTGGCTGTTATTTTCTTATCTGTCAGATAAGGATTGTTTTTACAACCTTCCTATTCATATAATAAAATGTGATAAATGTAAATACGATACTACTATTTATTTTCTCGCAGTCAATGGTATAAAGTAGAGTACACAACACGTGAAAAAAAAATTCATCTCGGTCCCTCGCTACGCTCAGGATTCTACTCTAGAATCCTTCGCTGCTCTCGGGATCCAACTTAGTCCCTCGAATTAAATTCCCTTTTTATTCACTTGTTGTATAATCTACTATTATTCGATTTTTTCAGCGAAAATTTAACTATTTAAAGCGAGCTTTTTTCTCGTACAGCGCCATCTAGCATTGGGGAGTAAAAGTGAAATCCATTGTTTTTTTCTGTTTATGCGAGCTGCCAAGCGAAAGACTACTTGGTTCTAGACAGCCAGCACAGAATACTTATGACAGCAGTCGAAGTCCCGATTAGATTTATTTATTAATTAAAATGTGACATGTAACGAACGTTGAAAAACAAGTTCTTTTTCAACTGTCTATTTATAATTTTTTTCTCATACAACGCCATCTAGCATCGAGTAGCAAAAGTTAAACCTATTGGTTTTATTTTTTTAAACTTTCTGAAGAAACTGAAATAGGCAAAAGAATGGAACCGGAATAAATAAAAAGGTTTATTCGCCATTTTCAACGCTATCTGTATTAATTATGTTACCAATTGTCTGGCTTTCCCTTGATATTAGCAGAATCTTGTTGTTTTTATCTAACAGCCAAAATTAAGAATCATGTGATAGTTTTGCCTTCGAAAAGAGAAAAACTGATCATTAGTCTAACTCAGGATAACATTATGAGTGTGAAAGGGATGGAAAGTACACGTGCTCGACTTATGATCGGGTGACCAGTTTTTGTAATATTTTCGAATTTTGAACGATATTACCAAATCCCAAAAACGTTATCCTGCATGTACACGTTTGGCAAACCTCGCCAAACGCCTGCTCCACACGTTTGTAAAGGTTTGCCAGACGTGCATGCAGCATAAGGTTTTTTTTGGTTATTAAATTAAATTCTTTTACAAGTTTCATATTTTTACATAAAATAATTCATTATATAATAGTTATGGTTTGGATTTGGTAAGATCGTTCAGAATTAGCGCGATTGCCCCCCAGGTATATTTCCATGTGTGTGACAGGTACAATATACTATTAAAAATCAGTAGATGTACAATTTAAAAGTAAACGAAATAAGTAGGTACAGATTATTAAAAAAGCAACTTAAATGTACGGTAATTTTTTTCATGAAATAAATTGAATTAATAATAATAATAAAAAAAGCTAATTAATAATAATCATAATATTGTTAAAATGGATTTCCTCAAAGTACCGCCTGATACGATTAAATAGAATTGAATTAAATTATGAATTAAGATAAGAACGAATACACTTCTATGAAGTACGATTTGTTTTATAGAAATAGGAATAACTCTGTCAAAAATTAATTATGCAGCAATATTTTTCTTACACCTGACCACCCCAATTCTAGAGCGTTCCACCCAACACGCCTCGTGATTGGCTGGTATGGCCGCCATCGAAATTTCTCGACTCCCATTGGCCGAGGGTATAAATGCTCCCGACCGCGCGGAAACCAAATCAGTTTGAATCTCAAGGCCGCGGAGAAAAGTTGACGCGCCGTTCAGAAACTCAGTGAAAGTTTTGTGTTGTTTCCTTCCAAAATGGTGGCAATAGGCATCGATTTGGGAACTACGTATTCTTGTGTGGCCGTGTGGAAACACGGGAGTGTCGAGGTGATCGCGAACGAGCAGGGCAACAGAACGACGCCGTCTTACGTTGCATTCACCAAAACGCAGCGGCTCATCGGAGAAGCCGCGAAAAACCAAGCTCCGTTGAATCCGTGGAACACAGTTTTTGGAGCGAAAAGACTGATAGGAAGACGCTTCGACGATGTCAGCGTGCAACTGGACTTGCGACACTGGCCGTTTGCTGTCACCAACGACAACGGTAAGCCAAAAGTGTTAGTTGAGTTCAGAGGAGAAAAGAAATGTTTCGCGCCCGAGGAGATAAGCAGCATGGTACTGTTCAGGATGAAACAGGTGGCTGAGGCGTATCTCGGCACCAAAGTGACAGCTGCTGTCGTGACAGTGCCCGCGTACTTCAACGACTCACAGAGACAAGCTACCAGGACAGCAGGAACCATAGCTGGTTTAAATATTCTCAGGATCATAAACGAGCCCACAGCAGCGGCGCTAGCGTACGGACTGGACAGAGGTTTGAAGGGAGACAAGAACATAATGATCTACGATTTGGGAGGAGGTACATTCGACGTCTCTGTCTTATCCATCGGAGAAGGATCGATCTACGAAGTCAAGTCTACAGCTGGTATCACTCGGCTGGGAGGAGATGATTTTGATAACAGACTGGTCGCGTATTTTGCCGAGGACTTCCGTAAAAGATTCGGAAGGGAAGTGTTGCCAAATCCGAAAGCTTTAAGGCGGCTGAAAACCGCGTGTGAAAGAACCAAAAGGTTCCTTACTTCAGCTACTGAAGCCACAATTGAGATCGAATCTCTCCGCGATGGAATTGACTATTATGGAAGGATATCTCGAGCTCTATTCGAAGAATTATGCTCAGATCTTTTCATGGACACATTGAAACCTGTCGAACTCGCGTTGACTGATGCGAGGATGAAGAAAGAAGACATACACGAAGTCATTTTGGTTGGTGGGAGTACTAGAATACCAAAGATTAGAAGTATGTTACTAGAATACTTTGGAAAACCCTTAACTACCTCCATAAATCCAGACGAAGCTGTAGCGTATGGAGCAGCCATTCAGGCAGCTGTACTCAGTGGAGAAAATCACGAAAAAATACAAGACTTGCTTCTGGTTGACGTGGTGCCTTTATCTCTAGGTGTGGAAACAGCAAGAGGAATGATGTTCAAAGTCATCGAGAGGAACACAGCCATACCTTGCCGTCAGACCAAAGATTTGACAACATTAGAAGACTACCAAAGAGCTATGACCATAGAGATCTTCGAGGGTGAAAGGTCATTGACTAAAGATAACAATTTACTTGGAGTTTTTGAATTAAAAGACATACCACCAGCGCCAAGGGGCGTACCTAAGATCGATGTTACGTTTGACGTTGACGTCAATGGAATTTTGAGCGTTTCAGCTCAAGACAGAAGCACAGGTAACACAGAAAGTGTTACTATTTCCAACGAACACAGACTCAACCCGCAAGAGATTGGGAAGATGATTGCTGACGCCGAAATCTTTAGAGAGGAGGACAAAGAGGACAAACGTTGTTTGGAAGTCAGGAATCAATTGGAAACTTACGTTTATAATGTTAAACAAACCACATCAGACAACGAAGACAGATTAACTGAAAAAGAAAAAGTTACTATGGTCAATGAATGCGAAGAAGCCATTGCTTGGTTTGAAGAGAATACAGATTGCATAAGGGAGGAATACGAAAGGAAAATGACAGAGCTGATGCGGCGATGGTCGAAGATTTTGTTGAAATTCTACGACCAGAGCTGGAAGCATAGAGCGAAAAGACAAAGAACCGAGGCATTCCAACAGGAAATAGTAGAGCATGAAGATGCTATTATATTGTAGAAGAAGAGGTCTCTGAAATTGAATGAGCGATTAATACTTCTTTAAAATTGTTGTAAAGACCTCCATAGATGGCACCAACTGTATCATGAAACAGTAAAGAAATGCGAGAATCCCGTGAAGCAAGGCCATAAACATGTTAAAAAAAACTACGCGCCGACTCTCTAAACGTTCGGTTGTCTTTGGAGTTTTTGAGTCTCGATTGACAGTGACATTTGACAGCAATACACCGCCATCTATTGCCGAAACTAGCAAATAGTGTTTTAGTACCTAGTTAAAAATTGCTCATTTTTAATTAATTCATAAGTTTTAAATGTAATGTTTTGGGTAAGTTTAATTTAATATTGTGTCAGGTAGCTTTTATAATTAGTTCGTACAATTATTATTCGTATTTGAATAAAAACCAGACTAGAATAAGTGGAATATTGAAATCTATATATTTTAAACATTCGTTTAAAAATTAATTTATATGTGAATCAAACTTTATTTTTCAGCTGAGGTTCCAGAAACAAATGGAAAATTGATTTTCGAAGATTTTCATTCAACATGTACATACCTACGAATAAATAAATTACATTTGAATAAATTTCAGATTTTTTCATTAAACAATATAAATTTGGTGAAATTACATGAAACCCGTCTTTGGTTATGTAAGTAATTTTAGGCAAGTATCTAACTAGGTATCTAATAGAATAAATAAAATAAGGTGGAAAAGACTTGTCTTCATCAAAAACATGTTTTTAGGACTGTCACCATTCCAAAGCTGTATCATTTTGTAAAATTTCGCCAATAAACCTACCGATTTAAATGGAGCATTACTATAATTCATGTTTTTTTCCAATCCTGGTTTCTGTGGACAGCCATTCGGCGTGGTGGAACTCCTGCGCGGCGGACAGCACCGGCAGCACGCCGCCATGATGGCGATGGCCATGCTGGGCTTCTACTTCGAGGTGGCTCGCCACGACCGGGACGCCTACATCCGCGTGCACCAGCGCCACGTGCGCGCCGGTGGGCCCATAACCTATAACGTCTGCACTTATAACACTGCTCCAACTGCACAAAGCTTTTATTCACTGACTTTCTTAAAATCAAACATTTTTTGTTCAGCATCAGTACTGTCCCATCAACTTTAACCTGCAGCTCTTCGCCATTTATGGTGGAAAGTCATCTTCCCATCTCTCATCTGTTTATTGGCCGTAAATCTTTTTGGCGGTTGAGTGAATATAGTCACAAACTGTTTGCACTTCGCCTGTGACATCGCTGACAGTGTTTACAGTCTGTGTGCGTAATTTTTTTTTCGAGTTTGTGGCTTGGTTACAAGACCTTTAAGCTATGTCTTTACACTTTTAAACTTTACACACAGTAGGTATTTTTATATATTTATTAGAGAAGAAGACAATGTGATGCGTAGGCATGTTCCAAAACTTGAAATTTTGAAATCAGTTGATCCTTCATTGACTGAATGAACTATTTCTTGAAATTGAGTGAGCGTCTCTAGTGAACCCCCGCACAGCGAAGGTTAGCACTGTATTCGCGATTTCATGACCCAAGCCCACTGACTGGTGCTACACTTCAGACAAGCTGCACCACTTCGAGAAGATCCGCCGCGACGCGACCTTCGACCTGCCCTACGACTACCGCAGCGCGACGCACCCCGCCTGGCAGTTCTGGCGGCACCTCGGCAGGACCGGCATCTCCACTGTCGCCACTTATAAGGAGCAGGTAAGTTTGATACCCTTCAGGTGCGTAAGTGTCATCATTAAAGTCATGTTTTATGTATCTCTGTTTTGTTATTTTGCAATGTCCTGTATATGTGCTGTCTTGTGTGTCAAATAAACTTTATTCTATTTTAAAGAAGAATGCTCAGTTGGTTCGGTCATGAGTGACGAACGAATGCCGACGGAAATCATCATCATAGAATAGAGTACAGTGGATTGGAGTGGAATCCTATCCTACTAATATTATAAAGCCGAAAGTGTGTGAGGAAGTTTGTTACTCTTTCACGCAAAAACTACCGAACAGATTTTGATGAAACTTGGTACAATGTCAGCTTATATCCTGGAATAGCATATAGGCTACTTTTTAACGCGGACAAAGTCGCGGGGCGCCCAATACCCTCTAAGTAACAAAATACCTACATAGAGGGCGCTGTTTCACAATGTACACGGGAAATACTTTTCTACGCGGGCGAAGCCGCGGGAAAAAGCTAGTGGAATATATATTATTGCACCAGCCTTATTATCATATCAGCCATTTAGGGCCCACTGCTGGACATAGGCCTTCCCCAATGGACGCCACCACACCCGGTTCTCCGCCCTCCGCATCCAGCCGCTTCCGGCCACCTTCAGGTCGTCGGTCCACCTGGCGGAGGGGCGTCCCACGCTGCGCGTACCGGTCAAATACGAGCGAATGTGGTGGCAGTACGAGCCGGAGACGAGCTCGACTGACATACGAGGAGCAGATAGAGCGGGCGCTCACAGGCGGACACGCGGGGCGAGCGTGTGTCAAGAGAATGATGAGACTGAGTGGAGGCACCATCAGAGATCGATACCTACTGTCGAAAGTCGATATAATACCACGTTCAATCCCTATGCATTAAAATTTCCGGTATGAAGCTTCCGGGCCTTGGTCATTAAGCGGTCCCTACACGATCATGCTGCATGACATGCATTACGTGCTGCCACTCATGCATGACCGTCTAGCTGTAGTGATTGACGTGCATGACATGCAAACTACGTGCCGGCCGTTGCTTCACTGTACTGGTTGATAGCAAGCACGAGGGACGATCATGCAGCATGATAATTCACGTAAACGTAATGCATGTCATGCCGCATGATCGTTTAGGGCACTGGAGGCTGGAATGCACAGCACGAGCCGAGGGTGTAATGACCATAGCTCACGTGTATCATAATGTACTGTTTTTTGTATGTATGGCAGGACCCTGACGGGCACATAATGAAGTCGCTCGGCCAGCACGAGGATCTGCTCTCCAACACTGACCTGATAAAGATCAACAGCGTCTACGGAGTCAAGTGCTTCGAGAGCGCGCGCCGCAAGCTCAAAGGAAAAGCGCGCAGGTTCTAATGGCGTCGCTTTTATTATCTGTAATCTTACCATGAGTTTTACCTCTCTGTCTTTTGGAATTAGTCGGAAAGAGACGGCACTATTACGTAAAGTCGTTAGCGAGCATAGACTATGGTACGAATCGGTGAAACTTGTACCCTGCTAATAAAAATAAGCTTAGATATTTTTTGGAGTGTTACTTTTTGTTCATCATAATCAGCCTGTACACGTCCACTGCTGGCCTGCTTGCATCTCCCCGACGCCCGGTCCTGCGCTAGCCTCATCCAGCCGGGTCCCGCGACCTTCACCAGATCGTCGGTCCACCTTGTGGGAGGCCTACGCTGCGTCTTCCGATACGTGGTCGCCACTCGAGAACCTTTCTGCCCCAACGGCCGTCAGTTCTACGAGCGATGTGCCCAGCCCACTGCCTATAATACCGTACATATTTTGGCGTTTGTTCCCATTTACTGAATGATTATAAAAAAAGAGATGTTTTAATAATTGCTAAAAAAACAGTCACAGGCAAAGATATTGCGCAAACAGTATAATAATAGAGAAAAATATCAAAAACTTAATAATAGTTACAATAATAGGGTTGTCACTCCAATAACTCGTTCGGTTCGGTTTTGGACAAGCTAATATCGCTTTTAGTTATTATATCGTACACGCTAATGTTTTCTTGGTATCTACGGCGGCGGATTACGCATTTTTCATTGTATATCATTATGCAAACGGCTGGAAAAAAAACAAGGGTTTTCTTTACTAAGACAAAGGTAGGTAACTACCATCAGTCTAGGGACGAAAGATTTGAAATTACAGTCAATTTCTACTAAGTGCAACCATTGCCCGAGGCGTTCATTTCAAAAATAACATTTGATACGGGCCCAGGGTGGTATCATGAATTTATATTATGAGGGTCGGTGGCGTGGTAAAGAAGAAGCCTATCACGTCGAGAGGTGCGAGTTCGATCCCCGGCTGGGCTATTACCAATGGGTTTTTCTAGTAACGTAAGTACACTGAACGGTGAAGGAAAACATCGAGAGGAAACCTGCATACATCGATGAAGAAATTCTTAGGCGCATGTGAAGTCCATCAAATCAAGCATGGTGGCCCATACGCCTACGTTGAGAGGGTAGGCCTGTGCCCCAGCAGTGGGGACATATTAATAGGCTGTTGATTTGATGATGAAATTACGCGTCAATTATGAACGAGCAACGGTATAATAATAGCTAGTATGAAAATATAACTGACTAGCTTTTTCCCGCGGCTTCGCCCGCGCAGAAAAGTTTTTCCCGTGTACATTGTGAAACAGCGCCCTCTATGTAAGCGTATTGTTACTTATTGGGTATTAGCGGACGCCCCGCGACTTTGTCCGCGTTAAAAAGTAGCCTATATGTTATTACAGGATTTAAGCTATCGCTGTACCATGTTTCGTCAAAATCTGTTCGGTAGTTTTTGCGTGAAAGAGTAACAAACATCCAAACATCCTTACAAACTTTCGCCTTTATAATATTAGTAGGAAAGAAGTAGAATTTAATACAAATACCAGGTCTTTCAACAACGGCCACAAACATCCTCTCGATTTTGTGCTCTTCTTTCCAGCGGAAGAACATTTTCTTTATGATAGCCAACACTAACACTATCATAAAAATGCTTAGGCCTAATAATATCGTATACAGTGCCATTTAAGGGTATTTTATGAATCTTTGAAGACATTTTGTTCAATTCGACGCACAGGTTATATGGTAATAATTTTCAATGTGACACGAAATGTCATAAAAATACGTCATAAATTAATATCATGAAGCCTCCATGAAGCTGGAAAATGTTTGGTGGGCGCGCGCGCTATAGCAAAAAATTTCCTTCAAGTGAATTAATTATCTAGAAAAATAATAAAAGCATTTTTCCTTGGAACTGTGAAATTCAAATTACTACTAAAAGCTAGTTCGATTTTCAGCCGCTTGGAGCGCTGAGGTGAATTTATGCATTTGCTTTGCGTCAATCCAATGCCAATCAATCATTCACAGCCAATCGTTGTTTTAAAAAAACAATAAATTAATAAAAAATACTGTTTAGAGAATAGACAACATTTCAATAAGAAGATACGATCGAAAACTTTTAAAATATTATAGACGAGCCTGTATGGCTCAGCACCATTGCCTGTCCTACAAAGTTGAAAGGAAAAAACAAGAAAATATTTTTTGCGCGCGAGCCGCGAACGTAATTTTGTTTACTAAAATAAAAAACGGAAATCATTGATATTTAATGCGAAAATTACAAGAAATTATTTTATTGAATTCTGCATTATGTGTAATGATTGCTAGTCAATATTTCTGCAACCAAAAATGAGTTTTGATGATTACGGTAAGCGTTATAATATATAAAATATTCCATTTGATTCTAATATTCAGTTTGATACAAACTTTATTGTTTCGTAGTTATTTAGTGTACACTATGTAATGTTGACGTGACATTATTTATTTTTATTGTGTGACTACAAGTATAAGTCGCAGGAATCCTATTAAAATTTTAGAGCGAAAGTTTGCAAGGGCTTTGAATGTTTGTACTCTCTGTTGTTTGTCTGTAATGTTACAATAAGTTTTATTTAAATAAATTGAAATTGTACTCTTATACGCAAAAACAAGTACCTACGTAACAGATTTTGATGAAACTTTATAGTATAATAGATTAGAATAACACATAGGCTATAGATACCTCGGGAAAAGCTGTTCCCACGGGAAAAAAAAGTTTTTAAAAACAGCTACTTAAAAATAAAATTTAAGTAAGACGCGGTCTGTCAAGAGTTCAGAGTTCGATGCCCGGCCGTGCCATGTACGATTGACCGCACGTCAGTAGAATCAAAACCAGTACAAACTGGTCTCTCATAGTATTGAAACTTTAAGATTGACGCGCGATCGACTGTACCAACGGGTTTTTCTCGAAACATTTACTGACCGCCCTCAAAACGTTGAAGGAAAACATCGTGAGGAACCTTTAACGCCGAAGGAGTTCTTAGGCGCATGTGAAGTCCACCAACCCGCACTGGGCTAGCGTGGTGGACTATAGTCCACCACCCAAAGACCCTCGTTGAGAGGGTAGGCCTGGGCCCCAACAGTGGGGACGTATTAACAGACTGTTGATTGAATCTATTGGGGATCTTGTCTGATAATCATCATCATCATATCAGCCTGTAGACGTCCACTGCTGGACAAAGGCCTCCCCCAAGGATCTCCACGACGACCGGTCCTGCGCTTACCTCATCCAGCCGGGTCCCGCGACCTTCACCAGAACGTCGTCCACCTTGTGGGAGGCCCACGCTGCGTCTTCCGATACCTGGTCGCCACTCGAGAACCTTTCTGCCCCAACGGCCGTCAGTTCTCTGTCTCAGTCTGATAATAACCAAAGTATATTATTCTTCAATTCTTCAGTCAATCATATCACACAAAAATATCGCCTAGCTATTTCTATAGCCATACTAAAGAGTAAACCTGAAGATGTATCCATAGAGCAGTACATTGCTACATTAAGAAACAAAATGGAAGACCGAAATACGGGCAAGGGTGATCAGCCCATCAGCATATGCAGCGAGGACTTCGTTCTCGACGATGATGACGCTGGAAACATCATTAATGACGTTTTTAATGATATTGGAATAGCTGAAAATGATAATAGTGCGACGATACCAAAAGATTTTGATGTTATTATGAAAACAGCTGATCTGGATGTATGTCGGAATGTGCAGGCTGATTCTTTGACGGATACTCTATCGCTACTAAGGAATTTAAACGCAAACACGGAGAAAAAGGTAGTTAATTATTTTCTTCTTAAGATAGAGCAAAGGAAAGGATTACCAAACTGAAGTGGCAATGGGCGGGTCACATCCGTCGCAGAACCGACGGCCGTTGGGGCAGACGAGTTCTGGAGTGGAGACCGAGAGGCTGGATGCGGAGAGCGGGGGACCGGGTGTGGTTGCGTTCGTTGGGGAAGGCCTATGTCCAGCAGTGGACACTAAAAGGCTTAAATGATGATTAAGATGATCAAAGCGAAGACATTTTGTTCTGTCTGTGTGCCCCCCGGTTAACTCAAAGACAACTGAACTGATTGAGTTTTTCATGACAATCACAGAAACAATTATTTTCTTTCATTCACTTTTCAATGTTAAGTATGTATGACTTAATATGAATCAGGATTAATTATCTCCAGTTTCGAATCTGGTTACGAAATTGGATTATTGAAAACACAATACAAAATATCTACTTTAAAAACTGGGTTAGAATACCTCATGTGAATGAAATTACGCTAAATCCTACCATCAAACTGAATCTCGTTTACTGTTTTTAACGTCCGAAATGTATGTATAAGAGAGTGGTACATTAATACCAAAAAGTAACAATCCATTTAATCTTTCAGAGTAATTGTACTTTGAAATGTGAAAATCTTAATCGAATAACAAATTATGAAGACTCTCAGGCTACATACAACCCTATAGCGTCGACAAGCGTACAAGATGTCAAAAGCAAAACAGCATACGATGATGCTTTGAAGCAAAATGTTGTACAAGACGAAAATATGACTGAAGGTGACGACACAGAACATTCAAAATACACGGACAGTAGAATAGCTGCTAATATTTCTAGAAATATAAACAAAAACAACAGTTATGTGAATATTAACGAATATAAAGACGCAATAACAGGTAAAATGCATGAAAATATAAATATACCTGAAGATATCGTAAACGAAAGCAATGTAGACCAGCATGATAGAAAAACAACTAATGATTTAGAAGAATTTACTCAATCTGAATATAGCAATAGACGCAATGATTGTTTGGCAAGTAAAGTTTCTAAAAATTTAAATAGGAAATCGAATGCACAGATTAAAAAACCAATAAACGATCGATGTGAACTAGGTATCACTATTGATTTAGAAGAAGTGAATCATTATGAATACAGCAACGAATTTAATACTGTAAATAAAATAATGAAAGAAACTACAGTTTGTAAAAATGTAAACAGACCTATAATGATTGAAACTTTCCAAAACGATTCTCAGCAAACCCAATTATATAGTTTGCATGATTTTACACAAAACTACAATCATATTAGTCAATCGCAAAGTGAAAATATTAATATAGGGGAAAGATGGATACGTGGAAATAAAGAAACAAATATCGATAACGCAAATATTACAGAAGAAACAAATCTACCAAGTTGTTATTGTAACAGCATTAATTTGAACTCAGAAAATGTTGATACAGAAAATACAGTTGGCATTGAAACTGAAACACAAGGCATAAACAATATTAATTGTCAAGTCTTAGAAATAAATTCTGGGCAAATTCAACATGTCATTGATATAAACGGGACATATTATAATATTGTGAATCAAAGTTGCACAGTAAATGACAAAAGTACAATAGTCGAGAAACTAAAAAACCAAATATATGCTAACACAGGGGAAACACAGAGCTCCGAAAAAACAAATAATAAAGAAGCATACGAAACAAAAGATATTCTTGCTACGAATAACGCAAATACCCAAGATTATCGAAGTACAGAAGATTTCGAAGAAGAATTAACCGTATCACAGGAGGAACTGGTTTCTTTTAAAGTGATGATAGAGTTAAATAAAGTCAAAGTGTTTTTAGACAGAAGAGTCGGCACGGATGGCAATGCATCAGATTCTGGATATAGAAGCGATTCTCAGACCAAGAGGGCTTATAAAACTGGTAAGTTGGCAGTGGGCTGGTCACTGCCGGAGAACCGATAACCGCTGGGGTAGACGACTTCTCCAGTGGAGACCACGCGTGGGAAAGCGCAGCTAGGTGGAGCGCGTGAGGCGGCTGGCGAACCGAAGATCGGGTTCAGTAGCGACTTGGGGAGGAATGTGTCCAACAGTGGACTGGTGCAGGCTGATGATGATTCATGGAAATTAGATGGCTGCGAAAAAGGTTACAATTGGAATGGTTGTTTTTGTGTGTATGTTTTATGCGATATCTTCGCCGATTATGAACCGATTTGAATGATTATTTTTTTATTGAATACGCTATACATACATATTTCGAGGAAGGTCCCAAAATTTCACCTCCAAGGTTCCCCTAATTTTAAAAATTCCAGGACGTGCGTTGGAGTACAAAAATCATGTATAAGCAAAGTCGGGTTTATTTCTAGATTTTATTTTCAGCATTACAGCTGTCAGACAACAGCCTGAACCAGGCGGCTCATTGCCTCATCACTTACCTGCTGCAGTGTCCCCTGGCAGCCACCACCAGGAAAATCACTAACGAAATTTCACTGGTAAGTATCCTACTCCCAACTCCTTGTAGAAAGCCAAATTTAAACCAGTACGTTAGGACTCGTCAGTGGCGTCGGGGATAAGACGCCATGTTCCATTGGACATTTTCTCGAAACTTAAGTACATTTACTGACTGCTCTCAAACGGTGAAGGAAAACATCGTGAGGAAACCTGCATACGCCGAAGAAGAAATTCTTAGGCGCATGTGAAGTCCACCAATCGGCACTGGTCTAGCGTGGTGGACTATAGCCCGAACGCCCGTGTTGAGAGGGTAGGCCTGAGCCCCAGCAGTGGGGACATGTTAATAGGCTGTTGATTTGATTTTGACTCTAGGAGGAAAGTAATTCGTACTCCTACCCGCCATGACGAACGACAGTGAGACTAGTCCCAAAACTCAAAACGCCCAACAGGCTATGGAGACAGCCATGCTCGGAGTTTCTCTGAGAGACAGCATCCGAAACGAGGTGATCCGCCAGAGAACTGAAGCCTTCGACATAGCTCTAAAAGTTAGTAGAAAGCAGTAGGCTGGTCACTGTCGGAGAACGGAGATCTGCGTAAGGCGGCTGGCAGTGACTGGATGCGGAGAACCCAGGATCGGGTTCAGCAGCGCCTTGGGGGAGGCCTGTGTCCAGCGGTGGACTAGTACAGGCTGATGATGATGAATCTAGATAAGGCCGAAGAGTCTGTGTTAACTTGTTAATATTTCAGGTGCTAGGTAGACTTATAGAAAAACTGCACGACGAGGAGAAATATCCATCGTTTCTCGAAGACATTCTGGAGAATATTGACAAGTTACTGCAGGATGTTTATGAAGGCGAGACCTGCGACAATGTTGTAAGTATTTCATGCCCTTTAAGGATCATCGTGACCTTTATTATTTGTTATTATTAGATATTATTATTATAATAAATTTGTTTTATTCTTTGTAACTGTATTAACAATTTTATAAGCTAATGTTAAAACTAATGTTAAAATCACACTGGCGCCGTCCCACCTTCCATGCACTTCGCTGAGAGCTGGCGCGGCCGCTTCTAACGCGGAAAACCTCAAGCGCCGCAAATATGAGTGTCTCAGTGGATACCTCATCTTTGAGGCGTTTGGGGTTGAGACCCAGGGTCCGTGGGGTCCCGGCGCCCACCGCCTTTTCAAAGAAATATCCAAAAGGCTGGTGGAGAACACGCGGGACCCCCGAGCTGGCGGCTATTTTGCCCAACGGATAAGCCTCGCGATCCAGCGAGGCAATGCCGCCAGCCTCCTGGGCACTCGGCCGGCGGAGGCGGGGGACGAGCTGGGGCAAGTTTTTTATTTGTAAATAGGTAGGTATATTCGTTTTTATAATTTTTATTTGTATATAATTTATATTATATATTTGTATATAACCTTGTACATATTACTGTAATAAATTTAGTTATACCAGTTATGTTAAAATTAATTTTAAACTTTAGCAATATCTTATCTTTAAAAATTATGTTTGGTGGGGTTTCCTGGTACAAGTACTTAGGTACTTAAACGGAGGTCCCAACCACGCATGTATTTATTCAGAATTGAAGAAATAAACATTTTATTTATTTATTTATATTTATTATACCCACGAAATAGACTAGTCAGAATAAAAAAGATTTTTTTGCTAATACATAATACATAAACTTGAAACGACTTAGTCAAACAAAATCACTCACTTCACAGTTCACACGCTTATTTATTACTAGCTTATGCCCCGCATATTCACTATTCACATCTTCAGGGTTAGAATTTAAAAAATCCAAGTACACCAGATTTTAAGTGCATTCACACAAAAAAAAAACGGTTCAAATCGGACCAGCAGTTTCAGCGTGATGCGGGCACAAACAGACAGACAAGTAATTTTTTTAAAAGTGCTTTGGGGTCAGATAAGCGTAAATAACGTATTCCAAAAGTTATTTTTAAATCCCATTTTCAGTTGCTGAAAAAGGAAGAAAACATCCAACGTATTTTAATGTTGAACAAATCGGTGCATATACTAAAATATACAATAGAAAAAATCAACAATATATTAGAAAATATACATGCAGTCTTGACCTCCGAAGGAACGTATGAGCTTACAAACGTTGGGCAAATTGAAAATATGTGTTACATATTTCATATGTTAGAAGCGCTGATAACCAAGTATGTGAAAAACAAACCCATATCAAGCCAAGGCAGCTCGCAGCCTTCTCAGAGTGAAGAGAATATATTTCTAAAAAGTTCCTCAATCAAAGATATTTGGAGGAGAAAATGGAATCCAGATTTAAAATCTGCGAAAGAAGTGGATACAGAAAAAGGATGCGCCTTAACCAAATGCAGTGAGACTTTGAACAAAATAATAGTTGAATGTATTGAAGGATATAATTTGGTTGCGTTCGCTGCTCTGCAGTCTTTCAATCTGATGCAATCTCATTAAAATCAGTTTTTTTTTATCATTTGATTTTCAATAAAAATAATAATGTTTGGACAAATCCACACACGGCTGTTTAGTCCCAAACTAAGCCGAAGCTTGTAAATGGGTACTCAACAACCGATAAACATACATAGTTTTAAATAAATACTTAAATACATACAAACACCCAGAATCCGAAAACCAAGTTATGCTCATCACACAAATGTTGGTCCCGGGTGGGAATCGAACCCACGACCTTTGGCGCAGTAAGCAGGGTAACGTAGTAGTACCACTACGCCAACAGGCCAGTCAATAAATAATAATTATAGACGAAAAAATGGCCTAAAGTGAAATGATATAATTTATGAATGTCCGTGACTCCAGCGTTATTTCGGGTCCTACTGTACGCAGTAATCAGAATTTGTGTCCCATTAGCATCAGAGAGGAGAGAGTGGAGAGAGCTATGCTCGGAGTTTCCCTGCGAGATAGAATCAGAAATGAGGAGATCCGCCGGAGAACCAAGGTCGCCGACAGCTCAAAGAATTACGAAGCTGAAGTGGCAGTGGGCTAGGCACATCGCTCGTAGAACTGACGGCCGTTGGGGCAGAAAGGTTCTCGAGTGGCGACCACGTGTCGGAAGACGCAGCGTAGGCCTACCACGAGGTGGACCGACGATCTGGTGAAGGTCGCGGGACCTTCTGGAAGGTAGCTGGATGAGGTTAGCGCAGGACCGGTCGTCGAGGAGATCCCTGGGGGAGGCCTTTGTCTAGCAGTGGACGTCTACAGGCTGAAATGATAAGTATCAGAGATATAACGGTTGGAAGGTGGTCCCGCTGGGGTAGAAAAACAACATTACGTTATTACGCTGACAGCGTGGGAGTTTCATCCGACCTTAGACTCATTCAGACCCCAGCGGGTCCACCATTACACTGTAATATCTCTGGAAGTACTGGAGGTACTTTCTCCCAAAACATGGCTTCCTTTTCCACCCTGTATCGTAGTGGGAAATGAGATAAAAACAAAATGTATCTTACCAGCATTTTTATTGCAAATATTCACAGCCTGGGTTTCTAAAAGTACTTATATGCACGGTTTTTAACAGCCTCGTCTTCTGATTCCTCAATTGTCGCGTAAAATTTTCAGCAAGTGCTTTCTCCTGCTAAGCTTCAGTCTTTTCTAAGCCTCGGCTAAGTCTTCCCAAAAAATCTTGATTGGAGAACTCTATTTTTCACTTCTCTATCTTGTATTGCTTCTATATGCTCTAGCCCCAGGGTAGACGCTTCGTCTTCTGTCTCCTCAATTGTCGGATAAATTCTTCAGTAAGTATTTTCTCCTGCTAAGCTTTAGTCTTTCCAAAGTCTCGGTCAAGTTCCCAAACAATCTTTATTGGAGAACTCTATTTTTTACTTCTCTATCTCGATTGCTTCTATATGCTCTACCCCCGGAGTTAGAGACTCCTCAACTGCATTTCTTCAGCAAATGTTTTTCCTGCTAAGTCAGTCTTCCCAAATAATCTTGATTGGAGGCTATGTTTTCACTTCTCTATCTTGTATTGCTTTTATATATTATGCTTATATTATGCTGCACTCCCAGGGTAGACGCTTCGACACCTAAACTGCCGCTCAACTCTTAAGCGAGTGTTTTCTTCTGCCAAGTCTTAGTATTTTCAAATTCTCGGCTGCTTCTTCCCAAACAATCTCGATTGGAGAACTCTGGTCTCTATTTCTCTATCTTGTATTGCTTCTATATTATGCTGCACTCCCGGGGTAGAACGCTTTGTCTTCTGACTCCTCAACTGTAGCGTAAATTCTTCAGCAAGTGTGTTCTCCTGCTAAGGCTTCGTCTTCCCAAACAATCTTTGTTGGAGAACCCCGATTGTTATATTTCTCTATCTTGTATTGCTTCTCTATGCTTTACGCCGGGTTCATACACGCCTGGTCGTATAGGTTGGAGAATTCTTCTTCAAGTTTGGCCTTCTCGCAGACCTCCCTTAGATGTCTATTCAGCTTGTTGTTGCCCTGGGAAACAAAATGAATTGCTGTGATCAAAACGTCACGTCGCCTATTCCAGTGCTTAACCTCTCGAAACCCAAATCAAATCAACAGCCTATAAATATATGCCTATGAAGATGACAGCCGAGAGACTGGATTCCGCCTTGGCAGGTTCATTGATTTGCACATTATGTGTGCAGAGCGGTGACCCTGGTGGGTGGGGGGGGGGGGGGGGGGGGGGTCCTGTCAATTCTATCATTTGTTTGTCATGTCACTTGTTACTAACATAGCTTTAAGTAGATAGACATTACTAACAATATTGGGCATTGTGTGGCCTTAAATAAAAGAATTTTATTTATTTACTTATTATTATTAACATGTCCCCACTGCTGGGGCTCAGGCCTACCCTCTCAACGAGGGCGTTCGGGCTATAGTCCACCACGCTAGCACAGTGCGGGTTGGTGGACTTCACATGCGCCTAAGAATTTCTTCTTCGGCGTGTGCAGCAGAGGACGTTAAAAGGCTGACATGATGAAGAAGATAGCCATTACCTTGAATCTAGCCCCGCACAAGTGGCACACGGCCAGCTTCGCCTCCGGCTTGGAGTCGTGGGTGCCGATGTGGCGCACCAGCGACTTCCTATTGGAGTAGCGCGCCGGGCACGACGGGCACGCGTAGTTCTTCGTGGAGGAGTGCACCGACTGGATGTGGGACGCGAGCGAGCGCTCGTTCGGGCACACGCGCGCGCAGATTGGACACTCAAAGCTGGAACAAGCCAGTTTTCTTATTGTCTTGGTTACAAGGCGTTTGAGCCGTGTCAGGGCGTAATGGCTTACTGTCAAACCGATGCCTTTCAATAAGTTGAATGTTCTTAATAATAGTAGACAATAAAAATATTATAATAGTAGATAATATAAATATTTCAGTCAAATTAAATTTTCCCTTCTAAAGCTAGGTAGGCGATATAAAATTAGTTTTTATGCTCTAGCGCATAAAGTAAATCTTCGTCTTGTTTCTTAAGTTATTTCTATAATCCTTGTTCTACTAATAGAGCATTATGTGTTCAGACCCTAAGGTAACATTGCAAATAAATGTTCCAAAAAAATTCTAAACGTGACACTTTTAATTAGTTAGTGTATAATTTCCTCTCAATCGAAGTGAAAAGCAGTGTGCAACTCCTTCATAAAACCCATTTTCTCTGGTGAAATGGAGCGTTTTATGCACTTGTTGTACAATATTTGCTGGGTGCGTAAATAAAAGTCATATTTAATTGAGATAAATTGCTGCATCCCTACGAGTCTCGGAGTTTGTTTGTGGAGGATATGCTCCGTAACGAGGAGATCCGCCGGAGAACTAAGGTTACCGACATAGCCGGAAGGATTGACAAACTTAAGTGACAGTGCGCATGCGCAGGTTACAATCATCTGTCGCAGAACCGACGGCCGTTGGGGCAGACGGGTTCTGGAGTGGAGTCCGCACGCGTTCCGCCGGGGCTGCTCCATCTAGCCGGGGGGCGTCCCACACGGCCTGTATCTGCTGACGCCGCTAGTACTCACACGGTGTGCTGATGGTTGAGCGCGTTCCTCCTGTGCGCCAGGAGGCTCTTCCGGCTGGAGTACGCGACGTCGCACGCGTTGCAGCGGTGGTGGCCCCCGCCGGGGCTCTCGTGCCGCTTCTTGTGCTCGTTCAACGTGTACGGGCTGCTGAACGTCGACTTACACTTGTCGCAGTTGAATTTGCGGTTTATGTGTTTGCTGGGGAAGAGAGAATAGGCATGAACACGCACACTCTTTCTAACAGTGAGGGTTGGCTGGAAGAGATCTCTTGAAGAGATAAGTCCACCTTTGTACACATATTTCTTGTTTGTTTTACCATTTAAATTTGTTTTGCGCAATAAAGAATATATAATATAATGCCAGGAATTATTGTAACGCACTATTTTGACATTTTTTTCTTTTGACATTTATATTTTTGACATTTTAATTTTTAATTTGAATTGAATGTATTGTATAACCCACTCGCATGTTGGATTTTTTTTGGTCTGTAAGTAAGCTGCTGTTATTAAATAAATAATACACAAAAATCAATGTTTGTGTATGTTTGTTCCCTATGCGTTCCGAAACCATTGAGCGGATTGTGATGAAACTTTTGTGTTTCGGTCGGTTCAGACCAAGCGGAAATTTGCCCGCGCTCTTTTTGCCTCGAGCGCGAGGCGACGCCGTCGGGCAGAAGTCGTTATACGATTTTGTTCTTTAGGCTATATTGATATGGTTCATTTGACAATGACGTCCCCTAGGGGGGCTACGACCCTAAGGAGCCAAATAAAGATTTTAACAGCTAGTAAACCATATTCAGGATTTGATCACTTGCGGCTAAAAGAATCGATGAATACTCACATCATGTGGGTCCTCACGGCTGCCTGGTTGTTGTAGCTCTTGCCACAGACGCTGCAGGAATACACCCGGTTGCTGGTCTTGGCCTGGTGGAAGCGTTTCAGATGCTGTTGCATGCTGGTCGCGTCCCTGGAACATGAAGTTGGGTTTTCAGTGACTTTCAATATCTTTTTTTTTTTTTGCTACGGGGGCAACAAGCAGGCGGGCCTCCTGATGTTAAGAAGTCACCAATGCTTCCAGACGGCTCATCTGATCACTTGGATATCTATAGCGATCTAAAAGTCCTCCATCTACTCTCTCGATGACCGTCATCAGATCACGCCCCGACCAATCCTACACGGAGACCCATGGCTTCAAAGTGACCTCGATTGTATGAAAATTTTGCCCTGTTTCTGATTATCCGTCCACCTACGTATGTAGTGAATGTTGACTGACTGGAATATAGTGGCGCAGAGGTGGCAGGCGGCGAGCTCCGCGCGCAGCAGGCCGCAGCGGCGCGCGTGCGCGGGGCGCGCGCGCGGGCGCAAGGCGGCGCCGCACCGCGCGCACGCGAGCCGCTCGGCGTGCGCGGCGCGGTGCGCGCGCAGCACGCCCGCCGTCGCGAACCGCAGCGTGCACGTCGAGCACCGGTACTCGCCGTTGGACTGGAACGCGGGATTGTTTAGTGTCTTATTGCGTGCAGTTTGAAATTATATGATTCATTTTAGAAACGACATAATTCAAGCACAAATTGAAAGTATATCTATAGCATCTGAACAATGGATAGTATTGATGGTGACTATATACGTACGAGCGTCAGTGGCGTCAGACGCGGCCTACCATATCGAAAGGTCCGGAGTTCGATCCCCGGCTGGGCCATGTACCAATGGGTTTTTCTCGAAACTTAAGTACATTTACTGACTGCTCTCAAACGGTGAAGGAAAACATCGTGAGGAAACCTGTATACGCCGAAGAAAAAATTGTTAGGCGCATGTGAAGTCCACCAACCCACACTGGGCTAGCGTGGTGGACTATAGCCCGATCGCCCTCGTTGAGAGGGTAGGCCTGAGCCCCAGCATTGGGGACATGTTAATAGGCTGTTGATGATGATACAGTATATATGCTGACTATTGAACGCACAATCGATAGTATCAATAGTTTTGCATTATCGATAGTTGTCATTTATTCAACACAGCTATCGATAGTGTGTTCAATAGTCAGCATCAATACTATCGATAGTATCCATTGTTTAGATGCTATTGACGGTCAATATTATCGATACTATTGGTCTCATCAATACTATCGATAGTACTATCGATATTCCGGCTGTTTTGAACTAATGACTATCGATAGTTTGGCAACACCAATCTCATCATTCTCTCCACACACGCTCGCGAAATTCAGTTTCTTTATCAGGATTGTTTTATGTCAATTTATAAGTTAATAATGAATTTATAATTTAATTTACAAATTAACAATTTTTTTTTTTTTTAGTTTACAATTATAATTTAATGTTCTTAATTATGTGCAGTAAAGAACGTAAATACATACCTCTTCATGTCTCATCATATGAGTTTGATACGTGTCCTTGAACAAAAATCCTAGAGCGCAATTATAGCATTTGAACTCTGCTTCTATGTACTTCTTTTCCTTTCTTTTACCTTCTAACTCTGCTTTTTGCTGTTCTAGACTTAAAGTGATTTTTACGAAGCCTTTCTTTTTACTTTTCCTTGACTTATGTTTCTTTTTTACAGTGTCTTTTGGTATGACTGTGTTTTCTTCATGTATTACATTGTTAGTGTCATTTTCTATTGTTTCGTTGTAATTTCCGATATTTGTGTCCTCAATTCCTGTATCATCTATATAATTATTAATTATTTCATTGGGTTCAGTGCATGAGTCTAAATTCTCATTTGCTTCGGCTTCTATCTCATCATTATCTTGAATCAAACATTCTCCCACAGAATCATTATTGTAATCATTATTGGATTCTGTATTCTGAACATCATTTTCTAATTCAACATTCGGTTCTAGTTTTTCAGGTTCAGTTTCCGTTTGTACTTCTTTAGACTGACATGTAACTGGTTCAACAGATGTTTGTACATGTTTCGACTCAAATATAACTTCCTTTGCTGTAACCACATCGTTTATATTGAAATAATCATCAAATTCATTCCTATCATCTTCTAGTTCAACATATTGGTTGTTATCGATATTGTAGTCGTGATGGCAGTCAAAGTTATCTATAAAGTTGTTAAAGTTGAAGTGGTAGGACATTGTATTTATGTTTCTGTTTTGGTATTGCCCACAAATATCCTCTGGGCAAAGCGTATGGACCTCAAGATCATTTCTTTGGAGATTCAGGGTCCCCTTTTCGCTGCAAAGATAAAATAGGTACATGTTTTAAATATAAATGACTTCTTTATTTGACTACATAGTACAGACTACTTAAAAAAGTCCAAACACTTGCTTTAAATAAAATTAATAACCTACTTGCTCAATTTGGTATAATCAGTCAATGGGTATGTATAATTGACTATAATTTATTAATGTATTATTCTTTAATGATTGCCTGTACACATATTTAACATTCCTCAATTAATGTTAACTGTTCCTTTTATATAAAAAGCCATTATCAAAACACAATAGTTTTGTTTTTTTACACAAAATTTTTGTTTTATTTCCCTTTTGGGTAAAGGCCTCCTCCAACCCCTTCCATCTCTCCCTGTCCTTTGCCCACAGACTGTTGAGAAGATACCTTTGCCTTTGTGGACCTTGTAACCTGTTCCTGTTGTTAAACCTGTTTCTTTTAATAGTAATAAAAGGGACCATCACAAGGCAATGATTACCTAAATAAAACAGGATACTCCAAGCTCCGTTTCAAGCATATAGACTTGAACAGCCACAACTTGTTCAGCACATGGCAACAGATGTGGCACAGGTGTGAATCTGGACACAGCTGTAAAAATAAAAACAAATATTTTGATTGTACTGTTCTAACCCTTTGTTACTTTGAAAACCTTGGTATAGTCCCCGCAGAGTTTAATGGCGGCTGTGTGAAGTTGACTGATTTCTGCACAATGACTAATTTAAGGTGTCAAAGGGGAGCTGTGCGGGGATTCACTAGAGACACTCATTCAATTTCATTGATTCAATCAACCGAATCAAACATTCAAGTTTTTGGACATGTAGCATACCTTCTTGCTTGCACACATAGACTATAAACACTGTCAGTGATGTGCAAAGCAAACAATTTGTGACTAAGTATATTCATTCAGCCATCAAGAAATTCCGTGAGACTATATAATAAAGAGACTATAACTGTGGATACAGATATTAAAGAAAGTCGTAAGTGAAACTGGTCTCTCAATCTATTGAGTTGCGAAACTGCTACTGAACATGAACCTTGACTGTACATAAAAATAGCTCTATACAAGTCCATTATAAAGGTCTTACAAAAATATATAATTTTGATTTTAAAAATTGTCTCTTTCATAGGCTTTATCTAAAATGTGGACAGCTGGACAGCGCAGTGGGCTAATATTTATCTTATAAGTGAATTAAGGCCAGAGGTTGGATAATTTAAGGTCAGGAATACTTACATTTATTCCAACAACTTCCCTGTACTTTTCCCGCGTTTCTTCATTAGTATCCGAGTTCACAGTACTGTGGCATATGAAGCAAAGAAAAGATGACATTTTTGTGCAGGTTTTGATAATTAAGATGAACAATTTATCAAGGGGTTTAATGTTATTTTGTTTTTTTTTTTTTTTTGGTTTGTCCTCTATTGAGGACGGGCAAGGGAAGCTTTGTCCATACAGCCCTGTCTGAAGAGTCTATATCAAATTTTAAATTTTTTCGACTGTCATTTTTATGAATCTATACACGTGCATGAAATTTTCGGGATTAGACAAAATTGTTTGAAGTGAGCACGGGAATGGTTCACTTAATTGGTTTTTTAAATGTTCTCTTTGATTTGTAAAACTATTGCAGTTGAAGAAAATGTGATCTAATGTCTCTGCTTGTTCATCATCACAATGGTCACAAATGGGTGAAGTAGTGTATACGCCACGTTCCGTTTTGTCCAATACTAATGACATGACATTTGTTTGCTTGATTTTTTGTTTACAAAGAAAAAGCAAAAGTGAAAGCGTATAACGGAACATTGATAAAGTCATCAAAACGTAGCGTTTACACTTTACAGTTGGTGATTATTTAAATTTTAAGTTAATTTTAACTAAATTCTTGCGTGTGAACAGTTAAAGGAGCTCTTTAGTTCTAGCTTCGAGTCTATTTTGATAGACCGCGACTCCCCCGGCTGTACCCCCGGTAGGCGTGACATCACGTCCTGGTTGCTGGCAACACTGGCCTCGTCCGGTCAGTGTCTGTCACAGACTACAAAGGGGTGTCTGCTGTCAGTCAACTGTGTCACTTTGGGAAATTGATATTTTTTGCGTTTTTTGTGTGTTTGAGCATATTTTCAAGTGAAAGATAATTTCTACACCGCTAAAAACTAACTGAAACTCAGTGCTTGAACAATTAACTGCGATTTTCCTGAAAACCATTCTGAGAAAGTGATTGTGTAAAAACTGTTTTGATTATTTCGAACTATACAATGGCTAAAGTGTGTCTATTTAGTTTGAAGGACATAATATTTAGTCAGTACGCGTAATTTTCTACGATTGTGCGTACGCCGAGACGATAAGTGACTTGATATTGTTTTGATTTCGATACGGTCGAGGATGGGTGACCTTTAGTATTACCCAATAGAAGCAATGCTCTTCACCGGGTTTTGTTATAATTTGCGTCAGCGAATAGGAAACTCATAATTTAATGACCGATTCCTCCTGCCGGTTCATCATCAAGAAACGCTGTGAGTAGAAAATTTTAATTCTATAACTAGAAAATAATAATCAAATTGCGTGTTTTCGAATAGTAATTTCTTGTGAATTATTTCTAATAACAAAGGCAAAGGAATGTAATAAAAGTAGTAGGTCATCATCATCATCATATCAGCTTGTAGACGCCCACTGCTGGACAAAGGTCTCCCCCAAGGATTTCCACGACGACTGGTCCTGCGCTAACCTCATCCAGCCGGGTCCCGCGACCTTCACCAGATCGTCGGTCCACCTTGTGGGAGGCCTGCCTACGCTGCGTCTTCCGATACGTGGTCGTGTACTGCAGTATTAAGAGCAAGCGTATTTAATCCAATAAACAGTATTAGGTCACAGTCACAAGTGTAGGTATATATATTATGTCAATAGGTATTTAAACAATAATAGGATTCCTATAAGAATTTGCTCAGCTGTTTTTTTAAAATAAAATTTATGAATAAGTTTTGTGTTTATCATGAAACTCAAGCCCGGTGATGGTTCAAGGTGCACTGTCCTCTGTTGGGCATAGGACTTTTCTTGGCAGTTCTCAGTCTGAAGTGTCATCAATTTATATAATTCAATTTATTATATATTTATTAAATCAATTTATTATATAAAAGAAACTGAACTGAACAGACTGACCAGGGCACTGCCTAAATCGCGAGACTTGAAATTTTGCACAAAGGTTCGTTTCATAGCTCTGATGTACTACACTAAAAAAGGGTTTTCCCGCAGGAAATAGCTAGTTTCCAATAAAACAACCACCTCATTATCCTAGTAACTTGCTTGGTTATCCAAGGCGAATCCAATTCCCCATAGTGCTAGGAAATATCTAAGTTTCAGATCAGTCCAATAATATTTTTAGAAGTCTGTCTTTTTTATGCTCTGAAATGGCAAACGGACTAAGAGGATCCAGTTATATATTTTCGGAAATTAATGCATACATACTTATCATCATCAGCCTGTACTAGTCCACTGCTGGACATAGGCGCGCCTGAACCGCATCTGCATTACTTACAGATCTTTAATAACTGTGTAGATTATGTGCAATAACTAAGGAAACAATAATATTTAGACTATACCGACAGACAATATAATCCAACATGGAGAGGTGCCAATAAACAAATTTCAAAGCATAAATCTCAAATTGTTTCATGTTAGCTATAGATCAAATGCTAAGCATTGATGATACAGTGTTTGAAACATTGTAAATATTTGGAAGCTTCCACTTTGCTGACTTTTAGAGGGAAATATTTATCATCTATGTCTTTAATAGAATGTCCATTGGCCTATCGAGAGGTCGATCCCCGGCCGGGCCATGTACCAATGGATTTTCCTCTTAACTCAAGTACAGTTACTGACTGCTCTCAAATGAAGGAAAACGTCCTGAGGAAACCTGCTTACGCTGAAGAATAAAATTCTTAGGCGCATGTGGTCCACCAACCCGCACTGGACTAGCATGGTAGAATATAGCCCATACACCCTTGTTGAGAGAGTAGGCCTGTGCCCCAGCAGTGGGGACATTAATAGGCTGTTGATGATGTTAATTAGCCATTAATAATGCAGATTCTAATGATATGTGAAGGCAATAGCAATTATTACTATGGTGTGTAAACATCATGATGTGTTTAGCATAGGGTTGTTAATTATTTATATGGGAAGGCATCAGTTTATTGCAGAACTTTGATGCCTGCGAGATCATCTAAACTAAATTTTACTCCTTCGAGGGATCAACTTCTAGGACCTTCTATACCTGGCGACACTTCGATCCTTTTGAGATCACGTCTTGTGCCAAACCCCTGACCACCAACGGTGCTCCAATCCGGTTTTTGGTGGACTTAAATATCACTATAGCCTAAAGCGCAAAATCGTATGAAGGATCGCGTCGCGAAGGCAGACGTCGGCGTCGGTCGCCTCGCGCATACGATTTTGTACTTTAGGCTATGGTGATGTGGTTCATTTGACGTCAAAAAGTGCGCGAGCATTTCACCTGACGTCAAAACTCAAATCGAGGGCGAACGGGCTATTATAGTCCACCACGCTAGCCCAGTGCGGGTTGGTGGACTTCACGTTTTTTTACTACGTTTTTTTTATGTTTGCCTGTGGTATCCTTACATAGTATAAAACAAAGTCGCTTCGCACGTCGTCTGTACGCTTACATCTTTTAAACTACGCAACGGATTTTGATGCGGTTTTCACTATCATTCAGATAATTTCGTCCGGATGGTTAATAGGTACTTATCCCATGCGGGTGAAGCCGTGGGCAACAGCTAGCTATTAATAAACTTTACTTCCGAAAAACTTGATTGGTATACGCGCCAAGTTCGAAACCACGAACGTGAGGCGAGTGCACAGCCAACTAGGCAGCCACGGCTCTTTGTGTACAGTCGACCGCACGTCATTGGGAACACCTTGACCTTGAGCTGGCCTAGCCTATCAGGGAGTTTCAATACCATGAGAGGCCAGTTTATACTGGTTATGTTTCTACTGACGAGCGGTCGACCATACACTACACTGTTTATTATATAATGTAGATTTAATAGTAATTATTACGCGACACAAATTCGGTAACCTTGGCAATCAATCACTTCGTCGTGTAGTTCGTTTCACACGGTTCGAGATTAGACTTGACTTATCTAGATAAATGTTGCTGGTGCTTGCCTAAATATAAAGTGTTCAAGTGTGGTGTCATGTAAGTGTCCCTAAACGATCATGCGGCATTACATGCAACGTTTACGTGAATGTCATGCTGCATGATGGACCATCCTGCTTGCTATCAATCAATACAGTGAAGCTACGGTCAGCACGTAGTTTGCATGTCATGCACGTCAATCACTGCAGCTAGACGATCATGCATGAGTGACAGCACGTATTGCATGTCATGCCGCATGATCGTTTAGGGGGCCAATCGCGCTAATTCTGAACGATGCCAAATCCAAACCATAACTAAAAACGTTGGCTGGCCACATCGCTCGTAGAACTGACGGCCGTTGGGGCGGAAAGGTTCTCGAGTGGCGACCACGTATCGGAAGACGCAGCGTGGGCCTCCCACAAGGTGGACCGACGATCTGGTGAAGGTCGCGGGACCCGGCTGGATGAGGTTAGCGCAGGACCGGTCGTCGTGGAGATCCCTGGGGGAGGCCTTTGTCCAGCATTGGATGTCTACAGGCTGATATGATGATGATGAACCAAAAAGTTATACTTCATGTTTGGCAAACCTTTACAAACGGAAACGTGTGGAGCAGGGGTTTGGCTTGCGTTTGTAAAGGTTTGGCCAAACGTTAACATGTCCCCACTGCTGGGGCTCAGGCATAATGCTGTAATAATTTAAATTATACTGAACTATTTGAATTAATTGGAAAATTATTTTGTTACAGGAAAACCTTAATGCTATACCTAATTCCTGCTTCCTCAAATGCTTCCTAATCACATTCCATTGTATTTTAAAGTACCACCGATTGGTTGAATAAGTAAATAAAATTATAAAGTTTTCCATTTTATCATATGTCATTCCATTTTGCCATTAGATAGAGCACCTATTAAATATCCCGTTAAATAAATAAATATTTAAAAGTATATCGTTGAATTGCATCGTTACTGGTAATAGTTCTATATTTGTATTGGTAATAAAAATGACAACGGATGATAAAAAAAGATATAGTTGAACATATATCACAGATAAAAACTATTTGTCTATATTTAAATGTGTCACTCAGGCATGCCAATTCTTATGTATAATTTCCGGTTTATTAGTTGTATATTGAATGGTTATTCGATTATATAATACCAAAAAACACAAATACCTATACCTACATTCCACGGATTCCGTTACTGGCGGTCAACGTCACGCAGCTGGTGACGAAAGTTACTTGTGACGAAAGTTACCTGTGACGAAAGTTACTTGTGACGAAAGTTACTTGTGACGAAAGTTACTTGTGACGAAAGTTGCCTGTGACAAAAGTTACTTGTGACGAAAGTTACTTGTGACAACATGTGGCGTACTTAGCTATGCTGTGACGTCACAGGCCTCACGATGAGTTGCTCTCCCGCAGCGGAGCCGTCCTCCCCCTCCGCCACCTCCCCGCCCTCCCCCGCGAGCGCCCGCCACTTCCAAACATCGACGCCGAACTACATTGCAAAGGTAATTGTTTTTTTAAACTTTTTTTTCGCATGCATTTTATTGCTTGTAGAAAAACATGTAAGATAACCAGCACTCTATGAGGAAAATCATTATTTTGTATTTAATATTGTACTATACCTACATGCCTCGCGCTGTCCTACTAATATTTCCTATTTAGTAATGTATAGAGAAAATATGTGCAGATGGTAGTATGGTACAGTCGACCGCACGTCAGTGGAAACTAAACCAGTATAAGCCAAGGTCGCCGACATAGCTCAAAGAATCGCGAAGCTTAAAGTGGCAGTGGGCGGGGCACATCGCTCGTAGAACTGACGGCCGTTGGGGCGGAAAGGTTCTCGAGTGGCGACCACGTATCGGAAGACGCAGCGTGGGCCTCCCACAAGGTGGACCGACGATCTGGTGAAGGTCGCGGGACCCGGCTGGAGGAGGTTAGCGCGCGACCGGGCGTCGGGGAGATCTTTGAGTGAGGCTTTTGTCCAGCAGTGGACGTCTACAGCTGATATGATGATAAACTGGTCTCTCATAGTATAGAAACTCCTTAATAGGCTAGTCCAGCTCAAGGTCAGTGTTCCCACTCGTGCGGTCGGCTGAGACCTTAGAAAAAGAATTGAACCGAACGAAGACTGAAACCGAAAAATATGAAATGATTACGTTTTCAAGGCTCCTTACGCGAGATTGCTTGCTTCCTGTCTGTACAACTGATGCCTTAGAATGTACTTATGTATGTATTTTGTGGTAATAAATAAATAAACATGTCCGCAGTTCAACATTTTTGGCCTGGGTATCAGTTCGTCCAGGTCTTGTTTTGTCTAAATTTAATTTTCAATGTTTTAAGTCGAGTGTTAATTTTTTTACTAGTTCATTATTAATGCTGGTGAAATCTACAACCTGTATAGACTAAATTTAAAAAATAAAATAATAAAAAGTTTAAAAAAAAAGTTGAACAAAATGAGGCTTGGAAGAATTGGTACGCTAGGCCACGTTTTTGTGTGAATTGTCTAAGGCGGAAGACACCGGGCCGTCTGAGCTCGGTGACCCTGAGCCGAGACCGCGGCCCCGGGCGCACCACCCGCGCCGCAGGCGTAGCCCTAGCTTGAACTTAAAGGCTAGTATCATTAGACATAGCTCGAAAAATAGAGTGAGTTTCACATAAGAATTCCCTTCGCCGTTATGTTGGTAGCAAGTAAATCAGCGTGTATGTATTTGACATTTATTGACAGTGATTTCCTTGTTACCAACTTAACGGCGAAGGGAACTCTCGTGAAACGCACTCTACGTTGAAGTGGCAGTGGGCTGGTCAGTGCCGGAGAACCGATACCCGCTGGGGTAGACGAGTTCTCGAGTGGAGACCACGAGTGGGAAAGGTTAGATGGAGCGAAGACCTGCATGAGGCAGTGACTGGATGCGGAGAACCGAGGATCGGGTTCAGTGGCGCCTTGGGGAAGGCATGTGTCCAGCGGTGGACTGGTGCAGGCTGATGATGATGATACACGTATACCAACGACTTTTTATAAGAGGGGGTTTGATGACGGATTTACCTGTAATCGGTTGCGTTGCGTGCGCTATAATGTTTTATTTGTTACTACTGATGATTGATTGATTGATTGATTCCTTTTGTGTTACAGAAGCCACAGCAGCCGCCGCTGACGGTCGTCCTACCAGTGGTCGCGCCGGGGACGCCTCCTCTTTTTGGTAAGTTAATTTATGACCAACAGTCTCATCATCTTCAACAAACAGCCTATTAACATGTCCCACTGCTGGGGCTCAGGCCTACCCTCTCAACGAGGGCGTGCGGGCTATAGTCCACCACGCTAGCCCAGTGCGGGTTGGTGGACTTCACATGCGCCTAAGTATTTCTCTTCGGCGTATGCAGATTTCGTCACAATGTTTTCCTTCACCGTTTGGGAGCAGTCAGTAAATGTAGGTACTTAAGTTTCCAGAAAAACCCATTGGTCCATGACCCAGCCGAGGATCGAACTTCGGACCTTTCGATATGATAGGCCGCCTCTTATCCCCGACGCCATAGACGCTCATTATATTCCGTAATCCCGAGAGTGACTGACTGCTCTCAAACGGTGAAGGAAAACATCGTGAGGAAACCTGCATACGCCGGAGAAGAAATTCTTAGGCGCGTGTGAAGAGGAAACCTGCATACGTCAACCAACCCGCACTGGGCTAGCGTGGTGGACTATAACCCGAACGCCCTCGTTGAGAGGGTATGCCTGACCCCCAGCAGTGGGGACATGTCAATAGGCTGTCACTGATTGATTGGTTGATTGATTGATATTGTTATTAAGGTGTGGTGTGTGTATGTTCCAGGTGAGCCGACGCTCACGCCCCCGCCGCGCTCCCCTGGCGCCTCCGTCGCGACCCCCGCGTCCGGTGACGGGCGGCATCACCCACCGGACGGGACTTCCTCAGATAAGGTATTGACACTGGCTAATGCTGTATGGGCGTTGACTTCTTTCTGTCACAAGCCTCAAAAATGGTCGTGACAGACGTACAGACAGACGGACAACGAAGCGATCCTATGAGGGTTCCTTTTTTCCTCTTTTGATTTGAGGTACAGAACCATAAAAATAATCGAATTCACGATAAAAAGTAGCACGATTTCTACTCAGTTCAAATTTTTTAATAGTACATTGTTATTCAAGGGGTGAAAGTGACTTATTTAGTCCCGAGACGGGGTTTGGCGCCCGACGCGTAGCATAAGTCTTGAACCCGAGGTAAACACTGTGCTTTTCATTACGAATACAAGGACAGTAAAAATAAAACCTATGTTATTTTATAGAAATAGTTGACAGTAAATTATAATAAAGTCATTTAAAAATGTATGTTCTTTAATTATTACATAACTTTATGTTATTTCAATTGTACATCGCGCTGTAATTGAGTGGCTGTATAGAAAGTTGGATCATGGTCCAAAAGAAATGTGAAAATAGCTCGAAAATAGAACTAGTATTTTTTTGACAGCTGTCATTTGAAAACAATTCTCCGTAGGGCTGAAAGTATTACTTTCAACCCGCTACTCAAGCAACTTCAGACTTACTTTCAGAGTATGAGTACTAATAAAAAATATTTGTGTGTACCCAGTCGTCGGAGACGGCGGTGGTGGGCGTGTCCCGCACGCCGAGCGCCGCGCTCTCGCGCAAGGAGAGCTACAAGGCGCAGCGGCAGCACTACCGCCGCGAGAAGAAGCGCGTCGCCTCCGCCTTGCTGCATTCCATCGAAGACCCTTCCGTCGTCGTGCTCGCCGACTGGCTCAAGGTAACAAACAAACAAACATAATTATATACGGGTCTTACACACGTCTTACATTCTTTCCAATAATACAAGATCAGCAGAGCGTAGTTTCAGAAATTACTCACAGCGATCAACACTGACAGCTCGCCTCTCCAGTCAGCTCGTGACCACGGCCAGTGTAACCTGGTCGAAACGTCGGGCAAAGGTAAATAAAACTTGTTCGTGTGTAAGACCCGTATATAATTATATAATTATGAATACAAAGCGCCAAAGTCTAAAATGTACTAAACAAACAAACAAACAGTAGCTATAACAAACAAACAAAAGCTACACACAGTATGAACGAGGGTAGTTGCGCATGCGCGGCCCCACCGCGCAACACGTCGCCCAGTTGTCCCGGGCACTGCGCTTATCTCATTGGTCGGCGGACATTAACCGCTCCACCGATACCTCGCTAGTTGCGAACCTCAATTTTGTACAATAGTAGGCTATTCTTGTAAATATTTTTTTCTTCTTACACACTCTCTCTCACGATCTGATAGGCCGCGTCTTATCCCCGACGCCACTGACGTTCTCTCGATATGACAGGCCGCTCATTCATTAATTAGTTGCCATCACATTCGTTGGTTTCATCAAATTAATGAAACAATGTATGTTTCTTCATAAATAAGAACGACATACAGATACTTTTGTGGGGCTCTGTGTGCGTTACTACAATAAGATCCCGGAAGAAATGATCAACTTATCTGAGAGCAAATTTAAGTCTTCCTTAAAATCAATCTTGTGCAAAAAAGCATATTATAAGTTAAATGACTACCTAAATGATATAATTCCATGGAGTGCCTGATGGCTCAACATAGATAGATATTGTAATGAATAAGCTATATGTATGAAAGCAGCGCCCTGTGCTGTTGGGTTTGTTGCTGTTTCTTCCCTTCGGCGACGTACACGTGGAAACAGACGTAGTTTTAGTTTTAGACAGAATTGACGTCTAAAAGTGTATATTGTATACCAATTTTGAATAAACGAATTTTGACTTTGACTTCAGGTCCGCGGTTCCCTCAAGTCGTGGACCAAGCTGTGGTGCGTCCTGAAGCCGGGCCTGCTGCTGCTCTACAAGAGTCCAAAGGCGAAGGTAAGAGTAAGTCTCGCTACTTTTTTTTTAATTCACTCACCATTTTTAAACGCGACGTGTACACAGGTGGACGGATAATTAGAAACAGGGCAAGATTTTCATAAATCGATGTTGCTTCCAAACGGCTCATCTGATCAGTTGGATGTCTATAGCGATCTAATAGTCCTCCATGTACTCTCTCGATGACCGTCATCAGATCATGCCCCGATCAATCGGTTATGGAGAACCATGGCTTCAAAGTGACCTCGATTGTATGAAAACTGTTTCTAATTATCCGTCCACCTATGTATATCTGTGCGCGACACACTCAAACCCCCGCATCAGGTAGGATTCCCTCCTTCCCGTATCGCGGGTGGCATGGTCACATACAAAAATGACAATAACAAGAGGCCTATGTTCAGCAGTGGACTAGTGCACGCTGATGATGATGAGTAGAAGACTATACAGATCACTTGAAATTGGACCAATGTGCACTTGCTGACTTTTGTGTGCACGTCCACAGAGCAGCCACTGGGTGGGCACGGTGCTTCTGACCTCGTGCCAGGTGATCGAGCGGCCCAGCAAGAAGGACGGCTTCTGCTTCAAGCTGTACCACCCCCTGGAGCAGAGCATCTGGGCGCCGCGCGGGCCTCACAACGAGACCATAGGTGAGCCGTTAAAGAATTATGATGATGCTGCTATCAACCGGCTTATCTGACAAGTTGGAAATTCATAGCGATCTAAAAGTTCTCCATCTACTCTCTCGATGACCGTCATCAGATCATGCCCCGATCAATCCTTCACGGAGAATCATAGCTTCAAAGTGGCCTTGATTGTATGAAAATTTTGCCCTTTTTAGGGTTCCGAACCTCAAAAGAGGAAAAAAGGAACCCTTAAAGGATCACTCGGTTGTCCGTCTGTCTGTCAATACCATTTTTCTCAGGAACGCGTGGAGGAATCAAGTTGAAATTAATATCAAATACGCAGGTCCGCAGTCCCTTGGTGTCGTGAAAAAATCAGACTTCTAAGTCATCGCAGTTAAAAGATATTGCCGATTTCGCCGCATTTTTGAGTATCTTGGTAACCAAAACCTATGGGGTACTTCCCGTTGACCTAGAATCTTGAAATTTGGCAAGAAGCAAGGTCTTATAGCACAAGTAAAGGAAAAAATCCAAAAACCGTAAATTTGTATTTATATCACAAAAATTTCTTTGTACAAAAGTACCAACAAACTTAACTTTGCGTATGAGCAAGCCACCCTTATAAATTAGTACAATGACGTAAATAATTGTTGAAAGAATTCCCTAGCGTCTAGAAATTTCATCATTACAAATGTATATTAAATAATTTCGTAAGATTTTACAAATTATACTAAAGGTCTATCTAAGTCTGGAAATAAAATCACATAAAATAAAATGAATAACATTTGACCATTAACAATAGACACGTGATTTATCATTTGACATGACAGGACTTATAAATATTTTTTTTCGTTCAGTTTATTTATTACTTACGGGAAGGACAAAGAAATCTTAATTCATACAGCCAAGACTGAGGTTATGCAAATTGATATGAATTATTTCTTTAATTAAGTTTGTACGGAACCCTCAGGGCGCGAGTCAATCCTACTCGCACTTGTCCGGTTTTTCTAAGTATCCGTCCACCTATGACGTACATCTTTATTCTCAGTAACTTCATATTATCTTACTATGTGCAATCACGCTAGGGAAATCTATTATGATAAATATGCTGTTGGAATTGTGAATAAATAAAAATTAAATTACCAGCTAGTGTTTGATATGTGGTGTGTATGCGCGCGCGCAGGTGCGGTGGTGCAGCCGCTGCCGACGGCGCACCTTATATTCCGCGCGCCGTCGCCGGCCGCCGGCCACTGTTGGCTCGACGGGCTCGAGCTCGCGCTGCGATGCAGCAATGCCATGCTCAGGTATGCCCACGCCAGCTTATCTTAACGATTAAGGCCCGCCGCAAACGGACGGTTCCCAATTCATACAGTGTTCCAAGGTCATTCATACGATTTTGTTCTTTAGGCTGTGATATAATAATGTTTGGACAAATTCACACACGGCTGTTTAGTCCTAAACTAAGCCGAAGCTTGTAAATGGGTACTCAACAACTGATAAACATACATAATATATACTTTTTCAACAAATACATAAATAAAATGAAACATCCAGAATCCGAAACCAACATATATGCTCATCACACAAATGTTCGTCCCGGGTGGGAATAGTACCCACGACCTCTGGCGCAGTAGACAGGGTCACTACCAACTGCGCCAACAGGCCATATACAGGGGGTTACAAAACAAGTAGTAAAGCCGAAAGGAGTTTAAATGGGGCCTTATAACGAATCCATTCACATACCCAAAAAAAAAATATATTTTCACTGGTGTGCAAACTATTTAGAAAAACTATTTGGTATCACATGACAGCTTACTAGGGTTGGCTTTGATAATTATCTGTATTTTTACAAGGTATTTTGTAACACGTTGTATATGTATTTATTTGTGTCTGTCAGATGTTCCCGGTCGCGGCCGGAGTACCCTGCGGCGGACGTGGACGTGGCCGCGCCCGCCACCGAGACCAACGTCTCCCACGAGGAGCTGGAGAGGCACTTCAATGAGCACGGTGAGCCCTAGCCTTAGACACGGCCACGTGACACGCGCGCCCCTCGCGGACTAATATGGAAGCTGCGTCAGGAGAGATCTAATAAATAAATAATCATTTATTACCACTCCGATTGATTATACACAGGTTGTTACATTTTATGATAATATATACCCCTTCCGGTCATATCCGCAACCACGCTTCGTAACCAGTTGCCGTAGAATAAGTTTTTATTTCTTTATTCGTATCTAGTTGCGTGTGAACGTTATGGGGGAAACTAGATGATAGGAAATAAAATTCTTATTTCGCAATGAGTTGCTAACATGGAAAAGTGCTTCTTCCACGGCAACTGGTAGTACATTCCATAATCGTGCTGGAGACAAGATAATTAGCAAAAAAATTGATGCGCAAGAGACTAAGGTTACCGTACCGACTTATCCAACGTCTCCCACGAGGAGCTGGAGAGGCCTTCAATGAGCACGGTGAGCTCTAGGGTTAGCTTCCGGGCAGACAACGGCACTCGTGGCCATTCGGATGGTGGCACGCCATAGAATTAATATCCCATAGAACCGCACTCAGCGTATAGCATGAAATAGCAATAGTCTATTACCCAAATAATTTGAGACGACGCTTCTTCTATGGCGGGGTCAAACTGAACAAACACTATCTATTTTAGTCGGGCTGTCGTTCGTTGACAGTTATTGTTTGGTGTTCACAAAAAATTCGCATACGTAGATAGAGATAGAAGATATTATATCTGTCTAGCTTACTCTTACCACTTTTGTAATAAGTGCGTCCCTCTCCGATTATTTTAATTATTTTAGCGTCTGTTCTATGGGATATTCTTCTTAGTGGCACGCCTTCACTAAATTTAGTCTATTGTTCTCTTTTTTTGTCTGTAGAAATAAAAAAAAGAAACCATTATGATGTTTAAAATTAGTTTAGCCCTAGCAAGAGAAGTGACTGAGCGAAGCGAGAGAGGTGTGTCAGGATCGCGATACTTGGGGCTCCCTTCTCTCTGCCTACCCCGTCAAAAACATAGCGTGTATGTATATTATTATTAGATTACCAGGTTCATCATTATCATCATATCAGCCTGTAGACGTCCACTGCTGGACAAAGGCCTCCCCAGGGATCTTCACGACGACCGGTCCTGCGCTAACCTCATCCAGCCGGGTCCCGCGACCTTCACCAGATCGTCGGTCCACCTTGTGGGAGGCCTACGCTGCGTCTTCCGATACGTGGTCGCCACTTCTCGAGTGGCGACCACGTATCGGAAGACGCAGTGCCCCTTTCTGCCCCAACGGCCGTCAGTTCTACGAGCGATGTGCCCTGCCCACTGCCACTTCAGCTTCGCAATTCTTTGAGCTATGTCGGTGACCTTGGTTCTCCTGCGGATCTCCTCATTCCAGAGATTACCAGGTTGTCTAGCTGGAACTATTTTTCCTCCTATTATACTGGTTTTCTACAAGGGACCAGAGGGAATCTACATTACTTAAATCGTTCAACATTTTCCTTAGCCTAATTTTTATAAATGTTATTAATTATTATTTTTAAGTTCATCTATAGCAACTTTTGGTAATCAAGGTAACTAATGATTTTCTGTTTTTTTTTCTAATTCCCGTATCGCTAATACTACGCACGATTTTGTATAAATTTTGTCTTGACGCGCTAAAACATTCGCTAAACCACTGAAGTGACGCCGTGTATGTCTCCAGTTCCCCTGATGTCAGTACTAGACTACTCTCCAAAGAGGCCAGGCACTTCCGAGAGGAAGGTAACCTACCAGGTCGCGAAGAAACCTCGAAAGCTGTCGAAATGGGCGCAGTTCATCGAGTCGATTGAGATGCTGTCGAAAGACAACGAGATATCGAGCGACTCGTCGCCGGAGAACGAGAACCACGGGTTTCTGGATTTCTTAAAGAGAGACGTGTTTGAACGCAACGCTCCTGTTTCCTCCTCGGTGAAGCCTGGTCTTCGCCAGCCACTGCCACTTAAGCAGACAAGCAAAAGTCTCGCTTCCAGCCCCATGAGGGATTCGATGGCGAAGCGAACGCCTATACTAAAATACTTCGACATGCCTAAGTTGCCGTTGTCTCTCAGAGACAAAACTGCGACCAAAGACAAGCATCTGTCACCGGGTAACATCATAGAAGAAAACCTATTGAAATTCGTGACCGCGTTCCCGAAAAGACGCAGTTCCACGCCGTCTACGAAACCTGCGCTGGCGCAGAAGCGTATAAGCGATTTGAGAGAGTCTGGCGTGAAAACGGATTCGGAGAATGATGATTTTCTGAAATGTACTTTGCCTAAGAAGAAAATGATTAAAAAAGGCGGTTCTGATGTAATCTGTGGCACGCCAGATAGTATAATTATTACTAAAACAGCGCCCTCTATTGAAAGGATCGGGTTTCGGAGGTACAGCTCGTCTTCCACAGACGAAATCGTTGATGAGATTGATTATAGGTTAGTGTTGCTAACTTTTTGCTTTAAATTTAGGGAAATGCAGTTGTAATTAAGGTTCAGGGGTAAGATGTTTCGGTGGCGAAAATTAAACGTCATAGGGATTCCATGGCTATTGTCTTTCAAAGATATAATGATAATAAATTGTGGATCTGGTAATGGCTTTATTAAAGAAAATGCGATAGTTTCTGGGCAGAGTAGTGAGACCAAAAGGATCCTCCGAATTTAATTCCCGCAGCAACCCTTTGGATGTCGATTGGCAACAGTGTCCGCTCACCATCAGCTCACGTTGTAGGCAGCCGTACCGTGCGGTGCGCACGCCAGAGAAGTACTCCCTGATAGATTACCGCCACCTGCCCTCGGCCAGTTTCGAGGCACTGCGCACCGAGCGGCGCGACGGTCGGCTCTCCGCGCAGAGCGTGTACGTCGCCGGGAAGATTGTCAAAAGTGGTAAGATGGCGCCAAGGATACCTCGACCCTACAGCCACAGTGTATAAAACCAAACACTGACCCATCGCGTTTGATCGTAAAAGCCGACATCACGAGCTAGGGTTGTCAGCTATCACAGTTCTATTTATAATCAAAAATAACTAAAGCAAAACCGATTGCAGAGGCCGCAAATTGGCAATTGCAGGTCGAGTATTAATTTGAAAGCCGAGCCGCAGACGAGGACTTCAATGATACGAGCCAAGCAATTGCCATTTCCGCCGAGTCATACAGAAAAAAAAGCAAGGAAATGGAAAGATTTCCTAATTATGAAATTTAGTTAATATTGAAAGTTGTTTTGCCTTGGTTGGAAGCATGTTTTCCATGATTTGGTCGAGTGCAGACAATATCCATTTCACTTTCAAGTTCGTCGGAACTCATTTTAGTTTATTATCAAAATAACAGAATCAAGACGGACTTTTGCATTACTAAATATTATCCCTTCTTTTTCTCCGTGACTTATTTTGATTTTGGAAGTTGTTTTGACACTGTTTTGTACGCTCAATAAATTAAGGTGGCGTGTGTGTAGGCAGAAAATGTTTGGACCCTCTGTGTGATTTATCTTTAAGATTGTTTAGATTTTGCTAGAGTACATATTTGCTAGTGAATAATTGTGAATTTATGACTATTTGGACCCCGATTTTGCCGCTCACACCTTACGATTTTGCCGCTCATACCTACGTATTTGCCGCTCATACCTACGTATTTGCCGCTCATACCTACGTATTTGCCGCTCATACCTACGCACACCTTAACAAACGATCTTGAAAATATTGATAACATAAATTGGTTACTTTGAAACCTTGGTCCTCCGCCAGGGATTGGTCGGGGTTCGATCTGATGATGGACACCAGAGAGTGAATGGGGAGGTCCAGATCGCTGTACACACCCCTGCTGGCAGTGACTGGATGCGGAGAGTCGAAGATCGGACTCAGTGGCGCGCCTTGGGGGAGGCCTATGTCCAGCAGTGGACTGGTGCAGGCTGATGATGATATTGTTCATTTGACAATGACGTCAAACAGTGCGCGGGCAAATTTTCGCTTGGTTTGCGCAGTCCCTAATAGGCTGGGCCAGCTCAAGGTCAAAGTGTATCCACTGACGCGCGACCGACTGTACGCACTCGCGTTATCTTATCAACATTGTCAACTCCGATATGTTACTTTCCAAATTATAGGTCGTGTCACTGACCTGTGGTACAGTGTATTCACTCATTCGGCTCAATACTCAATGTAAGCGAGATTAGATTAGTGCGTGCTGTCACAGAGTATAATAGTTTGGTGCTGTTAGCTTCAAAAAGGCCATAATAGTTCACTTTGTGATACCAGCACGAAATATTCTACCACAAAAAGGCGAGACCCCACCTCCGAAGTGCCTGGATCCGGAGATATGACGTCAAAATGGCGGCCGATGTATTTTGAAAATTGCTAATAATTCTGGTTCTATGAACCGTAGATACACGTGTGGGGTGTCAAATGAAAGGGAATTAAGGGTTCTATAATGCTGTAATACACAACATCAGCTGAGTAGAACACTTACGACAATATTATAAATTATATGGAAATCATCTTCTCATATAAATAAGGCAAAGTCCTGATACCATCGCCCACCCAAAACCCTTGCACCTGGAAAGCTGAAATTTTCCACAGAGTTTCTCTTTATGGTGTATACAAGGAATAATGAAGGAAATTTTAAAATTCAACCCCTAAAGGGGTGAAATGGGGGTTCAAAGTTTGCATGGAAAGATAATATTGAATATACACTTCGAATTGAAACTACATAGTATTCCTAAAGCAAATAAGTAAACACGTGTTTCGTCATTTTCCAAAAATCAACCCCATGAAGAACTTCTGAACAGCTAGGTGTCAGTGGAGATTTCACCATAGAGTGGACAATATACAATTGCGGGTCGACGTCGAAGGCAATTTTTACCCCGGGAAAATACTGCGTTCCCACGGGACAAATCGAATGAATTAATAATTATATAATTATTTACGGGTCTTACAGCAGAGGGTAGTTTTAGAAACTACTCACAGCGATCAACAATGACAGCTCGCCTCTCCAGTCAGCTCGTGACCACGGCCAGTGTAACCTGGTCGAAACGTCGGGCAAGGTAAATAAAACTATTTCGTGTGTAAGACCCGTAAATAATTATATAATTATGAATACAAAGCGCGAAAGTCTAAAATGTACTAATGAATTAAGCAAGCGAAATGCAGGTTTTTGATTAAACGGGTATATTTTCAGTACAAGTCGAATCATATCAGTCTGTAGACGTCCACTGCTGGACAAAGGCCTCCAGGACGCCAAAGGACAAAGTCGAATGCGACCTTTAAAAGCTAAAACTTATGTAAATAGAGGCAATAATTGCTTGAGTTTAGTTAACATGCGAAATGATGATGTCTTGCTATACAAATACCACAATGTAAAGGTTAGTTTACATTGTATTTGTTTCCTATTTAAGTATGACAAGCTTTTTCCCGCGGCTTCGCCCGCGTAGAAAAGTTATTGCCGTGTACATTGTGAAACAGCGCCCTCTATGTAGGCGTTTTGTTACTTAGGGGGTATTAGCGGACGCCCCGCGACTTTGTCCGCGTTAAAAAGTAGCCTATATATCATTCCAGGATATAAGCTATCACTGTACCATGTTTCATCAAAATCTGTTCGGTAGTTTTTGCGTGAAAGAGTAACAAACATCCTCACATCCTTACAAACTTTCGCCTTTATAATATTAGTAGGATAGGATAGTATTACTAGTAGGATATTAGTAGAATAGTAGGATAGGATGTTACAAATATACATTTGTTTGGGTAAATAAAGCAGACATTTGCATCAAACTTTGCTTTGGTAATTAGTTTACAAACAGACGGACAAATCTGCATCGTCAGTAGATATTTAATATGACCTAACCTTTAAGCGAAGTACACAAATCCCACTCCGAACAGTAGGCAACCTTATTCCACTAATTCCAAATCTCAAATTACGTCGTCACATACTCGAAAAAAAGGTTTTTTTTGCTTTACCGTTTTGGACGGAACTCTAATAACTAGTTTACACACAGACGGACAAATCTGCATCGTCAGTAGATATTTAATATGACCTAACCTTTAAGCGAAGTACACAAATCCCACTCCGAACAGTAAGCAACCTTATTCCACTAATTCCAAATCTCAAATTACGTCGTCACATACTCGAAAAAAAGGTTTTTTTTGCTTTACCGTTTTGGACGGAACCCTAATAATTCGTTTATAAACAGACGGACAAATCTACAGTGTCAGTAGATATTTAATATGACCTAACCTTTATGCGAAGTACACAAATCCCACTCCAAACAGTAGGCAACCTTATTCCACTAATTCCAAATCTCAAATTACGTCGTCACATACTCGAAAAAAAGGTTTTTTTTGCTTTACCGTTTTGGAAGGAACCCTAATAATTCGTTTATAAACAGACGGACAAATTTGCAGCGTCAGTAGATATTTAATATGACATAACCTTCAACAAAGTACACAAATCCCACTCCAAACAGTTGGCAACCTTATGCCACTAATTCCAAATCTCAAATTACGTCGTCACATACTCGAAATAAAAGCTTGGTTTTGCTTTACCGTTTTGGAAGGAACCCTAATAATTAGTTTATAAACAGACGGACAAATCTACAGTGTCAGTAGATATTTAATATGACCTAACCTGCGAAGTACACAAATCCCACTCCAAACAGTTGGCAACCTTATTCCACTAATTCCAAATCTCAAATTACGTCGTCACATGCTCGCATTATGACTAATTTCAAAGTTTTTAAAACCCAGTACTACATCGAACGCTCGGTCGTGTGGTTGTTATTATCACTAACGCGATGTTAGTTACGTTATTGTGTAGCTGTATTTTTTAAGTGATAAAATGTGATGAGATAAACATACGGTGTCGTGTTTTCCTATCGAAAGCGTTATTTAATATTATTGTTTGCAAGCGCTGTGTTTTTGTGGTGCTGTATGATGCAGTTTTATGATTGAAATTAGTGGATGAAGCTGTTAAATACGGCGTTTTTATGTCCGTCTGTCTCGTCTCTATCGAGAGGGATGTTTTTATGAGATCTGTGGTTGTTCTTTAATTTAATTTAATTTAATACTTTATTGTACACACAGAAAATACAAACAATACAAAAGAACAGAGAATTATACAAAGGGTTAAGCTTATTTCAATGAAATCTCTTCCAGCTAACCCGCGGTTGAGATACACAATGAAAGAGAGGCAGTAGTCGCGTGTACTATTTAAAACAATATATATAATTATATGATCATTAACATAAACATTACACATATAAACTAAGCATACATACAATACTAATAAACATAATAAATATACTAATGTAAAGATACTAAATATATAAAATTATACATAGATATATATATATATTCTTATATATTCTTTGTAGTGTTTAATAATAATATTAATGTTTTAGACAACATACACGGTTGTTCAGTCCCAAATTAAACCGTAGCTTGTGGATGGGTACTCGACTACTGATAAACATACATATAAGTATACTTTCTTAATGTATATAACTAAGTCGTTAGTTACATCACTTTTAACTGAAGAACGGCTGAACGGATTTTGATGAAACTTGGTACAGGGATAGCTTATACCCTAGAATAACATAGGCTACTTTTTACCGGGGTAAACGGTTCCCACGGGAAAAAATATTCCACGCGGGCGAAGCCGCAGTGAACAGCTAGTTTTATATAAAACACCCAGAATCGTTCGGGCTATAGTCCACCACGCTAGCCCAGTGCGGGTTGGTGGACTTCACACGCACCTAAGAATTTCTTCTTCGGCGTATGCAGGTTTCCTCACGATGTTTTCCTTCACCGTTTGAGAGCAGTCAGTAAATGTACTTAAGTTTCGAGAAAAAACCCATTGGGGAGGCCCGGCCGGGGATCGACTTCGGACCTTTCGATATGATGAGGCCGCGTCTTATCCCCGACGCCACTGACGCTCGGGCATAAGCTAGTGTATTTAATATAAACAACAGTTGTATGTGTTTATTATAATAAAGTGTACTATTTCTTTCTTTCTTTGGGGAATGGTGTTTTTGAAATTTAGTCAATATGGACCGGAAGTAATTCGCTGACCTTATATTTCACTACACGCTGCAGCAAACATTCAAAATGAAGATACATTGAACTCCTTGATACTATCAATAGAAACACTCGACCGGCCTGTTGGCGCAGTCGGTAGTTACCCTGCCTACTGCGCCAGAGGTCGTGGGTTCGATTCCCACACCGGACAAACATTTGTGTGATGGACATATCTGTTGGTTTTCGGATTCTGGGTGTTTGTATGTATTTAAGTATTTATGTATCATCAACAGCCTATTAACATGTCCCCACTGCTGGGGCTCAGGCCTACCCTATCAACGAAGGCGTTCGGGCTATAGTCCACCACGCTAGCCCAGTGCGGGTTGGTGGACTTCACATGCGCCTAAGAATTTCTTCTTCGGCGTATGCAGGTTTCCTCGCGATGTTTTCCTTCACCGTTTGAGAGCAGTCAGTGTCGAGAAAAAACCCATTAGTATTTATGTATGTTTATCAGTTGATGAGTGCCCATTTACAAGCTTCGGCTTAGTTTGGGACTAAACAGCCGTGTCGGAATTTGTCCAAACATTATTATTTATTATTACAATTTCACTGTTTCCATGTTATTCATATTCACTACTGCCGGTTTTCGACCAAGATTTTTTCATAAGTCGGCTTACCGCCCGGTTTTGGTATTGTTTAAACTGCGATTATGTATTGAGGCCATGTATTAGGTGTTAAGATACGGATCCCTGATAAAAGACTGCAAACAATATGCTAAGTCTTAGAGATAAGATAGCATACCTAGAATCTCCGCGAAATGCCGCTAGGAAATCTGTACTTTTTTTTTATGCAACGTGTAACTTAAAAATTACCCAATCTCCTGCCGACCTGATCGAGCTCACACCTGACGCGGCCGACTGGCTCCAGAACAAAATGAATGTTGACCTATGAGCTAATTTTATCTATTTTTGTTAACGCCGTACGTTAAAAAAAATAACAAATAATAATAATAATTTCGGCGAACGGCCTTATAGCGAAGAGCCTCGACCAACACCTCGAGAGGCTCTCGCTAGACGGCTGGATCAAGGGCCAGATCCAGAAGGCAGTACTCCTGGACACGGTGCGTATTGTCCGGAGGTTCCTCACTCTGCGGCCCTAACCACCGGTAGCTTGGGCCCTGCCCCGCTGCCGGCGGCACTCTAGGTTAGGTTTTTTATAATGTTTTTGTAATTAGTTTTTTATAAAAATATTATAAAAAAATTATACTTAAGAATATAAATAAATAAGTGAATAATAATTTTATCAAAGACGATTGAAGCCACAACCAAGAATAATAATGATAACCCTAGTAAGCTGTCATGTCAGGAAACCAGATTATTTCAAAGAAAGGCCCTACGTACCTATTTTACCTAATAAATTGTCTACTTTGATAGTTTTTCTAAATAGGGTTTGCACATCAGTGAAAATAATAATATTTTTATTTTATTTTTATTTTTTGGGGTATGTGATTTATTAGGTCACATTTAACCTCCTTTCGGCTTTACGGGTAGTTTTGTAACACCCTGTATTTAGAACTAGCTGTTGCCCGCGGCTCCGCCCGCAGGGCTTAAGTACATATAAACCATCCGGAAGAAATTATCTGGATGATAGTGAAAACCGCATCAAATTCCGTTGAATAGTTTAAAAGATGTAAGCGTACAGACGACGTGCGAAGCGACTTTGTTTTTTAAAGATGCAGTGATGATGATGATGTTAAGGGCTCCCTAAACGATCATGCGGCATGACATGCAATACGTGCTGTCACTCATGCATGATCGTCTAGCTGTAGTGATTTACGTGCATGACATGCAAACTACGCGCTGGCCGTTGCTTCACTGTATTGATTGATGGCAAGCATGATGGTCCATCATGCAGCAAGACATTCACGTAAACGTTGCATGTCATGCAAGCATGATCGTTTAGGGACACTTTATTGATTATGAAGAGTGGTAGCTTAGTTTGTTGTGCACTCGCTTTGCGTTCTTGAGGTCGTGGATTCGAACCTTGGCCCGTACAAAAGACTTTTTCGAAACTTAAGTATGGTCTGTTTTTACCACGCTGCGCGCACCGGTCCGCGGTCTCGTCCGCCCCAACGGCCGTCGGTTCTGCGACAGATATGGCCTGCCCACTGCCACTGCAGCTTGCTAATCCTTTCGGCTATGTCGGTGACCTTAGGTATCGTAATGATACGATGCATATTATGCAAGTGGATAATTGTTGTCTTCGAAATTTATTCCTGCCACCGCAAATCCGGTCTTTGGGTATGGACGAAAGTTCTGCGAAAGTATTACTTCATCCATCATCATCATCAACAGCCTATTAACATGTCCCCACTGCTGGGGCTCAGGCCCACCCTCGCAACGAGGGTGTTCGAGCTATAGTCCACCCAGCCCTGTGCGGGTTGGTGGACTTCACATGCGCCTAAGAATTTCTTCTCCGGCGTATGCAGGTTTCCTCACGATATTGTTTTCCTTCACCGTTTGAGAGCAGTCAGTAAATGTACTTAAGTTTCGTACATGGCCCGGACGGGGATCGAACTCCGGACCTTTCGATATGATAGTCCGCGTCTTATCCCCGACGCCACTGATGCTCTATTACTTACACAGTTGGAAATAATTAAATTCTCAAAAATCCCTTATCGTACGTATCTCGTATTGTTGGTTGTATTTGTATGACATCTCTTTATTGTGTTTTATCACTGTAGATAAAAAAAATACATGTACGGTGTGTTTTTTGTCAAATTCATAATTAAATATTATATAATTATTGTAAGAGCGTCAGTGGCATCGGGGATAAGACGCGGCCTATCATATCGAAAGGTCCGAAGGTCGATCCCCGGCCGGGCCATGTGCCAATGGGTTTTTTCTCGAAACTTAAGTACATTTACTGACTGCTCTCAAACGGTGAAGGAAAACATCGTGAGGAAGAAATTCTTAGGCGCATGTGTAGTCCACCAACTCGCACTGGGCTAGCGTGGTGGACTATAGCGCGAACGCCCTCGTTGAGAGGGTAGGCCTGAGCCCCAGCAGTGGGGACGTGTTATAGGCTGTTGATGATAATAATAATTATTATATTCGTATGCCGAATATAACTTAGTATAGATAATACTTAGTAGGTACAGTCGGCCGCACGTCACTGGAAACACTTTGACGTTGAGCTGGCCTAGCCTATTATGGAGTGTCATACTATAAGAGACCATTTTATACTGGTTATTTTTCCACTTAATGACGCCTTCGTAGCCCAGTTGGTAGTGACTGCCTGCTGTGCTCGGGAGTCCCGTGTTCGAATCCCGGCCGTTGCAAGCGTTTATCTGACCGATAATGCTCTCTCGTGTTTTGGATATGTGTACCCACGACACAGGGAGGAGAAATCCTAGTGTGTCGCGTTTACTGACGTGCGGTCGACCATACAAGTCTGCGCGGAATCCCCTCCCTAAAGGCCGTAAAATCTTTATAAAAAAAACCTTGTAGTGTATTCTCACAAGCCGTAATGCTATCTCACCTTTGGAAGGCAACGCAGTGAAGTGTGTATGTATTTTTAGATTTACTGCCGGCGCGGGTCAGGTGTGGTTTGTATCGTACGCCATTTGGACTTTGGTTAAATAAACTGCACTTTGTGGCGGTTAAGGCGCAGCTCTATTCATATTTACGCGGTTAAGACGCAGTTCTATTCAGTTAAAACGCATTTTCATTTATATTTACGCGGTTAAGGCGCAGCTCTATTCATATTTACGCGGTTAAGACGCAGTTCTATTCAGTTAAGACGCATTTTCATTTATATTTACGCGGTTAAGGCGCATTTCATTCCATATTTAATTTACGCGGTTAAGGCGCTCCCTACGAAAACGAAAAAGAGTGTCGGTGGCGTGGTGGGGGAGCGACCTATCATGCTGAGAGATCTGATTTCGATCCCCGTTCGAGCCATGTACCCAATGGGTAACTCGAAACTGAGTACATTTACTGACTGCTCTCAAACGGTGAAGGAAACCATCGTGAGTCAACCTGCATACGCCGAAGAAGAAATTCTCAAACGCACGTGAAGTCTATTAACCCGCTCTGGGCTAGCGTGGTGGACTTGTAGTCCATACGCCCTGGTTGAGAGGGTAGGCCTGAGCCCCAACATTGGGGACTTATGGGCTGTTGATTTGATTTGAAGGTTCGATCGAACCCACCAGCAGTGCTTTAACTGCGTAAGCGTGGTGCACCTTAACAAGGAATGTTTAATGCAGTACTCATCTCCGAAGTAAGACTGGCTTGCGGCTATAAAATTTTGTTAACATAACGTCTTGTTCGATGAGTAATCGAGAAGTACTTTATTATATCCATCCTCGAATGTATACCGTATAATCGACCTCGAATGTATGAAAAAGGCCTTTGACCCGTATTGTATTGAGTGAAATGAAAGTAAAATGATTCCAACGCGGGCGAAGCCGCTGGCTACAGCTAGTTTTCGATAAATTGTTTGTGACGAGTGACGACTAAAAGTCGGCAGTTTGCCGAAGTCGCTAAGTAGTGACACCAATTTAAACCGAGTTAATGGCATAGTTCATGTAATGATCAGTTGTTCACATGTCGTTGCGTGGGAAAAACGTGCCGTAGGTACCTATTGAAGGTCGATTTGATACACATATCATAGGCCTCATACAGGGTTGTTAAGATCGACATATGTGGACGGATAATTAGGCACCGGGCAAGATTTTCATACAATCTAGGTCACTTTGACAAAGAGCGTCAGTGGCCTCGGGGATAAGATGCGACCTATCATATCGAAAGGTCCGAGGTTCGATCCCGGCATGGGGCCATGTACCATTGGTACATGGCCCCATGTACCAATGGGTTTTTTCTCGAAACCTAAGTACATGTACTGACTGCTCTCAAACGGCGAAGGAAAACATCGTGAGGAAACCTGCATACGCCGAAGAAGAAATTCTTAGGCGCATGTGAAGTCCACCAACCGGCACTGGGCTAGCGTGGTGGACTATAGCCCGCACGCCCTCGTTGAGAGGGTAGGCCTGAGCCCCAGCAGTGGGGAGATTAATAGGCTGTTGATGATGATAGGTCACTTTGAAGTCAATGGTTCTCCGCAAAGGATTGATCGGGGCATGAGCTGATGACGGTCATCGAAAGAGTAGACGGAGGACTTTTAGATCATCTAGATACCCAACTGGTCAGATGAGCTGTTTGTAAGCAGCATCGTCATGATTCCTCAACTTAAGATTATCATACAGGCACTGACAGTCACTCACTGATCAACGCACAGCCCAAACCGCTGCGCCTAGAGACTTGAACTTTTGCACAAAGGATCTTATACATGAACTCTTATAGTCCAACGTCCACTAAGAATGCTTTATTCCTGCGGGAAAAACTTTACAACGCAGGCGAAGCCGCGGGAAACAGCTAGTCAGTAATGAATATTTTAAAATGAGACATATTGGTGGCGTCAAGGAGTCACACACAGTTTTCATGACGAATTGACGTTTACACGCTAATGGTCACGTTTCGCTCATTTGCGGCGAGGGTCGCGCGCAAATCTGTTTATTTGTATACTACAGTCAGCTATGAAATACTGGAAATCCCTATGCAAGGATTTTGTATCCCAGTGCAAGGATTTCGTATCCCTATGAAAGGATTTTGTATCCCAATTCAAGGATTTTGTATCCCAATGCAAGGATTTTGTATCCCATTGCAAGGGTTTTGTATATCAATGCAAGGATTTCGTATCCCAATGGAAGGTGTTTCAATCCCAATGAAAGGATTTTGTATCCCAATTCAACGATTTTCATACCCCAATGTGCCCCAATGCGAGAAAGTATGCTAATGCAAAGATTTTGTATCCCAATGCAAGGAATTTGTTTCCCATTGCATTGGATGGTAAATGTTATGTTTTTTAATTAAATTTTAAAATAAAACAAAATTACTTTCAAATTTCGTAAAAACTAAGATTACGTTTCGCTGCGTGGTTTTGGGAGACGTATTGATTGATTACAATCTTAAAAACTACCTAGTTAGGTACATACTTTTTCTTTAAAAAGTCAATTTCTTTTACAAAAGACGTTGATGTACTTTTTTCTAGGACCAACCAATTATATTTCCTAATCAATTAAATATATTTTTATTACATTGCTTGCCTATAACCACGTCTGTATTTATTTGAATTAAAAACGGTTTAAGCTTCTTAATTAATAATTATTATGAATTTATGACTTATCTACTCTATCAGTACTAAGAAACAAAAATATGATAACGCCAAAAAATGCTTTAAATACGAGTGAGTGAAACGAAAGATATCGAGGAATGGTTCATAGAAAAAAATAAAATGTCACTTTTAAAACTTTGTGTGGCCCTAGAGACTACAGACTAATTTCACATTATTCAAGATAGAATATGTTATTTTGTCAAGATAATGAAAAGAAGTATTTACCTATCACAAGATCTGTATAGAAAAGAAAATACAGAATCTAACTGAGTCAATCCGAAACTGAAAATGGTAGAAAAGAAAACTGTATATGAGAAAAAAACCGCTGATCTGCCTTTATCTAAGCGAAAGGCAAAAGTGTCTGAGACTATACAGCCTAATCTGATGCCATACATTTCTCTGACCAGTATTTGAGTAAAATAGCAAGGATGGAGAACGAAGCAGAAATGATGCTGTCAGCGAGAATGAACCACAAGCCAGAGCGAAGAAGATCAAGTATCTTCTCACTTCTGAAAAGGCAAAAGAAACTGACCAGACAGTTCTCGGAGCCCGTTCATTATTCGACTTATAGTTTGAACAGGAAGTTCTCGGTTGACTCCGCGATTTTGCCGGATTTTAGCAAGGATCAAAACGGTTTTAAGATGTCCTTGGTGCAAACTGCGAGTAGAGACACGTTGCCTTGTAATGGAGGTATGTGTTTGTGTAAAAAAATATACGGCCGTTTCTTTTTTATTTATTTATTTAAGAATTGGAAGACAGGATAGATCTAAAAACGCATACAATCCTAATATTAAGTCGCGCTGTGTCCAAAAATCAAAGGAACCCCTCATTTATTATCCTAAATTAACTGCCTGTAGGATATTACGAATAAAGTTTTATGGTAATATTTTTCTTGTTTTCACAAATATCAGTTGTCTTATCTGTTTTTTTTAATCTGTTTTAATAATCTGTGAATTTTTCCGTGTCCCCTGTAAAGTTTTATGGTCATATTTTTCTTATTTTCACACTTAACAGTTGTACATAACTGTTTTTTAAATCTGTTTTAATCTTAATCTATGAATTTATTCGTGTTATATTGATTATATATTTATATTTAAATATTATATTGATTTATATATTGTTTTATATTACCACAAGTTATAACACCTCCTTCTGCATAAAAAAAATTTCTTTTTGTTTACATTAAAACGTCATTTTCTGTCAAACTGTCGTTACACAATCGACGACATTAGTGTGTGAATTGATTTTATTTCGTCAGTTTATATTCTGAATGATTAATTTAGACATTTCACAAATTCTAAGTGTAACAGAGTAACAATAGAATGGAACCGTTGCCTCTGCCATCGTTCGTCAAAAAGAAAAATCGCAGATCGTTTACGGACGTGGTGGGAATGTAATTCTTATAGTCCGCGTAAATCATTTTGGCGGTCGAGTGAACATAGTCACAGATTGTTTGCACATCGCTGACAGTGTTTACAGTCTATGTGTGCGTAAGCGAGATAGTGTTGTCCAATAACTTGAAAGTTTGATTCGGTTGATCGAATGAAGAAAAGAAAGAAGAAGAGAAAGAAATGAAGTGAACAGCTCCCCCTTTGACACCTGAAATTAGTCATTCGCGCAGGAATCAGCCAACTTCACACAACTGCGAAAATGATTTACGGGGACTATACATGTTAGCTTTCCGCCTCTCGACGTTGATAAAATCAAACAATTATTTCGATAACTGTTCTTATTTTCCAAGCATCGAGTTATACGTAACAGATTGTAGACTTCGCACAGCTAGTTATACAATGTAAATAAGCTTACCCTATAGATATACCCAAAGATGCGATGTAGACAGCTACCTCAGCTCCCGTTCCCCGGACAGAGACGTATAGATAAGCTTACCCTAGAAATGTAGATACAGCTACCCCAAAGATGCGATGTAGACACAGCTACCTTACCCCCCTTTGTCCTGACAGAGATACTTTATAAATAAGCCCTAGAAATGTAGATACAGCTACCCCAAAGATGCGATGTAGACACAGCTACCTCACCCCCTTTGTCCTGACAGAGATACGTTATAAATAAGCCCTACAAATATAGATACAGCTACCCCAAAGATGTGATGTAGACGCAGCTTCTTTGCCCTGACAGAGATATACGTTTTAAGATAAGCTTACCCTACAAATGTAGATACAGCTACCCCAAAGATGCAATGTAGACACAGCTACCTCACCCCCCGTTCCCCTGACAGAGTTAGCGGGCGCAGCCTCCGACACCGACAGCGAGGGCTTCCACGGCGTGATGCAGGAGAGCCAACAGCAGAAGGAGGAGGCGAAGAAACAACAGGTGCTCGAGAGGATACGGAAGAACTATACCGAGGATCCTGATCGTGAGATTGGGGCGGTAAGTGTGCTCTGTTTCTTTATGGAATGAACGAATAGTCCACCTGATGGCAAGTGGCCACAGTTGCCGTCGCAGCATGCAACAGTTCAAAGTATACATGAGCGTTACTGAGGCCTGTGAGCGGTACTGGCTCTTTTAATCTTTTACTGTTAGAATCATATAGAATAGTATTATTATTTGTGGTGGGGCTCTTTCCCTTACTGACCATTACTGATCTATTGTGATCGCCGCCTCGCTATAGTTCAGTGCTAAGCTTTGCATCAGCTAGGAACTTCATCACGCTTTTATCACTTATTTGTTTTACTTCATCAGGCTGAAGTGATAAGTTGCCCAGATGTGTGTTTCCTTACGCATCAGCGGGCCACACTCGCACAGAAGGTGCAATGGTGTTTCCTCTGCCTCTTGGCAGAATTAGAATAGTATTTACGTCTTACAAAATACCTGTCTACCAACAAAATATTTAAAGTTATAGGTACCCCACAATATACTTAATGTAGATGACATCTCCCCAAAACATTTAATGTGGATGTTGATTTCTGCTCTGCTATTGATTGGCAGGCTGGCGAGATAGTGGAGGAGGTGGCCGAGGAGAACAAGTCGCTGCTGTGGTTCCTGCTGAAGCAGGTGCGGCCCGGCATGGACCTCAGCAAGGTGGTCCTGCCGACCTTCATCCTGGAGCCGCGCTCCTTCCTCGACAAGCTGTCCGACAGCTACTACCACTCGGATATACTGACGCAGTAAGTATTGGCAGGCTGGCGAGATAGTGGAGGTGGTGGCCGAGGAGAAGAAGTCGCTGCTGTGGTTCCTGCTGAAGCAGGTGCTGCCCGGCATAGACCTGACTAGGTGGTGCTGCCGACATACAGGTCACAGTTTCATTGTATCTCCAAATTATAGCCGTGACAGCCATACAAATCTCCTAAAGGAAATTAAAAATAAATACAAGTTAAGGCTTTTACATCCGAGTCATCATCATCATAGACGTCCACTTTTAGACAAAGGCCTACCCCAAATCACTCCAACTTTGACCAGATTACGGATCCATCTTGTGGGAGGCCTGCAGGTGTGTCTCTTCGTATGCGTGGTCGCCACTCGAGAACCTTTCTGCCCCAACGGCCGTCGGTTCCGCGCGCGATGTGCCCAGCCCACTGCATGGTGTAACACAAACGGATTTGATAAAACAGAGAGTCAATTTCAAGCACACAAGCATTAAAGTATACCGGCGTCCCACAGGGCTCAACACTCGGCCCGATTTTATTTCCAATCTACAATCAACTCCTTTACGTTGTAGAACGAACAGTATGGACGACCCGTACCTCCGCTTCAAGACCGTGCTCCGCTGGTACCTGTCGGGGCTGTACAAGAAGCCCAAAGGGCTGAAGAAGCCCTACAATCCGGTGCTGGGGGAAACATTCAGATGTTGCTGGAAACATCCGAACCACGATTCGTACACTTACTATGTCGCTGAGCAGGTTGGTTTGTTTTGTATAATATCTATAGCTGTTGCTCGTGACTGCGGCCGCGCGGAATTTTATTTTCTTAGAGAATTATGTCATTCAGTTTCCTTAAAATGTCCGATAATGACTCGAGAAGATCAACGAGCAAAAATACTAAATAAGCGACATATCGTCTCTTTACACTTTTATAGTTTTACCAGCTGTTTCCCGCAGGAAAAACTTTTCTTAGTGCGCATTAGAGCTACATAGGTGGACGGATAATTAGAAACTGGGCAAGATTTTCATACAGTCGAGGTCACTTTGAAGCAATGGATCTCCGCGAGGGATTGATGGAGGCAAGACCGCTAGAGGCAGACGATGCTACTTCCAAACGGTTTATCTGATCAGTTGGATGTCTATAGCGATCTTTAAGTCCTCCATCTACTCTCTCGATGACCGTCATCAGATCACGTGCCCATCAATCCTTCGCGGAGATCCGTTGCTTCAAAGTGACCTCGATTGTATGAAAATCTTGCCCTGTTTCTAATTATCCGTCCACCTATGTATATGAGGAACCATTCTGAAAAATTTCAGGTTTCTATAATGCCTAAATAAGTAAAATGCCATATTACCCAGCGGGTACCCTCGGTATTGAGCCGGCGGGTATTTTAGGGTTTTAAAAAGTAAATGCGATCTGTTCGCCAGGTGTCCCACCACCCGCCCGTGTCCGCGTTCTACGTGTCCAACCGGGAGGGCGGGTTCGTCATCGAGGGCAGCCTGCTCGCGCGCTCCAAGTTCTACGGTCAGTATTGGTGTATTGCGCCTAAGAATCTCTTCTTCAGCGTATGCAGTTTGATTTCATAGTAAATATAACAACCTGGGCTAGCGTGGTGGAAATGAAATGAAATTAAAATTATAACAATATTGTGGTTATTAATTTGCTTTTCCCGCGAATAAACTTTATGTTGTTAAATATAGTAAGTAATACAGAAATTAAATTACAATTCAAATAATAAGTAAAAATAAATTTTACAAGTCTTAATAATAATATCATACAAATTACTATTCTAAACAAAATGTTTTGGTCAAAATTTACTAATTTATAAATTACAAAATAATAATAATACTAGCGAAAAATATACTGTATAAAACAACATAAAACTAGTAGTTCCGTGAGAACAGTAGACCTCGCCAGCCCTTATAAACCAAACCTAAAAGAAACCAACAAAAGTCAACTTTGGAAACAGAAAAAGTACCTACTAAAGTGACAAAAATTAGCACTTTAAAGCTTAATATTTCGCAAACGGATCCCTGAATCGAAAAATGTTTATCACACACCCGCGATATTTTTGAAAGACCCATCCAACGATACCCCACACCATGGATATCACGCGGAAAAAAATAATTTTCCATTTTACGTATGCAGTTCTATGCACATAATTTATTTTTTCAACGTTCTTAAGTCGATCCACTATTACTCAAAAACTAATAGAACCTACTTAGCCGTAATAGTTTTCCTTGTAACTACGTTATATATGCTACTGCCATGAATTTTTTCACATTTCCAGAAGCAACCGTTTAACTGGCAGGGGGGGGGGGACACGTGACTCTAACAAAAATTACCGCTTTAAAGCTTAATATTTCGCCAACGGATCCCTAAATCGAAAAAATGGTATTCACACACCAGCAATATTTTTGAAAGACCTATCCAACGATATCCCACACTATGGGATTCACAAGAAAAAAAAAGTTCACTCCCACTTTGCGAGTATGGTAGGTACTCTAAAAAAAATGTTTTTCAAAATTTTATTCTACTCATTTTGTAGGTTTAATTAATTTATACATATGCCAAATTTTCGTCAAAATCGGTTGAAAAATGCGACCTGTAGAGAATTACAGACAGACAGACAGACAGACAGACAGACAGACAGACAGACAGACAGACAGACAGACAGACAGACAGACAGACAGACAGACAGACAGACAGACAGACAGACAGACAGCCGGACAAGAGCATTTTTGGCCAGTCTCGAAACGTAGACGCTTCGCTCGCTTCGCTCGTTCGGTCAATAATATAAAATCGACACGTGTTTCACCTCTCTACGAGGCATCCTCAGGATGTTGACAGAACGGCAGCTTACAACCGAGTCTTACTATTAGATATTATTATTAAGACTTGTAAAATTTATTTTTACTTATTATTTGAATTGTAATTTAATTTCTGTATTACTTACTATATTTAACAACATAAAGTTTATTCGCGGGAAAAGCAAATTAATAACCACAATATTGTTATATAATGGATTTCCGCAAAGTAACGCCTGATACAATTAAATACTTGAAATTAAAATTATATATTTACAAGAACATAGTGTATAGTTTAGATCTACGTAGCAATTTCATGAGTTCCACGTGTCCTACCGATAAGGCATGCAAATATAAACAGGCACAACTAAAACTGAATCTAACATGCTTTCAAATGTCATTATGATTGTTAAATGTCAATTCTATTAGTGGTATTAATTCATTTTGTTCTGCTCTAAAAATTCTTTAACTGAATAAAAACATTTGTCCAACAACCACTCTGACAACTTCTTTTTAAATATTATTTTACTTGAGAGACCTTTTAAATTCTTGGGAAGGAATATATTCGTATTGCCATACAGAACGAATTATGTTTGTGTACGTTTTTATGTTTATATGTTTGTGACTCTAGCGTAGAGTAGCGGTGGAGCCAGGCTTCTCGCCTATGAAAATTCCGGACCTTACCGAATATAATCGTGTCGATTCAGAGGTGCACGCGAATTGACTGCTACGATTCTATCGTGATCTTTCATTCTGTAGACGGGAGGGAAGTCTACGCTAACCTAGGTTGCAAATACGTTATGTTTATTATGAAATAATAATCATGCGCTGAAGATGAAATTCTTAGGCGCATGTGAAGTCCACCAATCGGCACTGGACTAGCGTGGTGGACTATAGGCCGAGCGCCCTCGTCGAGAGGGTAGGCCTGTGCCCCAGCAGTGGGGACATGATAATAGGCTGTTGATGATCATAAGATTTGTGTTTCCAGGCAATTCCACGTCGGCCATACTGGAGGGCTGCGTGCGGGTGCACCTGCTGAACTGGGACGAGACGTACATAACGACGGCGCCGTACGCACACTGCAAGGGCATCGTCATCGGCTCGCTCAGCATGGAGCTCGGCGGGAAGGTGCGTGTTACCGTCATGTCGAGGTGCGAAGGTCGGCACTGAGCTACATGGTAAGGTGCGAAGGTCGGCACTGAGCTACATGGTAAGGTGCGAAGGTCGGCACTGAGCTACATGGTAACGTGCGAAGGTCGGCACTGAGCTACATGGTAAGGTGCGAAGGTCGGCACTAAGCTACATGGTAACGTGCGAAGGTCGGCACTGAGCTACATGGTAACGTGCGAAGGTCGGCACTGAGCTACATGGTAAGGTGCGAAGGTCGGCACTGAGCTACATGGTAAGGTGCGAAGGTCGGCACTGAGCTACATGGTAAGATGCGAAGGTCGGCACTGAGCTACATGGTACGGTGCGAAGGTCGGCATTGACCTACGAGAGTAGGTGAAATTAGACCTTGTCGGCATGGTGTGTTTATTTTTATTTCTTTGTTGGCAGGTCCACATTATGTGTATTAACACGGGCTACCACGCGGACGTGGAGTTCAAACTGAGGGTAAGTCCAATACCATTTTTTATTTATTTATTTAAATTTTGTGCAATATTATTTGTATTTCTTATTTATAAACTATAAGCAGTTAAAAAATTAAATGCTAGATAAGTAAGGTACTGATATCAAGTCGAAAGAACAGTATTAAGTGTGTGAGTGTGAGTGTGTGTGCGAGGAATAGTGTAGTATGACACTAGCAGCATTGATTTTTAAAAAAACGACTAATTATTATTTTTTATGTGGTTGTTGATCCCCAAATTTTTTTAATTACCCACCCTTGGAGGTGAAATATTGTTTTCAAATGGGACCACCGCCGAAATAAAGCCTATTCTATTAAAAAAAATTATTCAAATCGTTTCACAATCGGCAAGGTCAACGAATCTCCTTCTTTATAAAATCTTTTGAAAAAAAAAAACAAGTTGTGTATTATAAAAATTTCTCTTGTTTCACCCGGACCGACCAACCTCGCGTTGACATCGCAGCCAGTGAGTACTATTCGTATGGTGGACGGTGTTGCATGTACTTATAGTCCGCGTAGAGTTTCTTGGTGGCTGAGTGAATATAGTCACAGATTGTGAACACAGTCACAGATTTTAAACATGTATTTCGCGCCTACCACGCATTATCTGTATGACCTTAGAATGCCATACTGGCATTATGTTCCCCTTCTGTACTATTATGTGCAATAAAGTTTTTAAATAAAATAATAATAATAAAAATTGTTCGCTCATCGCTGACAGTGTTTCGTAAGCGAGATAGTATGCTGCATAGCGATGTCCAAAAAGTTTGATTCGATTGATGAAATCAATGAACTATTTCTTGAAATTGAATGAACGTCTCCAGCGAACGGACGTCTCCCCTTTGACACCTAAAATTAGTCACAGTCACACAGTCACACAGCCGCCATTAAACTCTACGGGGACTATACGGCTTTTGACGGTATCACTATAAAACGCGATGTTTCTTGCACGTTCAAAATACTTTCTTCACTCTTATAACATATATCACATCAGCCTTTCAACGTCCACTGCTGGGCACAGCCCTTTCCCTGTGAACGCCTCCACACCCGGTCCTCCGCATCCAGCTGCTTCCGGCCTTCACCTTCTTCAGGTCGTCGGTCCGCGGTCTCCACTCCAGACCTCGTCTGCCCCATCGGCCGTCGGTTCTGCGACAGATGTGACCTACCCACTGACACTTCAGCTTGCTAATCCTTTTGGCAGTATCGGTGTCCTTAGTTCTCCTTATTGCGGATCGTATCCTTGAAAGATATCTCCATTACAAAGGTAATGATTTCTGAAGAGGAAAAAGAAACAGTTCAACAGTAAAAATGCTCAATGCTATCAAATCAAAATCAACAGCCTATTAACATGTCCCCACTGCTGGGGCTCAGGCCTACCCTCTCAACGAGGGCGCTCGGCCTATAGTCCACCACGCTAGCCCAGTGCGGGTTGGTGGACTTCACTGCGCCTAAGAATTTCTTCTTCGGCGTGTGCAGGTTTCCTCACGATGTTTTCCTTCACCGCTCAATGCTAGTGACAATTTAATGAAACTTTAAGAATCATACTTACACACATATCTACACGCTATGCCCCTGGCGGGGTAGGCAGAGAACGGAGCGTCAAGTATCGCGATCCTGACACACCTCTGTCGCTTCGCTCAGTCTCATCATTCTCTTCACACTGAAAAATCATTAAGTTTGTTTATGAATTTGTTTTGTTGAAGAATAACCTCTCTTTTCTTATTTTCCGTTCTTTTAACGTTTTCTGTACATGGTGTAGCAAAAATCATTCTAACCACACGGCACATCATTTTATATTTGAGGGAAGATACTTTTAAAAAATCTTGTATCTCAAAATTACAAAAAGTTATCTTAAAAGTTTTAAGCATTTTGTAATATTACATTTTTTTGTTACTTAAAATTTTTGAGGGTAAAATGGGTTTTATGAACGAGTTATACACTCTGCTTTTCACTTAGATTGCGAGAAAATGAAACAGCAACATTGCAAATAAATGTTCATTTTCTAAACGTGACACTTTTAATTAAGGTCGGAATACATAATGCTGAATTATATTTTACAAGCTTCTATTTTTTAGCATTTTAGCAACTTATTAGCGTTGCCTAGTTTACAAATTTAGTAATATAGAACAAGGATTATAAAAATAACATAAGAAACAAGACGAAGATTTTACTTTATGCACTAGAGCATAAAAACTCATTTTATGTCGCATAGACAAGAACTTTAGGAGCATGAGTAGTGAAAACATAATTTTATATCAGATCTCTTTTTGTATGTAGGAAAAAATACCTTTTTTTTTTTTCAAAAACCCGATGTTTTGGTCCTGAGTGCAGGATGTGAAGCCTGTTTTGTCTCCCACAGTCGTTCCTCGGCAGCTCTGAGCAGACCAACTCTATAAAGGGCCACATTAAGAAGGGCAAGGATACCGTCGCGACCGTCGAGGGATACTGGGACGGTCAGATCAATATCAAGGAGAAAAAGACCGGGGTAAGTATGCACACTCATTCTCCGTGGCACTACCTGTAGAAACACCTCAGAATCTTATCTTATCTTCTTAGGGGGCCAGGTAGGTATACCTGGCGACACTTGGACCCTATGGGATCTGTCGTGCCAAACCCCTGTCCGCCAAACGGTTTGGTGGACTTCACATACGCCTTAGAATAGTAAATACCAGTCTTTGGCGTATGCAGGTTTCCTCGCGATGTTTTCCTTCACCGAAAAACCTGTGGTATTATAATAAACCGTACTTAAGTTTTCGAAAAACTCATTGGTACGGACCAGGATCGAACCCACGACCTCATGAACGTGAGGCGAGTGCACAACCAACTAGGCTACCACGGCTCAACACCTCAGAATATTCAGTATCCCCCATTTTACAAGTATTTATTCCACGGCAGTAATATAATGACTGACGCCTAAGTACATTTACTGACTGCTCTCAAACGGTGAAGGAAAACATCGTGAGGAAACCTGCATACGCCGAAGATAATTCTTAGGCGCGTGTGAAGTCCACCAACCCGCACTGGGCTAGCGTGGTGGACTATAGCCCGAACGCCCTCGGTGAGAGGGTAGGCCTGAGCCCCAGCAGTGGGGACATGTTAATAGGCCGTTGATTTGATTTGATCCCAAGCTTCATACAAAAATGTTCTCAAATCAAATTTCTTCGGCGTATGCAGGTTTCCTCGCGATGTTTTCCTTCACCGTTTGAGAGCAGTCAGTAAATGTACTCAAGTTTCGAGAAAAACCCATCGATACATGGCCCAGCCGGGGATCGAACTTCGGAACTTTCGATATGATAGGCCGCGTGTATTGGATATTCTAAAAAGTTTGGTTGTGTGTTCCAGGAGGAGCAGAATCTGCTGGACGTGGGGGTCCTGAAGGAGCAGCGCATGACGCGGTTCCTGATGCGGCTGTCGCGCCAGACCGAGTTCGAGTCGCAGATGCTGTGGAGCAAGGTCTCCGAGGCCATCGCGGCGGAGGACCAGGTCCGCTACCCTCATGTTATACAGGACTAGCTTTTTCCCGAGGCTTCGCCCGCGTAGAATTTTTTTCCCCGTGTACATTGTGAAACAGCGCCCTCTATGTAGGCGTTTTGTTACTTAGGGGGTATTAGCGGACGCCCCGCGACTTTGTCCGCGTTAAAAAGTACCCTATATGTTGTTCCAGAATATAAGCTACCACTGTACCAAGTTTCATCAAAATCTGTTCGGTAGTTTTTGCGTGAAAGAGTAAAAAACATCCTCACATCCGTACAAACGTTCGCCTTTATAATATTAGTAGGATTAAGGCCTCTACTTACGACAGGACCCAGGCCCCGATCGGTAGGGTCCCTACCAATCGGCATGTCAGTAGGCAAGTTGGCTGGTGGGGTCGATCAGTTGGCGGTTGAGCCGCCCCGACTCCTAACTTTAACTTCATAGAGATTGGCGCGTTGATTGGTGAGGGGGGGAACTGAAAAAAACGTTCATCAGTTCAAATTCATTGTTATATGAATATTTTAATGCAATGATACACATACATATTTTCACGCTATGTCCCTGACGGGGTAGACAAAACGGAGCGCCAAGTATCGCGATCCTGACACACCCTCTTCGCGTCGCACAGTGAAGCCATGATGGGCCTATAAACGGCCTAAAGGGCCTTTGTAGCCACGGCCGTAAAATCCATTATAAAAAAAATTACATGATTGAATAGCTTAAGCTTTATTTGACATATACACAGAAGCATTGCAAAATAACAACAAAACAGAGATATCATAGAACATTGAGTGTTACCAGAGGGCGAAATGCTTAAAGGGCCGTTGTTTCCAAAGCCGTAAAACCCATAATAAAAAAGATCGTGCTTGTGTGTTGTCAGCGGGCGGCGACGGAGCAGAAGACGATAATCGAGGAGGCGCAGCGCACGCGCGCCCGCAACCTGGTCGCGCCCTGGGTGCCCAGGTTCTTCCACAAGGACATGCACGTGTCGCCGCCGGAGGGTATGTCTCACCCCCCTTTTTAAGCAATTTCAATTCATCAAAATACATTGTGTGGGAAATTAAAACATTAAAAAGACTCATAAACTTTAGAAATAATCAAATAAAAAGAAATACATAGGTCAAATGTTCCTAAATACAAATTACAACAAAAAATTATTAAGCATGTTAATTTATAAAAATTAAAATAAAAAATAAATATATATTAAAATAAATAAATAAATATAAATTACAATAAATTAATTTTAATAAATATGTCCATGCTCATATATCGACCCAGCTGGATGATGATTGCTCGGCCGGGACCGGTCGTCGTGGAGATCCCTGGGGGAGGCCTTTGTCCAGCAGTGGACGTCTACAGGCTGATGTCATTCATATAACCGTCTGTTTTACAATAAGCTTTCTTACAAAGTTATTTTTAATGTGATTTTGGCAGAAAATAATGTCATAAATGCAATGATAGCCTACGTGTTGCAAGCGTTTACAAACGGTAACATTTTTGATTGCAGGCATTCATGACCAAGGGTGGAGATACAACCATGGCAATTTCATGTAAGTATAACACATACTCATCACCAGAAATTTTCGAGTGGCGACCACGTATCGGAAGACGCAGCGGTGGACCGACGATCTGGTGAAGGTCGCGGGACCCGGCTGGATGAGGTTAGCGCGGGACCGGCCCTCGGGGAGACCCCTCGGGGAGATCCTTGGGGGAGGCCAGCAGTCTAGCAGTGGACTTCTTTCGGCTGAGATGATGGTAACCTCATTAGCTTGGCGGTTTGGTGAGGTTAGCGCGGGACCGGAGATCCTGGATGGATGGGAAAGGGGGGGGGGGGGGGGGGGGCAGTCCAGCAGTGGACCTCTTTCGGCTAAGATGATGATGGTAACCTCATTGGCTTAGCGGTTTGGAGCTTCGTTCGAGCGATAACGGAACCGTGGACGATTCCTGCCTCGAACGTCTAATCAATGAAATTGATATTTGGGGGAATGGACCTAACTGACCTACTAGATAAGCAATTGCCTTCCCCAACAGGCCGTGGCAAATCGGCGAGCTGCTGGAGTACGAGGACCAGTTCATCATCAGGTCGCTGGTGTCGGAGGGCGGCGCGCTGCGGGCGAGCGTGGACGCGTCCGCGGGGCTCGCGGCGGCGTCGCGCCAGCGCCTGGCCGCCTCTCGCCAGGAGCTGTCCCGGCCGGACATTGACTCCGACAGCCAGGAGGACGTGAACAAGAAAGCCAAGTGAGTCATCGTCTTATCACGAGTCAGCGTCATCAGTAGAGCCTGTGGTGAGGACAGCGAGACGATGGAACACCAGCTGTGCGGATGCGATGCACTGGCTGCAAGACTTGTCCTGGGTACAGCCTGCCCTGAACCCGAGGACTTCAGGCTCCTGCCCCTTAGCTGCATAACGGCTTTCGTGCATGAAACACTTGGTGAGGAGAGCGTCAGGTAAACACAGGGGCTGACACTATAGAGATCGCATATGGTCGCAGTGTCGCTGAGTCAACCTGAGTCATCTTGTGACTATATATAGTATTTAGTCACAATATATACGGAGTATAGTAAGTATAGTATATACGGAGTGGAGTATATGATATACACTATCACTACACAAAGTTTCATCAAAATCCGTTCAGTGGTTTTTGCATGATGCTTATACAAACAAACAGACAAAAAATATAAAAAACATCTGTTTTGGGATCTGTAATAAAGTGTAATATAATACATAGCACTTACTTCTTTTTGAAAATATTTAATACTAGCAAACGCCCCGCGACTTCATTCGCGTTTAAAATACTACCCCCCTTCCTCTTCCCCTCCCCCTCCCCTATCACTCCTCTTCCCCTTTCCCGTCCCCAAGTGTCCTATGTTCACACAGAGAGTATTAACTATCCAACAGCGAAAGAATGATTGAGATCGGTTCTGTAGTTACAAAGATTAGCTCTTACATACATCCATCCAAACAAACTTTATCTTTTTATTAATAGTGTAGATACAGATTGGGCTTCATTACGATTTAATTGTAGGTATAGAAATACTTGTATAGTAATTAAAAAACATTTTTTTCAGACGAACTCTCAAACAGAGCCTGATTGCGATAGACACGGCGCTGAGAGACCAAACCGTAGCCATAGAGAGGCTGTCAAAGACCGTGGAGTCTATCAGCGAGTCCCAGAGAGCCGCGGCTGCGTTCAGGCCACAGAACGTCGGCCGAATACCAGCCTCCACCCACTCCTGGGACCTGTTCGGGGGGTTCGTCCTGGCGCTGGTGTTGCAAGCGATGCTGAACTGGATATTCTACCACAAAGACTGAGGGTTGCCAGCGGGGATTCCGAAATAAGTACTGTTTACATTACATCGACCAAATTTTGTCGTAGTGTGTTTTCGTTGTTGTGCGGTGGTTAGGTGGTTTTTTAGTTTTATCTCGCGGACGTGTGGTTACGTGTGGAGTAGTGATGTCTGTTCTGTTAGTGGTTTATGTGGTCCGATAGTGGTTGAAAGTGACTTGTAATGATCCAATTTTTGTAAGCAGTCGAGGTCAATGTCTAACATCTTTAGTGCTTGTTGATAAGTGTCAATAACGTTTATGTCTAACTGTCAAAATGTCAAAATGTTTGCATTACCAATGTCATTAACAGTACCGTGCAATAATCTCAACAAAAAGGTGTTTAAATAGAAACCGATCAATACTATCCCGTTGTATTTTCCACTGCGTGAAATTGGTGGAATTATTGTGGCTTAAACACAGTGCAAAAGGCCATATAAATAATAATAAAAAAAATTTTTCTTAAGATCCTGATGAAGGAACCCATTACATAATGACTTATATGCACAATGACTCACATGAAAAATTATCAAGTTAATTATTATGAACATTGTTGTTTTGGGCACTTTGACAAGAAATAAAATGAAAATTCGTTTAATCAAAATTGAAATACAATATTCTCTTTTTGACGTCAATTCTGTCTAAAACTACATCTGTTTCCACGTGTACGTCGCCGAAGGGAAGAAACAGCAACAAACCCAACAGCACAGGGCCCTGCTCTCATACATATAGCTTGTTCATTACAATATCTATCTATGTTGAGCGATCAGACACTCCATGGAAGTTTATCATTCAGGTCATCATGATCATACGCACTATACAGTTCGTATATTGTTTAGATTTGAATAAATGAGTGTAATACATTGGCCTCTTCGACTGCTTACAAATATTTGATCCCGAATGAACATCGGTGGAAAGTGATCCATTATGATCCAATGAAGATACCACACTAGGGGGTTGAAATTTGAAAATGACTTTTTTGATCTAATAGAGATTGTAGTTTAGTACGCGCCAGCTTTATCTGCATTAACGTACGTTGACCCCACTTGTGGAAAGAATTAGGATTTTCGATACTATCTCTCGTAATACAAAAGGTTAATGAACTTTTATGCAGAGTTAGCTGGGTGCACTGTGGTATACACTGGTTAAAAGTGAACCGTTATGATCCAATGATGATGGAGATTTGGTATTTGACCGTGGATCACTTTAGTCTAATTGAAATATAAATTAATGGATCACAAGTGGACAGACAAATGTAATATGATACTTTTAGTTCACCGTCCGTTTGAAGTATAGACTGACTTAAAGCGTATCCCAGACACACGCGGCCTACCGCAGGCCGCAGCTTCAATATGAAAACGCAGGCCGCGCGTGTCTGAAGTCTCACATACATTGCGTATGGAATACAACAGGCCGCCACCGCCACCGCAGGCCGCGTGTGTCTCTGATACGCCTTATTCTTTCATTGTTTACACGGAAACGTGAATTAACAATATTTGTCTGTAATAATTGAAGGGTGTTTTTGGTTTTTACAAAAACAACACTTTTCAATTCTAACGAAATTCGTATCTGAAAATGCTATCTAGTGGATTTGTATACCTAACACGCTTTCCACTTTCTATTTTATTATAATAATAGCACATTATCTCTGTACGTGAAAATAACTTCAAATATAATAAAAACACGATAAAACGTTTGATATTTTTGACAAGTGTATGTTTTCGTAAACCGCCCTATAGTGATCCACTTTTGTCCGTTACTGGATCAAGTTCCATAATGATCCGAACCGTGAGTAAATGCTCACGTGCGTTCGTGGGGTTAAGGTGTCGAGAAATTTGATAAAATTTGTATGGTCATAGGATAGGTGATACCTGAAGTGGAGTTAGCGTCATAGTGATTTTTTAATCATTTGAAGTCATACATAAATACGAAAAAATTACGTAAAATTTTTCATAAACTTGTGTTTGCACCTTCTAAAGCGGTCCCTGGACGATCATGCGGCATGACATTTACGTGAATTATCATGCTGCATGATGGTCCCTCATACTTGTTATCAATCAGTGCAGTGAAGAGTACGCGTGATTGTCAATCAACGGCCAGCACGTAGTTTGCATGTCATTCGCGTCAATCACTACAATTAAACAACGGTCATGCATGAGTGCACAGCACGTAACGGATGTCATGCCGCATGATCGTGCAGGTACCGCTTAAGGAAAGAAAATATTTACTGCATACGCCACTGGCGCATCTGATTTGATCTTTTAGTGAAACCTCAGTGCGTCATTTAATTGTAATTATGTCATATTAAAAACGGGATTGTCATTTGTCGGTATGGTTTCGGTTAATTTAATTAATTTAATATATTTCGGTTAGGCTCGATATAGTTTTTCGGTAAAAAGATATAATGTTATAGTGGGTGTTAAATTCGGTTATTTAAAATAATCGGAATTATTGGTGTTAACACAATTTTCCTGTAATAATTTTAGGCAAATAATAATCCGGGCACCTAATAATGTTGGTCCCGGGTGGGAATCGAACCCACGACCTTTGCCTACTGCGCCAAAGGTCGTGGATTCGATTCCCACCCGGGACCAACATTTGTGTGATGAGAATAACTGTTGGTTTTCGGATTCTGGGTGTTTATTATGTATTTGTATTTATTTAAAAGTATTTAAGTATGTTTATCAGTTGTGGAGTAACCATTTACAAGCTTCTGCTTAGTTTGAGACTAAACAGCCGTGTGTAAATTTGTCCAAACATTATTATTTATTTATTTATATAATAATCTTGAAAGTGGCACCTAAAATATTGAACTGGGTAGGTTATGTTAGATGCCTTGAATTTGAATTATTAGGTGGAAAATTCATCATTTTAGGCGCCCGGTTTATTAGATGCCATAATTTTAGTACGTCGTGTTTATACATTCATTGAAACAGAAATACCAAAGACGTATCGACATGATTTGACGGTGTTAGTCCTTTCATCTTGCCTGTGCTTTCCATTGTAAATTTAAGGTACGGTAAAAATGTTTTAGTGTCAATGCAATATATTAAATTTGCTGTGGAAATACACAACAGGGTCAGTGTGGACAAAAGGGGGCGCAATGGAAATTCCCCTATGACACACATCGCTCTTCCTTGTTATCTCCTTCCAGGTACTGTCGCTCCAAGGGTCACCAGTAAGGGTGCTCCGCTGGTATATCTTCAATCTTTTTCCCTCAGCGCCCCCTTTTCTCCACTCCAACCAGCCGTTGTGATATTTCTACATGACTACTCGGCAACTATAATGAGTTACTCCGCGTCCCCCGCTTCCCACTACGTCGCCCCGCCGTCATAGGTACAGAGTGCAAAAACGACTGAGAAAGTGTTGGGAGAAAGTGTGGGAATAAATTATTATATTTTCAATAAAAAATAAAACATTGTGTAAGAAGCAGTTAGATAAATAAAGAAATCTTCATCTTTATCATCATTTGTTGATGGTACGACGTCACTTAGGCCCGACCTCTCACGTTTATGCGAACGGTACTGTCGCGCCATGACGAGAGCGGGCGGGCGAGGTGGGGAAGCGGGAGGCGGAGGGAGGCAAAGGTCAAGTGACTCGTTTCAGTTGTCGGGTAGCCTATTATATTTTTATTAGCTTATTAGTCCTAAATTTGAGCTTGATTATTGTCATTGTGATTAGTATAATAATAATAAATTGACTATTTTTAGTAGAACACTCGAAAAGATAAGCAATCTCCATTATTTTTCATAATAAAGATATCTGAAGCTTACAAATTTCGCGTGCAATAATTGTTAATAATTAATAATCGATTTAAAAAGACACCGATGAATTGTTCTCTAAAACTTACGGCTCCGTGATCTAGTTATTTGAGCCGTTTTCTAAGTTTTTTTAAATAGGGTTTTATGGCGCAGGGAACAGAATCCTTTAAGCCAAATATTCCTTTTTCAAATACTTAAGTGTTGCCAACTAAATTTTCTTCCATGGGGATCTAAATTTATTTTAGAAAATAAATTTATATCTCTTAAATGTTTCCACGGAATCTCAAAAGTATTTTTGTGACACTTTTCGATTGTATTCCGGACTGTTCGATTTGTTTGTGTATGAACGTAGGCTTCCTTTATGGGGTTTGCGGCTCGGGACGCGGGTCCTTTTGAGCCCTGAACGGAGGCTTGTACGACGGTGTTGCCATTCTATAAGTATTATAATTCCTTTTAACTGTAGATAATTATGTATTTTTAAATATTATTTATAACTATTTAATACAAATATGAACTGACACAGATAATTTTGCGGGCGGCTTAAAATGGAACTTTGTAATTTGAACATAGTCTGACAGATTTATGAGTACAGTGGCGCCGCCATCGCATGCAAAAATATATTATGTTGGTTTGTATTCCTATTAGTTATATTTCACATTAATGACATGTTTTACCCATTGTTGATTAGAAAATTAATGCCAGTCACTGCTTTGGTCCACTTTTTAAAGGGATTGGTGTAATTTACAGTGCAGTGATCCGTTTTGGATCACTATAGACCATACTGGTAAATTTTAGAGTGGTCCACTTTTGCACTGTAATTGGGGAGTCGACGGGTATAGGGGTTAAGGGTTGGACCGGGAGCTCTATTTTTGATTCGCTCGTAGGACATTGTATCGTCGCATGCGACTTATGTCACACTCGACTTCCAAGTCGCACGACGCTGTTTTTCTGCATTTTTGATTCGCTCGCGCTCGGTGTTGCCAATAATATTAGAAATGTAGAATTTTATCCGTTTCACGCAGAAAAAATAAAAACCGGTAATTACCGAAACGTAAAGCGGAACGTAAAATGCTCAGTAATGGTCGAAACCATTGAGACTGTATATGATATTATCTTTGCCTTTTGTTAGATAAAAGTGAACTGAAGTGAAGTGTCAGTGATAGTTGTCTCCAAAGAAATCGGAATGTCTCTTTTCTTTTGTCATATGGCATTTGACGTTTATTCTACCGCTCGGCTCGTCCCAAGCGACGATTGGTCGATACCACTCGTTGCCGTTCGAGCGGTTCAAAAATGCGGAGTCGAGGGAAAATCAGTAGAATCGAACGCTAGAAGCGAGGCGAGCTTTTTCATATCTCATTCCTTTCCTGTCGTTCAGGAATGTTTCTCGCTCCAGCAAATGACGTTCTGTCAGCACGGAAACGCGACAGCATGCGATCGCACGCCGTAGCGTGCTATAGCATGCTTTAACACGCCGCAGCATTGTAGGCAAAAGTGCGATGCCGTGCTGACAGATAATTGTCTAACCCTAAACATATTTATTTTAAATTAGTTACGTTTCATGTAATTACACTGACAGTGGACCACGTTAAATCAATGTTAGTGGTCCATGGGTATGTGCGGTCCACATTATTTCCAATCGTCGCTCCAGTGTCGCAACTGATGTCACTTTATGTGAAATCCTAAATTCAATAATGTCTAAATATTATGTTTATAATAATTTAATTATATTGCTATTTTCCAAGCATTTATTTAGCTAGAATCTTTAGATTGTTGATATTTTTTGTTGTTTTATTCAGTGAATTGAAAATATATTATATTTTTTCCAATTTCTTCTTTTTTTTTACTTTTTTTAAGAAGCCTAGAATCAATTAGACTTTTGTATATACAAAAGTCTAATATATATATATATAATATATATAATATATAAATATGGTATATACCATAGCGATAAAAAGAAAAATATGCCGATATCCGATCGAGCAGATTCCGTTCCGACAGAAACGAATTTTTAAACTTGGTTCAGCAGTTACAAAGATTATTTCAAACAAACGTACATACAAATAAGGCCTTTGTACCCTTTTCGCGTGTTCCAGAAAGAAAACCTAGTTATATAACCAGTATTCTAGGAGGAAATAATTCCTGCTCAATAACCAGTTATCTAGCAGGAACTATATCCTGTTCAATAACCAACCAGTTATCTAGCAGGAACTGATTCCTGCACTTTGTACCTATATCTTGGTATATTAAGTAAGATTTTCATCTATATATTTATTTATTTATATGCTATATCAATTACTATAAACTATAATAATTATGTACCTTTAATTATTACAACTATAAATTATTATTATTATAATATAATTATGTATGTCTACTTTTGAACGCACACACACACACACACACGCTAGCTAAGGCCCCCAGCAGAAAACCAGCGCTACGCCTTCTGGGTGCAGCACTATGCTGAGCTTTTCACGATCACAGCATCGTCTACCACCTGATTTTATGTCAGGTTAATCAATTAATTAATTTTACTAATATATTTGTTGTGATTGTCGAATAAATTATTTTTCTTTCTTTCTTTCTTTCAATAACCAGTTTTATAGCAGGAACTAAATTCTGCTGAATGCGTCATCTTGGCAGAGCCACGGACTCTGATTTGAAATCTGACTATATTTTAGTTTGTATGTTCGTGCTACCTCCAGCTCCATCTGTCAAGGAACATGTCAAATAACGACATGTGGAGTTATTATGTATGTAGGTATATAAAATAATAGTTTCTGCTAGATAACTGGTTATTTAGCAGGAATTATTTCCCACCTAGAATACTAGTTATTTATCTAGGTTTTCTTCAAGGAATAAGCCGTTTTATTTCTATTTGTTATTGTAATTTGGTACAATAAAGTATTTTACTTACTAACACACAAATTTTATATATTTAACTATAATACATAATAAGCCAAAGAAATTCTAAAATCCTGCCTGATAAATATTGTAATATATCTACACAGTAAGAAGAATATAAGCGCTTGAATAAAATTACCTATATTTGAAGAACTTGTGTATTTTACCTGAGATTTCCTTCCAGAAATACATTTCTATTAATTACTAGGTCTTTTTAAAAAAAATCGACAAGAGTGACGGCTTCTTTCACCACTTGCTGATAAAGTCCCAGATACCCTATCTGCAGGTTATCTGACAGATAGCCTATTCTTTTGGTTTTACAGGTATCTGATTGCCTATATCTTATCTATTATTCTATATTTTTGTTATTAGTGAGTTAGATTAGTTTGTCTCTGAGATTACTATCTGTAACAATATCAGGAAGTGGTGAAAGAAGCCCTTAGACTGGGAAAAAGTAAGACCAGTGAAAGACCACCGGTAAGTAGTAGCTGGCACTAACTACAGCAAGAATCAGTAGCCTATCTTGTATATTCCAGGATATTTCCCTTGTGGGCCGTGGAACCAATAGTACCCTAAGTGTTTGAAGTCATCTTCGTCCCAATGGTACCTTTTAGGCAGGAAATGTGGTAAGCGTCTCCTGAAGCCATCATCCTCATCTGAAGACCATCTGCCAACTTTAACCAGCCTCCCAGCTTGCATGTACATTTCTTTCTTATCTCTTTCTTTCTTTTCATATTTCTTTTTGGATTTCTTCTTGGACTTGGTGATTTCTTCAGACTGGTATTTCTCGCCTGATGAGTAAACCGCATTGTGTTTGGATTTCTTGCCGTTGTTCACGACTTCGAACCGCTTCGGGACCTTGCCGAAGCCGCCTGCTCTGTCGTCTTTCTTTGATGATTTCCTTTTCCTTTTTGTGTTCTCGTCTGAGTCGCTGTTGGAGTAACTAAAAAAGGATTTAAAAGTTTGCAATTATAGTAATTAAGATAAGACAATACTAAAAACAAAAATGAGGAGATCCGCAGGAGAACCAAGGTGACCGATACAGCTCAAAGAATTGCGAAGCAGAAGTGTCAGTGGGCTGGGCACATCGCTCGTAGCACTGACGGCCGTTGGGGCAGAAAGGTTCTCGAGTGGCGACCACGTATCGGAAGACGCAGCGTAGGCAGGCCTCCTACAAGGTGGACCGACGATCTGCTGAAGGTCGCGGGACCCGGCTGGATGAGATTAGCGCGGGACCGGGCGTCGGGGAGATCCCTAGGGGTGGCCAGGCCCTTTGTCCAGCAGTGGACGTCTACAGGCTGATATGATGATGATGAATACTAAAAACATGGGGCGCATGCATGTTACGAACTGATGTCTGAGTTTTTTCAACAGCTACTCTGTTCACCATCATCGTCCACTGCTGGACACAGGTCTCCCTCAAGGCGCTACTGAACCCGATCCTCTGTTCTCCGCATCCAGTCACTGCCAGCCGCCTCACGCAGATAGTCGCTCCACCGGGGGGCGTCCCACGCTACTTAATATTTATTGTAAGTAGGTGTTTTCAGATCGAAATTTTTGTATACCATTTAGTCTGTTTATTTGTTTTTTGAACGCACTAATCTCTAGAACTGCCGGTCAGATTTGAAAAATTCTTTTCGCATTCGAAAGCCTAATTCTTATGCAAGGCTTAGGCTATTTATTATATTTTCATATTTGATATGCCAATTCTCCGAGGTTCGGTCCCCGGTTGGGCCATGTACCATTGGGTTTTTTCTCGAAACTTAAGTACATGTACTGACTGCTCTCAAACGGTGAAGGAAAACATCGTGAGGAAACCTGCATACGCCGAAGAAGAAATTCTTAGGCGCATGTGAAGTCCACCAACCGGCACTGGGCTAGCGTGGTGGACTATAGCCCGCACGCCCTCGTTGAGAGGGTAGGCCTGAGCCCCAGCAGTGGGGAGATTAATAGGCTGTTGATGATGATTGATGATGCCAATTCTTGAGCAAGGTTTAGGCTATTTATTATATTTTCATATTTGATATGCCAATTCTTGAGCAAGGTTTAGGCTATTTATTATCTTTTCATGTTTGATAGCTCATTTCTTGAGCAAGGTTTAGGCTATTTATTATATTTTCATATTTGATAGCTCAATTCTTGAGCAAGGTTTAGGCTATTTATTATCTTTTCATGTTTGATAGCTCATTTCTTGAGCAAGGTTTAGGCTATTTATTATATTTTCATATTTGATAGCTCAATTCTTGAGCAAGGTTTAGGCTATTTATTATCTTTTCATATTTGATAGCCCAATTCTTGAGCAAGGTTATAATAGTTTGCTATTTATTATCACGCTACGACCCTTAGGAACCGATCAATAAGAAAAAGTCAGACATAGCTTAAAAAACCCGGGCGAGGCCGCGGGAAAAGCTAGTTAATTTTTTTAAGTCTCGATCTTACCTAGAATCGCTGTTAGATTCATAACTGTTAGCCCTTCGCACCGTTCCCAAATGTTTACGATTATTTTTATTGTTGAGCCGATATTTCTTAGCAATTGTCCTTTCAAGGGTTCGAGGATTAGGGTTGTAATCCGCAAATGCGACCGTATTCTTCACCATCCTCAGCAAATCCTCTGCGTCAATATCCTCTGCAGTCTTCTGTCTTCTTCGGCTATTCTCAGCTTGTTTATCGTTTTTCAAACCACCCTGCAGTCTGGTCATGTCATTGAAATCGTAATCATCACTGTATTCTACGTATTCTTCTGATTCATGGCTGCTTTCGGGACTTCTGAGGGCATTGTTTATAATTATGCTGTCTTCGTTATGCCTTGTTTTCGTTATGCATATTTTTCCGGGCATACAGTCATATTTGTCGTGGGGTAAGTTATATTGGTTTCCTTTAGTTTGTGCTAAATGTTTTAGGAGATCGTTTAGTGGTAATATGTGTTTTGAAGTTTTTGAGTTCGGTTGCCTTTGGTTTCCGTTTAGTTTTGGGTTTAGCAATTCCTTTGTTGCCAAATACAGTTTTAATGGTGTCGTTAAGTTTACTGTAAAATAATGGTATTTTTTAAATTACGTAACTCGTCGATAATATTTATAACGAGAAGCTAAAATCCCAATTAATAAGTTTATTAATACTTTTGAAAGTGGCTGAACCAGATTCATCATCATATCAGCCTATAGACGTCCACTACTGGACAAAGGCCTCCCCCAAGGATCTCCACCACGACCGGTCCTGCGCTAACCTCATCTAGCTGGGTCCCGCGACCTACACCAGATCGTCGGTCCACCTTGTGGGAGGCCTACGCTGCGTCTTCCGATACGTGGTCGCCACTCGAGAACCTTTCTGCCCCAACGGCTGTCAGTTATACGAGCGATGTGCCCAGCTCACTGCCACCATAGCTTCGCAATTCTTTGAGCTATGTCGGTGACCTTGGTTCTCCTGCGGATCTCCTCATTTCTGATTCGATCTCGCAGGGAAACTCCGAACCAGAACCAGATTACTTGCAAATTCTATTTTATATCAATGTAGATAAAAAAGTACGTACCTAGCGCAACTAAACCGAATAAAACTATATATTTATTATTAGAGAACATTATTAAAAATAAAATTAAGTCACCGCTTTTCCGTGCATTTCGTTTTGATTCATAAAAAAATAAACCTAACGGTAAATCTATACCTACTAATATAATAAAGTTAAAGAGTTTGTTTGTTCATTTGTCAGAACGCGCAAATAGAACCACCAGTCGGATTTGAAAAACTCTTTGCATTTGATAGTCCAATTCTTGAGGAAGGTTAGGCTACTTAACATCACGCTACGACCCTTGGGAGCCGAGCGAAAAGAAAAGACAGAAATAAAGGCAGACGACGCCGCCGGAAATAGCTAGTAGTACATTAATAAAAGCAAGCGGGTCCTGGAAGCATATTCAGTATAATATTGTTACGATCATTGTAAAAATCAATAGAAGGAAGTGATGCAATTGGATTTCAAACGAGCATGAACAAATTAGAAATGCCAATCAATATGCTTATCTTTATATTATACCGAAATTTTGATATTTTTGTAGTTTTAGAGATGTAGCGTGGCTCTGCCAAGGTGACGTCATCTTGGCAGAGCCACCAATAGACCGCTATAACTTAAGGCTGAGGTACTAATAATAATTATTAGTACCTTTAATAGATGTACTAATAATTATTATTAGTAATAATATTTATAATTTATAATAATAATTATTAGTACATCTTGGCAGAGTCATAGGGGTCTATTGGTGACTCTGTCAAGATGACGTCACCTTGACAGAGCCACGACATATCTCGAAAACTACAAAGATATCAAAATATTTTCGAGTAGATACTTAATAGTACAGTCTACCGCACATCAGTGGATACACTTTGACCTTGAGCTGGCCTAGCCTATTAGGGAGTTTCAATACTACGCGAGACCAGTTTATACTGGTTTTGTTACCACTGATGTGCGGTCGACCGTACATATTTGGTACATTTCTTCTGCATCGTCAGATTTCAAATCAGGCAGTGGCTCTGCCAAGATGACGCACATGGAAAATGCTCCTTGTGCCAACCGATATAAGATCAGCAAGCTGATCTGCCAGTGTGCAGGCCATACATATCCCAGAACTGACGATCGTTGTGGAGTGGAGACGTGCGGGCAGCGTGGGACGCCCCCTGACTGCCAGATGGACCGATAACCACCTCAAGCTTTCGACTTAACTGAGGGACAATCTTACCTTGTATAAGGGGACAGCATTCCACACTTGGGCCTGGATTGGATCTCCTGTACAGTCGACCGCACGTCACTGGAAACACTTTGGTTTTAGCTGGCCTGTCACTGGAAACACTGGTTTTAGCTGGCCTGTCACTGGAAACACTTTGGTTTTAGCTGGCCTGTCACTGGAAACACTGGTTTTAGCTGGCCTGTCACTGGAAACACTTTGGTTTTAGCTGGCATGTCACTGGAAACACTTTGGTTTTAGCTGGCCTGTCACTGGAAACACTGGTTTTAGCTGGCCTGTCACTGGAAACACTGGTTTTAGCTGGCCTGTCACTGGAAACACTTTGGTTTTAGCTGGCCTGTCACTGGAAACACTGGTTTTAGCTAGCCTGTCACTGGAAACACTGGTTTTAGCTGGCCTGTCACTGGAAACACTTTGGTTTTAGCTGGCCTGTCACTGGAAACACTGGCTGGACCTTGAGCTGGCCTAGCCTAGTTAGTTTCAATACTATGAGAGACCTTTACTGGTTTGTTTGCAGTGACGCGCGGTCTACCGTACCAAGTTGAAGTGAAACAACAGTATACACTGGGAAAATTTATTACAAAAGCTTGATACAAAATTTTTACACGTTAATACATTCTACTAATTAAAGTACTAAATATATAAGAAATACATTACGCGACTTGCATTTCATAAAACACATAAAAATTCGGTCGCACCGCCGCCGCCGCCTGCTGCGACGGTAGGGGCCTTCCGTAAACTATGGCTTGAGTTTTGTAACTATAGGTACCTACTGATAAGAGCGATTTTGAAGTATCTTATCTTATCTTGTTAGGGTGCCAGTAATACCTGGCGACACTTCGACCCTATGGGATCTGTTGTGCCAAACCCCTATCCGGTTTGGTGGACTTCACATACGCCTTAGAATAGTAAATACCAGTCTTTGGCGTATGCAGGTTTCCTCACGATGTTTTCCATCACCGAAAAACCTGTGGTATTATAATAAACCGTACTTAAGTTTTCGAAAAACTCATTGGTACGGGCCAGGATCGAACCCACGACCTCATGAACGTGAGGCGAGTGCACAACCAACTAGGCTACCACGGCTCTATTTTGAAGTATACTTACCTACTTAGCTGAACTTTTTGGCGCGATATGAGATAGATGGTAGTTTCCGCGGAGTTTAATGGCGGCTGTGTGAAGTTGGCTGATTTCTGCGCAATGATTAATGTTAGGTGTCAAAGGGGGAGCTGTGCGGGGGTTCACTAGAGACGCTCATTCAATTTCAAGAAATGGTTCATTCATTCGATCAACCGAATCGATGTTTCAAGTTTTTGGACATCTCTATGTAGCACACTATCTCGCTTACGCACACATAGACTATAAACACTGCCAGCGATGTGCAAACAATTTGTGACTAGGTATATTCATTCAGCCGCCAAGAAATTCCGCGGGGACTATAAGTGACTTGTTTCCAGGGCCGTAAATCCCTAAATATAAAAAAATACAAAATTAGAAATGTCATACTGGAAAAGTGGTCAATACTTATTTGAAAATTAAAACACTGTAGTTTACGGAAGATACCTCTACCATCACGCACGATTATTTTATTTTATTTTATTTATCTGATGACCATTTTGAAGAAACCATTCTGCAATTTTTTTACCCACAATAGCAACACCACACAACCAATTTTGATACATTTAAATATTTTTCTAATTTTCTCTACTGGTCGGAATGATTTTCCACGCAAATTCTAAAACAGTCAAAATCCCACAAGTAGTTGTGTAAAAGTTTTTTTATAGTCCTAGAAAAATATACAAGAAGATTTTTTTTGTTTTTGGTCACGACACTCACTTAAAAAAACTACTGTCGACGGTCGATTATTTTGAAGAATATATTTTCGCAGTTTACTAAACACTTATTTATTACTCTATATATGGCAGCGGACGTATTTTGAGATCGTTTTCTAAAACTATATACTTAATAGAGGGACGTAGCTTGAGTTCTGATATTTTATGTAAATCAGAAATCAAGTTATCAGAGTTCAAGTTACGAAACTGTCCATTGTCATCATAGTTAAACAATTGACTATTTTTATCTAGCGTTGTGACGCATTTTAAAACCAAATACTCATAAGCAAATGACTTCCCGATCGCCGGCAAATGATTATAATCTTGTTACAAAATATTTAAAAAAAACTAAAAAAGAAAAAAAAACTGAAACACGTCATTGTTTTTAATATTATTTAAAATACATAATAAAGGTCAGTAAACTCATTTACGAATTTAATTTTATCTAAATAAATTTTTCATGTTTAAATTAGTTATTTTTTCGTAATATAATTTATTTATTTTAAAAATGATGCGAAGCTGAAAATGATTTTTTTGCGTTTTTTGGCTTTTTGCGTCAGAAACAGAAAGAAACCCGCTAGCTGTGACTATTTGTTCTTGGTAACCCAGAAATACCATAACTCTAATTTTTGATTAGAATTTTTGCATTCAATATCATGAATTTTAACGTATGCGCCATGCGTAGTGACAATTTAATAAACATTGAAGAAAATTCTGGAATTTTAACTTGACATTTTCAGATCCTAACTAAACCCTTTTTTATGCCTTATTTATGTTTAATGTACAGTCGACCGCACGTCAACATTGACCTGGCCTAGCATATTATGGAGTTACAATACTATGAGACACCAGTTTGTTTTGTTTCCACTGATGTGGGGTCGATCGTACCAAACACAGATTCCTTAATACATTTTATGACAGATAAATGGAAGAAAATGAATATAATTTCGAGACATCATTGTCGAAGTTTTTCTTAACTATATACAAACCGAAACATATTTTTAACAAGCCCTATCCGTTAAACTTATTAACGTAAGCGACAAAATGTTTGAAATTCGAACTCTTACCGTTTATGTGCCACGTCATCTAATAAATGCATTCTAAAAATGGTTTTAAGGTTTGATATCGCACAAGTTTTTTTATTAGATTTATCTATACAAGACGATGGCTGGTAAAAGGTTAATAAAAATTCAAAGTTAGCTGCACATTTTTGTCGCTTACGCTAAGACGGCGGGATAGGGCTCGGTATAATGTCGGTTACCTTAAATTTAATTGATTTGACAACATATTATGTGTAGTCTACAACGCGTTACAAAATACCTAAAGCAACTATTATTTTTGATAACTGCATTTTTTATTGCATTTTTATACACATCTCAAGTTTATTTTGCGAAAAACTGTTGTGATGTGAGAGATGACATACAATAGAAATGATTTTTCTTAAAAACTATTTTTCAATCTTTTTATTATCTCGTCAAGACCCTAATAAAAACTTTATAAAATAGGGCTTTGATGTTTAATTTTCAAATCAAATCAACAGCCTTTTGTGTCCCCACTGCTGGGGCTCAGGCCTACACTCTCAACGAGGGCGTTCGGGCTTATAGTCCACCACGCTAGCCCAGTGCGGGTTGGCGGACTTCACATGCGCCTAAGAATTTCTTCTTCGGCGTATGCAGGTTTCCTCGCAATGTTTTCCTTCGCCGTTTGAGAGCAGTCAGTAAAAGTACTTGTTTCGAGAAAAACCCATCGGTACATGGCCCAGGCGGGGATCGAACCTCTGACCTTTCGATATGATAGGTCGCGTTTTATCCCCGACGCCACTGACGCACTTTTTTTTCATAATTAATAGTACAATTTATGTTATGACGAACACTAATCAAGCTTTTTGAGTTATGAATTCAATTTTTTAAACATTAATTTGTTAAACAATTAATTTAAGTAATGCATATCTATGTATATAATAGTTTATAATAATTATATAATCTGTGCATGATTAACTGTGATTTGAAAGTTTTTACTTTAAATAGATATATTTTTTAATACTGTAGCTTAAAAAGCGAACTTAAAGCTATGGATTATGGTTTGAGTATTCATAATATTGGAATTTTCTTTTTAAATAAATAAGTTTATGTAAATCATATTTTTTAAAGCTTATTAATTATGCTTAACAATGACTTAACTAAAAAAAATACTTTGCATGGAACTAAAATGTTTTTAAATTACTTTAAGTAATTAATATAAATAATAAAAATATAAATATAAAAATAAATAATAATAATAAATAAATAAATAAAAATAAATATTAATATAAATTTTAGTATTAATATAAATGAATAAATACCACTTAAGTGAATCTAACTTCAGTAGGTATTAACTTGTGAACCTATAAAAAATTACTTTGAGCCCAAAAAGGCTGGGCGTTAAGAGGCTTTAGGGGTATCCCAGACACACGCGGCCTGCGGTGGCGGTGGCGGCTTGTTGTATTCCATACGCAATGTATGTGAGACTTCAGACACGCGCGGCCCGCGTTTTCATATTGAAGCTGCGGCCTGCGGTAGGCCGCCACCGCAGGCCGCGTGTGTCTGGGATACGCCTTAAAGTAAAAGTACTTAGGGCCCAAAAAGGCTGGGCGTTAGGAGGCTTTAAAGCTATGATTGTTTTGTAAACGCAGTTTCCTGATAACGTTGAAATACCGCGTTAAATCGTGGCGATATATCGCTGTCATTGTACTATGTAGCTTACTGCTTGCTAATGGCGTTGTAATACCGCGTCAAATCGCAGCGATATATCGCTTTCATTCTGTGTAGTTCTGTTTGCTGATGGCGTTGAAATACCGCGTCAAATCGTGGCGATATATCGCTGTCATTGTATGTAGATTACTGTTTGCTGACGGCGTTAAAATACCGCAGGAGGTCCGCGTCGGCGCGCATCACCCACGCGGCGTTCAGGGCGATCGTGTCCAGCGCCGCGCCCGCGCCGCGGTACGAGCCGAACAACTCCTTGAACTGCAACAAAATGATACAACGAACGTCAGTGGAAAATAATACAACGCACGTCAGTGGAAAATAATACAACGCACGTCAGTGGAAAATAATACAACGCACGCCAGTGGAAAATAATACAACTAACGCACGTCAGTGGAAAATAATACAACGCACGTCAGTGGAAAATAATACAACTAACGCACGTCAGTGGGAAATAATACAACGCACGTCAGTGGAAAATAATACAACGCACGCCAGTGGAAAATAATACAACTAACGCACGTCAGTGGAAAATAATACAACGCACGTCAGTGGAAAATAATACAACTAACGCACGTCAGTGGGAAATAATACAACGCACGTCAGTGGAAAATACTTTGGACCTTGAGCTGGCCTAGTCTATTAGGGAGTTTCAATACTATGAGAGACCAGTTTATACTGGTTTTGTGTCCACTGCTGACGTGCGGTCGACCGTACAAACTGATTGAGTAGACGCGTTTATTTTAATTCAATATACATTTACTGACTGCTCTCAAACGGTGGAGGAATACATCGCGAGGAAACCTGCATACGCCGAAGAAGAAATTCTTAGCCGCATGTGAAGTCCACCAACCCGCACTGGGCTAGCGTGGTGGACTATAGCCCTCGTTGAGAGGGTAGGCCTGAGCTCCAGCAGTGGGGACATGTCAATAGACTGTTGATACACAACCACAAGCGCTTATTTGTATAAAATACTATCACAATTATATAATAAAACCCGCAAAACTATATTCATCATCATCATATCAGCCTGTAGACGTCCACTGCTGGACAAAGGCCTCCCCCAAGGATCTCCACGATGAACGGTTCCGCGCTAGCCTCATCCAGCCGGGTCCCGCGACCTTCACCAGATCGTCGGTCCACCTTGTGGGAGGCCTACGCTGCGTCTTCCGATACGTGGTCGCCACTCGAGAACCTTTCTGCCCCAACGGCCGTCAAAACTATATTATAAGAAAATAAAATTGAAGAGACGAACATGACACTTCGGCCGTCAAAGAGTTCAACCAATAGTCAAGCCTCGGAATGTTGCCAGGGGTAAATAAACTCACGCGATAGTAGTCGTGCGGCTGATGCAGGCACCTGGCGGCCGCCTGCAGCGCCGCCGGCGGCAGCGGGGGCTCCCGCCGCACCACGCGCCACACGCCCGCCGCGCCGCGCCACCTGCGGGGGGATACACCGGCACGTAGAGTCAACACCACTACGTATTTTAGGATCCAAAAGCTGCAAGGCGAATGAGTCTCCTGCCTCGGAACCTTATGCGAAACCCGAAGACTACAGACTCCTTAAAGCCTCTACTTACGACACGATCGGTAGGGTCCCTACTAATCGGCAAGTCAGTAGGCAAGTTATAGGGCCGATTACCCTTGGCAGTTGGTTTGGCCCAATCGGTAGGGCCGCGCTCATTCACGCGCCAATCTGTAGGGCCGATCTATGAAGTGTGGGGTCGGGGCGACCCAACCGCCAACTGATGCCAGCCAACTTGCCTACTGACATGCCGATTGGTAGGAACCTACCGATCAGGGTCTGGATCGTGTCGTAAGGAAACACCTTTAGCCGCATAACAGCTTATTTGTGCAGCGAACACTTGGATAGGAGAGTGACAGGTAAACACAGGGGCTGACACAATAGATCCCATAGGGTTGCAGGGTCGCCGGGTGGACCTGGCCCCCTAATAAGGTCTGATAATAATCTAAAGTGGTACCGACCTGCAGGCCCCGGAGCACACGGCCGTCACCCACAGCTTCCACTCGCGGCTGCGCTGCGCCTCGCTCGACATCGCAGTGAACGCGAACCTGCCAACACATTGGTACCCAGGTAAGTCTTCGATCAGCGCGTCCGGCCACGGTCGACCGCGCGTCAGTGGAAGCAAAACCAGTACAGACTGGTCTCTCATAGTATTGAAACTCCCTAAAGGCTAGGCCAGCTCAAGGTCATAGTGTTTCCACTTATGTGCGGTCGTCTGTGCGTACGGTGCCGAAATGTGGACACTGATAGTGGAACTGGTCTCCTCAAAAACTCACTCTCAACGTGCTATGGAAAAGCCATGCTCGGAGTTTCTTTGAGAGACCTGTCCTGGTCCTGGAGAAGCAAAGTCTTCGAGTCTTCGAGATAGCTCAAACAGTTAGTATATGCTGTAGGTAGTGAGCTGGTCACATCTATCGACGTACCGATAACCGCTGGGGTAGACGTGTTCTCGAGCTCGTCCCCCGGTTAGAAGGAGCTGCGTGAGCCAGCTGGCAGTGACTGGATGCGGAGAACCGAAGATCGGGGTCAGTAGCGCCTTGGGGGAGGCCTATGTCCAGCAGAACCTATGGCCACGTCTTCGTCACTACGTCGCCGACGCTCTTGGATACGGGCTAGACTGTATTTGTTCGTGGAGTACGTGGCAGGAGGTCTATGTCCAGCAGTGGCCTAGTGCAGGCTGACGAAGTACCTGTAGAAGAGCCAGTCGTCCGCGGGCGCGGCAAGCGCGGCCAGCAGCGCGCGATGGCTGTACAGCGGGCGCGGCGCCGCGTACGACGCGGTGAGCGCGCGCCAGCACGCGCGCCACGCGCCCGCGCCGTGGGTGCGCACGCCCGATATGAATGCCGCCTGCAAATGCGACAGAAACTGTGCTAAAGTTTTTGTGAATTTATTTCCTCACTAGCCGTAGAAAGGAGTTACTCTAAGAGACAGCATCCAAAACGTGATGAGCCGCCAGAGAAGGTAAAGCCTTCGACATTGGGGTAGACAAGTTGTCGAGTGGAAACCACGACTGGGCAAGCGTGGGACGCCGCCCGGCTAAATGGAGCACGATCTGCGTGAGGTGAGCTGAAGATCGGGTTCAACAGCGCCTTGGAGGAGGCCGAATGTCTCACTTACTTACCTCTTGATATATCTCAGGTATGCTCTGGTTGTCCTTGTACCAGGAGTCAAAGAGCTGCACCGCCTGTTTGGTCACCTTCTCGTTCTCCCACTCCACGCCGGCCGTCAGCAGAGCGCCGCTCAGCCACCTGCGCCAGGATAAAAGCCACATCGTTTATAATTCAACATTTCTAAGCATACTGACTGGAGAATTTATTGTGGAGCTTCTAAGATGCAGTCGGAAATCTGGCGAACAGTGGCAAACCCCCTTTCAGCCAATCGTCAGTGTTCAGACTGTGGTTGCCACTTGCTCCAAGCTTCACCGTTGGTAGCCGTTTCAGCACTTCTTTCAACTTTTCCTAGACACAAAGATCTAAATATACTAAAAGTAGAGTTAATAGGTCTAGAAGGTAGACTGATAAATACTCACAGCTGATCCTCGTTGAGAGCGGTCGAGTTGAGCTGGCTGCGCGTGTACAGCTGTACCTTCGGCGGGTGCAGGTTGCTGAGCAGCCGCGCCAGGTGTGGCCCCGACGAGGACAGGTGGAGCAGCTCCCGCCACCAGGATAAGTGGTTCAGGACCACGCGCCACGGAGCCCAGTGCTTCTCTTTGCTGAGGCGAGCTAGGGTGGGAACACAGACATTTAAGTTGGAAATAGAAATATGAGACAGCAACAATGACTACTGGCAAATGTTAACTGTCAATTTGATGACATTCGGTGAAGGAGAACACCGTGAAGAAACCTGTATACGTCCAAGATTAGAATTTCTATTCTCAGGCGCATGTGAAGTCCACAAACCCGCCACGGGGCTAGCGTGGTAGACTATAGCCCTAACTGCCTTCTTGAGAGGGGTAGGCCTGAGCCCCAGCAGTGGGGACATGTTGACAGCAATAGGCTGTTGATTTGAAGCTGCCTATGACATAGGTAGTGATACTGGGAGGTTCGTGTCGTAAACTAGAGCAATTGAAGGTACAGAACTCACTGGCGGCGGCGATGGCTCGACTGGTGGGCAGTCTCGCAGCCCGGCTGAGGACGAAGGCGTCATCGAGGAGCAGCGCCCTCTCCGCCGGGGCTCCGCTCTCGTACAGGGCCGCGGCGCGCCGGGCGGCTGCCTCCGCCGTCTGCACATACATAATACTTGAAACATTGGTTTTATGTTCACCTAGCGGACGCCCCGCGATTTCGTTTGCGTTTAAATGTATCTTATGTGTTATTACAGCATATGGCTGTCACTGTACTGAGTTTTATAAAAATCCGTTCAGCTTGATTGAGCAAACTGACAAACATTACATATTATAACTATTATTATTATTATTTAACTTACGATTTTGATGTCTTTAAATTAACCTACTCATAGAACTGAACATTTCTGATAGGTACTGAACTCTGAACTTACAATTTGAAATAAAAATTAAATTGGGTGTCCAAAGAAGAGCCAAATTATAGAACCCTTGTTGGGCGCCAAAATTTAGACCCTTGTTGGGCGCCATTATTATATTGGTCGCTATGGTTTAGAACGCTTGTCAAGCAAAAGATTCAGAAACTTTGTTGGAAGCCAAGATTATAAGTTATAACTTACAAACTCTTAGAATCTCTTCACTCGTTCCAGCGTTCTAAATCTTGGCGCCCAACATGGGTTTTTCTAAATCTTGGCTTCCAAAAAACTTTTTGAATCTTTTTCTCATGTGATTTTAGTTTTGTCTCGACAACTCAATGCAATATTAGGGGAGTACCTACCTAACATATGTTTATACTTAATACAGTGAAAATTCCTTATAAAACTCAAGTTTTTACTTGGAAAAGGGTCTCACCTCGCCCGCGGTCCGGTCCTGAGGCGCGACGCGGTACAGACCTCGCGCTCCAACATTGTACCGAACCCACTTGTGTTTGCCCAGCTCCGGGATTACCACTGCACAAAAAAATACAACATCATGAGTCACAGTCAAAATACGTTGTTGCTTATGAGTACACTGGGTAGCGAGTTTCTGAAACTACCCTCTGCTGGTCTTGTTCTACTCACAGCGGCACACTGACAGCTCGCCTCTCCAGTCAGCTCGTGACCACGGCCAGTGTAACCTGGTCGAAACGTCGGGCAACTTGTTCGTGTGTAAGACCCGTAAATAATTATATAATTATGAATACAAAGCGCGAACGTCTAAATTGTTTAACTACCGCCGCCGCCTTTCCGCCATCTTTGTTATTTAAATAATCGTCTATTTCATTATAAGCTTTCTTACAAAGTCGTTTTTAACTTGATTCTTATATTACTTCATTCAAAATATGTATGTCTTGTTGTACAATGTATTTGGATACTACAAGTTGAAATACTCACTATCCGTATCGTTCATCCATATCAGATGGGTGACGTTTTCTGCCCACCGGGAGGTCCTCGGCTTCGTCTCGTTGCCGACGTCATACCTGCAACATTTATTTGTAGAAACTGTTAAAATAAATATATAAACATACTGCATCTAATATAATTATACGGCACTAAAATCAGTTTTGACATAAACCTAGATTTAAAAAATAAATTTTAGGTGGATACATTGTGTCTTAAAGTAAATGAAGACAAAAGAACATCAATAAAAAGTAAATTTCACTTTCCCTCGAAAATTTTTAAAAATCTTTGAATTTTCTTTTTTTTTAAATAAAGCTATGGGCAAAATTTCTCTAATGTTTAGGATACTTTCCCTCCACCGACGTTTCCATTCTCTTCATTATATGATAAAGTCCAAATTAAAAGAATACGTAAACATTTTGGTCCCCCGAGCCGGATACAGATTGCCAGTTAATAAAATCCAACTCACTAAAACATTTTGGACCACAGAGCCGGATACATATTTGTATGAGTCTGCGTCACTTGAATTAAATAAATATTATTATTATTGCCAGCTACCAAAATACATCTCACCAAGTTCCGTTCAGCATGTTGTGTCCCGTAGCGTTCTTCCACGCCGTAGCGTTGTCCAGCTCCTCGTCGTCCACCAGTGGGCCCACGATGAAGGTGACGGGGATGACCCACTTGGGCGCGGGGGGCGGCTTGGTCGTCTTGGCGACGGGCCGGCGGGTGGTGGTGGGGGTGGGAGTGGTGGTGGTAGAGTTGTCGTCGTCCGTCGGCTCGGTGTAGTTCTCTGTTGGGGGTAGTTTCATTATCTATAGCTCATATGTCTATGTCTATGTCTATTTTAACCTCTCAAAAAACCTGCCGACTCGATATATCCAGCAACATTAATATTCGGCGGATAATAAAATATTCGATATCATACTTACTCTTAATTCCGCATTTAATAATTGACGCTTGCGATGTTTTGCCAGAACAGGGTCGACCGATATGACATTTTTCAAATCAAATCAACTACTGCTCACTGCTGGGGCTCAGGCCTAACCTAACCTCTCAACGAGGGCTATAGTCCACCACGCTAGCCCAGCGCGGGTTAATGGACTTCACATGCGCCTAAGAATTTCTTCTTCGGCGTATGCAGGTTTCCTCACGATGTTTTCCTTCTCCGTTTGAGAGCAGTCAGTAATGTACTTAATTTTCGGGAAAAACCCATTTGGTACATGGCCCGGACGGGGACCGAACTTCGGGCCTTTCGATAATAGGCCGCGTCTTATCCCCGACGCCACTGACGCTCATGTCAGTTTGAGAATTTGTAAACCCTTTTCGTATTTTATCGAAGGAAATCCGGGCTCTAAAAAAAGCTGTCAAAATTCAAAATTTTTCAAAAGTATTTTATTGCATGTAAGTACACTAGGTACATTTATACAACGTCAATTTTTTATCTACCACCGCCTCCAAGGTGTTATATAGAGCTGGGAAGAAGAAGCGGCGCAACAAACTTCCGCAACACATCTTTTAAAATCAAGTTTGTACATAACATTATTTTGTAAAGATTGTGCGAGGCTGAAGTAACATTAACACCAGGCATCTTTGTCATTTAGATAATCGACTGTTTTATAATAAGCTTTCTTACAAAGTTGTTGTTTAATGTGAGTCTTAAATTTTCTGTCATTCATATTTAAGATTTCTTCTGGTAGTTTATTGTAGAAGCATATACATTGCCCCGTGAATGATTTACTGACCTTACTAAGCCTTAACTGTGGTGGTACAAGTTTGTTTTTGTTTCTTGTAACATAAGCTGTGTTCATATCACAGTGCCTCAAAAAGAGAGATATATTTTTGCGGACATACAAAATATTCTCAAAAATGTATTGACTGGCAACGGTTAATATATTAATTTCTTTAAACTTTTCTCTTAATGATTCTCTACAACGTAGATTATAGATCGCCCTAACAGCTCTCTTTTGCAAAATAAAGATGGTTTCTATATCTGCCGCTTGACCCCACAGTAGGATGCCGTATGACATGATGCTGTGGAAGTAGCTGAAATAGACTAATCTCGCAGTAGCAATATCTGTTAATTGTCTAATTTTCCTAACGGCGTAGGCGGCCGAGCTTAGTCTGCCAGCTAGTGAAGCTATGTGGGGCCCCCATTGAAGAGATGAGTCTATAGTTATACCTAGGAACACCGTGCTTTTGATAAATTCTAATCTTTCTGTACCTAAAGTTACATTATTAACTACATGTCTTACATTTGGTAGGCAAAATTTAATACATTTAGTTTTTGTTGTATTTAATGCTAGATTATTAATGCTGTAACCGGACTCACCAGGCTCGTAGAACAGCTCGTCGAGGTCAGCCCTCAAGTCCAGGGTCAGGAGGTAGTTCAACATCGGAGGATCGGGGTCTGGCGGCTCTGCTGACATCACGAACCTGGCAGACATATGTGGGTCGTCGAATCAAAATAATATCAACAGTCTATCAATATGTCCCCTCCAAATATGGCAGTTGGGGCTCAGGTCTTTTTTATTATTATAGTCTCCGCGGAATTTCTTGGCGTTTGAATGAATATAGTCACAGATTGTTTGCAAATCGTTGACAGTGTTTACAGTCTATGTGTGCGTAAGCGAATTAGTGTGCTACATGTCCGAAAACTTGAAAGTTTAATTCGGTTTATCGAATCAATGAACTATTTCTTGAAATTGAATGAGCGTATTAGCAGAGCTCAACTTTGACACCTAAAATTAGTCACTGCGCAGGTCTCAGCCAACTTCACACAGCCGCCAAAGAACTATAGTCATACGTCAGACTTTCGTATTGTCTATTTAAAATCTCCTTCTATCCAAGTGGTTTCAAGTATTTTCATACTGCACCAAGCGCCAAACAATCTACATTACATGGTGTGAGAAGTGAGGTAACGTCTCACCGCTCCTGTTTGAGTATGACGTCTTGCCCGGCGACGGTGGCGCAGAGCAGCGGGTAGCCTGCGCGCTCGCACCAGCCGTCCCACGCGTGCGCCGGCGCATCGCCAGACCCGTCGCGCTGCAGCGCGCGCCACAGGTCTCTAAAATACAAAACCGTTATTTGATAATTACCCAAAGCCAAAAAAATCGTAGATTAAAAATATCCTGGCCATGAGTAAAGGTAAACTCCGGTAAATAACGATTCGACTAATCACAGCGCGATATCGGCTGGAAGTCTGAAGTAAGCGTTTTATTGCCACGCGAGATGTGATTGGTCAATTGTTAAAAATTTGCAATTGAGTGAACGCATTAAAATAACAATAATAATCAGAGAGGGACAGACTTATTACAAAAGTGGTAAGAGTAATCTAGACAGAAATAATATCTTCTATCTCTTTCTACGTATGCGAATTTTTTGTTGGGGTGCAGTTAACTGTCAACAAACAACAAACCATAACTGTCAACGAACGGCAACCCGACTAAAATAGATAGTGTTTGTTCAGTTTGACCCCGCCATATAAGAAGCGTCTTCTCAAATTATTGGGGTAAAAGACTATAGCAATTTCATGCTATACGCTGAGTGGGATTCTATGGGATACTACATGCCGGTACATAACGATTCGACCAATCACAGCGCGATATCGGCTGGAAGTCTGAAGTAAGCGTTTTATTGCCACGCGAGATGTGATTGGTCAATTGTTTTAAATCTGCAATTGGGTGAAATTGCAGTGATACCAAAAAACATTTCGAGATCTTGGTTCTATACTAGTGTACCTGTCTATAGTATAGTGGACTATACTAGTGCACCTAGTGTACTCATAAATTAACATATTTCGACTTTGAGTGTCGCATGTCGCTTCTATAAAAAATCTTATTAAAAATTCATGCTTGCGTGGAGAATTAATATATAGGTATTCCAAATTGTCAAAAGAACCTAAATGTATTTTGATAATAAGCGATGTTGTTTGTTACTTACCTAGCATCCGCGCTAGCGGAGCGATGGTCGCGCAACAACCGGGCGAGTGCGGCGCGCCCCGCGGCTTCGCCTGCCGCCTCTATAGCCATGCTCACTATCGCGGCGCCCTGCAATCAAACATTACAAGCTGTTTACACCTACGCGTACGTTCCTACTGTCAAGCTGAGAGATGTTCCCTGAGTCGGTGTAGATTGGAATTCACTGTAGAATGTCATTTCAAAATGAAAGCAAAATGAATGGAATTAAAGAACGAAATATTTTAAACCAAACATTATAAAATACAACACTTATTTCATAATGTTATTAAATTTAGATTTGTCACCTTATGAAGCGACAATTCGTCTGCCGCTGATTCTATGTCAGCCCGCTCTAGCCTCGGCGATGCGACCGCCCTCACCGAGTTGCTGGAGTCTAATCTAAAAAAACACAAGAAAACATACATTTATATGGGTTACTGGGAGGAAAATAATAACAAGAATTTATAAAATCAACTAAACGGTTTATTTTTTGGTTTATTGAGATCAAAATAGCATTAAATTTTAAAAATTTAATCAGCATCATTATATGTTTGATTATCTGTTCATGCAACAGTCATCATCTGTTCTTATTATATCTCCTTCAATATCATTTTCCTTGTCTGTTTCTTTAACTGTACCAACATCTCTTTCATTAACCGTTACAGTAACTGTCGCACTATTTGTTCCTAAGTCATTTCTGTCTACGCTATGTCATTTCTGTCTACTGCGTGCAGACAGAAATGACATAGACAGAGATGACGATCACACTGAAAACTATGACAATATGATTGGCCTAAATGAACGTAGCTTTTACTCAGAATCAAATTCATTCACAACACTGCCCTGACTATATTTCGTAAAATTCTAATGCTTTTTACCTGAGTGCGGGCAGAACGTGGTCCAGAAGCAAAGCGTCCTGCTGCCTCTCGCCGGCGTCTCCGTATGGGCTGGCCTTCTCTCCCAGCACGGACGTCAGGGCTTCCATCAGCCACTGGGAGCTCCACCACCGCGGCGAGACTAGGCCTCCGAACCACTGTAAAAGACCACAAGTTAATGGGATAGGGAGAGTCGGCCCTGTGCGACTGCGGCGAGGAGGAGGTGGAACACATCATCCAGCGCTGCCCGCTGCGTGCCTGGATCTCCTGCTGACCTGATCGAGCTCACACCTGACGCGTCGCCTCTCACCTGCTGTGCCAACAGCCTCGCGATGACCTTCATGTCGGAGAGCGTGGCGGGCGCCAGCGTGATGAGCCCCCAGCCCTCAGAGTAGGCGGCGCCCCCGTCCAGCACCACCATGTCGAACTTGGGCAGCGGGTACGACGTGTTCAGCTCGAACGCGAACAGCTGCAGCGTCTTCTGCACCCAGTCTAGGAGGGGGCTGGAGATAAACGGCGAAATGAATTCAATCAATCATTCATTTATATCTAATTTATACTTTTTAGTGCGTTTCAAAAACCTATTTAAAAATATCCGGTACGCGGACCAAACATCCGGCATACAGGACCATAATCCTAACCCATCAACTCACCCAGCCTCGTCCAATATAACTTGCTGGTCGCTGTACAGGCTTACTTCTGGTGGGGGCAGGTTGTAGTAGTCACCGTCCTCAGGGTCTTCGGGGGCGAGGGAGGAGGTGGGTGGGTCCGTGGGGGGAGGGAGGGAGGTGGGCAGGGGGGGCGCGGCGCGGCGCTGCAGGCGGCACACGGCGACGGACATCATGTGCGGCGGCATCGGGGGGGAGCCCGCGAACTCATCTTGCAGCTGCGGAAGAAGTAAATCTAGAACTGAAAATGCTCATTGTTTGTACCCATAATGTTGGACTTTTGGCTGTCAATATCTTGGCTGAATACTCGATGCTGTCATCCCACCGCCGTCATCCCACGCAATACTAAACGGATTCATTCATTACAGTTCATTCACTTGTCGTTCATTCTATCGCTCGATAACAAAAAAAAACATACAGCCGAACATAGAACCCCCTCCTTTTTTGGAAGTTGGTAAAAAGTATGAACATGAATCTGTATACAGACACACGCGGCCTACCGCAGGCCGCAGCTTCATTAAGCAAACGCAGACCGCGCGTATCTGAAGCCTCACATATATTGCATAGGGAATACAACAGCCCGCCACCGCTACCGTAGGCCGCGTGCGTCTGTGATACGCTTTATACCACCATTAAAATTAAATAAATAAAAAATTAAATAGTATTGAAAAAACATGCTTACCAATCTATGTCCTAAGTAAAAGCCAGCTTCCTCTGTCGCCACTATGGGCATGTTTGTCAGAGACACATGGAACCTAAAAACAAGTAGAATAACAACGTAATTTAGGAGTTTAGAAGTTTGCCTGCATACGCCAAAGAGGGAACTCTTGGGCGAAGTACCAACCCGCACTGGGCTAGCGTATACTGGTAGACTAAAGCACGTACGCCCTTGTTGAGAGGGTAGGCCTTGGCCCCACAGTGGTGACATTGGTTGCTGATTTGATTTGAAGTGTGAACGCAATATACCATTGCCAAAGGGAGTATTAACAAAGCAATATCTATTTTACAAGACACCAGTTAAGGAAACTCCTAAAAGTCCAAGTAACGAAATTGGCCACAAAGAAAAACGTGCTGGGAGCGGTCGACAATTGAAAAGGTACGGTCGACCGCACGTCTGTGGAAACAAAACCAGTATAAGCCGGTCTCTCATAGTATTGAAACCTCTAAAAGGCTATTCCAGCTCAAGGTCTAAATGTTTCCACTGACGAGCGATCGACTGTACATTGATATCAATTTCAATAAGCAACTAGTACATAGGCCTTCCCTAACGGCACTATATCCAGTCCTACGCCCTCCGCATCCAGGATACAACAGTTTTGGGTAAAAGAGAGAAAAATTATGTACAATAACAAATTCTTACCTGTCTCGAACGATAGTCAGTTTGAAGGTGGCTCTAAAATGGGGCTCGTCCAGACAGGGGAAGGCTGATCGGGCGTGGGTCAGCCAGAATCGAGACACGGCGCAGCGGCTGAAACAAAACCACCCCATATATCTGTACCAAGCACATTTTAGAATTGTCGAAACTCCTGGGAAGGGGAATGAGGGTCCTGAGTACAGCTATCCTGAACCCAAGGACTACAGGCTCCTACCCCTTGACTGCACAATAACTCCTGTGCAGCGTACACTTGAAAGGAGAGCAATAGGTTAATACAGGGGCAGACACAATAGATCTCGTATAGGGTCGCAATGTCGTTGGGTGACCCGTTGCAAGTGTTCGCTGCACAAAAGCCATTCAGCTAAGCTTATAAATAGTCCTCGAGTTCAGGATAGGCTGTACCCAGAACACTCATTCTTTCAGCTAGTCATTGCGTTCGCACAGCAGGTGTTTCATCGTCTTGCAGTCCTCTCCACAGGCTCTACAGATGGGGACCCATCTCATGTAGGAGGTGCATCACGCCGAAGTATCCAGTGAACGCTGCCACGGCAAGACGGACGGTTCGCTTGTCATATCTTGGATATTGATATACGGTTCTGTACCAGTCGTGCCAAATCACTCTTCAGCTTATATCAGCTCCCGAGTGCTCTCCACTCCACCAGGTCATGTTCCTCGGCTTTTAAAGCTTTATTAGTGGTATTCGTGGAGAGTCCCACAAAGGGTTCTACTCATCAGGGTCCGTTCTACCCCTTTTCGGCCCTAACTTATAGCGTTCCAGTCCGATCAGGGCCTGTTCTACCCATTTCCAGCCCTAACTTATAGCGTTCTATTCCGATCAGGGCCCGTTCTACCCCTTTTCAGCCCTAACTTGTAGCGTTCTAGCGTGATCAGGGCCCGTTCTACCCCTTTTCAGCCCTAACTTGTAGCGTTCCAGTCCGATCAGGACCCGTTATACCCCGTTCAGCCCTAACTTAGGCACTAACACTTACTTCCTATGTGTTCCTGTCAGGAAGAACCCACGTTGCTTGTCACTTCGCTCCAGTTTAGTGATGAAGCGAAGACTCAGGGTGTAGTTGTACTTTCTGCGAAGTTTGTCCTGTGAATAAGGAAAACAGATTTTGGTGTTGTTGGTCTTTCGAGCCAATTATGAGATGGGATCCGACTCGAAGGAAATGTCTGGCCGAAAAGTATCATTTGGTAAAATTTCAATTTAACAAAATCTGTTCAGTGTCTTTTAGAATTCACATTTAGTGGTCTTCAGTTTTTTGGCGCACAACATGGGAATGGCAAACAATTTGACATTGAGCTGTCCTAGTCTATTAGGGAGTTTCAATACTATAAAAGACAAGTTTAAATACTGGTTTTGTGTCCATTCCACTGACGTGCGGTCGACCGTACATAACTTACCTTAAACTCAATGTAGGTCTGATCCGCCGGCGTGTAGTCCAGGGTCCTCGCGATCTTGGGCCCGAGGGCGCCTCCCGACTTGAACAGGGCTCTCTCCGTGATGTTCAGGTCCCGGTAGTTGAGCACCACGAAGGTCGTGTCGCGGTCCACCTTAAAGTCTATCGATACTTCGCCTGTGAACAAACGTCAAAGTTGGACCCCGAAGAATACAAGCTAGGGTTCATCATCAACAGCCTATTAACATTTCCCCCCTGCTGGGGCTCAGGCCTACTCTCTCAACGAGGGCGTTCGGGTTATAGTCCACCACGCTAGCCCAGTGCGGGTTTGTGGACTTCACATGCGCCTAAGAATTTCTTCTTCGGCGTGTGCAGGTTTCCTCGCGATGTTTTCCTTCACCGTTTGAGAGCATTCAGTAAGTGTCCGGCTTGAGCCCGGTAAGGCCTGAGCCCCAGCAGTGGGGACATATTGATAGGCTGTTGATTTCATACATCTTAATTTATCACTTATGTACCTCTCAATTCGCCAGTGGTGAGGTTAGGGTGGAGCCACAGGCTGTAGTGCTTCGGCATGATGAAGGTGGGCAGCCGAGCGCCTCGCCACGGGAACACGACACCGCTGGTCGCTATACGTTCTCTGCAGAAAAAGTCACGACATGAGGAATGACCACAGGGCACAGAGTGATCATGCACGGGCGTCGCCGCCGCGCGGCTGTCGGTGACATTTTCCAACCTCTTTGGGAATGACAATAAGCATAGTTCGAAATTCTAATCACTGCTCACTCAGTGATCAAAATGCGATTTTGCGCTGTTTTCTCGCAGCAAAAGCTGCCTGTTTGACCTGCTTTTAGAGGCAAAAAATAAAATAAAGGTTTTAAAGAAATTCTTTGCACTTCGACTCTTTTAGGATCTTTTGTGCCCTGTCCATCTACGGTGCCCCAATACGTTTTTCGGTGGACTTCGTCATGTAAGCCCATATACAGCTACTTAACTTAGAATCTCATCTTCGTACAGGAAAACCTAAAAAATAAACAATAAATTAACAGCATTGCAGCGAATAATGACTCACTTGTTCGCAGCAGACGCACTGTCAGCATCGGTTGGTGGCTGGCCCGGTATAAGGGTAGCTTCGCCAGCACAAGGGCAGTCTGCAAATAGCAATAGAAAACTGATGTCTGAGACATTACATGAGCAGCCGTCAGGTGGATCGACGAGGATGTAGTAAGACCGTAGTTAGACTAGTTACACTGTAGTTAGGCTTAGTTAGACCGTAGTTAGACTGGAGTTATACTGTAGTTGGACCGTAATTAGACTTAGTTAAACTGTTAGATTGTAGCTGAATTGTAGTTAGACTGTATTTATACTGTAGTTAGACTGCAGTTAGACTGTAGGTAGACTGTACTTAGACTACTTAGTTACACTGTAGTTCAAATTCAAATTCATTTATTTAGATTCATTTAGTTAGACTGTAGTTGGACCACTTAGTTACACTGTTTTTAGACTGTATGTAGTTAGAAGACTTAGTTATACTGTAATTAGACTGTAGGTATACTGTAGTTAGACGTATTAGACTTAGACTGTAGCTGGATTGTAGTTACATTGTAATTTAAGTGTAGTACAGTCGACCGCACGTCAGTGGAAACACTTTGACCTTGAGCTTGCCTAGCCTATTACGGAGTTTCAATACTATGAGAGACCAGTTTACACTGGTTTTGTTTCCACTAACGTGCGGTTGACCGTACGCACCTGGCTGCGGGGATGCGTAGACGACGAGCAGCGCGGTGGCGAACATGGCGGAGAACACGAGCGCGGCGAGGCACAGCGCGCGCCGCTGCGAGCACACGGCCACGGGCGCGTCGCGCAGGTCGCGCGCCTCGCGGGCCTTGTCGCTGTCTGCAAACAACGGTTACACGGACAATCCGGACTGCCAGTTTACTGACGGTGTATCTCGCATTAATCAACGTCTTCAAGGTTCAGTTTCGCGTAATTTTTTGCCAACCGATGGATCAGACTGATGGCGGATTGATGCCAGATTGATGTTGGACTGATGCCAGACTGGTCGTGTTTTAACCGGTTAGACCCCGTAGAATGTTTTGTGACTAATTTTGCGGGTTCACTATAGTGAATGTGTATTTTCGGATAATTTTGCCAATCTTGCCAAAAAAAAATATTTCTATTTCAACGGGAGGTACTCTTAGGTGGGGTACTTACCAGCCAAAAAGGCGACGTCATCCAAATCCTGGTCCACCATATTTCGCCAGGCAGCTGTTGGCAAAAAAACATATAATTATATAATAAAAAAAATGATAAAGGGTTTCATGCAAATTAGGTTTTCGAAATGTATAGAAGAAAATTCAAGGCCCTTGTGAATTTCAAAGTTGGTAGTATCTCGAATGGGACCACATGTGGGAAGCGTAGGTGTGGGACGCCTCCCGGCTAGATGTAGCGACGATCTGTGACTGGACGCGGAGAACCGAAGATCGAGTTGAGTAGCGCCTTGGGGGAGGCCTACGTCCAGCGGTGGACTTGTCCAGGCTGATGATGATGAAAATAGACGAGTTTTCGAGTGGAGACCACGACTGGGCAAGCGTAGTGTGGGACGCCCCCGGCTAGATGGAGCGACGGTCTGCGTAAGGCGACTGGGTAATGCCTAATAGAGATAGCCTTGGGAGAGGCCTATGTCCAGCAGTGGACTGGTGCAGGCTGATGGTGATGTTACCTTTCGCGGAACCGTTTCGATCGGCTTTATATTTTCCGACAGGTTCCATCTGTATGCCGTCCATCTCATGCCGTACGCGGCATGCCGATGTTTGCCTGCAACAAGCAATACAACACCAGGTTAGAGCTAGGATGGGTCGAGGGTTCAAAAGTCAAGTTTTATAGATGATATAGATATAATACATGTACCAATGAAATTGTCACGAAACTGATAAATTTCGTTACGTCTTGTTACGAAAATGATTATCAGTTTCGTAACAATTTATCATTTTCGTTACGGTCCATCTATTCTCCGCCTTACTTTTCAGTATTCAATACAACTTGAAAAACCTCTAGTCATTAAAGAACTGTTTAAAGGTCCCGCTAAAAAAGCAAAGGCACAAAGCGCCATTCAGTACGCATAGTGCGTAGATAATTGCGTCTTTACACGACGCCCCTTCGCGTAGTGCTGCGAAAGAGTGGAGTCTTCGAGTAATAAGCCTCGGTCCATTTACGAGAGTCGTTTTCGGCGCTCGAGTCTCTGATCAACGAATTGAGGAGTTTCTTAATTCACATATTGTCTTCGCCGATTGTTAACCGATTTAATTAAAATACAACCCTAAGGGCTTCTTTCACCACTTCCTGATATTGTAACAGATAGTAATCTTAGTGATAAACTAATCTACCAGATAAATCTGTGTGATAGACTATATAAAATATATAAGATATAGGCAATCAGATACCTGTGAAACCAAAAAAATAGGCTATATGTCAGATAACCTGCAGATAGGGTATCTGGGGCTTTATCAGCAAGTGGTGAAAGAAGCCCTTATACTTTTTCCATAATAATAAATTGTCTTGAGATAGAGCTTTCTAAACGATATAATAATAATAATGTTTGGACAAATTTACACACGGCTGTTTAGTCCCAAACTAAGCCGAAGCTTGTAAATGGGTACTCAACAACTAATAAACATACATAAATACTTTTAAATAAATAGGTACTTAAATACACATACAAACACCCAGAATCCGAAAACCAACTGTCATCACACAAATGTTGGTCCCGGGTGGGAATCGAACCCACGACCTTTGGCGCAGTAGGCAGGGCCACTTCCACTACGCCAACAGGCCAGTCACTTCGAGCCTGTGAGCGCTCTGAATCCTGCGTCAAAGCGAGTCTTCAAAAAAAAAACATACATACTTACATAAAGCCGAGTATAGAACCTCCTCCATTTTTGGAAGTCGGTAAAAATGACTATTCAACGTAAAGGGAGAAACTATATAGAGCGCGCTAAAATAACAATAATAATCAGAGAGGGACACACTTATTACAAAAGTGGTAAGAGTAACCAAGACAGGTATAAAATCTTCTATCTCTATCTACGTATGTGAACAGTTGGTATGTACAAACCACAACCCGACTAAATTAAATAGTGTTTGTTCAGTTTGACCCCGCCATGTAAGAAGCGTCTTCTCAAATTATTGGGGTAATAGACAATTGCTATTTCATGCTATACGCTGAATGGGATTCTATGAATCCTTCCCTGCTATTCTGTAAGCGTATTTGTGCAACTCGATCCTGAATCCGCTGCGAGCTCGGTCTCTGACTCAATGATTCACAGTTCAATACTCACTTTACTTCGCAAGTGAAGTGTTTATTGTGTAGTTTGTATTTGTTTACACAATGCGACATCAAAGTCTTTCATGATCGGATGCGGAGTGAAGTAAGTGACTTGCGATGTGATGGTCGAGTTTTAATTCGTACTTTACAGAATCACACAGCTTGTTCTTAACAATTCAAGGACTCGACTGTTTCGCAACACTATTGGCGCCCTTTTGACGCATTTTCCGCGCTTTTCCCACTTGAACACCCGGTTCCCCGATGCCCTATTGACGTCGAGTGCACCTTGCATTACTTTGTGTTTGCAACGACATTTTTAGAGCCTTTTTATTTTTTGTTATTTTTCAGTGTTCCGCCAAAATTCATTCATTTTCTTATACTAGACTATACCTATACTTATCTTAGACTATACCTACTTACCTATTTAAAGGTTACCTATTCGAAAACTACTGGAAACATTGAGCGGAAATTTAATTTCAATTCAAATTTGCATTTGTTTGTTTCTAATGGACTCCCTAAACGATCATGCAGCATGACATGCATTACGTGCTGTCACACATGCATGACAAGTGTCTCTAAACGATCATGCTTGCATGACATGCAACGTTTACGTGAATGTCATGCTGCATGATGGACCATCATGCCTGCTATCAATGAATACAGTGAAGCAACGGCCAGCACGTAGTTTGCGTGTCATGCACGTCAATCACTACAGATAGACGGTCATGCATGAGTGACAGCACGTATTGCATGTCATGCAAGCATGATCGTTTAGGGAGCCCTTTAGAATCTGCAGTAGGTATTCGTATAAATAATTAAAACCCCTAATGGAATGATCTTTCCATTTCCGTCTTGCCGGAAATTCGCTATTCGCACGATATCCGTATCTAGTCTGAAAGCTTTGAGGCGCAAAAGACCGGTAATTAAAACTTAAATACCCATTTTATTCAACAATCATACAAACTTTTTCCCCTTTATTATTATTATTCTCTATGGTACAACGGCGTATCCAGGGGGGGGGGGGTCATGGGGGTCATGACCCCCCCCCCCCCCCCACCCCGAGCTGGTTCCAGGACTTAGGTGGACCACTAATTCTATTGTTATCAAAATTAAATTATAAGTTCTTGACTTGACCACGACTATGTGACCCTCTCCTGGCGCCAAAGCTGGATCCGCCCTTGCTATGGTATTGATTTACGAGCAGAACCTAGCGAGCTTTTTCCGGTGTTTTATGAGTAGAACCTATGAAGATATATATTGTGTCAATATTCATTTTGTTACCGACTTCCAAAAAAGGAAGAGGTTCTATGTTCGGCTGTATGTATGTTTTTTTTCTAGAGCCAATTGGCAGGGTCAGGTGTGAGAACGATCAGGTCGGCAGGACAACCAGGATATGCACGCAACGGGCAGCGCCGGGAGATATGCTCGAACGGGCCTTACAGCCCTGTGACGCTGGACCGCCGAACTAAAGGTGGCGTTCATTGGTGAAGCCAGCAGTCGACAGGCTCATAATCTCCAATGAATATTAGCAAAAATATTAACAAAAAATCTAAATAATATGCCATGTTTTTATTATTGTACTTACCACCATACGCTTGTCGGAATCCGCAAAGTCCACTCAAATGATCAAATCACTAGATTTTTATTTAATAAAAATCGCCACAAATCCCTAAATCACTATCGAATTGTGGATTATTTGTTTAATTTTCATTGAAAATCACATTTAAACAGACTGAGGCTTTAACAATTTTCGCGACCGCTGTTTTCGAGTTGCAATGAAAATGTGTTCGGAAAATCGATTTGCGCGGGAAAGAGAACTTCCTACATCCTACATTGTGATAGAAAGGGATAGTTGTATAGTAATCTTCGTTAGTGTGAAAGGGAGGTGAGAGGTGAGCGTGTGACGAGGGGAGGTATGTTTGGGAGAGTGATGAACCCTCCACAATAGGGTTCGTTTTATGAAGTGGTACTATTTGTTTACGATGATTTGTTGGCATCGTCGATTTTCTTCGACTTAACATTTTTTATAATACGTTCTTTTTAAACGTTTTGTTACGAGTAGCTAAGAGTAATATCGTTCTATTGTAGGCGAAACTCCCAAACTACATTTTTTAGCAAAATTAACACAATTATAATAGTTAATTATCTATTAATGGATCTTAGTATTCCTAGTGTTATTTCATTTGTCCAAAAAATATACATAGTAAGAGTTTTTCCTCTATTAACACGATGTAATGTGTAGTGCAAGAACAAAACGTAGGCTTCGTAGTGTTATAGACGCGGCATGTCACACCGATGGGGTATTCTCGGAACTTATGTACGTATATAGGTACATTTGCAGACGGCTCTCGAACTTCGTGAGGAAACCTGTATATGCCGATGAATACATTCTTAGGCGCATAATGTGACCAACGGGGACTACAGCCCGTAGTCCTCTTTGAAATACTATTTGACTTGTACGAAACCAGAATAATATTTAATTTATATTGTAGGTAACTGTAAAAATTGAAGGTCAATTTGTTCATAAAATACTCGCGCACCGGTAGTACCACTGCGTTTGAGTGTTTTCATTGCAGTTTCCAGCTTCCCTCAGATAACTGGAGCAGTAGGGGAAGGGCGAAGGGTCTGAATGACTTTTACGCCTACTTGGGGGTTAACTAGAAAACATGCAATGTCGCCAACTTAGTGCTTTCGGCACTAGATCTGGTGCATTTTTACAGATGTCAGCGCTCAAAATTTAATTTTAGTGCCTAGTGCTCTTTTTAGTGCATTTTCAGTCGCCGCATTAAATCATTGTGAAAATGGATCACTAGTAAATATCGCAAAAAGCACCGAGCGAGCGTGTATCCGAAATCCGAATTCATGATAATTCTTTGAAATCTGGAGGAATCACTGCTTCTGTAGAAAATGTCATTAATTTTTTATGTGAAATCGTCGCGTCAATTTCAAATCGATCAAGGCAGGCAAAACTTTTTTGTTTTCTGTCGCGCGAAGAAAATAATTTACTGACTGTGCTCGCCGACTTTGATTTTATTTTGTAAGGTAACTAAATTGATATTTAATTACTAAATTATTTTACTCATGTAAATTGTTGCGATTTTTTGTTTTAAACATCTGGTGCCCATTTATTGAAAATCCTGTAAATCTGGTGCTTTTTTCGATTCGTTTAGAGCTCAAACATCCAAGGGAGTTGGCCACACTGAACATGCACCCTTCTCTGAGCCCTGTGACCTTTTATGGTTAGAAAATAAAATGCGAACAATTTTTCTAATTTCTAATTTTTTTTTCTAATTAGGTTATAAGTATAATGCTCTTTAATAAACTCTTTTGGCGGTAGTTGGGGACTAATAATTCCTCTGTGGTTCTATTTTAATTTGGAAAATGTATTTTACGGGTTTTAATATATCATTTGTGTGTGATAGTATTCAGTATATATAATGTACTCTGTGATAGTATTCAGCATGAATTTAAAAAAAAAGCTACTCCCATATGTATGAGTAACAAAATCATTTTATGGGGTGCCAAAATCGTGCCAAATGTATATCGAAATTGATACTTACTCACACATTCTCATTTTCAACTCCATATAAATTTGTATGAGCAACTTCCTCCCGCTAATCCGCTTCATTTGTCCGCACCCCCCCTGATTTTGACACAGAATTTTTCATTGTTTCCCATATTAATTAGCAAGATGCGATTTCCACAGGGAGCGCGCGCGCGACAAAAGAGGTTCGAATCTCCTTGGTCTTCAGTATATTTAATGTACTCTGTGATAGTATTATCACAGAATACAATGTGCTTGTGCAAATGTTTATTGTGCGGGAAATTAAAAATGTGAACGTTCGTGGACTCTAGTCGTCCTGTATAATGTTCTGTATTCGCCGTTTTTTTGTAATTCGATACGTTCACAACTTTAATGTTTCAAACGAATTTATGTCCTACAAATTTAATTCTGCAGTCAAAACATGATGTATGTCGCCTGTGAGTGGATACCTTTTGTAACGACTAACGCCATCTCATGGAATTAACTGCAGCTAGTAGATAGCAGACGTGACAGCGCCATCTAAACTTACGTATGATAACTGATTAGAGCGTTTTAAAAAACGCTCGTGTGATCAATACATAGAACAACGTAAAGAGGGAAACTATAGAGGACGCACTAAAATAACAATAATAATCAGAGAGGGACAGACTTATTACAAAAGTGGTAAGAGTAAGCTAGACAGAAATAATATGTTCTATCTCTTTCTACGTATCTCAATTTTTTGAAGGGGGGCAGTTGGTACAACAAACAACAGCCCGACTAAAATAGATAGTGTTTGTACAGTTTGACCCCGCCATGTAAGAAGCGACTTCTCAAATTATTGGGGTAAAAGACTATTAGTATTTCATGCTATACGCTGATTGATTACGGTTCTATGGTTCATTATTTTTCTATGGTCTTCATATCAATTTAAAGCGGTGAACTGCAGTGTGGATCATCGAATGGGACTAGTTGTGCCCGCGTGGAGGCCGAGCTGTGGTTTTATTTAAAATCGCTGACTATGAATAGTCGTGCCCTATTTTTGTGGAAGCCGTGCTGTAACCGCCGGTTTTTGGAGAAAAACAAACAAAATATGACTTGGCTGTATGGTCTATGACTTTTGCCTGTCCATCATTGGACGAATTCAACGAAAAAAAATCAATTCATTTGTTTTGCTGTGTTTTGCTGGGTTTCGTCGGAAGCCGATGTGAACATTGTTCATAATTTCGTGATATTTATGAATTAATTTAGTGGTACCGACTGAAAAATGTCTGTAAGTAATTCAAATACAATATTCACCATACACTCAACGAAATACTTTAATACATAAAACATAACCTTAAATTTCGCGCCGCAATCATCACGAATTTGCTTTATAATTGAATTTTGAAGCGATTTGAGCTCTTCTCGCCTTCTTTTAGTCATTAGCAGCGGCCCAAGTGCAGGAAGTGCGCTCAATAACGCGCATTGAACGAATTGGGGCCCATTCCCACATCCGCGGTCTGGGTCTCGATGATTCTCTGGAGCCCAGAGCGGTGTCGCAGGGCATGGTGGGCCAGAAGAGCGCCAGGAAGGCCGCCGGGGTGGTTCTGCAGATGATTCGAGAAGGTATCTATTGAATAAACAACCAATTTAGTTGTCATGGCAACCAGTGCTAAATTTGTAAGTGGTTTTTTTTCAAGGCCTATGTCCAGCAGTGGGTATCGAGAAGCCTAAGCGATGATATAAGCACTTCAAAGCTGCCCCCCACATAGTCTGTATACATAAGCACCTAAATGTTAAACTTTCTTCACCGCTATGCAGATTATTAATAAACAAAGTAAAAAAAAATTGATAGGGATTTTTAAGAGAGAATTACATAAGTTTTGTAGAGTGGGTACGGGACTGCATTCCCATATCTAATCTGTGGATTTTATTTTCCTCATGTTTTTTAAATATTTTTCAGGCAAAATAGCCGGGCGCGCTGTGTTGTTGGCCGGACAGCCTGGGACTGGTAAAACTGCCATTGCTATGGGCCTAGCACAGGCTCTGGGTCCTGATACACCGTTCACCAGCATGGCTGGTGAGTTCATTGGTAACCAACAGCCTATGAATATGCCCCCACTGTTGGGTAGTTCTACCCTCTCAATGATTATTTTTTATTATTAGTCTATTAGTTTCACAATGTACACGGGAAAAACTTTTCTGCGCGGGCGAAGCCGCGGGAAAAAGCTTATTATTATTATTACAGCTAGTCTTTTAATATATGTATTCTATGTTTTATAGGTTCAGAGATATACTCGCTAGAAATGAGCAAGACGGAAGCACTCACGCAAGCCATCAGGAAGTCTATAGGCATTAGAATCAAGTAAGTCTTCGCTTTTTGGATTTTGTTCCAATTGCATGTATTTTTCTGTATGATATGCCTAGGCATGTCACGATCAGGCCAATTCTATGATCAGCTCACGACATATCGAAGGCTACCAGCGTTGCAGCCCCTGCCGGAAGTCCTACTCCATTACTTCAAGGAGTTGGGATGGCTGGGCTTACTGCTCAGGGGGAATTGCACAAAACTCCCATCTTCGTGGAGTCGGTGCATGGACTGCCACCCCCGTCTAAGAATAAGAATAATAGGTGTCCTATTGTTTCTCGTTGGGTGCCCGCGAACTTATCAGTCAGGTATTTTAAGCTAGTTTATTGTGAAATTGTGTTTTGTCAGTAAATAAGCGTATATCTATCTTACTGGTGTGATGACATTGCAGGGAGGAGTCGGAGATTATAGAGGGCGAGGTGGTGGAGGTGATGATCGAGCGCGCGTCGGGCGGCTCCGGCGCCCGAGTCGGCCGGCTGACCCTCAAGACCACCGACATGGAGACCAACTACGACATGGGCACCAAGATGATAGACTCGCTGCTCAAGGAGAAAGTAGGCAGATTTTTTGTTTTACTTACCAAATCAAATCAACAGCCTATTTCCCCACTGCTGGGGCTCAGGCCTACCCTCTCAACAAGGGTGTTCGGGCTATGGTCCACCACTTTAAACCTTTTCACTTGTGTAGGTGCAAGCCGGGGATGTGATCACCATAGACAAGGCCACCGGAAAGATCAACAAACTGGGCCGGAGTTTCGCGCGCGCCAGGGACTACGACGCTACGGGTAAATATTGAACATTATATAATACTAGCTTTTTCCCGCGGCTTCGCCCGCGTAGAAAAGTGTACATGGTGAAACAGCGCACTCTATGTAGGTGTTTTGTTACTTAGGGGGTATTAGCGGACGCCCCGCGACTTTGTCCGCGTTAAAAAGTAGCCTATATGTTATTCCAGGATATACGCTATCACTGTACCAAGTTACATCAAAATCTGATTTTTGCGTGAAAGAGTAACAAACATCCTCACATCTTCACATCCTTACAAACTTTCGCCTTTATAATATTAGTAGGATTAGTACAATAATTATTTTAAAGTAACATAATTTATTGTTGTAATCTCTAATTATGTGTGGCAAATAAATAAATTTCTAAACAGGGCAAGATTTTCATACAATGGATGCTGCTTCCAGACGGCTCATCTGATCAGTTGGATATCTATAGCGATCTAAAAGTCCTCCGTCTACTCTCTCGATGACCGTCATCAGATCATGCCCTATCAATCCTTCACGGAGAGCCATGGCTTCAAAGTGACCTCGATTGTATGAAAATCTCGCCCTGTTTCTAATTATCCGTCCACCTATGTAACAACTTTACAATGGTCATAAAGATCCCTCAATACACCATTGTCAGATTTTCTTATTCGGTCCATGAAGGAGGTGTGGGGACACAAGATATTACTATCTCTTTCTAACGTTAAGCGCTCCTCTCAACCGTCGCCGGTTGCGAACCTAATATTGTAAATATTATTATTAACAATTGTCCTTAATAATATTTACAATATTAGGTTCGCAACCGGCGACGGTTGAGAGGAGCGCTTAACGTTAGAAAGAGATAGTAATATCTTGTGTCCCCACAGAGGCATGCCTCTTCCTCATAACGGCATAGATATCCTCATCCCTGTTCTCGGCGAACATACCAGGCGCGCTAAAAACATGTCTCCGGCAGGTCAACAAGCGCGCTTCGTCCAGTGCCCCGAGGGGGAGCTCCAGAAGCGCAAGGAGGTCGTCCACACGGTGACCCTGCACGAGGTGGACGTCATCAACTCTCGGACGCACGGCTTCCTCGCCCTCTTCTCTGGTGAGTCATCATCAGCCTGCACTAGTCCATCCACTGTCGCCTTACGCAGGACGTCGCTCCAACAACCGAAACCTAAATAAATTAAAACTACCAATCACCACACTCAGTCTATATAGATCAGGCCCACATTCAATGGCAATTCAAATATATAATTGTATCCCAAACTATATAAAAAATCAATAAAAATATCCTATCTTTTATAAACTTCTCAAAAACTTTTTAATCGCAAAAGCATTTTATAAACTAGACGAATTTTTTAATGAAACGTACGATTAGAGTCCTAATTATATAAACAAATAAATATATATATTTTTTTTTTTTTGAAATGATGTTTTGTGTCCTGTGATATGATTGTAATGTAGGTGAAATGTAATGTTATATATGTTTGTATAGTTTGATTTAATGTACTAGATGCAGTGCTGATCTTTCCACTTTTTGCGGTGCCCCCTACGGGGTGTCACATGTTTTCAGTACATGTTTAGTTTAAGATCATATATACCATGTGATATGCAAATAAATAAATAAATAAATCTAGCCGGGGGGCGTCCCACACTACGGTTGCCAAGTCGTGGTCTCCACTCGAGAACTCGTCTACCCCAGCGGTTATCGGTTCTCCGGCAGATGTGACCAGCACACTGTCACTTCAACGCGCTAACCCTTTGAGCTATGTCGAAGGCTTTGGTTCTCTGGCGGATCACCTCGTTTCGGATCCTATCTCTCTGGTGAGTGCAACGCCAGAATAGTAGTTTATGAAACCGGTACATAACAGGGGTTATTAAAACATGATTTTGAGTTTGAAAAACGAGCCGTAGGCGAGTGCGTCATGAAGCTGAGAGCTGTCTGTTTGAACCCGCATCACGCTAAAACTACTGGTCCGATTTGAACCTTTTTTTTGATGTTTGAAAGCATGTGGTCTGAAGTAAAATCTGGTGTACTTAGATTTTTAAAATTCCAACCCTAAAGGGGTGAAAAGGGATATTAAGGGAACAAAAAATTACATATCAGTAAGTAACAAGACCGCCTAGATGTAGGTACCTTCTTAGTCTACTGTATTATTTTGTTTTGTTTTTTTATTATTATGTGCAATAAAGAGTATTGAATTGAATTGAACATATACGATACTTTTTAATGCGAACGAAGTCGCGGGGCATAAGCTAGTTTATTTAATATAATTGTTCGCAGGCGACACGGGTGAGATAAAATCTGAAATCCGTGAGCAGATCAACGGGAAGGTGGCGGAGTGGCGCGAGGAGGGCAAGGCCGAGATGATACCGGGAGTGCTCTTCATTGATGAGGTGATTGACTGGCCTGTTGGCGTAGTTGGTATGCGCCAGAGATCGTGGGGCCAACATTTGTGTGATGAGTGTATCCTGTTGGTTTTCGGATTCTGGGTGTTTGTATGTATTTAAGTATTTCATCAATCATAAACAGCCTATTAATCTCCCCACTGCTGGGGCTCAGGCCTATCCTCTCAACGAGGGCGTTCGGCCTACAGTCCACCACGCTAGCACAGTGCGGGTTGGTGGACTTCACATGCGCCATATAAGAAGCGACTTCTCAAATTATTAGGGTAAAATACTATTGCTATTTCATGCTATACGCTGATTACGGTTCTATGGTTCATTCTTTTTCTAAGCTGCAACACATAAGCTATTTTTATATTATAGCATAGTCGAGGCAAAGGTCCCCTACAGCTTACAGCCTACCCGCGAACCTGTGATAAATGTGATGTATGACTGGCAGGCGCACATGCTGGACATCGAGTGCTTCTCGTTCCTGAACCGCGCGCTGGAGTCTGAGAGCGCGCCCGTCGTGATGATGGCCACCAACCGCGGCGTGACGCGCATCCGCGGCACGCGCTACCGCAGCCCGCACGGCATCCCGCTCGACCTGCTCGACCGCATGATCATCGTGCCCACCTCGCCATACTCGCACCACGAGCTCAGGGAGATACTCAACATCAGGTAACCAATCGAGAGATATCAGTTCAGATACCCTCAAAGACTGACTCTATCAGGCAACCAATCGAGAGATATCAGTTCAAAGACTGGCTCTCAAACGAAGACCTTAGAGAAGACCTCATAAAAATGGGTCTCCGGATCGCAGATGATGCAGTACAAAGAAATAAAACCAAATAGAATAAGAAAAATATTTATAATGTATATACTGAATATATACTAAAAACATATATTCTAAATATAGCCTAAGAAAACAATTTTCAATGTAAATAAAAAGGATAAGCATTGTGAAGAATCCATATGTATATATATATATATAGGTGGACGGATAATTAGAAACAGGGCAAGATTTTCATACAATCGAGGTCACGTTGAAGCCATGAATCTCCGTGAAGGATTGATGGTGACGTGATCTGATGACGGTCATCCAGAGAGTAGATGGAGGACTTTTAGATCGCTATAGATATCCAACTGATCAGATGAGCCGTTTGGAAGCAGCATCGTCATGATTCTTTAACTCTAAGATTTTCTTATTAACTTAAGATGTATTAAGAATATATTGTAGGCAGGGAGAAAAAACCACAAATATAGAAATAAAAGAATTTTTATAAAAATAATAGGAAAAATAGAGCATCGATCGCCATGTCGATGGAACATCTTTGGATTAATTAAAAAAAAAACCAATGAAGACGCACTAAAACAACAATAATAATCAGAGAGGGACACACTTATTACAAAAGTGGTAAGAGTAAGCTAGACAGGTATAATATCTTCTATCTCTATCTACGTATGTGAATTTTTGTTGGGCCAACAAACAACAGCCCGACTAAAATAGATAGTGTTTGTTCAGTTTGACCCCGCCATATAAGAAGCGTCTTCTCAAATTATTGGGGTAAAAGACTATTGCTATTTCATGCTATACGCTGAGTACTGTTCCATGTATCATCCTCTTTCTATGGTGTGTCCAGGTGCGAGGAGGAGGACTGCCAGATGTCTGCGGACGCGCTGACGGTGCTGACGCGCGTGGCCACCGAGACCTCGCTGCGGTACGCCATCCAGCTCATCACCACCGCCTCGCTCGTCGCCAAGCGCAGGAAGGCCGCAGAGGTATCACCATCATGTCAGCCTGTAGACGTCCACTGCTGGATAAAAGCCTCCCACGACGACCGGTCCTAAGTTAATTCCATCCGGCTGGGTCCCGCGACCTTCACCAGAGGGTCCACCTTGCAGAACGAAGAGTTTAATAGCTGGCGTATTTCTTGAACATTGAGTGACGTAGTGGGGGAAAGTTCGCGCTGGATTCGGTCTGAGCTACCAATAGCGCGCTCGATTCGGTCTGAGCTACCAATAGCGCGCTCGATTCTATCTGATCTACCAATAGCTCGCTCGATTCTATCTGATCTACCAATAGCGCGATAGATTCGGTCTGATCTACCAATAGCGCGCTAGATTCGGTCTGATCTACCAATAGCGCGCTAGATTCGGTCTGATCTACCAATGGCGCGCTCGATTCGGTCTGATCTACCAATAGCGCGCTCGATTCGGTCTAAATTCGGTACGCAGCTAAATGGGCATGTTCTCCTAAGTTGACTTTTATTATCTGTTGGATAATTACCCTATTTATCAGCAAATAGATGACTTATGATTTGTGTTGTCTGTGGGCAGGTGGGCATGGAGGACGTGAAGAAGGTGTACTCCCTGTTCCTGGACGAGCACCGCTCGGAGCAGTTCCTCAAGGAGTACCAGGACGAGTTCATGTTCGACGACGGCGCCGGCGGTGAGTGCCAACCAACCAGACACTATTCACTAATGTCATCTTCTTGAATTTTTAATCAATATCCATATTTTGGTGTCATTCAAAGATTCAATTTAAAAAAAAAACAGTGGTTGGTACGCGTACTCTTCACTGTACTAAGTGACTGATAGCAAGCATGAGGGTCCATCATGCAGCATGATAATTCACGTAAACGTAACGCATGTCATGCAGCATGATCGTGTTGGGACCGCTTAACACTTAAAAAAACTTGAGCAATTCATTTTTAGGTAAATTCATCATCATATCTATCCTGTAGACGTCCACTGCTGGACAAAGGCCTCCCCTTATCCAGCTGGGTCCTGGATCAGCCTGGATCTTTGGAAAATTGTTTTATAATATTTGTTTTTTCCTTTTTCACGCCTCCACAACTGACAGGATCTTCAGGCAGGTAGTGTAGTGATCAGACGTGGCTCGAACTAAATTGCATAGAAATGGAATGTCGTATTTAATGATGCATTGCAGAAGCGTCAGTGGCGTCGGGGATAAGACGCGGCCTATCATATCGAAAGGCCCGAAGTTCGATCCCCGGCTGGGTCATGTACCAATGGATTTTTCCTCGAAACTTAAGTACATTTACTGACTGCTCTCAAACGGTGAAGGAAAACATCGCGAGGAAACCTGCATACGCCGAAGAAGAAATTCTTAGGCGCATGTGAAGTCCACCAACCCGCACTGGGCTAGCGTGGTGGACTGTAGCCCGAACACCCTCGTTGAGAGGGTAGGTCTGAGCCCCAGCAGTGGGGACATGTTAATAGGCGGTTGATTTCATTTTACCAAAATGGCGTGGAATCATTTTTATTAATTTTTCACAAATTTTTTAAAAGTATATTGTGAAGCTATTTGTATTGCTAGAGAAAAAAAACTAAATCTCATATTTTAAGTTGAAAATGTACTTTAAAATCATTGGCACACAATAAAACATACAGTAATTATGGAAGTTAAAACGGATGAATGGAATTTGACGAAACTCGGTACTATGATAGCTTATATCCTGAGCGTCCGCTAGTAAAATTAAACTATACTTTTGTTCCAGATGCCCCACAAGCGATGGAAGTAGCCCTGTAGAAAAAAAAAATCCTCCGTGGAAAAAAATCCACCAAAATCCACCGGAGTCGTCTAATTAAATGAGTGTCTAAACCGATTACAAACGTTGACGTTATTAAGGTGTTAAACCACACACTGGAGCGGTGGCGACCTGAAGCCCGGGCAAGGCATTTTTGTACCGCAGTTCGCGTCAGTGTAGGTTGTCCATACAATTCCATATATTACAGCAAAGCAATGATTATAGAAACTAAAGGAGATGCCATATTCAACATATACATACGTATCTTAATTTGTTGAGCGTGCCGATTCGCCATATTGTGTTTGATGCTGTTTACAGTGAAATACACGTATTTTCGTGTAATTTAGTGGGAATCGTGAGATTTACTGGACTTTCATTGCTATAATTGCGATATGGACCAATAAGAAACATGTCAGTGTTCAATAAAACAGTGTAGTGCCAGGCCAAGTGTCGGCCATTTTATGTTTTCCCAAAGTATAAGTATACACGCTTTTTTGTACATCCCTGTCCTCCTTACGGAGTAAGGAGTTTCTTTTGTCATTGTACTGGGCTCCCTAAACGATCATGCCGCATGACATGCATTACATGCTATCACTCATGCATGACCGTCTAACTGTAGTGATTGACGTGCATGACATGCAAACTACGTGCTGCCCGTTGCTTCACTGTATTGATTTGCAGGCATGATGGTCCATCATGCAGCATGACATTCACGTAAACGTTGCATGCAAGCATGATCGTAGGACACTTTATTGCGGCAAATGGCCGCCACCGTTCTAATGTGGGGGTGGTAAGCCTCTTGAACATAAAAAAAAACTACTTTGTGTTTATGGTGTGTTAAGAACGAACGCTAAAACGATTTCTTCATACTTTACGCGATAAAACATCGGTTTAGTGTTACAAGAAGTGTAGCTTTAAGTTATTTTTTTAAGTTTGTAATTAATTATAATAAAACATTTTAAAAAATTATTTTTGATTTATTTCTACCTTACTGCCTACTCCGTTAGGGACATATTCTGTGACATAGCGTGAAGATATTATGTATGCACCTGCTAATAGGTCTGCTAGCTAATATAGTTTGTAGGAAAGAATGATTTTGAATTTGGGTTAGCGCACTTCTGTTTTAAGATACAGCTTCTATTTACTATTCAATTTTTTGGGAAAACGTTGGTCAATATAGATAGACGCCTTTCCTTCCCTTTTCGAATGAAGCTAAAATCAAAACTGTTGCCCTAATATTTTTTCTTTAGTTTAATAGTGGTAAATGGAAAATATTTACAGTACTGTAAATGCCGGATTTTTGAGATTATTTTAAAACTATGATAGGCCTAAAAATAACTTTGTTTCTAGGGCCGTAAATAAAGGATATAAAAAACTAACTGTCACCTGCCTGCCTGCTGTCTGTACTGTCACTGTCAGATCAGAAAATAAATTTCCTTGCTGGAATTCATCGACTTTTGTGAAGTGATTATTTTCAAGTAAATCAAAATGCTGGCCCTCCGCAGCCTCCTCAAGAGCAACGGAAGTATTGTCAAGAATGTTGCCCAGCAGCGAAACATGAGCGCTATCTGCGTCCCCGCCAGGAACAAGGTTTCCAAAGGGGTTAGTTTTCGTCGCATTTTTACTTCATTTCTTGTAAAATATCGTTTATTTTATTGTAATTGTCTATATTTGACGATCGCTCGTGATGTAGGCGCTAAATATCAAAAGAAATATAGGTTTAGCGTGAAAAAAAATTGATTTTGCAATTACGTAATTTTTGTTAAAAAGATAGGTTAAATTTTTATCTGGTGTATTGATTTTCGAGTTTCATTTTGTAGCGTTCTGTTTAAACGGAAACTAGTCACGATAGATTAGCTTTATTTTATTTAAGTTTGCTTATGTGCCAAGTAGCAATGGAATATTTATTTGATAATTGAATTGGTCACTGAAAACGACTAATAAGTAAACGCCTAATATTTTTTGGCAGCCCGGGCAGTTAGATCTCAATGCTAATGTAAATGCCATAGAATAGTTGAATTAATTAAATAATAAATTTGCCTACTAAACTAAAAACAACCCACTATAGTATGCCATATTTTAGTATTTATTATATACCATAGGTACCTACTTTCATGCCATGGCTTACGTAGGTGATTGCAAGTTTTTGGTATACGTTACATGATCACGATCTTATAAGGGTTCCTTTTCGGACTTGGGATCTCTAACAATGGTGAAACTATGGAAGAAAAACCACCATTTAGAATCACATTATTTGGTGCAGTTCTTTCTTCCCTTCTGCTAAGAGTAACATACATATTACTTATAATAATTTGTTTAAATTTTTCAGGAGATGATCTTCCTGGGTTCAGCCATGGTGATCGGCTGGTGCATCGTGCCCACCTGGGTGCTCGTCAACATCAAGCACTACCGCGACAAGGATTAAACGGCTAAGACGGATCGTGTAGGCAATGCGTTAGATATACACAAGTATGATTTCTTTAAGTAAAGATTTAATTTTAACTGTTTACACTTGTGAGTTTTGGTTTTATTTTCTCTTCACAAAGGTGCCTTTAAAACCTTCATAAGCACTCTGAAGTAGGAAAAGTAGAAAAAGATAAGATTCGTCATCCTACCTAACGTGAAACAACTTCAACTGGTTTTTCCAATTCCAATCGTGTATGATCACTTTGTCATATTTCTTTGGTTTCATTCCAAGATTGAAACAATGTAATGACCATTTTTAACTTTTTTTGTTCTGTCTGAACCGTGCAATACTTAGCTTTTCATTTTCGAGCGCAATCATTTTTTTAAGCGCTATTTTTTAAAAAGTTCTTTCATTTGGCTGCCGTACCACATAAAGCGTATCCCAGACACTACCGCAGGCCGCAGCCTCAATATGCAAACGCAGGCCGCACGTGTCTGAAGTACATTACATTGCATAGGGAATACAACAGGCCGCCACCGCAGACCGCGTGTGTCTGTGATACGCTTAATAAGGCCAGCTGTGAATGTTTCCAGAGTAAAATCAACAAAATGAAAAGCCAGAACTATCAAAAACAACTTTATTATCTTAAATTAACAAACTACAACTTAAACCACGTGACAATGGTAACTACCGCCAATAATGGCGTGGATTTAACCGCGACGGCGGCGCTGCGCTCGATGGGGGCGCACTCTGCCTCCAGCCAGTCGTAGTCCTCTGGCAAGTCCCGCTCGAGGAGGATCGGACCAATCGTGGCCAACACGCGGGCGTGGTACTCGTTTATGTATTTTATCTGAAAAAATAAAGGATTTTTTAGACTGTGGGTAGACAGTCATTACCTAGTGCCTACTTTTTTAAATGGTTTTACGCTTAGAGTAGCTTATGTATTCTCTAAGGTCATTAAACTTTTTTTAAATGAATAATAATTTAAAATTACCTCGAAGTCAGAGAGCAGGTCGACGTCGAGGCACGCGGTCTGGTGAGGCGCCAGCGATATCGTGTAGAAGCCCAGCGCTCCCAGCCCGCCGAAGTTACCCACCAGACCCTCAGCCTGGAAGGTTCAATCATCATCATCAGCCTGCACTAGTCCACTGCTGGACACAGGCCTGTCCGAAGGCGCGCCACTGAACCCGATCCTCGGTTCTCCGCATCCAGTCACTACCAAATTGTATAAATAAAAAAGTTTAAATCAACAGCCCATTATTAGACAGGACTAAACTACATTTTATTATTAGACAGTTCTAAAATTCCTGCCATTTCTTTCTTTTTTTTTAAGTTAGAACTAGAGACTAAAATTTTGTTAAAGCATGCACCATCCGATTGATTTGAAACTGGACTTAGGCCTATATTACACTATACTATATATATGATCCTATATGTATGACTCATATATATATGATAGTCTAATACCAACATATGACTACTATCTGTCTACGTCATATAAATAGTATCCTACTTGACAGCATGTCGTGAAATAGGATCCTATCTGAATAACGTCTTTTTGGTGGGATTTGGAGAGATATTAATTGTCTTTTTTATTTAGTTTCCCTAAAATAACCTACATTGAGGAATGCGTGTAGGAAACTGCAAACTGGAATACGTTTCTCCGGTAGCTAAAAACCTCAGAATGGCCAATAATCCATCCATTGGGAAAATTGGGTTTCTCAAGTGAGTCACCTGTTTGATGTTAGGGAGAGTAATTTTTGAAAGAATATAGTTAAATGTAGCTTCATTCATACGCAGATAGGTCCTGTAAGATTTTTTGTCCTCAATTCTAAGGAAAACACATCATATCATCAAGTATATTCAAGTATTTATATGATCATATCCCATAGACAACATAGGATCATATATATAGTATAGTGTAATATAGGCCTTAGAACGGCCTGTTGGCGTAGTTGGTAGTGACCCTGCCTACTGAGCCAGAGGTGGGTTCGATTCCCGCCCGGGACCAACATTTGTGTGATGAGCATATCTGTTGGTTTTCGGATTCTGGGTGTTTGTATGTATTTAAGTATTTGTTTTAAAAGTATGTTTATCAGTTGTTGAGTACCCATTTACAAGCTTCGGCTTAGTTTGGGACTAAACAGCCGTGTGTAAATTTGGCCAAACATTATTATATATAAAAAAAATCGATGCAAAGCCTTACAGAGGTGAGAGAGATCTTTTGGTCTGCATAGCCAAACAACCATACTTATCTTAGTACAAAAACTATACAGTTAAAAAAAACTTTAAAAAACCCACGTGGATGTGGTCTGCGTCAGTGCTCATCTGGATGACCTCCACCAGGTCCTCGTGCCGGATGCCGTACTCATTCACCTCATAGTAACCAGGCTCTAAAAGCGCAAATGGAAATAGATTCCATTAGAAAGGTTGTCTGGAAGAAATTGCGCTAAAAGCGACAAGACCGCCTAGATGTTACGTAATTTATTGTTAAATATTTTTGTTATTTTTTTGTGCAATAAATAGTATCATCATTAGCTTAGGTAACGTTCACTGCTGGACATAGGCCTCCCCAACGAACGCCACCACACCCGGTCCTCCGCAACCAGCCGCTCCCGGCCACCTTCTTCAGGTCGTCGGTCCGCGGTCTCCACTCCAGACCTCGTCTGCCCCAACGGCCGTCGGTTCTGCGACAGATGTGACCCGCCCACTGCCACTTCAGTTTGTTAATCCAACCCTTGTCCTACCCTAAAGGGGATCCCAGACACAGCGGCGGCGGCCTGTTGTATTCCTTAAGCAATGCATGTGAGATATCAGACACGGCCTGCGTTTGCATATTGAGGCTGCGGCCTGCGGTAGGCCGCCACCGCAGGCCGCGTGTGTCTAGGATACGCTTAATACTTATATACAAGTAGCGAGGTCGGAAGAGCCAAAGGAGTTTCTACATCTGTAGATACTGACCGTTACTGAATATCATGCCCGGCGCGACGCCCGGGTCGGAGGCGCTGGGCCCGCTGAGGATCCACGAGGGCCCCTCGTGCACGTTGAGGAAGTGTCCCACGCCGTGGCCCGTGCCGTGCCCGTAGTCCAGCCCCACGTCCCACAGCGCCTTGCGCGCCAGCGTCTCCAGCCGGTGGCCCTGACGCGTCACACGGAAACCCAATGAGGGTGGGACAAATGAAAAAAAAAAGCTTTTTACCCTATTAAGTGGTCCCTAAACGATCATGCGGCATGACATGCATTACGTGTTGTCACTCATGCATGACCGTCTAGCTGTAGTGATTGACGTGCATGACATGCAAACTACGTGCTGGCCGTTGCTTCACTGTACTGATTGATAGCAAGCATGATGGTCCATCATGCAGCATTATAATTCACGTAAACGTAATGCATGTCATGCCGCATGATCCTTTAGGGACCGCTTTACAGATCTCGTTACTAGGTAGACAATAGTTTTTATTTCACTTAGTTACAAAGTTGTAATACTTAAAAAGTTAGAAAAAAAAAATTAAAAAAAAATTTTTTTTTAGGTAATGTGCAGTCGTCAACCGCGTAAAAGGTAATTTGCGTTTCTGGTACGTTGCGTAATTTTAGTATCCTGGCCATTTGCGTAATGGAATTCAGGTCATCTACGTATGAAATTCCTTGCGTTTCTGGTACTATGCGTCTGAAGGTACCTATTTACCAAGGGAATAAAGACTTCTTACATCTCTCTCACAATAGGTACGTACCACGATGCCCGCCGGGAACACTGCGGTGCCCATCAGGATCTGCCCCTGCAGCACCCTCGTGAAGGCGAGCCTCTGCGCCGGGGTGGGCGCCGAGCTCATGTGCCGAGTGCGGGTTATGTCGGTTGTGCCGTCTCTATCCAAAAATAAAAGCATAGGTACATTACATGGGAAAACGTAATCATAGATTAGAACGTTTTTTTATTTGATATATTCTGTACAGGAGGATTACCCTTTCGTCCACTTTTCAGGAGGGTATATAAAAAAAGGCCGTGTTATAGTCCCCGAGGAGTTTAATGGCGGCTGTGTGAAGTTGGCTGATTTATGCGCAATGATTAATGTTAGGTGTCAAAGGGGGCGCTGTGCGGGGGTTCACTAGAGACGCTCATTCAATTTCAAGAAAAGCACTTCACTATTGTCCAGGTCAGACCTGGGGCGGTCTGTTTGACACGTAGTATTTGTATTTTGTATTTTTTATCATAATGTTTTATATCAGTTTTTTGTGCCTCCATAATAAATTATATTATTTCAAGAAATGATTCATTGATTCGATCAACTGAATCAAACTTTCATGTTGTTGGACATCTCTATGTAGCACACTATCTCGATTACGCACACATAGACTATAAACACTGTCAGCGATGTGCAAACAATTTGTGACTATACTCATTCAGCCGCCACGAAATTCCGTGGGGACTATAAATACGAAACCAAAGTATGAAATGAAGAAGAAATATGATATGAAGTGGTAGGTGAAAATATTGTCGCTAGCGCTGTCACAGACACACGCGGCCTGCGGTGGCGGTGGCGGCCTGCTGTATTCCCTATGCAATGTATGTGAGACTTCAGACACGCGCGGCCTGCGTTGCATATTGAAGCTGCGGCCTGCGGCAGCAGTCAAGAAATTCCGCGGGGACTGTACAACCGTCGGCAGGCTATGTTGATGGTACTACCAACAAACTTAACGCCTTACCAATTTCAAATTTTTGTTGCTTGCGTGTGGCGATCGTAGCTAAGCCGTCTTCGCTCGCTATTTGATTGTTTAGCGAAGACAACGGCCTCAGCAGGCGGTCACGAGGAGCTTAGTAGCCGCACGCAATAATAAACCTTAATTATATAATTATTTACGGGTCTTACACACGAAATAGTTTTATTTACCTTGAACGACGTTTCGACCAGGTCACACTGGCCGTGGTCACGAGCTGACTGGAGAGGCGAGCTGTCATTGTTAAATCTCGTGACTTATCGTCGAATACACCCGCGGATACCGTGAGTGTTGTGTGCCGGGACTTTCCAATAATACAAGATCAGCAGAGGGTAGTTTCAGAAACTACTCACAGCGATCAACAATGACAGCTCGCCTCTCCAGTCAGCTCGTCACCACGGCCAGTGTAACCTGGTCGAAACGTCGGGCAAGGTAAATAAAACTATTTCGTGTGTAAGACCCGTATATAATTATATAATTATGAATACAAAGCGCGAAAGTCTAAAATGTAATAAACCTTAAGGTGGTAAGGCGGGAAGTTTGGCGGAGGTACTACCTGTATTGTCCACCAGAGTCCACCAGGAACATGTCCTCGGGAGTGATGGCCCTCTGCGGCCCGTCCGGGGACGGCCGGTAGTGGATGACGGCGCCGTTCTCGCCGGCGCCCGCGATCGTCGCGAACGACGGACCCATGAAGTGTTCCTCGTCACTGGAGTGGAAATCACAATCTGAAGGCATCGCTCACAGAGCCGATAGGTTCTCAAGTGCCGTTTTTGAAAGGATTAATTTCATCAATATTATTGTTTCATACTTGAGGCATCTTGACTGGCCTGTTGGCGTAGTGGTAGTGACCCTGCCAACTGCGCCAAAGGTCGTGGGTTCGATGCCCACCCGGGGCCAACATTTGTGTGATGAGCAAACTTTTGGTTTTCGGATTCTGGGTGTTTGTATGTATTTAAGTATTTCTGTATGTTTATCAGTTGTTGAGTTTACAAGCTTCGGCTTAGTTTGGGACTAAACAGCCGTGTGTCAATTTGTCCAAACATTATTATTATTATCTAGTTTCAAACCCCGCTAAACCGATTTTCATAATCAGTATTTGAAAAACCGCATCAGAATAATTTTGGTTTTTTATAATTCAAAAAATTTTAGATCAAAATGACTCATCTTTACGGACAACACACGCTTGACCAAAAAATTTACTATTGTTATCACAAAAAATGACGTAATGGTTCCTAAAACCCTTCGGTTTTGCCCACACTGTCCCAGTTAAAAAAGACACTGTGTATATTCTAAACTTTGACAGGCTTAAAATGACTGTGTTTCCAGGCCGTAAAACCCATTAAAAATCACCCCCTCAGCTGCTCCAGCTTGTCGGAGGCGTCCATCTCGGTGACGCGGCGGCCGGCGGCCACCTCCTCGTGCAGCCAGCGCAGGAACCGCACCACCGCCGTGCCGTCCTTCACGTGCGCAGACCTGAACCCCTGCACCACGTGAGCAGTCAGCACACCATAGTTATAATCCCAGTACGGCATCGGAACGTCAGTGGCGTCGGGGATAAGACGCGGCCTATCATATCGAAGGGTCCGGACTCCGATCCCCGGCCGGGCCATGTACCAATGGGTTTTTCTCGAAACTTAAGTACATGTACTGACTGCTCTCAAACGGTGAAGGAAAACATCGTGAGGAAACCTGCATACGCCGAAGAAGAAATTCTTAGGCGCATGTGAAGTCCGCCAAACCGCACTGGGCTAGCGTGGTGGACTATAGCCCGAACGCCCTCGTTGAGAGGGTAGGCCTGAGCCCCAGCAGTGGGGACATGTGGGGACCGTTGATGATGATTGATGAAGGCGTATCCCAGATGTTTTCCTTCACCGATTGAGAACAGTCAGTAAATGTACACTTAAGTTACGAGAATAAACCCATTGGTACATGGCCCATCCAGGGATCGAACTTCGGACCTTTCGATATGATGATAGGCCGCGTCTTATCCCCGACGCCACTGACGCTATCTAAAAAGTGTAACGTACCGCTAACTCCACTTGATTCTTGATACACTTTATGAGAGCTACAGGAGAGAGAGTTGAAAGCAAATTTGTTGTTCCATCCTGAAAAACAAATAGTGATTTAGCACCGGCGAACAATAATAATAATAATGTTTGGACAAACTCACACCCGGCTGTTTAGTCCCAACTAAGCCGAAGCTTGTAAATGGGTACTCGACAACTGATAAACATACAGAAATGCTTTTAAATAAATACTTAAATACATACAAACACCCAGAATCCGAAAAACCAACAGTTATGCTCATCACACAAATGTTGGTCCCGGGTGGGAATCGAACCCACAACCTTTGGCGCAGTAGGCAGGGTTACTTACCACTACGCCAACAGGCAAGTCAATAGATATTATACATGTACAGTCGACCGCACGTCAGTGGAAACAAAACCAGTATAAACTAGTCTTTCATAGTATTGAACCTCCCTAGCTAGGCCAGCTTAAGATCAAAGTGTTTCCACCGACGTGCGGTCGACTGTACAAATCTAACCAAAGAGACCATACCCTGCACTAATGATACTCGAGGCCGGAAAGTACAGCACGAGCCGAAGACGAGTGCGAAATGAAGCCGAGAATGTAATGACCAATGTTCACTCGTTTCAACACACTTAGCGACTAATAGGAGTCCAGCTCAAGGTCAAAGTGTTTCCGCTGACGTGCGGTCGACTGTATTTACAACAACGAAACGCCAAAAAGGCGAAAAAGTGTCCGAACAGTGCCTAAACAAACACCATGTTCTTCCAGGAAGCAGAAGAAATACAACTGCATCTTCTGTGCGAGTGTGGCCCGCTGATGCTTGAAATAAACACCCATCTGGGTACTACTCACTTCAACCTGATGAAGTAAACCAAATCGTTCCTAATGGTCCCGCCATTATGTCCCACTGGCGGGACCACGAGGAAACGTAGTTCTTCGCAGTCCCACTCGGTAGTGGGTCCACGAGGAGTACGATTTGCCGTTCCTGACTGACGCAAAGCTGAGAACTGAACTGTAGTGAGGCGGCGATCACAATAGATCAGCAATGATCACAGTGATACGAGGCTGGGTGGGCTTTGGACGAACCTCATCATAAATAAGTAGGACCAGTAGAATTTCGGCCCTTTCAGGACGTAAATAGGGTTCGGTTTCGTTTGACATATCATTTTGAATGGAAATACTTACTCCTTCAGCGGCCAGATGTATGGCGTGGCTTCCATCACTCGACAGCCAAATCACGCTTCCCTCTGGCAACTCATTCTGAAAGTATTTAAAGTAAACCTATAACGTAACCCTTCCTCAGGTTGGATTATATATACCTAGCCTGTAATTCATCATCATCATCAACAGCCTATTAATCTCCCCACTGCTGGGGCTCAGGCCTACCCTCTCAACGAGGGCGCTCGGGCTATAGTCCACCACGCTAGCCCAGTGCGGGTTGGTGGACTTCACAGGCGCCCAAGAATTTCTTCTTCGGCGTATGCAGGTTTCCTCACGATGTTTTCCTTCACCGTTTGAGAGCAGTCAGTAAATGTACTTAAGTTTCGCGAAAAAACCCATTGGTACATGGCCCCACCGGGGATCGAACCTCGGACCTTTCGATATGATAGGTCGCGTCTTATCCCCGAGGCCACTGACGCTCACTGCACATTTGCCTATAATTATGCAACTTAAATATAATCTTGTTTGAATTGATTGATTTTAGTTAAAATTTTCTTAAAATTCTTACAACCGAGGCGATATTGCTAGCCCGAGCCGTAGGCGAGGGCCATAAGAAAGCAGAGGCTGTAATTTTCAAAGCGCACGTATGTCACACGACGTGTTATAACATATTTGCGAGGAAATAAATAAAACTCGGAAAACGAATAAATGTTTAATTACTTGTTAAAGCAGTTATAATCACTACTTGACGACATTTTCAAATAAATACAATACAGCGAAAAGAAATAGCGCTTGTATAGCACTTGTCTCAAATAATGCGCGGAAATGGTTTAATAAAAAATTATATATAGGTGTTTTATTTATATGATATTCAGATAGATCTCGTCGAGCCCTTTCATTTGAGTACCATGAATAAGGGTCTAGCACCAGCCGTTCCGGAGATATGGCCAAAAGAGTGTTTTTTTTTTCATTTGGCCATATCTCCGGAACGGCTAGTGCTAGACCCCTCGTGTTTGTACTCAAATGAAAGGTCTCGACGAAATCTAGTTGAATATAATATAAAATAAAAACACCCTGTATATACAATTTTATATGAATATACATGGTGTTTTTTTTATTATTATATTCAGATAGATCTCGTCGAGCCCTTTCATTTGAGTACATGAACATGGTTCTAGCACTAGCCGTTTCGGAGATATGGCCAAAAGTATTTTGATTTGCCCAAAGTATTGTGACAACCCTAAGTCGTGATCGTTCAGTTCAGACGGTTCACAATTTTAATAAAACTTGATATTTTTTGGATTTCCGCGCATCATTTAAGAAAAGCACTATACAAGCCTTGGCTTCAACCAGGCATTGATGGACTCACGCTCATCCATCAATGCCTCTGTTGCGGGCCGCGGCAGTAATGTACTATTGCTAATCGTTCGTTTTTAGACGAAGCATCTTGATACACAAGTGCGTAATGAGATACAAAACGATATTGAAATTGGTAAAATAAGTGACCCTTTACGAGCAAATATGTTATAAAGGTACTTACAGACATGTTAGTGACGTATTGGAAGATCTCGCTGTAAGGGCGCACTTGCACCTGGGTGCCCTCTGATGCTAGGTGCTGGACCACGTCCGGAGTCAGGACCCCGTCACGTGAGAACAGGATTACATCGTTCGGTGCGACCTGCAACAAAGTCAAACAAAGAAATCCGAAACCAAAAATTTTACTATTAGGAAACGATTCCTAACCTTGTCTTTGGCTAGATAACTTTCGGGTTAAAGCCACAATTAAAAAAAAACTTCATTTTATTTAAAATTAAATATTGAACCTACCTCTTTATTATTAGTATATATAGATTACACAAATCCTTAAAAACTATTGAAATTTAATTCCCTATATAATCTATACTTATAATAAATCTGTAGAAACCGTGTGTCTGTACTTTGAATAAATTTATAAAAAAATGAGTGTGGACGATAAAAAAAGAGTAACAGAACACAAAAAAGCAGTTTTAAATTTTTTTGTCTTTCTGTCTGTCTGTCTTTCTGTCTTTCTGTCTGTCTGTAATCGCTAATCTCCGAAACTACTGAACGGATTTTCTTGCGGTTTTCACAGGTAGATTAAGCACAACCTGGCGCAACTTATAGGCTTTGTTTCATTGAAATCGGATGACAGCGAAAAAAGTTATCGTCATTTACAGATAAATCATTTAACGTAACAAGACGATGTCATAGACATAGGAGATATCAGTGTTTTTTTTAACTGGGACAGTATAGGCAAGTCCGAAACCATAGGAGATGCAGGGAAAGTGTCTTATGACATAGAAATTTTTTGGTCAAGCGTGTGTTGTCCATAAAAATGAGACAATTTGCACATATTTTTTTTAATGCGGTTCGACTCAGTTTCATGTAGGGATCACTTCATTATATCGGAATAAAAAAATCTGAGCAGCAGAAGTTAGTCAAATTTAATAAAATGTTTTCTTATAAAACAGACTGTGCAATGTACTTAGGAACTTACTACTTATTCATTCATGCCACCCGAACTCCAGCTGCTCCGATTACTATGTCAAAATTGTTATCACGAAAAAATACCTAAAGGTTCCTAAGACAGTTTCCCTGTATCTCCTATGGTTTTGGTTTTGCCCATACTGTATTAGTTAAAAAATACACACGTATAATAAAAATTGATATGAGAAGTCTTATGAGCAATAGAAGTGAAAACAACAATTTTTTAAATTTTTATCTGTCTTCACCAAATTGGATACGGTGTTCATAGTTTGTTCCTTAAGGTATGGTATACCTTAAATTATGGTGAAGGTACTTAGAATGATCCATTTTACCATTGGAAAATTATAACTAGACGATGTATGTCTGTACATAGCAGAGATAGGTACCTACTTCCAAAATCCACGCGGACGAAGTCGCGGGCAACAGCTAGTGATGAATATTTTAAAAAATATTAACAAAAAAAATATTGAATATATTGAACTGCATTCAAATCAAAGGTTGTCTGGAAGAAATCTCTCTTAGCGATAAGACCGCCTAGATGTACGTTACTGTATCTGTTTTTCTCTTTTTTTTGTCTGTAATTTTTAAATGTGCAATAAAGTGTATGAATTGAATCACCTGCCTGAGCCGGGAATCGAACCGGACAAATGTGGGAAAGATTTTAGTATCTTAAATTAAAGGAAGACCATAAAATGAAATTTAAATAAATAATTTACAGGCAAGCATTTTTAGCGTAGAGAGCGTCAGTGGCTTCGGGGATAAGACGCGGCCTATAATATCGAAAGGTCCGAAGTTCGATCCCCGGCTGGGCCATGTAACAATGGGTTTTTTCTCGAATCATAAGTACATTTACTGACTGCTCTCAAACGGTGAAGGAAAACATCGAGAGGAAACCTGCATACGCCGAAGAAGACATTCTTAGGCGCATGTGAAGTCCACCAACCCGCACTGGGCTAGCGTGGTGGACTATAGCCCGAACGCCCTCGTTGAGAGGGTAGCCCTGAGCCCCAGCAGTGGGGACATGTTAATAGACTGTTGATTTGAAGTATTTTTAAAGATTAGAATTTTTATTTAATAAAATTAAATTCATTAATTAAAAGCTAGCTATCAAATTCAAATCCGACTGGTAGTTCCAGAGATCAGCGCAAACAAACAAACAAACAGCCACGGATGCGGAGAACCGAAGACCGGTTTCAGTTGTGCTTTGGGGGAGGCCTGTGTCCAGCAGTGGACTGGTGCAGGCTGATGATGATGCCGGGTAGTATCCTCGTGGTAACACCAAGAACTCACCGCATCCACTCTCACGATGAGATACGCAAAGAAAACAGGGTTGAAGGGGATGTCCGATCCGCGGAGATTTAACGTATCTGAAAAAAAGGATTCTGGGTATAGTCATGAACACAGCTTATGTTACAAGAAACAAAAACAAACTTGTACCACCACAGTTAAGGCTTAGTAAGGTCAGTAAATCATTCACGGGGCAATGTATACGCTTCTACAACAAACTACCAGAAGAAATCTTAAATATGAATGACAGAAAATTTAAGACTTACATTAAACAACAACTTTGTAAGAAAGCTTATTATAGGACAGTCGATTATCTAAATGACAAAGATGCCTGGTGTTAATGTTACTTCAGCCTCGCACAACCTTTACAAACAATAATGTTATGTATAAACTCGATTTTAAATGTTGCGGAAGTTTGTTGCGCCGCTTCTTCTTCCCAGCTCTATATAACACCTTGGAAGCGGTGGTAGATAAAAAATTGACGTTGTATAAATGTACCCAGTGTACTTACATGCAATAATATAGTTTTGACTTTTGACTTTTTTTTGAGTCCCAGCGGAGTTTAATGGCGGCTGTGTGAAGTTGGCTGATTTCTGCGCAATGACTAAATATGGGTGTCAAAGGGGGAGCTGTGCGGGGGTTCACTAGAGACGCTCATTCAATTTCAAGATATGGTTCATTGATTCTATCAACCGAATCGAACTTTGAAGTATTTGGACATCTCTATGTATCACACTATCTCCCTTACGCACACATAGACTATAAACACTGTCAGGGATGTGCAAACAATCTGTGGCTATATTCATTCAGCCGCCAAGAAATTCTACGGTGACTATACACTGCCGTTAAAATTTTAGATACACAGCAATTTTTTGGATACTTCTAGTAGATGGTAGTAGTTTTCGATAGTAGATGATAGATACTCACATGCGACGTCGTCGAGAGCCGTCAGTATCAACGCCGTGGCGCCTCTGGAGGATATCTGGGACCTCAGCTCGGCTATCTTCAGGTTAGACGGTCTGCCTGTAACATGGGAGTTTGATTGTATTTTCTACCTTGAGTAAATAACGGTGAAGGAAACTTCGTGAGGAAACCTGCATACGCCGAAGAAGAAATTCTTAGGCGCATGTGAAGTCCACCAACCCGCACGGGGCTGGCGTGGTGGACTATAGCCCGAACGCCCTCGTTGAGAGGGTAGGCCTGAGCCCCAGCAGTGGGGACATTAATAGGCTGTTGAAGATGATGATAAATCCCTTTCAGTCTGATATCAGTTTCGAAAATCCAACTTTCCGGACCCCGGTGCGAAATGGCTCGTGGTCGTGACGAAATGTTGTATGAAATTTCATTTCGTACTCGGTACGAACGAAATATACTATTTTCGGGATACCCCTTTAAGTTGTGTTATTGAAATGGTCAATTCCATAGATTTTATAACGTTACTTTTTATTGTTAAGGGTGGACCTTTTCGAAAAATACTATAAAATGTTCAATTCAATTTTAGTGTTGTGGCGTTGCATCGAGTCCACGATGATTCTGCCAATGTATTTTCACATTTGCCCGGTTCGATTCCCGGCTCAGACAGGTGGTTTCTTTAAATGCCTAGTACCTATTTTTTTAATGTCAATGTTAGTGTACTTTCGTCCTAACATGTATTTTAATTTCCATCCTGTATATGGACTGAGCGAAGCGACAGAGGTGTGTCAGGATCGCGATACTCGGTGCTCCGTTCTCTCTGCCTACCTCGCCAGGGACATAGCGTGAAAAGGATATATATCTACATTTAAATATGTATGAATGTACATACGTATATGTATATGCATTTATGTGAAAAGCGGTCCCTAAACGATCATGCGGCATGTCATGCACGTAGTTTGCATGTCATTCGCGTCAATCACCACAATTACACGGTCATGCATGAGTGACAGCACGTCATGCCGCATGATCGAGTAGGGACTGCTTAAGATAATATCGTTACCAGTGAACTGTAGGGAGAGTGTGACCAGGTCGTGGGTGGGGCGCGGCGGCGCGGGGTCCCCGGCGCGGGCGCGCGCAGCGTCCACCAGGTTCTGAGGAGTCGCCGCCAGGGTGATGCCCGCGGACTGCAGCGCCGCCTGGAATTTTCACTGGGTCATGACCCCGCCTGAGCTGGTTCCAGGACTTAGGTGAACCACTAATTCTACTGTTATCAAAATTAAATTATAAGTTCTTGACCACGACTATGTGACCCCCTCCTGGCGGAATCAATGCACCATTACTTGAAATTGAATGAGCGTCTCTAGTGAACACTACAGCTAGAAGCTCACAGCTCCCCTTTGCAATTAGTCAGTGCGCAGAACTCAGCCAACTTCACACACCCGCCATTAAACTCCGCGGGGACTATACAACTAAATATATCACTGACTTGTAAAGGAATCCAAGCGCTGCGCGTGTAAGTGGTGGGGTCCACGCCCACGACGGAGCCCGAGGCCAGGGTCTGCAGCAGCCACGCCTGGAGCGACAGGTCCACACCTGGAAAGGCTCAAAAGCTGTAACAGAGTTGATTGAGTGGCCTAAGCTGTTGGCTCAGTGGTGACCCTGCCTACTGCGCCAAAGATACAAATCCCACCCGTTTCAGATACTGGGTGTTTGTTATTTAAGTATTTATTTTAAAAGTAGGTACACATAGGTGGACGGATAATTAGAAACAGGGCAAGATTTTCATACAATCGAGGTCACTTTGAAGCCATGGGTCTCCGTGAAGGATTGATCGGGGCGTGATCTGATGACGGTCATCGAGAGAGTAGACGGAGGACTTTTAGATGGCTATAGACATCCAACTGATCAGATGAGCCGTTTGGAAGCAGCATCGTCATGAAGAAAAAAACCCGCAAAATGGCATCAAAATGTATGAAAATCTAAAAGTTAAGGAATCATGACAACGCTGCTTCCAAACGGCTCATCTGATCAGTTGGATGTCTATAATGATCTAAAAGTCCTCTATCTACTCTCTCTATGACCGTCACCAGATCACGCCCCGATCAATCCTTCACGGAGACCCATGGCTTCAAAGTGATTTCGATTGTATGAAAATCTTGCCCTGTTTCTAATTATCCGTCCACCTACGTATTTATGTATGTTTACAAGCTTCGGCTTAGTTTGGCACTAAACAGCCGGGTGTGAATTTGTCTAAACACTATTATGATTGAAAGATCACTATGCAGAACCATCATAGGCCTTTCCAGATCAAGATTTCCGACTAGGCCCGGGTATAGGCCCGTCATCCTAGCCGTAAATTTCAAAAAAAATTAACCCCACCAAAATGTCAAAGTTTCATTTGAAATATCATAATTTTTGAAGGGTGCCGGTCATAATATCTGATTTGGTATCTAACATCCCTAGGGGGGGGGGGGGGCAACTGTCATGTGCCTAGGGGCCCTGGGTCTCTAAGACCGAGCCTGGACCTTTCCATCTTAATTTTAATTAGCAGATCATTGTATTAATTTTATTTTTAGTTAGGAATTTCGAACACAATTTAATATTGTTTCCGAATAATTTGATTTGTAAGAACCACCTCCTTTTTTCGAAGTCGGTAAAAATGAAAATTTGTAAAAGATGTTTCCAGTCAACATCCTGGACATCCTCACCTTGTCTCATGAGCTCCCAGTGGTCGGTGTCCACCTGCATGTCGAACTGCGTCCAGTACCTGGCGTCGGTCCACACCAGGGCGCGCGTCGCCGTCACCACCGCCGTCCCCGAGGACCCGGACAGGCCGGAGATCCACTCGCGGCGGGCGTCCGTCGGCGCTATGTACGCTGACTGATAGATATTATTAATAATGTTTGGACAAATCCACACACGGCTGTTTAGTCCCAAACTAAGCCAAAGCTTGTAAATGGGTACACAACAACTGATAAACATACATAAATACTTTTAAATAAATACTTAAATACATACAAACACCCAGAATCCGAAAACCAACAGTTTGCTCATCACACAAATGCTGGTCCC